>CM046337.1:8123014-8818990 GCA_025403435.1 Artocarpus heterophyllus
AACAGAAAAAAAAGCCCCAAATGAAAAGATTGCACATTGGTACAACTTGATCTTTATAAGTTTACTCCAAGAAGCTATGAAGAAGAAGGCGGTGTGGTGCAACGGTGATTCTGGCAAGTAATATGTTCCAACAGATGAAAGGGAATCGCTTTCTACATAACAAGGAAAGTTTTGGATCAACCTTACTCCCAGCAGATTTGTACAACATAATACTCCCAGGAGTCCGACGTGAAATACTAGACACGGAGAAAAAAAAGAAAGGCCCAAATGAAAAGAAAGGCCACTCTAGCTCGAGGCTTACATGGGCCTAAGGCTGGGCTAGATGGAACCGAGGACTTATAAAAATTTTTTGTCTTATAATTGTTTCATATTTCATGGAGGATTTTTGGTATTTAACATTCCACCATTTCATGACTTTACAGATCATTCCACCATGCTTCGCAGCCACCATCCATGGCGACCCATTCCCAAATAGGTGATTTTGCAGATCCCGCCTTTTTCGGGTAGAAGCCCTCCCTAGGTCACCTTGTGTATAGCGACGATCACAATACCGTAGCCCATACTACCTCTGATCCCATACTCAGAATGCTTGGGCTCAAATCTTCAGCGATCTACATTATCAACACTAACCTGGCAGTGACCCATATTTGGGGCTTGGACAAGCTTCGTCAATGCATCTTAATCCCAAGACATGGTGAACTAGCTCTGATATTAGTCGTTACAAGCCCGTCGAGTAAAATTCACCCTATAGAACCGGCTTGCAAGAGGAGAGAACCCAATAGCTTATAAGTCTACTAGTTATCTTATCATTGTTTCATGTGAGACTTTTGGTATCTATCAGTATCTTATTGGCATGTATTTGAAATGGGGGCATTGCTTGGCTGAGTGAGTTAATAATTTATTGCATTGGGGTGAGAAAAATAATTGTTTAATGCTGCTCTCAAACAATACACTCTGTAACTTTTTTTTATTTTTTATATTTGCATCTATTAGAACTTAACCGCACGTGTGCAGTTTGAAAATTTGAAAACCACGATTAAAATAAAAAAGGACTAATAAAGATTCTTGTTAAAGAAAAAAAAAGAAAGACGAGCTATTTATGTTCAAGAATAGTTCATGCTTCTCATTTGTAAAGAGACAATTAGAGAATAGAAGTGTTTGATAGGAAACTGAAAAACAGTTTCATAATTCTATTGAAAACATCGCAATTCAGCCTCAAAGCCTAACCACGGGAGCTTTCTTTGTAGTTCAACGGAAATGGGTACATGTAGATATTTCTATAGCATTATAACACCAAAAGAAGATTGGCAGGTTACAGATAAGTGAATGTTAATAAGAAGTCACGAATCTTCTGACGCCATTACGTATCAAATGCAGTACAAAGTAAAAAGAGAGATCCTGAGCCTCCGAAATGTTTGCTTAAACGTTAAAGCCCTTCAGGCACTAGTAGTCAAGTCAAGAGTACCTTCCATTAGATGTCCCCCCGAGCTTCTACCATCAATTTATAGAGCGAATCCACCGTGATGGCGCCAGGCATTTTGGATGTCACGTTCTCCAATTTGGTCTGAGGTTTATAGAAGAAATCATCAGTGCATATTATAAACATACAGTCAAGTTTTGCAACTCGTAATTATGTATAATTATTTTCAAGCAAACCATTGAGACTGCATAGAGATGTGTGGACTCGAAGCCATCTTGAGAGTTAGAATACAATTTTTGAATCTCCTTGGACTCAAGACTGCATTTGACAAGAAAAATGCTGCCGGTCTAGCGTTCAACTCCCTGCGTGACACAGCAATGAAAACCGGTTCACTCTGCACGAGGATACAATAGATCAAACCTAGGAGAACAGTAGCTTTCAAGAACATAAACGAAAACGGTTTTGAAACTCGGAGAAGAAAAAACAGATAAAGAATCAAAACCAAAAGCTGATATAGCCAATTCTTTGCAGCAAGATAAGGTAACGTTGACGGTACAAAGATAACCAAGGACGACATGAAGAAACAAAAAGGACATGCCTTCATTTTATCGGAGAGGCTTTATACAACTTACAAGAAATGTTGAAGGCACTCCAGTTTCTTCAACAACTTCACGAGTAATGCTGTCGAACATCTCCTGAGAAACCTTCTTGTTAATAACTTCAGAATCTATCAAGCTCTTGGCATTCTGATAGGATGATATACCCACTTCTTCGGGCTGTCAATCACCAAAGAATGTGATATTATTAACCAATGACAGAGAACAAGAAAAGAGCGTTTGGCTGCCAATTATAAAAATTCTAAAAGAAGTGCGTTGGGCCTGCCTCAACATGTTTCTAGGCATAGAAATACACCTGAAAGGGAATGACATATGGAATCTAGCATAACAAAGCTAACTACCCAACAGGACATAAGAGATACAAGCTTAAGAGGCCAAACTTCAAAGGCATTAAAAACAGAAAAAATACGTAATCTCCAATTTTTAAATTTGATACCTCTAGATGGCCCCCAGGAAAAAACAAAGTGTCCTGGAAATTCCCCAACATTATTGCTTCTTTTCAAGACAAGTATCTTCCTATCAGATGTCTCGATGATAGCACCATTACCTAATGGACTTGAGGTGTGTTGACAACAAACAGGGTCATCTAAAAAGAAATGTGGATAATTTGAAGTTGCTTTCACATCAATATAAATCGGTCCAAAAAAAGCAAGATAGTTTCTTGAGGTGTGATCCATGTCATGTTCATTTTGATACTCTTTTGGCTAAAGGGTTAGTAATTCCAGCAAATGACTTCGTATTATGGAGTGATTTTGTAATGTGCAGCCATATATGTCATGACTCCCTCACAAATGACTAAATTCTAAGGGGAAAAAACATGCTAGACTGATAGGTACGAAAAACTTGGCAATTTTATGTGGCGTTGTATTAGTAAGAAAACTGCAAAGAAACAGAGAAACTCCTAAAAATGCATGTTTTGATTTGTATTACATATTGGTATACCTTCTGACGTAACCAGGAACTTTTCCCACAAAGGATTCAAGTTTGTCCCAACAAAAGTCCTGTCTAGCAATTGGAACACAGATGCCAGTTAACTTGAGAAGGGAAGTTCATCAATGAGGAGGACCAAATCACAAACAAATTCAACGGCACAAAATCATGAATTTGCTGGCAACCCAGAATTTTCTCTCAAAAACTAAATTTTACACCAACAGTCACATCAATATTAACTTGAGAGAGAGAGAGAGAAACCTATAATCTGTCAGACCAAGGTGGAGGCCTACATGAGACGCTTGGTTAGATCCGCCTGCATCAGACAAGAAGTATCCTCCACACTCTAAATTTATTAACAGAAAACTATGAGGTAACAAAATACTTGAAATTTAATCAGACTCTTAGCATATGCAGCGAACAACTTATCACTTCATTGTGGAACTAGAGGAAGCCCTAGCACAAATTTCAAACTTGCACTACCAGTGAAATCCCTGCATATGATCACCAACCAACTCAATTTTACAAATTGTAATGCACCATGCACAACAAAACTCCCTAATTCATGCATCCAAGTATGATTGGTGGCACCATTTGTTAGGGAAGCAAATAATAGACAACACAATCATTAACTAGCAAATAACAAAAAGATCATAAAAATTTAGACAAAATTAAAGACAAGAATTGGAATTGGTTAGTCATTCACATACGCTTAGTATCAGTTGGAGGTTCGCATACCTGGAATTTTTTTCCGTTGTACAATGATGCATTTCTCTGAATCCTTTGATCCCATATCTAAAACAATTGGGAAAAAAAAACCATTATAAAATTAACCAAAAGTTCAGCTATGCCACATTGTCATTGTAACTCAACCAATGAAAACAGTTCTAGTAATATATAATTATGATGTTTATGATATTTCTAAAACAATATGAAACAATTGAATTTATAAAAGCGGAAGCAAAATGGATCGTTGAATACCTTGAGCCATTGTTTTATGCTCTGCAAATTCGGCTCGACTGCGACAATATTTCACGTTGGGTTTTTGAAATATTTCTGAGCACTTACAATTTTCCTTAGATGGTGTAATAATAAAAATCGCATGCTCAGGGACCCAACGGATGATTTTAAATAGAAAACCCGTGGCCATCACACGTTTAAGACAGTTTTTGAGGAGAGATAAAAACTGTAACGGTTGATGATGGTTATATGGGCCATTTCATGAAAAAATTACACGTGGGACAATTTAAAATCCAACATTCTCCCACTTGGCCCATATACCCATCAACCATTATAGTAAGAAATAAAACATGAATCATGGCGATAGGTCCCCTAGACGACGAGTATTGTCTTTCATGTATTACAATATCTTGTCTCTTAAGATTTACCCATGTAACTTAATGAACAAATCTTATATTTATTCTAGGTCCAAACTTTAGCTATATTTTCAGAAATGAAGTTGTGCACTTAACTGAAGTTGAAATGAGAAAATATTATAAATATAGAGTTTCACAACAAAGTACAACAAATTACATAAGGGAACCAAGTCCCATTCTATCCACATGATCCTTAAATTTTACTGGTGGCATGCCTTTAGTCAAGGGATCGGCAATAATCAATTCAGTGCTTATGTGTTCAATGACCATTACTTTATCCTTAACACGCTCCCTTATGGCTAGATACTGAATGCCGATCTGTTTGCTTCGACTATCGCTCTTATTGTTTCTAGTCATAAAAACAGCAGCCGAATTGTCACAGAATATCCTCAATGGCCTAGAGATAGAATCCATAATCTTAAGCCTAGAAATGAAACTCTTAATCCATACACTATGCGAGGTAGCCTCAAAACAAGACACGAACTCGCCTTCATAGTAGAAGTAGCAGTCAAAGTTTGCTTGGCACTCCTCATGAAATAGCTCCACCAGCTAGCATGAAAATGTATCCGAAGTTGATTTTCGTGAATCAATGCAGCCAGTAAAGTCAGAGTCAGAGTGGCCAATGACTTCCAAGTTGTCAGTCCGTCTATACATAAGCATGTAATCTTTGGTTCCTTGCAGGTACCTCATCACCTTCGTTGCAGCCTTTTAGTGGTCTGATCCTAGATTACTCTGATATCTGCTCAACATTCCTACAGCGAATGCAATGTCAAGTCTTGTACAAACCTGAGCATACATAAGACTTCTAACAGCTGAAGCATATGGATGTTGCACATCTGTTCTCTTTCAAGGTCATTTTTCGGGCACTGATTCAAATTGAATCTGTCACCCTTCACAATGGGAGCTATACCTGGTGAACACTTTTTCATTCGAAATCTCTCCAAAACTTTGTCGATATAGGTCTCTTGAGACAGACCCAAAGTCCCTTTATATCTGTCTCTATGTATCTTAATGCCTATAACAAAGATGCATCACTCATATCCTTCATGTCAAAGTTTTTAGAGAGGAATTGTTTCACCTCATGTAGCATACCCTTTTCATTGGTTGCAAGTAGAATACCATCCATATAAAGGACAAGGAAACAAATCTTACTCCCACTAAGCTTCTAGTATATACATTGATCCATGAAGTTTTCTATGAATCCAAATGAAGAGATGACGACATGGAATTTTAAATACTACTGACGGGAGGCTTGCTTCAACCCATATATGGATTTCTTAAGATTACACACCAACTGCTCACCATTACTAGAAGAGAATCCTTCTGGTTGTTTCATTTAAACTTCTTCCTCTAGTTCACCATTGAGAAATACCGTTCTCACATCCATTTGTTGCAACTCTACGTCAAAATGAGCAACGAGTGCCAAGATGATACGGAGAGAATCTTTCTTGGATACAGGAGAAAAGGTCTCCTTGTAGTCGATTCCTTCTTTCTGAGTGAATCTTTTGACGACGAGTCTTGCCTTATATCTTTCGATGTTGCCCAATGAGTATTTTTTTCGTCTTATAGACCCATTTACACCCTATGGCTTTTGCACTATCAAGCAACTCGACAAGATCCCAGACTCCATTGTCCTTCATAGCATCGTTTCCAAAATTTTGATTCTGGGCAACTTATGGCTTGTGAAAATGTTTGGGATCATTTTCAGCTCTAGTGTTATAGTCTGATTCTTGCATATACACAACATAATCACTAGAAATTGCTGATTTCCTTTCTCGAGTAGATCTTCTTAATGTTGGTTCAACATTTTCTTGAGGAATCTGTTGTCCAACTTGTTGCTCGATTGTTTCCATTGGTTCTTGAGCAACTTGACCTTCTAGATTATTATCAGCAATTTGTGAAACCTCAATGATTCGTTGCATAACACTCGGTTGAACTATAGGAGTGTTATAACAATAATCAACCTATCACTTGATGTAGATGGTTGAGCTTCAGTATGATCTCTTTCAGAAATTATGTTTCTGAATTGATCGCTCCTACTAATCAATGTCATTCTCAAGAACTTGGCGTTCCTTGATTCCACAAATCTAGTGCTGTGAGTTGGACAGTAGAATTTATATCCTTTGGACCTTTCGGCATATCCAACGAAGTACCCACTAATGGTCCTCGGATCTAACTTATTCTCTTGTAGGTTATACACTCTTACTTCAGACAGACATCCCCAAAGTGTATATGTCACAAACTTCGTTTCAACTTTTCTATAACTCAAATGGCGTCTTTGGGACAGCCTTGGTTGGAACTCGGTTTAATATACACACAGCCGTCCTTAAGAGCTTCAGTCCACAAGGACTTAGGAAGATTGGAGTTACTCTGCATACTCCGCACTATGTCCATTAATGTTCGGTTTCTTCTTTCTGTCACACCATTCTGATCCAGAGAACCAGGCATGATGTATTGGGCAACTATCCCATGCTCTTGAAGAAACCTCACAAATGGACCTTGAGCTTGCCCATCTTCAGTGTATCTACCATAATATTCTCCACCTCTATATGTTTTTACGATCTTAATTTGCTTGTTGCATTGTTTCTCTACTTTAGCCTTGAAAACCTTAAGGCGTTCAATGCTTCATCATTTGTATGAAGCAAGTAGAGATATATGTATCGTGAGTATCATCTAGGAAAGAGATGAAGTATTTCAGACCATATGAGTCCATGTCTGGACTACAAATATCTAATGTATTATTTCTAATATTTTGGACTCCTCGTGGCATCTTTCTTAGACTTGTTGGTTAGCTTTCCCTTAATGCAACCCACACAAGTCTCGAAGTCAGTAAAATCCAAAGTACTGAATACTCCGTCATTTACTAACCTCTTGATTCTCTCAATGGAGATATGTCTCAATCTCCGATGCCACAACATAGAGGAATCCTCATTTATAACACAACGTTTCATACCAGTGTGAACATAAATAGTAGTATGATGTGGTTTACTTTGCAAATTAATTGAGAAAAGACCATCAGACAAAATACCATTCCCAACAAGATAAGATTCATAAAATAAACTCAAACATTTGTCTGAAAAAGTAAAGGAATATCCCAAAGATACAAGTCTGGAAATAGAAATTAAGTTTCTAAAAAAGTTTGGAACATAAAATGTCTTATCAAATTTTAAAATAAAACCACTACTTAAAACTAAGGTGCATATTTCGATGGCTTCCACATGTGAACGCATGAAATTTTTGACAAAAACATACCTCACTTCTTCTATCATATGTCGGTTTGTATATGATTTATTCTGTCAAACTTATGTGCCTAATAATGTTGTCCAAGGTCGCGTCGCATAAATGCTGAGAAAGCACCTCATGTGCTTGGATTGAATTCTTGTACAATGCCGTTCATTAACATAGACAAAAATATATATATTTTTTGGTATTGATTTTGATCATTATTTTTTGTCACTCTTTAGTCAAAGTAATTATCTTTGTACATAATAGCCAATTAAGGCCAGCTCTAATTGTTATTTAGTTTGAGTTGCTTTTTATATATCGAGTCCTTATTCAAGTCCCAAAGAACTCAACAAAAATTATCCACATACACAATATTATGTGGATCACCTACGTTACGTGTGGATTACATAAGTTGTTGTCGCCGTCTTAACCATCTTTCTTTTCTTTTCCTCTTCTTTTCTTTTATTTTTTAAAGATATCTTAATTACCTTTCTTTTTTTTTAACAATCTTTCTTTGTTTCTTTTTTTCTTTGTTTCTTTTTTTTTTTTTTTTTTTAAAAAAAGAAGAGATCTTGACAACCTTTCAGCTGTAACCAAATCTTTTATTTTTACTCGTCTACATATGAATATGTCCACACTCGACATTCCTCTGGCGCTTGTTATAACTGGATTTCGCTGCTTTGTGCTTTTGTTTTCTGTTTTTTTTTTTTTTTTTCATCTGATTAAAAACATCTGCATAAAAGATTCGCATGCAGACGATTCTAATTCTGCAACCCTTGCTTTGAGGTGGAGAGACACTTAATTATCGAGCAATTCTATTTAATTTTATATAGTAATAATCTCGCTACTTATAAAACAGTACAACTCGGTCTAAAAAAATACATTACATATTAATTTAGAACTTATAGTTTTGTGAGTTGTGGGGTTGATGGTGATGAAAAGGATTTGGTAAAGACATCCAAATCTAGGGCTAGGTAAAACCAAGTTGTGGTAAATTGGTAAGACATTGTTGATCGGCGTATGGCCTTTTTCGTCTTATTCACCAAATATGTGAGAGATTTTATTTGCTAAATAAAATAGGAGATATAATGCAGTTTTTTCTTTTATGTTGAAAGAATACGTCGCCCTGCCCACTGCACCATACTATTCTATGTTTGATCTAGTGATTATCAACTTTTTCGCAACATAAAATATTGATTACTAACCACTTGAATTTTTAAATTAAGATGTTAAATTGTTATGAATTGATCAATGAACCAACTTGATGAAAATATATGAATATATCACTTACCTCATCAAATAAAAATAAGTAAATAAATAAAAAACATAATCGTCGATTTAAAATAGCTATCACTTTAATATATATATTTAGCTACTTGACAGAGGCTACGTAAATAGAATAGTTGACATAAATTAATGATTTTGTTCATCGTCCCTTAATTCTAAGGTTTATGGGACTAAATTCTAAAATTTTTTAGAGGAGTGCTAGTTTCACTCTCTTTCTTACTCTCTCTTATACTCTTTGTATTCACTATCTTGACACATGAAATCTACTAACCTATTTTATGTTTAAATAGTAATTTATTATGTTAATCCAATGGATTCCATATGTTAGAAGTTGAATGCAGAGAGTGTTGTTATCATTTCTTAACTTTTTATTCATTAACCTCAAAAACAACAAAAGAAAAAAAAATGGCAAAAGGACTATAATATTACTTTCAAAAAAAGGGACGTATATTATTTACAAAAGGAGTATAAGTTTCAACCAAAAAAAATAAAAAAAAAGAAAAGAAAAACTAATTAGCAAGATCAGAAGTTTTTAGAATAGACTAGGACTGTACAAAAAAACTGAAAAACTGAAACCGATCGAAACCGCCTAAAGAACTGCTCGAGAAAAGACCGAAAAATCGGTTTCATGAAAACCGAACAGGTTTGGATCGGTTAACCGAACCGAATATGTTGTAAGCTGTTTGGTTTCGGTTTTGACTTCTTATAAACCGAACCGAACCAAAATCAAATGTCTATTCTACTCCTAAGCTAAATAATATTTTTTAGCCTATTTCGGTTCGGTTATAGTATTTTTTTAGCACCATTTTAAAAAGAACCTAAATAATACACAATACAACCTAAATAATACACAATACATTGTATTATTTTAGCAATTCTTTAACCAAAAATAAAATAAAATGTGGTAAACTGATAGTACGCTTCTTGTATACCATTAGATAACCTTTTACAAAACCGAACAAAATCGACCACGGTCGGTTAACCGACCGAATACTCTTGGTATGCGGTGCGGTTTCGGTTTTGCAATTCTAAAAACCGAAAGTTGCAGTTCGGTAATCGAACCGATCAAAACCTACAAAACCGAACCGAAGAACACCCCTAAAACAGACAATGAATTTATGAGTAGTTACACATCACTACCCCGACTAAAAAAGGTATAGCAATAAGTAGAGGTGAACGACGGGCGGTTTGATGGTTTTTGGGCGGGTGCGGTGCGGTTTTTTTAGATGGCGGGTTGGCGATTAACCAACCCGCAAACCGCCCACCACATGGCAGGCGGTTTTGGTTTGGTTTTAGGTGGTTGCGGGCTGGTGCGGGCAGGTTGAGGCGGTTTAGACCTATGCTATTGCCCAATGTAATTTTTTGGACATTTTTTTAGAAAGTGAAGAAAATTTTGTAGAAAATATAAGATGATAATACATAAAGCATTCCCAACAAGTTTGATGCTTAAAGACAGTAACCATATTCAAAACTACAAATTAAGAAACATAATAATTCACTGCAACAAGAAACATCAACTACATATAAAGTGATGAACAAAGTCAAGAGTCCATAAAGATTCAACATATTCACTAGGTTCGAAAATAATAGAATACTACAAATGAAATGACGAACAAAGTAAAGTGTTCTTTTTCTTTTAGGGCTTTTCTACTAACTTACTTAATTTGAATTTTGATCACTTCACAAAATAATAGGAGAATTTCTAGTTTCTAATATGTCAAGAGACAGTCGAGCTCATGCTTGAAGTGTTGGATTGTTCAATCATCTCTAAAATAAGAACAAAATCAAATAAATGATAAGTTTTTTTTAAAAAATATATAGGCGGGCGGGTGCGGGTTGAACCCGCGCTCAAAAACTTAAAACCAAACCCGCCCACCAGTAGGTTGTTAACGTAAACCTGTTTTTTTTGAGATAGATGGGGGCGAGAGCGGATGATTGGTGGGTGCGGGGCAGTTTTTATACAACCCTAGCAACATTTTTCCCTCTTAAAAGAAAAAAGAAAAAAAAAACTTTCAAGCATTTACCCTCAGCAGTTTTTCAGGAGTGTCATGAGAACAAAAAGAAATTTGTGTTGTCGCAACTCCAGCTACGACATTTAATATGTAAATATATATTTCCACATATTACGATAATGTAAATATTTCTTTCCTGTGCATAAGTCAAAAAGAGCTTGGACAGAGAAATTCTGAAAAGGTCAGAATTCTTAGTTTCGTTGTGTTTTGTGATCTCATGATTGTTGCTTGTAAGAGGATGTTTGACAGTAGTAGTAGAAATTATTTAATTGTTATTATAAATTTAGTTATAAATAGTATAAAATTTTTACATATTATAATAATAAAAAAAAATATTATATTATAAAACTCTCATATGTTACAGTAAAAATAATCATATTTTTAAACACCCTATAAAGAGTTATATTAATGAAATTATTAATCGGTAAAAAAAAATATTGATGTATGTCATGTAACTGTATATAGTTCATGATGACGATGACGAAGACGAAACAAATTTGACAGAGAGAAGCACCATTGTTTCATCCTTCCCTTTTCTTTTTTCATTGTCAACCTCTTTACTGAAAAACAGAATAGTACGATTCCACGGACTACTCGGTGCCTGGATGTGCGCATAAATTACCATTATCCGATATGGACCCTCTCTTGTTTTAATTGTGGGTTTACAATTTTAGCTGGCTTTAACATTATTATTATTATTATTGTTCATACTGTTGTTGTCGTTGCTGAAAAGAAGCTACAACCCTGAGTGGCACGCATATCTATATGAAATTTTTTTCTCAAAAAATAAGAAATACAGTTGTGCCTTCATGGACCCAACCACAATATATATATATATATATATAAGTATCAATGAAAAAAGGAGGATACATATATAATGATAAAAAACATTTAACTCGATAAATATTTGCTAGCAGTTAATCGACCAAGTTTTGAATAATACAAAGGATGAGTGAAGTCTTCTTTTAAATTATAAAAATAGAAAAAAAAAAAAAACCATTTGAGGAATTTCGAGAAGAGCACTCAGAAGAAAATAAGGAGGAAAATCGTTTCTATTTTCTTTTTCCCTGAGTTAGGTTACAAATTTATGTCAAATATTGATTTCATCATATATCTAATGTCTATGAATCGAAATGGCAATGCAAGAAGAGGCCAACAAGGTGGGTTCTTTTTTTTTCCTTTGTGAATTTATTTCAAACACAATTTGGCCAATAATAGCTCGCAAGTTGGACTCAACATTTAATGCTTTATAGGTGGTTTCTGTATCAGAAAATTTATGGAGGAACTGATTTTGTATTTTAGAGTTAAATTAAAAAACGTTTTTGAACTTTCCTTATTTCCTTTTTTTTTTTTTTTTCTAGGTCCTCTCTTTATTATTACTTGGATTAAATGTTATAGAAAGTGATCACTCAACTTTCCAGTAAAATTTGTCATTGCTAAATCTTTTTGCCTAAATTCAGAAAGTGATCATACTTCCTTGTTTCAATTTATACAGCTAACCCTAAATCTTCCATCAAATTGTTTAGTCACCAATGACATTGACTGATTGACACATCAAAGAAAATTCGAAATAATTCATGTAATTAGTGTTGTACGATTAGATTTTCCCTTTAATTAATATAGCATGTGGGATGGAAAAAGCAATTTGACAAGTGAACTTGAGGAAGAATATCCATATATTCCACCAACGATATTTAGAGTCCAATACAACGGGGTGTCTTGTATATGGTTAAATAGGACAATAACAATGCAATATTAGGATAGCAAGAGCATTTGTTAAAATCAATTGGTTAAAAATATTATAATATATGAGAGTTTTATATTGTAATATATTTTTACTTGATACTATATGTGAGAGCTTTATATTATAGCAATCAAAATTTTTAATTTGAAATGAAAATGCCAAACACTACCCTAAAAAAATGCCAAACACAATATCAATTACTAATCTTGGATATTACATTAGACACTTGTTGCCAAAAAAAAAATCTTGGATATTAAATTAATGATACGTTAAATATAATTTCTTCGGTTAATCAATTATACATTTAACTGTTGCTGAAATCTTTCTTCTTTTTTTTTTTTTTGAAAGGAGTTGCTGAAATCTTCCTAAGCATATATGATCTACTTTATTATATTTGATTAATATTGTAGAAAATTGCAAAAATATCCCCTGAAATCCAAGTAAAATGATTTCGAAATTATATTTCTAAGAGTACGATTGTTATTTGTATTATAAAGTCAAAAGGGAGAAGTAGTTTTTGACAGTTTTCCCTATTTAAAGACCCTTTATATTATGCTACCTTTTATATTTACCTTTGTATTATACGCACAAGTTATTGTTTATATTAGAAAGAAATTTGGAAAAAAAAAACGAAAAGAAAAGAAAATAAACGGCTAAAGAGTCAAGTACTTCACCTGGTTCTTAACACCAGTTCATACTTGGTTTTCACAGCTGGTAGCTATATAGATGCATACAACATATATATATATATATATGAACATTAATATATTTACCTATTTAAAATAATTTGTACGCAGACCACGCACATATAAAAGTCACATGATATATTTTATTCATGTGTGATAAATTGTCCACCACGCCAAGTTCCAGATAATCAAAGAAGAAGAGGGTATTGGATTGGCGGCAAGGACTCGTCAGTTTACCGTGGGCAACTATGTAAATGGATGGAACTTTGGTCTTCATTATGAATGTTTGTGGGGGCGAATAAAGGAATCTGAATGCCTGTCAAAGATTCATGACTGTATATATATGCGTATGTGTGTGTGTGTGTGTATATATGTGATATCATCATGATCATTGATTGAGGCAATGCGATCGCGGTGACTGGTTAATCTTGAGTTTGAATTTCTCAAGTTGAACTGCTGCCGTGAGGAACTTTTGGGCCCAGCAAATGGCTTCTTCCACCTGTTCATGCACTGGCACATTTATGTTCTTTTAATCAGAGAAAAGTTGCTGTTGGTAAATAAGTACATGTTGGAATTAGTTGTGAAAATGGAGCGAAAAAATGACTATTGATAAACAAAAATTTTCTGAAAAATTGGTTTAACGGAAATAGTTATATAATTTTAATTAAATATAGACAGCTTGAAAGGTATCCTATCTTTTCTTTTGATTCCAAGATCTTCCAATTCAAGCCTCCACTAATGAAAAGACAAATGGGCGTCAATCTGCAAGAATAAATAATCTTACATTTTTCTGTATCTGCTATGTTCTCACACATGAGATAGCTGAACTTTTTTTCAGAGAAAAAACTCTTGATTTTTGTCTCTAAATACTGAGAAAAAATATCACATACATGAAAAGACTGATATCTTCTCACTTTTATATCTGAGCAATTAGTTATTAGTTTAAATAATTTTTTTTTAAAAAAATATTATTTTCTTACTTTAAGTGGGGTATTACACACTCACATTAGGAAATAAAAATCTCCTTAGTGGGTGTAGTAGAATAAATGGAGAAATCTACTAAAAATCCTTCCACCACAACACCCATGTTTATATATCTATATATATTTAAAAAAAAAACATGCGTACATCTCATGGACGTGTGTTTGTTTTTTGTAGTTTGTTTGTATCTCTCACATATATATATATATATATATATATATATATATATATGTTCAAAAGAACAAAATGTACTCCACGTACATGTACGTATTTATATATATATATATATATTATACGTCTGGTTCAAAACTAAATCCCTGTACATGAATATATATAAATATATATAATTAATTTAAATAATTCTTAAATATTTAAATTAAAAATAAATCATATTTATTCAAAAATTAATTTTAAATTAATTAATTAATTATTTGGTTTGTGTCCATGTTGAAATAGACAAAGTGTGGTCCCACAATATATGTGTCATGCACAAAATTAAAATTATATTCAAATAATCTTATTATTCAAATATTATCAATTAATTAATTTAAAACATGTTTAATTAATCTTATTAATGAAATATAATCAATTAACTAATGCTTAGTTAAATGTGACAACATTTATCACATAATATTATGTATCACAGAGAATATTTTTCTGTGTCACATTAATATCTCCAGTGTGATATAATTAACTCAGAATTTAATAATTCTAAATTAAATATGTATAATTTGTTTTATGCATTAAATCCGATACAATATTATAAATGTGGCATTGGAGACCTATAGGCCTATAATTCAAGCTCCAAAAAATTTAAAAATTAATTAAACTCTTTAATTAATGTGTCAAATTTAGTAGTTTCAGTGTTACTTCACTAAAAACCTAAAACTAAACTCTTGAAATTATAGTGATAGGTACTCAAAAAAAATTAATAAGTAGTCCATTGACATAATCATTACATATAAGTCAATCCTCCATAAATAGTTCATAATAAAAGTTAGGTTCAATTTCTATTCACCTCTTCTATTATATCTTTAACCATGAGTTTCAATAATTCTCTAATAAATAGTTAATTTATAATTTTATTATGAACGAGCGCTCTACTGTTTAAATCTTGAATCATTACTCAAGAGAACTATTTTTCTAACTTCTATAAGGAAGGAATAGATTCTTTGTCTGTATAATATTATTCACAACTATTTATTCATCATATTTTTAAGATGTTAAGTTATGATTTGTATTTAGACAAATCTTACCATGCAAGTCAAAAAACACAATGTCATAAATAAGAGCCTAACAAATATTCAAGATTTAGACTGTCATATATATGATGATCATAATGATAAATTTGAATGCTTTATTTATAACGGATGATTATTAATGATTCATAATTTATCTGATCCAGTCTTATATAATCTCATTATATAAAGTACATCTAATCAATGTCTCTACAGTAATAGCCTGAATATGACTATGTAATTCTCAATGAGATTGGATCGCACTTGTCAAATTTAATTAAAAGATCCCAAATTTTAATTAATTATTATGGACTAATTAGGTTATTATTTATAAATTTTATTCCTAAGCATATAACATTTATATGCTAAATTTATAGTCACTTTAGAAAGTATTCACAATATACATAAACAACTAAATAATTTAAAATTATCGCTTTATTTATTTATTAACAATATATACAATGTCGTTGCTTACAGGACATTAACCCTAACGTACACACTTTGAATATTATCCTAACTGCACTTCAGACATACGTAATACCAACCATTTTGCCTTCTCATTTAGATGGGTTATGTATCAAAACCCGTTAACTATAATTTTTCTAGATATATAGATGTCAACCAAAAAAAGAAGTCAAAGTCTTAGACCTTTTTTAGCATATATACTTACTCTGCAAATAGGTTTTTTTTCGATACTCATCGAATAAATATTAAAAAACTATTTTCCAGTCCGAATATTATGAAACGTGGAAGTACTTAATCAAACATGAATATATGTAAACCTTATTATCATATATGCATATGAATGATATTGTGACGACCATAGTGTCCTTATTGAAAAGATCATAAAGTTATTAAAATTGTATTCCATACACGAATCTCTTAAGACTAGTCCAGTTTTACATTTATTAAATCTAGAAAAACTAAATAGCAAATTAAAATTTATGTTTTTATATTTGAAAATGACGGGAACTAATTGATGTGTCGACAGTATCATGTGTTATACTAGCTTTTGCATCGAGACCTTAAGAAAAAAATAAAATTAACCAATTAATATGTTATCAATGTTGTTCAAAGCCAACTTGAGAGTAACAAGACCTTAAGAAAAGGACACGTACGAGACCTTAAGAAAAGTATAAACAAAGTAAATGGTGAAGCAGTAAAATCTCTTTCATACTTTTTTTTTTTTTTTTGGGTATTTATACCCCGATGTGCCCTATTATCCTAAAATTATCCCCCACAAAGATCGAACCTAAGATGCCTAACCTCACCCACCCCACCTTACCCCACCCCACCTCACCTTACCCCACCCAACCAACTACTGGGCTAGCCCCAGTGGTGTAATTTCTTTCGTGCATTGAATCTAGCAAAATAAGGTTAAATACCATGAAATAAGTTGCAGAATCTCTGCCTAACTAGGTCTTTGCAAGACTCTAGTAAAAATGTTCATATAATAATTAAAAGGGAAGCGTCCATTCAATTGGACCGCACAACTGGTAGCATTGCGTGCTCTTAATATTTCGGTACCAAACAATATTGGCATTTAACATTAAAATTAACAACTCAAATTTTGGAAGAGTACGCCCACTTTTATGTCAGAGTACTTATCCTTCCAGAATATACATACATATACATACCCACAGACACATGTATACATATATACCCCACACATATATACATACATACATATATGTAGATATATATAGTTGCAATTTGGCCATTCTTTCAGGAACGTATCTGCACATAATTCATCACCTCCTCGGTCGCCGATGGAATTTAGCTGCGCAATTTATTTTGCGTAGCAACTCAATATATATATATATATATTTATATATTTATATATATGTAAAGGATAACCAGCACGAGAACAGCTGGGTTAACAAATGCGTATCGTGGAGGGACTACCTTTTGTTCCTGGGTCGGGAGTAAATTTATTCAATAAGGTAACAGATTTTAATGCAAAAACAAAAGGAGCAATAAATAATAATCATGGAAACAAAAGAAAAAAAATGCAACAATTTCCTATATTTCTTTTCTGAATCAAACAACAAGAAAAAAAACAAAAAACAAAATCTCAATATAAAAGCGAAAAAAAATAGAGTTTTTCTTATGGCTGATTTCCAATAGCTTGCCATGAGAGTCCTTGAGAAATCCTCTTGGGAAGCAGCACAAAATGACCCCATTGGGCTATGAAATCCTCCAAAGGGATTCAACAATAATAATTATGAGGAGAACCTTATAATAATAGTGTACAGAATAAGAAGAGAAAAAAAAAATAATAATAATCACCATAATCAAAAGTACTAGACATTTTTTTTCCCTTTTTTTAAGTTCTTTAACAAAACAAATAATAATTTGCTTGAAAAAGGTCTAATCAGACAAAAAAAAAAGAAAAAAGAAAAAAATAGACCCAGAACAAACAATTAAAATTAAATTCTTTTGACCTGTGTCTCTTATAATTCTCTCTCTTTGTTCTCTTTTGTCTCGTCGTCATCACTTCATCTTCACTCTGGTATCTTGAACGTATTCGGATCCTCATCTTGAATCCATCCATACTTCTCCATGAACGGGTTCGTGAGCTTCTCCGGCGGGTAATCCGCAACGTCATCGTTCCACACATTCCCGTCGGCCTCCAAGTCCCTCACCACCTCCCACAAGCAGCTGTTGCACTTGAACCCAGCCCCGAAGCTTATCATGAAAACCGTGTCGCCTTTCTTCAGCCGTCTCTTCGCTTCCATGTACCCCAAAACGTACCACAGACTGCTCGCCGACGTGTTCCCGAACCGGTGAAGCGTCATCCTCGCGGGCTCCAGATCGTACTCGCTCAGATCCAGGTTCACTCCGATTCCATCGATCACCGCTTTTCCTCCCGTGTGGATGCAGAAATGATCCACCCCTGTTTTGAAGTTGATCACCGGAGGCTTCTCCTTCAGCCCTGTTTTCATGGCCGATCCGTTTTTGGAGCTCAATTTCTTGATTTTCCAGTGAATCCAGACGGCCATGAATCTGAGCAGCTCACGGATTGGGAGAATTTTGGGAGAGATTTCGCGGAGGTTGTCGACGAAAGCTCTCGTTGCGACTTTTGGGAGATGCTTGGCGAGGTGGACTCCGAGGCGTCCTTGGTCGTCTTCTCTCTGTAGACAGCATCCGTAGGAATCGTCTTTGGCTCCGTGGTGGGTCCGGACGAGGCACTTGAGCCTGAACATTGCTTGTTCTTTTAGCGACCGTTTGTTGGTCAGCAGAATCGCGCAGCCTCCGGAGCGGAAAAGACAGTTGGTGAGGATCATCGACCGGTCGTTTCCCGAGTACCAGTTTGGGCTAAGCGATTCGGACGTCACGACAAGGGCGTTAGCATTCCGGTGGCTCTGGAAGACGTGACGGACAATGTCGATGGAGATAAGACTTGCACTGCATCCCATTCCGGTGATATTGTACACCTTGACGTCCTCCCTCATCTTGTAGTGGTTTATGATCCTCGCGGCAAGGGAAGGAATGGCGGCGAACATGGCGACGTTGACGACGAGGACGTCGATTTCGGACGGAGAGATGCCCGTCCGGTCGAGGAGTTTCCCGATGCTGTCGTGGAAGAATTCATCCATCTCCGAGATGCTGTCGAGGAGGGTCGGGGATTCCTCCCTGCCGTCGAACATGATTCTAGGGGCATAGGTCTGTTCTCCGAGGCCGGCGCTGACGATGGCCTTGAGGAGGAACTTGTACTCCATTAGGCCGAGGTTCTTGGTCCGCTTCATGACCTCACCGCAGAATTCAGTGTCGAGCTTACGGTCGTCGGTGGGCTTGTGGCACTGGTAGTCCAAAATGTAGCACTCCTGGTCTCTCCACTCGTCAAAGCGCTTCCAGAACGTGAAGAGGAAGTAGACTATGGAGAGGCCGTAGAGTAGAACAAGAAGCTCCATTCTAGAGAGAGAGAGAGAGAGAGGTAGGTTTTGTTTTTGAGTTGGGGATCGATAAAATGACTGAAAATGGGGAACATTTATAGGGGAAGAGACTAGAGTACACGTGAAGATGCTTAAGGCCTTCAACGCCCACCTGATTTGCCTGCAACTTTCTGTGTCAATCTTTATTGCAACATACAGGGTCACGCTTGAGGCACGTGACACATCCAGAATGGAAATTTTTTCCAACTTGTTACTATGATGAAGAAAATATATGCATTATGGTAATAATTATGCTCTACACGCTCAACACATTAAGGGGTCTTATTTGAATATTGAGCTAGTGTGGTGAATTTGTTTAATATTTGTTAGGTTAATTCCTATTCTGTGGAAGTTATAATTATAGTCCACAGTTAGTAGCTTACCGAATAAAGTTGCACATATTTAAGAAAGAAGAGGTGGTAGGTTTTAAGACTATACTTATTGGACCAGCATGTACAATGGCAAAAAAGGTGTACGATGGCAAAGAATATATTGTTGTTTTTAATGAGCGTGATAGGGGGATATATATACATTTATGCGTAAAAGTACATGCATATATATACATACACACACATATACGTGTGTGTGTATGCGCGGTCCTGCTTCTTTTATTGGACCAGGAATGGCGTTACTCAAAATTTAAGCCCTCGGCCTCTTTCTTCAGTTGGTTTTCTTGTAGTTGTAGGGGAGAGAGGGACTATCCCGTTGTTCGTTCTGCTGCAAGCTATTGTTATTATTATGCTGCCAAGCTTGCTTGTGTAATCTGTAATGTGTTTCTCTTTCGGCCTTGGTGGGGCGCGCTACGTATATTTTGGCTGGCCCTTTATGTTTTTCTTTGTTTGTTGAATGAATCTTTCTTCTTTTTTTTTTTTTTTGGAATGCAAACTTGGAGTTTTTGTTAGGCTATATCAGCCAAAACTAGAGAAGATACAAATATTGGGGATTTATTAGCTCCAATCCAATCCATAGACATAGAAAAATTAGCACTAGCTAGCCAAAGTGTAGGCAACCATGTTTTCTTTGCAAAAAACATTACTATGAATGCCACCTTCAACTTGACAAAGCATTTGCTTGGCATTGCTAATGTCAGACCTTTAATAGAGCGAGCTATCGGAGCGTTCAAAGCATGATGACATACACTGATCGCATCAGTCTCAACCATTGACACCTTCATCCCAACATATACGTGTGTGTATGTATATTCATAAATTCATTTGTTAGCTCTCTCAGACACACACACATACCTTATTGATGTCCTCTTTCCAATTTTACATATTATAAATAATGTCTAAACAATCATATTATAATATATTACTTAATTTTTAGCATATAAAAATCAATTAAAATACTATTTTAAACTTTTTGAATAATATGTATTTTGAAGATTAATCAGACACAATTTAAAACAAAAAAACTGAACACTAAATTTGAATCTTATTTGAAATTTTTGTTCAACATCACTTGATTGTTGTTGAATATATTGTTGAGGAGTCGATCACTAATTTTTTAATAATATCTGGGTGGGCTTACATGACGTTTTCTGCAAATGGATTGACAAGCAAATCACACGTTAAGTTGGGACTTCTCATATTTGGGAGTTTAATTGATTGAGTTTTTATTTGAAAGGAAAATGGGATACCCCCCACTCCACAAGGCGTAGTACGTTGAGTTAAAAGCTTTAAAATTTTTTATAACCATTAATTTTAATAAGAAATTTTTTCGTAACCATACTTGTTATAGCATGACACTGCTGAATTAGAAAAAAAAAAATGGTTTAAATACGAAATTTTAATTACATCACACATCATATTTTTAAGTGGACATTCACACATCAATTTTAATTCTCTGTCGTTGCTCGAAAAGAAAAGAAAGTACTTTTAGCTGCTTTTCTTTTGAGTTCTAGAGAACTAGCTACTCTAGTACTATATTAAAAAAGCTTGATCGTGAAAAAGAAAATAATAAATAAAAAATCGTCAATTACAATTTACGAGCCATTACCTGTCCCCATTAAATATGAGCCAAATCCATTACATAACCTTCACCAAGATTTGAGAGGCTGTCAGACTTTTGCCTTCCTGCAGACATACCATTTAAATGGTTGGCAACTAAGCATTGAATCATTAATTGTATGTTTTTATATAATTATGCATGGATGCACATCATTTATTAATTTTTCTAACTTTTGGTGTCTAAAAAAAGGTCTACCTTATTATATTTTACCATGTTATTACAGGAGGTTTGAGTACACAGTTTAAACTACAAACTATAATCCTAGCTAATTTTTAATTCAAATTTTATAAAAAAAATAATGTAGTAAAAGTTATTTTGTAGCTCTAATTGTATTCTCAAATACCATAGTAATGAAAAGATTTTCAAATTTTTTAAATAATATGTCATGATATGTTTAGTTGGTAATGGATAGCAAAACTGAAATTTTTAAAAACTGTAGCATATAAGAACTTTATATTATAACAACTAAAAGTTTTGGTTAAAATTAATTTTACCACATAGCCTTTAAGTTGGATGACAATTACTATGCCGTTTGTAAAAAAGGTTAAAATCAACCGTTTTAATTTAAAAACTATAATATCTAAAATTTTTATATTATAATATTTTTTTTCGCCTTACAACTCATAAAAATTACAATATCTACAGTTATAGCTTATACTTCCAACCATTTATTCCAACTGTCTATACGTTTATAAACCAGGTAACTTTCTGGTAAATTCGAGCTTGGGATTCGATTTGAGTTGTGTAGTTTAAATTAGGATTTAAATCAATGGTTTAAATTATTATCTGAATTAACATTTGATGTATATTTAAGTTTTAATTTGAATATGAAATAAAATTAGAATTTGTGTTTGAAAAGATAGTAAAAATAGTTTTTAATTTGTTAACAAATCTAATAAAATCTTAATATTAATGATCCTAAAAAATACGCAATATAGATCTTAATTTATTACTCTTCAGTGGGAACATAATAAAAGAAGAACCATCTCAATTGGATATCAAATGAAGAAGTTATGAATTTTTCTCCTAAACATAAGAGAGAGAATTTTAGCTTCTACATCCAAGTGTTAAGAGTTTAGAGAGAGGTCAGAACTCTAAAAACTTATCCAAATTTAAGTTCATTGAGTCTAAAGAATACAAAAACCAAACGGACCGAAAGATACAAGTCCAACTGTCTCAATCACAATTAATTAGATTAGCTACATAGCTTATAATTAATTGTTTTCCTAATTGCTTAATTTGTGTAAGATGATCCTTTGGTTGACTTGACTTTTATGATCATAGTTATAAACAATGTAAAGCTGTCACATGCTACAGTAATAATTTAAAAAATCGCTATAGTGTAAAGCTCTCATATGCTACAGTAAAAATTATTCTAACCAACGGTTCCCACCATCTTTTCACACACCCTTTAATTTGGCAATATCCAAAAACTGCCGATAAAGTTAGTTCTTTCTTTAAGATAAACAATCTAATTGGTGAAGTCGTTAATAGTTGAATTAGTACATTCTAGAAGCACAAGAAAGAATTTGCAAATATGTGTAATTATTTTGCACATATGATGTGAATCAGGGATGAAAAAGAATAGAAAATGAAAAATCGCGCACAACCATGTATTAATCTTGTTGTATTGCTTATGATTTCTGAAGGAATGCGGTATTGAAGTGTATTTACGCCTAATCACTCTACAATAATTAAGTCAAGATTCAAATTACCTTAAAATTCGAAAAGGAAAGAAAAATACACAAAAGAAGGAAAAATGACGAAGAACAAGACGTCCTTTTGCATATTGTGTTTGGTATAAAAATTCCTCGTTTAATTAATTTCTCTATATAATAGGAAAGATTAAAATTGACGTGACTTGATGAATTTAAAATCACTATTTATTCCTGATCAGTTTTATGATCCCTTCTTCCACTTTTCTTCTCCACAAGACAGGCTCAGTCATAGGGCCGGTGATCGCGATAAGCCATGAAGGTTAGTTTTCTAGTATGACCAGGCATCGTAAATTTGTCGGTAATAATTATAAGGTGTTTACAAAATGAGTTAGAACTGTGAATTGAAATTAAAAATATTGTAGCATGTAAAAATTTTACACAATTTGAGTTAAAAGTAGGTTTGTCAAACATCTAATTAATCTCGTTTATATTGTGACAATAAAGATTAATATGGTGCTTGGTAAAGTTGTTAGAATCAATTTTTTAGTTCAAAACACTGTAGCATATAAGAGTTTTACATTATAATAATTTTTTTTTACTGTAATATTATAACATATAAGAGTTTTACACTGATTTTAACAAAAAAAAATTAATTGTAACTAACTTTGTCAAGCAGCTGTATGCTAATTTTCTAAAATTAATATCTCTAGTACTCTGCAATCAGTGCAAAATGTCCCCGGCCAATTGCTAGCTGTCTAGCTGTTAAAAGATGGTGAAATATGTCATTCCAATTAATACTGGATCACATTAGGCAATATACGCTAGTACTACCCAAAAAATGTTTCGTTTTCGGTTTATTTCTTGTTAATGTAAGGGAAGACATGGAACTTGTTATGGACACCACCAGAACGAGATCCAACCTCATGAATTGCAGTGATAGAAAGTCGTCTCTCACGCCATCCAATTTGACTCCAAAATGCCTTTGCCCTAAATTATCTTTAATGGTGGCAAACAAATCCTATCCAAACTTAAATGTCACTTGTAATATTGTATAATTGTTGGAACATCCAAAAATTTTAATTACATAATATTATGTGTAAATTTATAGGGTGTTTGACAAAGTGGTTAGAACTATTGGTTAGAACTATTTTTGCTGTAGCATATGAGAGCTTTATATCGTAGCAACTTTTTTATTGTTACCATAGCATGTGAGAGCTTTACACTGTTTATAACCGAGATTACGGTTGAGACCGAACTTGCCAAACAGGAATCAATTAGTGTGCCTAATTAATTTTGAGATGTCAAAATTTATTGTTGTATAAAGAACACATCTATTTACAAATTTAGAATAACTTTTGTCACAATTTTAATTTTCAAAACTATACCTACTATTTACATTATTTACTCTCACACCACATATTTTCTTTTATTTCAAAATCACCCCCACATTAAACTTTTATCACAAAACTAGCCCCAACCTCCCTCTCCCTCCACTCACCCGTGCACCGCTCCCAACCCAAGGAGACAACATCAGACTTCTTAGAGTCTTCATGCATGGAGATATGCACCATACGGAGAATACCACCCACCATATTGAGCACATCACCCACACACTCCTCATCAATCTCCTCCTCTCTCTCCCACGTCTATCCCCTATCCCTCTCTTCCTCTTGCTGCAGCAAAACAACTATAAAATAACCCCCCAAGGCAGCCAAAACTCAGCAAAAACAGAAGCAAAATACCCAACCAAAGCACAGCCAAAGTACAGCCAACCAAACCAGGAAAACAAAACACACCAAAGATAGCCAAGAACACCAAGGAAGGCAGCCCATCTTTTTGCCCGAAAACCACCAAAAACTCAGCCAAAAAATGCAGCCCAAACTCAGCCAAAAATGCCAAGAAAGACAGCCCAATTTCTTGTCCGAAAACCAACAAAAACACCACCTTCATGGCAAGCCAACTTCAAGAGTTCAAGCTTGGTTTTTAATCCAAAAATTTGTTAGGTTTTCCCTAATCCGAACTTGTTTTTTAGTTTATGTCTTCAAGTTTAATGCATGATTTTTGTGTTCAATGTTCATGCAAATATCTAGTTTATGTTAATGCGCATATTTGAGTGTTGATGAACAAAAACTTGAGTTTTGAACTAAAACAGAGAATAAACTTTCATTTGGAATTGATGTTAGAAGTATGTTAGGAATGTTTTAAATCAGTTTCTATGGTTTTATGATTGATGTTTAAAGGCCTGTATCTTGAAAAATGAATTTGAAAACATTTTTGTTTTTATTTTGAGCTTCTAAAAATATAGTTTTGATTATGATTTTGGTATAAAAATTCATGAAAATATGTTTACTATGATTCTAGAATGTTTACTACACATTTTAGAATGGTTTTGGGTTAGAGGCAGTTTGAGCCAAAAACTCGATATTTTTCAAATCTAGCCAAAGGAGGAAAAATTAGGTTCTGCCTAGTTTGGTGGAGGCACGATCGACCGCACCCTGTGTATTGGGGTTGATCGCGGGCAGTAGACTTAGCTACTATCACCTTTACTCAAGCCCAACAAATCTCCAGGTTTGTCCGGTTCGGTTCTTTCATGTTCCGTCATGTTTAAACACTCTTATTTTTGTGTTTTAAATTTGTAAAAAACCAATTCATGTTCACGATCATTTTAAAACATAAAAAGCACACAAGAGATTGGTTTATACATAATACAAATTTATCATTTTATTTGTTCTTGTTTTGGTTCCTCGCTAACTTTGTTGGAAACGGTCAAGGTTGGACAGCGTTGGAGCTTACATTGTGCAAATTAGATTGTAAGATTTAAGGCTATCATTAGACTTTTTGCTAAAGAGGTATGATTCTAATCCCTTTCTTAACAGCCATGATTTGAAATTAATTTTTTTTTTTTTGCCAACATTGTTTTCTTGAGAAGAGCATGTTTCTTACAAGATTGTTTATAAATGTGTTTTTGCATGTTGCAATGGGTTTGTGAAATGTATATAATATATAAATATGAGTGGTTTCATATTTTGACAAATGAATTTGAGAAATTATGATTTAAACTCGGAAAAAGAAATTCTAAGCATAATGGGGAATCCAAACGCTACCGAGGACATATAGCTCCCGGTGGTTTGTTTTTAGCAGCCAAAGAGATTGGATTATGTAGAGTGTAACCTCTGGAGGCAGGCCCCTAACGTTAATCAAGGGGCTCTATAGCGTGGGCATTAGCTGAGACATTGTAAGTATGTTAAAGTATATGATACACAAAAGGATTGAGAATGGGAAATTTAATTAAAATTGTCTCATCTCTTTCTTAATTATTTTACTACATTTTCAATCTTTGATATTCCAATTATTTTCTTGTTTATCCTTTGATTATTCAAATACCTTAATTGTTTTGATAAGTTAAAGTTTGTTCAAATGTTATCCTATTAGGCCTTTTGCTCATTTTTGTATTCTAAATTAACCTCTTCCAGGCGAAGCAAAGAGTGGTTACGTAAGTACCGAGATAATGTTGACAAGTCATCAATATGTATACCGTGATGTTTTTAGTTCGGCTTATGACATGTGTCAGGTTTCTAAGACAGTTGTACTAATGCAACTATATTGTTTTTTTCCTATCTTAATTTAATTGTATATGTGAAAAGACTGTATAGTCGAACACTATCCCTATATGATGTACTTTGGCAAAATTTGTGAATTTGTGGGTCACTATGAGGGCTAAATTTTAGAGATCTTAAAGTTTTATTTGAGATAGTTATTTTGTTTCAACTCATATTCTTGTTTTAAAATTTATGTTTTCTAGTCTATTTTGAATAATCTATATCTATAATATAAATAAATAAACTTGAACTTTTAATTAAATAACTTGTGTAATTTGTATAAACAATAGTTGTTCACATGAATAAGTGGAAGTTAAAATAAAACAACCTTATTTATTTTTTATTATTCAAGGTTTGGTTTAGAAAAATAATTAAGTCACATTCAATTAATTTCACTTCTAATTTGATTTCGAGTTTTAAAAGTTTACCCTACTTAAATTATTTTCTTAAACCAAGCCTTCACGTTATGCCCCATTTTTAAGTCGTGACAATTATTTTTGCATGTTTTTTGTTTTTAACCAACTTTCAAATAGAAGCCTTATCTCTAACTTTGGACCATGCCGTTTTTGAAGTACATGAAAGCATAGACTTATGTCAATATCCCATATAGATCATGTCAATAATAGATATAGATCATATAGATTGTAACTAGTGGTTCAAATTAATAGTTTCAATTAAAATTTGTTTGAAATTTAAATTTTATGAAAAAAAATATTGTGAAAAAATTAGTTTGAATTACAATTTTATGGTTTGAACAATGTTCTAAAATAGAAAATTCTCATATCATACATGCTACACTACTGTCAATTATGTGTCTGTGGATTAAAAAGGGATATTTGAGCTTAGAATTGCTTTAATATTAATTTAAATCATGCCCCTCGTGAAAAAAGGAATAATCATGTTTTGAGCAATTAATCCAGTGTTATTAGTTCACCGGGGTTTCTTTTCCATTAATCCTGTTTGAACTTTCAATGAATTAGAAAAAGAAAAGAAAATAATTCTACAACAATAACCTCAAGCTTATTAGTAAGTGATAGAAAGCATTTATTTAATAAGTTTTTAAAAAGTTTTGTAAGTGTCGTTGTATTAAAAAAATAGGCATTTTTTAAAATGTCAATTAGTGATTGACTGATTGATTAGGTCGTCAATAGCTCAGACACCAATATTTTAAGTTTTAAAATTATTATGTTAATATGTTACCAATTGATTAAGTAGAAATCATTGTTTGATGGGATGTAATTGATCAGTCACCATAAAAAATACAAACTGAATTTTTCCACCTCATCTAATTAATTTTTAGACATGATGCACACAGGTTTAACGCATTCCAGACACAGAGATATATATATATATATATATCTTATATAAAAGTTGTATAGTAGCTTTGGGAGGTGTGAAATTTTGAAATTACAGGTGTTTAAGTGTTAGACAAGGTAGGGGTGAACAAAAACCGCCGGCCGCCCGCAACCGCCGCCCGTCCGCCCAAAAAAAAGACTATACGGGTTCAATCCGCCCGCCTACATATGTTGGCAGGCGGGTACGGTTTTAAATTTTAGGGGGCGGGTTCAACCCGAACCCGCCCGCCTAATTCTTAAAAAAAAAAAAAAAAAAAATTAATCTAAACCTCTTCCACTCCTCATTCTTTAAAAAGAAAAAGAACATTTGACTTTGTTCATCATTTCATCTGTAGTATCCTGTTATTTTCGAACCCAATGAACATGTTTTATGGAAGAACAAGAATTCTTGACTTTGTTCATCACTTCATATACAGTTGATGTTTCTTGTTGCAATGAATGATTATGTTTCTTAATTTGTTGTGAATATGGTTATTGTCTTTAGGCGTCAAACTTGGTTGTTGTTGAGAATGCTTCATACATTATCGTCTTATATTTTATACAAATTTTCTTCACTTTTTTTAAATAAAAAAGAGCTCAAAAAATTATATTGTACATTAGTGTAGGCCCAACCCGCCCAACCCGCCCGCACCGCCCGCACCCGTCCGCCCCCAAACCGAAACCGCCCGCCACTCCATGGGCGGTTTGTGGGTTGGTTAATCGCCAACCCGCCACTTAAAAAAACCGCCCCGCACCCGCCCAAAAATCGCCTACCCGCCCGTTGTTCACCCCTAAGACAAGGGTGAGTTAAAAGTCATAATATAATTAAAAATATTATAAAGTAAAAATTTTAAAGCATTTAAATTAAAATTAAGTTTTCTAAACACCCCATTTAGTTACTGGCTTCCGAATAGTTCTCTCAACAACCTATTTAGTTGCTTGCTTCCAAATTTTTTTTGACAGGTATTTTTCTTTCAATTTGTCTTTTCGACGCAGTGAGATGGGTAAAAGGTTCATTTAAATTTTGAACTTGCTTAGTTGCTTTCTTCCAATTCCTTTTGCACATTTTTTTTTCTTCCGGATTTTGTTTTCCAAGCAGTGGGATATTGGATAAAGGTCCATTTTCTGTATATTTTTAATGTTTTATAGCTGCTTAATTGAATTTCGTTTTGTGCACCATACTCTAAGATTGTGTTTAAGATTTGTTAAACATGTCATAAAGCTGCGTACATAATTTTTTTTTAAAGTGATTCCTGAATAAATTTTAAAATTGTCACTACTAATAACATTGTTTCGTTTAATTCATTGTTGTTTTAGAAGCAAAATTGAATTCTATATTTAACTACAACAAATATATTGAAAAAGGAATGTCCATTAGCAATACATACAATAATTCCTAATACAAATGGTATACTTGTATTAATTCCTACTTTTATTTTTGTATAAAATGATTATTTTACAAAAAAAATTATTTTTCATTACAAATATTAAGAGTTTATAACATGATCAAATAAGTTAATCATAAAAATATAATATCATCAACTCTAATTACTATTATTTTTTAAAAATCTATTTTTTCTTTACTTACATCCCGCATGCTATATATAATATTTTCGTTATTAATCTTAATAATTGTAATTCTGTGAAAAAAAAGTATTAGTAACAACAAAACTCTTATAAAAAATCATTAAAAAACAGTTACAAATAAATTATTAATTATGTAACAGTGTCTTCGGTCATGATCTGTTGTCTCATTTTCTTGTCCCTTTGTCTGTCCCACCAATTAAATTTTGACACATATAAGTGAATTGTTTAGTTACTTTTAATATTTAAGTCCTATTTATATGTTTAGGTTGTTGATTTTAAATTATGTATGGAATAAATAATGGAGTAAACAGCCGAGGGACATTTTCAAAACCCATTGAGTAGAACTCACTTTTGCAAAACTAGCTTACAAAGGAAGGGAACCCAAGAGCTTATAAACCCATTAGTTATCTTATAATTGTTATATGTTGGACTTTTGGTATCTAACATTCTACCATGCTCCGCAACCGCCATCCAAAGCAGCCTATCTTCCTCGTTAGGTGACTTCATGGATCTCGCCTTCTTTGGGGTTACAACCCTTCCTAGGTTGCCCCGTCCATATCAATAATTACAGAGATGTAATAGCCCTTCCTAGATTGCCCCGTCCATTGCAACAATTACAAAGATGTATGGACCGGCTCTTATACCAATTTGCACATTCTATGCGACTGCGGCCCCAGGCGGAGAGTTTCACGCGTTAGCTATAACCCTAAACTGCGTATTACAAACCTATCGAGTAGAACTCACCTTTGCAAAACCGGCTTGCAAGGGAAGGAAACCTAAGGGCTTGTAAACCCACTATTTATCTTATAATTATTCCATGTAAGACTTTTCTTATCCAACAGAAGGTTTATTTTGAATGCACACTTGACAACATCTGAAATCTGATTTTAATAGCACTTGTTGGATCCTTGAGGCTTCATCCTAAAGGTGCTTTCATAAGATGTTTTGATTATATGTGCATTTGAGATAGGCCTATTCCATCATATTTGTCTGATTTTGTCGATCGAATTATCTTGAATGTACACATGACAACATCTAAAATTTGATTATGATACTATTTACTGGGTCCTTGAGGTTCTATTCTAAATGGTTAACCTAATAGGAGGAATAGTATAAGCCAACCTATTTATTTTCATGCCTAATCAACGAGGGACCTTGTTCGCTCATTCACAACAATAATGGGAGATAAACTTTGACTTTTGTGTTTGACTGGTTTAAACCATTACATCATATGACTAAACTTGAGACCATATTCCTTGTGCATCCCAAAAACTGGTTTGTAATGGACTCATGGTTCAAAGTCTGAAAGTATAAATTTGTGTTTCAATATTCCATTTTAAGAAATTCTTGCGTCTGTTTTCTAATATGGATACGACTATTTATATGTCGAGCAAAAGTATACGTGCTGGTCGTTTCATATCGTTTTGATAACATAATTTGAACTACTTCATATGCTTTTAACTAATTTTTGTTCAAATTTATGAGAAAAATACTGTGACAAATTTGATGATAACTACATAATGTAATTCCAACTACGTTTTCAAAACAACCTTTACGCAATGTATTTCTTTGGTTCATCTATGAGCTTTCTTTTTGCCTTTGATAAAAGGCCATGATCTTCGCAGCGAAAGGTCTTTCTGTTGGACTGCAACTGAACACAAAGTTTTTGGGTTTTACAGTAGCAACCCAAAGGATCTATGAATGAGCATTATTAAAGATCCATAGTCAATTTAACGAACCCATACGAGACAGCAAGCCCAGAGAATAGCTCTTTGTTTCTTGGATTTTAAATACTGTCTCAATCGGAATGCGCCGAGCAATTTGGAATTCGCAAACATCCATGATATGTGAGAAATCTGCCTGGTATCTGGGCTGTTAATTAGCCCACTACCATTTATATGAAGCCTCTAGTATTTTTTTTTTTTTGGGTAATAAATCTAGTATTCACTTGCATGAATTTTATAATAAATCAATAAGTTCAAATCTATCTACATAACTGGTTAGTATACCAAGTCTCTAAATTCTTATCACCCTAATTTTAGGCCTAGTATCCCTTATGAAGTCTAATTAGTCACTACTACAATTTTTATGCATAAATTAGGCTCAAATCTAATTTTGATAGAAGTGGTATGTTCATATATCAATTCTCTAAAAATGGATATCTCTAATTTACCTGTAATGGTGAAATATTTGTAGAATAAAAGGAGATTACAAGATCAATTACTTTTTTCTTTTTCTTTTTCTTTTTCTTTAAAAGAAAATGTGCACTTCATAAGTGGATAAAATGAAAGAGAATAAATGTAAATGAAAAACTTTTTGAATGTCCTTTTCGTTTGGTTTTTCTTAAAACAAAGTAGCATAATCTTTCTATTGGAAATGATACGCAATTAAATAGCTGGTTAGGTTGCATCGCCAATAAGATGTGCCAGAAAATACGCGGTTACCTTGACTTCATGCTTCTGTCACTCCCGCTTTTTATCATGTTCTTTTTCCTCATCAAAGGCACATAGAAAGATAATTGTAGAATCCAGTTAATTTATCATGTACTTATCCAGTCATCAAATATGATGAAAAATCGATTAGAAATTTTAATTACTTGCTGAACACAACAGGGGCATAATTGATTCTAGGCATTATAGGAATAAAGAATGCCCTTTAGAATGTTTAGATTATGGCAAAGTATGACAATGACTACCTACGTTAGAATGATGCTCTACATACATATATAAAACTAAATTTTTAATTACGGAATCATGTAACAAGGTGGAACTCGTTCGTTTTCAAGGTTAGAAGTTAAATTGTCTCACAGCACAAAGTTTCTGGGTTAGTGTGGTGTTTATATATGTGTGAATCATTAGACACCCTCTTCTCTTGAGCTTGCTTTTTAGGATAAGTTCCACCCAATCTCATTGACTATGATATTATAGTTAGATTTTGCATGTGATAATGGGTTTGGATCCTAATCTATTTGCCTTACATGTTAAGCGTGAGGTAGGGTATTAGAAGTTGAATTTGTCCCGCATTGTTGAGTTACTAGGCTGGTAGAATTTATAGTGTTTATTTGTGAATTGCACATCCTCTCCCCTTGAGCTATCTTTTAGGAGATGAGTTCTCATTTAATACTTCCATCAATTAGTACTAATTAATTGTTATCACACATGCAATTCTTTTAGAGGAGTGTTAATTATAGACCTTCGTTCAAACTCTTTTACGGATACTAACTTAATCATTTGACATGTGCCATATTAACTTTTTCAAATAAATCCACTTAATAATAAGTCATTTCTTTAAAACTTATTTACAGGTTTGTTGCTAACTTAATTATTTGACATGTGTCATCTGAACTTTTTCAAATAAATCCACTTAATAATAAGTCATTTCTTTAAAACTTATTTACAAGACTGTTACTCTCTCTTTAACCCACATTTACTCTCCTTCTACCCTCTCTCTTCCTATACACGGCTAAAGTCTTTTTTTTTTTTTTTTTAATCTTTTCTTCTTCTTTTTTGTGCTTGAAATCACTCCCGCTACTATTTACAAGATTTGCATTTTTTTTCTTTTGCTCCAAATCTAACAACTTTACACAATCCATAAAAAAACAAAAAACAAAAACAAAAACAAAAACAAAAAACTGAGAGAGAAGAAGAAAAAAATGAAAAGTAAGACTCCTAGTCACTAGAAGATTTTTTTTTTATGCCATTCTTACAAGAAGGTAAATGCTAAAGGATTGTTGTGTTGAGTTCTTTTATTTTTATTTTTTCTCTCTCAGTTGCTATATGGCTTGACTAATTATTGAGCTGATGTGAACATTTTTTTCATTACTTGATGATTTTTTTTTTAATTTTTTGTGTTGATGTTAACGTTCTTTTTCCCTGAACGTAAGTATATCCATACATGTTATACATGCCTTTTTTTGGTTAAATATATGTTTTATGGACTTAGTGATTTTTTATTTTTTTTCTCTTTTCTTATTATTATTATTTTATTTTTTTTTTGCATTATAGATGAACTTGTTTTTGCGTGTTGTTGATTTTTACTAGACATTTGTAAAAAGATATTCATGACATTTTCGATTTGTAATTCATTAAAATTTCAATTGGTGATTTATTTAGTAACAAAAGATTTGCTTTGTTAGGAAAAAATATTCACTCTGTTTTAACAGTAATCCGACTTTGATTTGAATCGCTTATTGTTTGTACCGGTTTGGCTTAATGAGTACATGTATATAATAATAATAAAAACATAGTATAAGTAGCCCTTTTGGGAAAAAATAAAAAATAAAAATACTGGTGCTAACACAAAGCAGTCTAACAGTATATTCACTATGTTTCAAATAGCGCAATCTAGTAAACAGTGGTTAGAGAGAAAACAAACTGTAATTAAAAAAAAAAAAAGAGTAACCGTGCATGAGAAAAAAAAAAAAGCGTAGAGAGTAAATGTGAATCAAGAAGTGACACCTTCGTAAATAAGTTTTAAGGAGGTGACTTATTATTAAGTAGATTTGTTTGAAAAAGTTAAGGTGATACATGTTAGATGATTAAATTAGCATCTGTCGAAGAGGTTGAATGAGAGTTTACATGTCTTTCAACCCAAATCCATATAACGTCCCTTCCTTTATAAGTTCTTTAATAAAAAAATAGTTTGTGTGATCAAGCATGTTTGGATGTTCTTTTGACCCTTTAAAATAGGCTATGTTTTAAGTTTCTTGATAATAGTTAAGGGCTTTTACCGAATCATGAAATCAGTAACTGCCTAACTTAACCAATGCACGTATATTGAGTGGAAGGTCACACTTTGGATTTAATATGGATCAGAAAAATTTTAAAATGGTTTATTCGGGTTGGTTTGCAGTCTGAACATTTTAGAAACAATAAAAAATATTGAAAATTTTTAATAAATGACGATCTCTACTGTTTATTCCTATTTACTTTGTTTTGGATATAATATTATTATTGAATATGATATTTGATAAGTTAGTTTTAAGCTAATTAATTAGATAATTTTTACTTAATATTTTTGTTAGTTTTGAGCAATTTATAAGGATTTGACAGTATTTTGTGTTCTTTTGTAGGTTTTGAGAAAAAAAGATGCATTATAGCAAAATGCGGGGCAAAGCGGATAGAAAATGAGCAAAATTAGACTCGGGATGAAAATGGAGCCTAGACGCCAGCTTATGGGCGCCTAGGCGCTCAGACAGATGAGGTTCCATACAAAAACCCGAGAGAAAAGCACCTAGGCACCAATCTATGAGAGGCTGAGCAACACTGTGGCGTCGAGCCTAAGCGTCGTTACGATTTTAACTTAAATTTCAGTGTAATTTCGTTCCAAAATTACCCTTTCAAACCCTAACCTATAAATAAAATATTATAGAAGGTTGGAAAAAAGAATTTTCACAGAAAGAAGCTGCAGAAAAGAAGGGAAAGGGCTTACTACTTTGAAGAAGAAGATCGGTGCAAACTGGAAACGGAATCTATCTTCCCATCCAAACATACAGTTTTTTTCTTTTACTCCCCATGTTTAAGAGATTGTTTAGGATGATTTTTAGTTTCATTATGAACTAATTTCTCTGTTCTAGGGCTACGATGTAGCCGGATTATGATTGTTCACTTTTATTTAATTTAATTCAATTCGATGTTTATTCATTATCTATGCTAAGTGTTTAGTCTAATCTTGATGCTTGTAAAAGTTTACGTACCTTTTGCATGATTTGTGATTTAATTTGAGGCTGAGAAGCGATAATTAAATTAGACCATGATTGAATGCCATGAGATCATCATAGGATAGAGGTATCTATGAGACTTGTGTAACACTATGAATTTTTTGTTCTTAATGAATCTTGGTAAGTTTAGAGTTTCCATAGAGATGTAAGAAATTTGCTAATTGGGATAAATTATTAATGCTTGAGAAAGATTAATGACTACCTAAGAGAAATTCGTTATCGGCATAGGAATGAATGTCAATTGATTAAATTAGATAAAGTAGATAGCATTAATTCGGTGAGTCGAAAACCCTAGAAGTCTTAATATATTGAATTCTCATCTATTAAAGTTGTAATTTTTCAATTTTCATTCATTTAGTTTGTCTTACTTTTGCCATTTTATCATTCCATTGTTTCTTATATTTCAGTTGTTCAAATAGAATTAGAGTTAGAGTAATTTGGTATTTAGTGACAGTTAGTCCTCGAGGGAACGATCTCTACTCTCACTTTGTTACTTGTTAACGATACGTGTACTTACGTTAGAAAATCCACAACAATATTATAGTTTAATGTATTGTTGAATTTAATTTTTTTTATTGTTAATAAATGACAATCTTTACCTTTTTTATTTTTTTCGTAAAATTTTTTTTACGATATGTTATAAACCTGTTTATTATGGTACGTTTATTTTAGTTTCTTTTTTAAATATTACTTTATTGGAAAACTAATAATGGACGAACTTCAAGTGTCCAAATGCTAGCTCAAAATGCGCAAAACTTGATATATTACTTTTAATTTTAGCTGGGTTCGTGGGGTTTTTTTGGTTTGATATAGGATCAAACATAGCATAAACCGATGCTTTTCGTTTAATTCGCGGTTTATCCCCGAGATCGATCCTCAAACGCCACATAAATGAAATTGACTTATTGGTCTCCAACGAGAAATATGATCAAATTAATTTATGAAAAGCCTTAAATTTCACAACAGAACCAAAGGGTTCTTGCTAAGAATTATTTGGCGTGGATAGTGGTATCAATTTGCCAGCTGATATATAGAGATATAGTGAACTTCACTTCTCATCAGATTAACCTTGAAAATGGCTTGGTGGACCAATTGCTTAAAGCCTAGACTCAAGTCTGGACATTGCCGAAACCAACCAAATTCCAGTGTGTATAAATGGCCGCCAACTATATTCCATGCTGTCCAATCCATCATGAATGCCCGGCCCTCTAGAACAGTCCGGGGCCTGAGAGGGAATCGAGCGAAGCTACTATGACCCAAAAAAAAATTCCATTTGTCTTATTGTCCTGTTATTTAAATGGATTTTATTTTTCAAAAGACAAATTTTTTTAAAGGGAATGTTCTAGTAAACAAATTCTTTTCCCTCTATGATTGGAGAGGTTAATATAATCACTAACTTTCAGTTCATAGGAAAGCTATCATTGGCATATAATGCTGACCTTGTTCAAAACCATGGGTTATTACAACATGTATCATATATTGATAATTTCATTGGGGTTTAATAAATGTGGTTAAAACTGAAACTTTTAAATTAAAAACTGTAGCATGTGAAAATTTTATACTATATCTTTTTTTTTTTATCACTGTATCATGCAATAGTTTTAGAATGTAGCAAGTTTTGGTTATGATTGATTTTGTCAAACACCATTTGTAGGGTGTTTGAAAGAGTAATTCAAACTAACGGTTTAAATTATGAACATTGTAAAGCTCTCATATGCTACAATGTAAAACTTTCACATGCTATATTTCTTAAATGGTTTAAACTACTCTCCTAAACACTATTAGGGTCCGTTTGGTTCGAGTATTGGAATAAAGTATTTGAATGAAGATTTAAATTTTTGTGAGAGAAAATACTGTAGTAAAATGATTCGAATCGTGATTCGAGTATCGAAACAAACGGGCCCTTAATTTGCAAATTATTATGGTAATGTATAAATTTCAAGAGACATGAACATCAGCTAAAAACCAAAGAATTTTTTTGTATATGTTCCGTATTCGCTGTAAATTACAATACAAGTATGCATCCATTCCATTTCCGACAAAAGAATTTGTATGCAACACTATACATCACACGTGTGACAAGATTCCACACAAGTGCTAAAATCAAACAATCAATTTACAACAATTAAAAATCCGCATAAAAAAAACACCTTCCAAAAAGCGATCCCGCGGCCGACGTCTCAACGACTCCTCCGGCCACGGTTATGCGATGACGGGGAAGGCGACGAAGAAGCTGACGATACGACACTCAAGCTTCCGGCCCCAAAGAAGAGGTCGGACAAGTAATTATCCAAATTTTCGGGGCAATATTTCACCAACGACTCCCACCCGCATGTTCTGCTCAACCCGGCCCGGTGCTTGTCGTAAAACGCCTTGTACGCTGGTGAAAGCTTCCTCGCAATCGAAACCTTCAGCTCGTCACGAAGCTTCGGGTCGGGCACGACCCACGAGGTCTGTTTCCGGTGGGCCTCTTCGAACGTCATGTTCAGTCTCAAGAAGCACTCCTTAGTTTGCTCCGACGAAATGTCGGCCGTCGGATCCTCCGGGAGCGACGAGTAGACCTTGCTCCACCCCATGCGCTCGTAGTTCGCGGCGTAAGTCTTCACCTTCTCCTCGTGCTTCGCCACCCAATCGTCGCCAAGGAAGAATCTCAGGTTCGAGTCCCTGACCTTTGTGACGACGTATTGGAGGTTGTTGGCGAGGAAAAGATAGGAAAGGGCCACGTCCTTGTAGAGCTCGGCCTTGCCATCGAGCTTGCAGAGGAGGACCAGGACGAGCCACGCTAACCGCACGGAGATCGACGATGACGAAAGGTCGTCGGCTTCCAAGCTTCCGAAGTATGACTCTGGCAACGGGGATTGAATTGACAACGGCCAGTCAGCGAAGATGTCGGAGAGAATTTCGCTGTAATCGGCGAGGAAGGCCACGTAGTTCATGACGTAGCGGGTAAGGGGGTGAATCCCGCCGCCGGGAACCGGCGCCTTCGACACGTCCTTCTGGATTGCCGCCTCAAAGTCGGTCATCATCTTCCGTACGGCCTCGCCGAGCTTGACGAGAGAGGTTGCGGCTTGAGACCTGACGGATGAGGTCGACTGGAAGGAGAAGATGGACTCGATCTCCGGCCAGAGGTCAGAGATCGCCTCGTATAAATCTAGAGTCCGGAACATTTTCTCGGGAGATTTCTTGCACTTGGCGACGAATTCCGGAAAGCTAAAGAGCCACATGGCGCCCTCTCCGGTGATCTCGGAGTAGCAAGATTCTCTGATGGACTCCGAGGAGGAGAAGACGTGATCGCAGAGAATCCTCTCCCCGTAGAACAGCGTCTTGACGGCTACTTTCACGGCGTTGAGCCAGTTCTTGATCTTGTACTCCAAAACCTCCCAATCCGTTTTATGGATCTGAGAAAAACTCGTCTTCTCAACTCCGAGATGATATAATCCCTCATCAACAATCGATTTCCTTATGGTCTTGTAAATGTTCACGCACTCTTTTCCATAACCGGCCGATATCATGCAGTCGGCGATGGCCTTCAGATCCGCCATGGCCGCCGCCGACACCCGCTCCACCTCAGAGATCGACTCGGTGGTGGCTCGGAACTCGTCCTCCAACTCATCCTCGAAATCAGAGAAGCTCGATATGGTCGAAGTTCTCGAAGAATGAGTCGAAACCGATTCCGGATCCAAGTACTGCCGGTTCGAGGACAAGATCTGGTAAAACTCTTTCTGGAGCCTCTTCATCGCCGTCTCCATCAGAAGCTGCGCCCTCACGAGCTTCTCGGAGGCGGAATTCTTCGAAACGATCATGTGCATCGTGGACTGCAAGTCCTTGACGGCGTTGAGGTACTGCCTGGCCTCATGGCGGTCGTCGCCATGGAAGAGAGAAGAAGCTCCAGCGACGTCCTCGGAGTCCCACTTCTCGATGAGGGACTGAGCAGTCTTGATGTTCTCGTCCATCAGCGACTGGCAGAAAGTCCGTTGAGGCGACGAAGAAGGAATCGTGCTTCTGGCAGGAGAACTCATAGGTGAAGGAGATCTAGACCGGAACAACATGCTTCTTAATCCTCCTGTCCTTGGCATGAATTAATGGAATATGATCAGTTACCTAGTTATGTTATATAACGCAGTTAATTAAGTTTTCTGATCAGTTGAGTGATTCAGAAATGGCCAGAAGGGATAAAAAGTGATTGGTTCTTTTTGTTGCTTGGCAATTTGTGAGATAGTGGAAAGGCTTTTAGAGTAAATGGCATATATATAGAGATGGGGAAGATAGTGACGTAAGGCGAAAATTGACTATTTGCTTGTGTGCGCTTGCGCGTGTGAAAGTCTCTAATAATACGCGGTCAGGTCAAAATGTTTTTAATTTTTAGTTAATTATTTTAGCTGATTTAATAGGGATTTACGTTAGACATGTATCTAAACGGAAGAATGGTTGATTTTTATGAGCAAAAGATGGTCACGAGTCAAAGAGAGGACACGGAGCAAAACGGCAAACGTTGGAAGTTTCGTTGATGCTGGTAAATCTACAACGGAGCTGGTCCTAAAGCCTCTCCAGGCGATCATTACGAATTTAGACGCAAATTAGATTCATCGCTTTCCTTTTGTCACCATTTCAAAGTTTTTCTCGTCTTTTTTTGTTTCTTTTTATAATTAAAAAAAAAAAAAAAACAAACTAGCTATGGTTAAAAAGAAATTTCCAATTTGTCTTTGTCTAACGGAAATTGATTATTATTGATTGCATACTTAACTCAATACGTCACGTAAGCTCTCTTGTGTACAACTTAGAAGAAGGAAATACGTATACTGATTAGACTCATTTAGGTGAAAGAGTCAAGCACTTGACAATGTTTTGGTGTGACCCTTTCGGAGTTTCGGACCAATGGCATTGTTATTTTTCCTAATTTTAATGCAATATAATTACGGTCGATTTTTTATTTTAATTGCGGTCCTTATGCTCCACAAATTCTTCTTCATTCCAAAAAAAAAAAAAAAAAAGAGAGAGAGAGAGAATGATCTTCCTACCTACATTTATGGAGAATTGAAATAAGAACTAATTTTATTTGGTTGTTTTAAATGTTCTTTGACAAATTCTTATTGCCAAGTCATGCATTCATGGCTCTCAGTTGATGTCTATGAGAAGTATTGGACCAGGTTATTTTATTAAACCATAAGGTATCAAATAACCAAATATAAACCACACCAGATAGATGATATTGGGAAACAAGAAAGACGGAGTCTACTTTGGCTCTTATTCTCTTGTCGTTTCTCTAAGCACAAAGTCCACGTACTAATTAGCTTTAGCTGAAGGGCTTATAAATTTACTTATTATTAAATTAATTACAAATGTTATCGTTCCTTAAAATTAGAGGTGACTCGTTCCAAGAAAAAAAAAACCTAAGGGTCCGTTTGGTAAATAGATTCGAATTAATGATTTCATTTGAATTATGTGATTTGAATTGCTATCCGAACTAACGTTTGGATGTGTATTTAAGTTTTAATTTAACTATAAAATAAAATTAAAATTTGTGTTTGAAGAAGTAACGAAAATAGTTTTTAATTATTGACAAATCTAATAAAATCTTAATATTAATGATCTTAAAAAATATGCAATATTGATCTTAATTTACTCATCTCTTCACTAGGAATACAATAAAAAAAGAATCATCACATTTGGATATAAAATGAAGAAGTTATGATTTTTTATCCTTAAATATAAGAGGAAGAATTTTAGCTTTTATTGTAGCAAAAATATCCAAATATTAAAAGTTTGAAAGAAGGTTAAAACTCTAAAAACTTATATTATTGATATTTAAAGAATTTAGATTTTAAAAAAAAACAAACAAATATCTAAAAAAAATTTAGTATTTAAATTTAAATTTAAGTCATTTAAGTCTAAATAATACTCTAACTAACATACCCTAAATAAATCTAGCCATAAATACAAGTTTTTTGGTTGAAAAAAGAAACATGATCGTAATAAACTATACATGTACAAGGGTCGAATTTTTACCAAACTTTGTCTCTTTTAGACTGTTTCACGTTGGCTGTAAAGGGGGAACTTGTAAATAATTAATTGGCTGCTAATCACTTGCCAGTTGGGTTGGGTTGATAAGTTCTCGAACACTTCAAGGCTACTGATGGCGTCAAAATATAAATGGGTTGAACAAGTTGGCTGATCTAGATTATTTTCCAAATGTTTAATTAAAAATAATAATACAAGAACAGTGGACAACAAAAAACGTTGTGCAGCGAAAGGAAACAAGAAACAGCTGTAACTAATTACCAGAAGCATTTTTTGCCCTTTTTTTCCTTTTCATTTTCTAATAATATCCTGTCAAACTAGAAAAACAATATATTCATACCGGGCCTTTTGTTTATTATGTCTTAAACCAATTACAAGCACATATTACTTTTCAAATCGAGATGATAAAACTATTAAAAAAATAATTTCTTGCATAGTCCATAGAAACGATTGTACCTTGTATTCCAGTTCAGTTCTATTAATTTCACCGCGTCTCTGGAAACAGTCCAAATCCAAGAATCTAATTTCTTGGAAGCCTCATCGTAAATTTGCAAGGAAATTAGAAATTCTAACATAAATATACCAATTATATATGATTTCCAAGTTTTAAGACCCATTTTTGTGTGGGTCCCAATCAACTAATACAAAGCTTGATCTCTAATTTCTAAACATCTTTGGACGATAATTTTTTTGAAGATGTTACTGATCGATCCTATGCGTAACGAGACAAAACAAGAAAAATGTAACAAAGTAACGAATATATGTGCGGCTAACTAAATTCCATTTTTTAAGAAAACACAAACAATCTACAAAGGAATTGTGCCCTTGATCACGGTTTTAGCAATATATATTCAAAACCATTTCTACTGTCACAATCCAATCAGTTATCTCGAAAAATATTTGTTATCTAACTTTTTTATTTTGCACGAAAATATATTATTTTGAGTGAGCTTCCTTGATCTCTCGCTAAGTTCGCTTAATCCCAGTGGCTATCCTACCTTGACTATTTTATTTCTCTCTCTGCGGAAAAGTTCAAGCAAGTTGTTCTTTACTTGTACCAAATTACAAATACTATTGAAGAATTTGAGATTGTCATAAAGAAGATCAATAAATTCATTAAGTCTGACATCAAAAAGTTAAAGCAACATTATACCGTCACTTAAAAGTTTTTTTTGGTCTTATCATCACTTGCACATAATCCAACCGGCCAGTTTCGTCACGGTGATCGTCAGCAACTACATGTTTTTTCTTTGTTGCTAGTTGGGTTACGGGCTATGCTATACATTTAGTTGCCTCATTTTTATTTTAAGTGTTTAATTTTTATTTTCATTAAAAAAATTTCATCTTTTAATTTGTTGAAGTAGTGTTAGAGTTGCAATATTAGTCAATTCTTATAGGATGATACTCATTCTTACAAATTATATTGCTTGATAATGGTAACATGCACTTGCGTTCGTAAAAATTCGTATCACTTATTAATCAAATAAAGATCTATGGTGATGAAATATTAATAAAATATTTGTGGAGAAAGTTTGGATGATTTTGCCAGAAAAATTTGAGTGTGGTGACTGTGATCGAAGAAAAAAGAGAGTTGCTTTTAATACGAAACTAACACAAATATTTTTATAAGTATTGCTTTTAAAATAATAAGGATTAGACAAGGAAAAAATATAAAATGTATGTATATTAAAAATATATTTGAATGAGAACATGTGAGGAAAAAACTATTTAAAAGAAATACATTAAAAAAGAGATATTATCCTATAGAGGATCTTCTAGAAATATAAAAATAAAAGAACCCAATAATTAAGCATGGAAACATGTGAAAGAAAATATATTAACAAGGGTGATGTAAGGGAAAAAGAACACTTCATGATTACGGTAATATTAACAAATTAGAGAGAATGCTTGTATTAGAAAATAATGTTTAAAAGATAGCGTGAATGCTTGAAAAAAAAGGCACATTTATGAAAAGAAAAGAAAAAGATTTTTGCAGTGGGCTAATTAGAAAAACCCCAAAACATATTACAAAAATTATAGTACATATCAAATTTATGATGTAAATAAATTTATTTACCTCTTGTTTTACAATGTAACTAATTCTTATTTACACAATAAATGAATTTATGGTGTAAATAATATATTTACCCCTTATTTTCAATGATATTTTTTAATTACTATGTAAATAAGTTATTTACATCGTAACTTTTACTACAAATATTTTAAAACTTGATATTTACTGTAAAAAGTTTAAAAAATGTGATATTTTTCTCATTCTTCTAACATATTAACAGGAACACATGAGAGCAAAAAAAAAAGGATTTTAAAAAAGTATATAAGAAATTAAATTGTAAAAAAATAAAGACACATTTGAAAGAATTATTTTAATGAGGCAGACTGACAAAACAATAAGGAAGCAAAAGACATCCGCTATAATTAAGGATAAAATATATTTCGATAGTAAAATCACAAAAACAAGAGCAGGTATAAAGAATATGTTTAATAAAATATTTAAACAAAGATATATTTAAAAGAAATTATTACTTAGTAGAGACAAATAAAGAGAGAATATTTTTATGATACATTTAAAGAATAGCATCGTAAAAAAATAAAAAAGAAATTATTTTTATAATAAAAAACAAATAGAAAAATAAAGAAACAAATCATGCAAGAAGAATTTCTTTCAAAAGAAATGCAAGCATCGTTAGAAAAGTAAAAAAAATAAAAATAAAAATAAGGAGGATGAAATGTTTTGTATTTTTTTGGACAAAATTTTTGTCCTAACAAGTAGGACATTTTTGAGAAAAGAAAATATTATGAACAAATCAAATAGAAAATTATTTAGGAAGTACTATTAAGCTTTTTAATGAGGATATATTTGAAGAAATTTATTTCAATAAAAGTATATTTGTAAAAAAGTAAAAAAAAAATATAAAAAAAAGAAACAAACCTTACAAGAAGAGTCACCACCAAAAGAAACATAAGCATCCTTAGAAAAGTAAAAAAATAAAAATAATAAAATTAAAATAAAGGGGATGAAATGTTTCAAACATTGTTGGACAAAAGTTTTGTGTAAACAAGCAGGTTATATTTGAAAATATTAAAGATTCTAAACAAATCAAATAAAAGATTAATTAGGAAGTACTGTTATATTTTTTAATAAGGCCTTATTTGAAAAATTTTCAAAAGTATAATGAAAAATAGTAGTTGGGATAAACATACTAATTTTTTTCTATGGAAATATATTTAAAAAAGTTATTTCAATATCAAAAATTAGAGAAATTGTATCATGAGTAAAATAGTAGTTGATAATGCCATAAAAAAGACTACAGCATTGTAAAGACAAATTAGAAGAAATATTTTATTTATCAAACATATTATAAATATTATAAATAGAAGGGATAAAAATTTTAAGAGGAAAAAAAAAACTAGAAAATAAGTTGGAAGAAAAAGTAAAACAAAAACAAGGGGGAAAGGAAACATAGACGGCAAAAAAAAAAAAAAACCCATGAATGAAACTTTAGGATTGAGGAGAGGAAACGGCCTTCACGGCTTTTAAATATGTCATAGATAAAATGAAATTTTCACGATATGGTACTAGAAAACCACTACAATAATACAACTCTGTTGTGATCCGTCGGCTATATTAGACGCTAGTATTTTTGCGTCCTTTTTTTCATCTTAATAAAGTTTTTGCCAAATCTAATATTCAAAAACATATACTTCACCCGAGTACAAAAAAACACTCCTTAAAGCAATGAATAAAGAGTGCATATCTTATTTTATCTTTTTCCCTATGGCCCCACTTTACCCGAACACTCGGGAGTAGGCCCCACTTTGTGGGACCACTAAGAGGCCCCAGTGCCCAGTGGGAAGATTTTGTCCAGTCAAGTCCTTCAAGAGTGCTGATGAATAAATTGTTAAACAAAGGGGGAAAAAAAAAAAACCAATCTTCTACGTTATGAAAAAAAAACTCTTCCAGCAAGTTCCTATTTTATCTGACAACATATTTGCATATTTCAGTATTAATTCCTAAAGGTGTTTTAAAGAAAAAGGTAATATATATATATATATATATATATATATATATATATATCAAATATTAAATATAATTAGAACATATACCTATAAGTTCGTTTGAGAAACACGTTAGAAAAAATAAGTTTTAACTTTTTACGTGCTACAGTGAAATAAAAAAGTTATTATAGTATAAAGCTCTCACATTTATAGTATTTAAGTTTCAATTCTAAGTTTCAACATGTTTTTCAAATGAACTCTACGTAATGCAAATCTCTACGTTGATGTTAAAATTTAAAAGATGTTTGATATTCTTAATTTCAATCAAATTTTTTGGTTGTTATATTAAAAAGTTTTCAAATACTACAGTATCAAGAAAAAAGTAAACTACAATGGAAAACTCTCACACTCTATAACTCACATCCTACAATGATTAGTATCAAGAAAAAAGTAAACTATAATATAAAACTCTCACATTTTACAACGCACGTCCTACAATGATTTGAACCAAAAGTGGTTCAAGCTAATGAGACACCCTATTAATGTTCAGATTAAAAATAGAAAAATAAAAACTATCTCCACAAGGATTGACCCCTACCGTGTACCGTGCATCAACGGATGAGTGTCCAAAAATAATTATTCTAATTTTAAGTTATATTAAAGGGTGATTTGTAAGGAGAGTAGACGGGGCGTGGTTAATAATTTCCTTGTTAATTATTAATGCAAGGATTGCTCGCCGTGCATCAACGGTGTGACAAGCTCAACAATTTCAAATTGGTTTTGCCTAAACCTACCTTGATACGTAAGCTTCGAATTTGTAGTTTGTGGAAGGATTTTTCTTTTGGCATCTAGTGATTATAATATCCTCAGCCATCAGCAAGGTTACGAAAACAACAAGAACAATTAAATAATGCATACTATATGATTCACCAATAACAAATTAATTTGTAACTGCCCCACGCAGGGGTGCCCAAAAATGTGGATCAGATTGTAATGATTATTATAACTTTATAAAATATTAACCCAATTATAAAATAACCAAAAGGTAAGAAATTGTCAATAAACTAATCATGCCTATATAATTCCAATACCTAATTTGTGTTTAAAAAAAACTCAATGATATGAAATGACATTCAACATTAATTATTGTTCTTTCCTGATGTGGATCTTTTAGTTGAGGAACATATCTGGAATAAAAAAAAATTAAGTTGATTTGGTCGAAAGCTTTCTACCAATAATAAAAAAAGGAGTTGATTAGGTCAAATAAATACTATATAATAAATAACAACATTTTATGGAATCTCACTGTTAACTGAAAGCTTTTTGGCAGTTTCTAACTCGCAAGTAATTAATTAAAATTGCCAAATCAATTATTATCTGACCTCGTTGTCCAAACCAATTCATTTTGAATGAAAGCGGAAACTAAAGAATATTACGACTCCCCTATTTTATAGTACCGCTCTAAACTAAACATGCCTTTATGTCCGTAAACATATGCATGTGATCTATGTATAAGTATCTACGCACAATCTAATCTCAACTACCGTACCCTTCCATATGATCAATGGAAATATTGAGTCACGTTAATTCAAAAATTATGTCACTTAAAATATTTTAATTGATATGAAACTATATTATTAGGAAATACAAAAATGGACAAATAAAAGAATGTGACCCGAATTATTGTTTAATTGGGAGATAAATTAAAATAGGGGTGTGGTTCATATTTGAATTCCCCCTAAGTGTATCCTATTTGAACCTATATGCAATAATAAAAAGCAAACTGATAGGTTTTACCAACACTATATTTTTCTCCACTATTGGGGTAAACATAACAACACAATCTTCACCATACACACTAGTTAGTTCATGACCTGAAGGAACCGGCTGCAAAGTGTTGATTGGCCAGGTCAACTGGAGATAGCGAGTCGACTAGAGCTAACGATGGATTGGAGACTGATAGGACCCACCTGGCATCAATCAGGAAAAGATTATTCTTAGATCCTACAAAGATCAAATCAAGCAATTTGCAAATAAAGGAAAAAATCACGTCAATTTTGAAAAGGAAGTAACCTTAAGCTAAATAAGAAAATAAGTAAATGGAAAAGTTAATTAGAAGCAAACAAAGAAGTTGCCCCAAAATCAGCTCCAAAATCAGGTAATTATGAAGCTGAATTTGCTCCCTATAAATATGGGGTTGATCCCATGATTTTCACATATTGTACTTTGGACATTTATACTCTCTTTCTAAAACCGCTCCTCCTTCTCTCCTATTTTCCATCACCTTCATTGTATTTGATACTTGTATGGTGGAACCCCGAGAATCTAGAGTGGACATAGCCTTTATTTCAGAGGTGAACCATTATAAATATGTGAATTTATTTAATTTTATTGCATTTTAAGCTTTGTTCCTATTGCAGGTAGACTCGACGCTAAGTAACTAACTTTCACTTGATCGATTCTCAGAAATGGTCAATAGCATTAAACAAATTTAATTGTAAAATTTGCCCTCTATATTCACTATTTAAAACTTTATTTTCAAACTATCTAAATATAAATTTAAAATTTATCTACATATTCAAGAGTCAGTAATTTAAAAACGTCTCTTCACCTTGATTTAGCTCCATTTATTGGCCTTTTGTAACTATTGGATTTGAATTTGGGTGTCTCAATCGTGGAATAACGGACCCACAGCTAAAATTGTCTAGGAAAGAGAAATGTTCTTTTGCAATTCAGCCGCAATTATAAGACCCTCGTTATGTGCGTAACACCTTATTATAAGTTGGAAATTTCTAAGAATTTGGAAATAAGACAAGATATTATAGTAAAAGCAGATAAAGAAAACGAAACTTCAAGGAAGGGAAACGAATAACATATTCTAGAATAGGTAAAGATGAGCATTGCATGGTCAAAACTACGTGATCATTAATCTTTTGTTTGTAGAGCAAGGAAATATATTCCTAGTTTTAACAAGTAACAACGACCAACAAATTTGATATCACTTTCTATCAACGTCGTAAACATTGATAAGAGATTCCAACTTTAATTGGCGTCTAATAATGAGAAGCAAGTGGCAATTTCAGCCGTCAAATTTATGAAAAATCAGACGTTAATTGTAATTTTGCTACTCGGTTTCAAATATAACAGCTTTAGTAGATTCTTCCACGATAATTTATCAGCTTCTATATCTCTCCCATATTTGTGTGTGTATATATATATATATAATGCACAATTGCATGGTCAAATGCATAGGTAGTTTGACTTCAAAATAATATTGTGAGGCAGAAGCCTTTTAATAATTAAATATAAGTCAAAGAATCATAAAAAAAGAGAGAATGTTTCATTGAATTCAAAAGCACAAAAAAACAATGTGGGAATAAAATGCCTTTATATATTTGTTTTTTCCCTCTTCGAATTTCCACTTTTAAAATTTTGACTTGCACCTGCAAACAAATTCGCTATCCAACAAGAGAAGTCGTTATTGGGGTGCTGAAGGAACAAAAAACAATGTTCCCTGTTAAGTTTCTATTTTGTACAGCAAATTTAAGTTCATTCAACCACCAGAAGACGTTAACACTAATACACATGATCAAGAGTGTTGTCAATTTTATACACGCAATTTTATAATGATAAGAAAAGCATCATTCTTGTGGAGACTAATAGCTATTCTTAAATTGTTAATTACTAATTTACTATCCTCTAATTTTATCCAAACAATAATAAAAATTACAAGATAGAAAATAAATTAAGAAATTAAGAATAAAATTTTAAATTAATAAAAAGAAATTAGTAGATGATAAAACTTGGGTTTATAATTTCCCCCAACAATTCACGTTATTAAAATTTCTTCCTTTCATATGATAATTATTCTACTATGATTGTCACCCGAGAGCATTAAAATTTTAAAACCTCTATCGATAGTCATGCAAAAATACCCTTCCTAAACAATTCAGTATATGTCTATGGGAATTGATTAAGAAGAATTCATTAAGATCAAACCCTCAAAATGGATGCACATGTAACGTGAGTATATGTCTGTCTCAAATTAACTTATATTATTTTATCTAGATCATGAACACAAAATAACTCTATTGATATTATTAGAGTTCATTGGATCAATTTAATCAATAGCTAGTTAATTAATTTGCATTAAGCTTGACATAAAATAGACAACCACGTTGTAAAATAAAAATCATAGAGAATGAAATTTTGTTTAATCAAGTTTTATGAATGGGTTCCATTGCAAACCTAGAAAATAAAATTAGTTCATTGTATTAAAGAAAAACGTCATAAACAAAAACTTAAACATAGAGAAAAGAAAGAGAAATAATAAATGATTACGAAGGAGAATCCGAAGTTAAGAATCCATTTCTGAGACGCTCTTCTTCTCCTCCACAATTGGCTATCTTTTCCTCTCTCTTCTCTAGTAAAGGTCTACCCTAAAAAAAACCCTAAGAAGGTCCTATTTATAGATGTATAGCAAAAATGATATATTACAACAAAAAAAAAAGAATAAAATCATCTAAAAATCCCAACTGGGTGCCATGGCCTCAGCTTCCAGTGTCGCAGCACTAGCCCCTGACATAGAATTTCTTCATGTCGCCAGCGCTATGGCACCCAACATCTAGCGCCACGGCACTGGCTCTATTGCCATAAATTTGTGTTGTCCTCCCTTTGGTGCCGCTACACTAAAGATTAATCTATCTTTATTTAATTCTTAGTTTGAGCTGAATATTCTGTCTTTTTCGCAATCAATCGCATTTGCTAAACCTTTTCCGAACCTACAAAATAAACACATACAAAGAATAACAAAACATCCAAACACCAACAAACACCAAGCTAAAGGTCTCAAAATATTTAGAAGAAAATCGACTCATCAAATAGAAAGCAAGCAATAAAATTCTCATTTTTGTGATTGATTGATTCATATTCTTTGTGGGTTCCAGATCTAGTTTTTTTGGTTATGTACATTCTTTTTGTTTGCGATCGTATAAGTGAAAAAGATACCTTTTCTTTCTTCATTCAATGCATGCAAAGTTACACGTTTATTTCAAAAGTCCAAGCTATATAATTTAGTATAAAACCTTGATAGAATGAATAACTATACAAAAAAAGGGGACAAATAGTACTTCTCTAAGTTTTTTAAATAAAAAAAAGATTAGTGGTGTTCTCATTCTCTCAATTCAATAGCCACTTGACAATCTATTAGAACAATAGGTTAAAAAAAAAAAAAGAAACTTGACTTATGTTTATGCCACCTAATATTTAGAGATTCTAACCTCAGTCCAAACCATATATATTTGTTATGCGATGAGAGGTAAATTTTCAGCATCGTTATGAATAATGAGAATCAATCTTTGGATGCTATATAAAAGAGATATTTTATAGATGGTCATTCGCCATCTTTCGGGGCTATGCCTCTACAAACCGATGGAATTTATACAAGTTTAAGAGTGAAAATCTTCGTGCGGAATCAATATTCTATATACCTTACAGTAAGGTTATATATTAACCAGATATGTTTGGTATAGCTTTACTGGCTATTTAATTAAACGTACTATACTTACAAGAAATGCATCCATATTAGAATATAGTATATCGTGATATAATTAAAAACGAAATAAATGAATGAATATAACTATTTCACAAACAGTAGCAAAATTATTGTATGCATACATGGATGGAGCTATACACGGACGAGGATGGGTGCCACACTTTTGATTTCCTTTTCAATAAAAATTACTTTTTATCTCTCTTAAAATTAAAAAAATGCTATTATAAAACCCACTAAAAGTACTTAATGACAAGACTTATCTATTATCCATTAAATCTACGTCCAATGGTTGAAGATAAGCAAGCTTACCATTCTTTAGTGAATTTACCCACATCCAATCTAATTTATTAGAAATCCCAAAAACCAAAGAGAAAAAGAGATCAGATCTCCTTCATCGTCGCCAGCGACAACGAATCAACCCCCTTCTGTCAACGGTCCTGACCAACCCAAAAAACGATGGCGACTCACGGCCGTGACTGGGTGGTAGCGACCCATGGTCATCGTGACTAGGATTGTGAGCCTAATCGATAGCAGGAGGCGATCTTGTCGAGGATGGATTAGTGCCGAGGAGAATGCGCGATTGAGATCGCTATTCTAGTGTGACATCTTCGAGCAGTTCAATCGCGATTGCCATCTACTGCTGTCAAGCTCCCCCACCCGTTGAAGGTTTTCCATTGCATCGCTGTCAATCTGCAGCCGTCGAAGGTCTATCGCGAGAGGTCCTCCTCCGCCGTGGGTCGCCTGGGTCGATGCATTATCGTCCATCAGTAGCAGTCAGGTTCCCCCCCCTCCCCACCCTCTCCACCTCCCCCTTTCCTGCTGCCGACGTCGATTCGTTGCTAAGCCTCCCAACGAAGTTGCAAAATCGTGGTGGTTGGCATCGCGAGTCCCCCAAACACAGTGCTCACCGTCGACCAGCACCGTTGACCCTTCCGATGCCAAGCCTGCTCCGCCTCCTCTGCTGCATACTTTTTTTCTTTCTTTTGTTTTTAAATTTTCTGAAAATGTTGTGTTTTTTTTTCATTATATTAATAATTGTTTTCTTAAAAAATGTTATAATCAAATGTGGTTGGATCTGCTCTTATTTATATAGGAAGGCAATTTTTATCCCTCGATTTTTCATTTAATGGTTGTATAAAATGAGTCTTATTGATAAGAACTTTTAGAAGTTCTTATCATAGCCTTTCTCTTAAAATTATATTCCATACGTCCCCCTAAAATTCTATTTTGTCATTCCTTAAATTTAATATCTCATTTATTTAATTTTTCTTGATAATGTTATAAAGTGTTTAGGAGAGCGGTTGGAACTAAAGTTATTGGTAGCATATGAGAGCTTTATACTATAGCAATTTACTGATAGGTTGTTTGACATATGGTGGGAACCGTTGGCACTGTAGTGATTTTTTTTCTTGTTGTTGTAGCATGTGAGAGCTTTGCACTCTTTATAACTAAAAAAGTGATATAAACCACCACTGTCAAACACAAAGTGAGAGCTTTATGCAGTTCATTAGTTGGAACCATTGGTTCAGGGCTCTCGAACAACCCTTTAGTATATACTCCGTTTTATCTAACTAAATATTTTGGCTCCGCCCTTAGTGGCATAGACCGCACATATAGGTACAAATAATTAATTACTCTAATAAGTAAAAACTTCGTAATTAGCCAATCTCTCAACATAATTAACGTAGTTATCTGCTTCTCACTCTGACACTCGCAACAAAAAGAAAAAGAAAAAAAAAAGTAAGAAAGCGTCCACACGCTTTGTTTCCTATATTTATATACGTTACTTGGTTTGAGACCGAAAAGGAAATCTAACAACAACATGCAATTAATGTCCTATCGCCCAAAACCAAACAAATTGACTAGGTTTTTAATTGATTGAAAACAGACCATGTTTTATTATGGAAAATATAATAAATAAAACATGGTTTTTATAGAATGAACAGTTGCAATTTAATACGAAATGCAGGTTGCTGTCTTGCAGTTGTAAGCCTCAATGAATACACCGCCAAGTAACCGCGTATTACAAGAATAAAAAGAAAAGGTCTAGAAGAACTGAATCAATAACTAACTTCACTTTATTGAATTTCCTTTGCATGTTGCGGATTCTGTGTTAAATATATAGCAAATTAAACAATGTTTCTCCAGTTGTTTTCAATTTTATGTATGGTTCAAAAAGTGGGCACTCATTGGTTAAAATTTTGTTCTTTCAGCACTAATTAAAAACGTATCCACGTGAAAATTTTGAATGGCTATTTTTTACTCTAGCATGGTCACAATATGATCTATATGGGGGTTCAACCTGGCATGCATAATTATTAGCAAGTCAAATTTATTTATTTATTAAATGGTGATAAACTGACTCTAGTTATTTTTCTGATTTGGCCGCCTTAACTATTAGAAGAAGGGGAAAAAACAAGTTACGCTGACTCATTTCCTCGTGTACGCACTAATCAAGACTAAGTGCAATCTAGCTAGCTAACTCATCAAGAATTGTCAGAATGTGGCCATTTGCTGAATAGACGTTATAACAACCAAGCTGCTAATGCTTATTAGAGTTATTATTTCTTCTTTAGGTAGCAATAATATGGGATTAGGCTTATACTATTAATCTATCCTTTTTTCTTGTTGTTTTCCATACCCTCCTCCTAATGTCATATTAATTAAAATATTTTAGCTAATCATGCACATTTAAATTATATGATATGATATTTTAAGTAACATGACATGATTTGGAGCATATGTGCTAAACATATTTTATAGATATCTTTTATATTGCCCCTAGAAAAAGATTAAAAAAAAGCCATACATATTTGGGACATTCCAAAGAATTAGAAAATAAATGCAAAACAATTAATGTACCAAAAGTAATCATAAATAGGCTAATTATGCTAACGGAGTTGGTTAAAAAAAAAATATAAACTAAAAATTGTTACAATGTTTTAAATTTTTGTTACAGTTAATATCTTCACATACTACATCATTGAATACAATGATAGTCTATCAAATAGTCATCTCAAGTTTTTATGATAGTTTTTGACCGTGGTTTTATCATCTATTTGTAACAGTAACTATTTTTATTATAATATTTTATGTCATAAAATTTAAATTACTAAAATATTATAAGTTCAAAATTTTTCTTCCAGCTATGTACCAAAAGCCGCGAAGCCCGGCTTCAATCTTCCATATATGGTGCGCATAAAAGTTCAAGAATATTGATGATCTTTCCGTAGTTGGTATTTTGGGTTTTCCAGACGTACAAAAAAGAAGGAACAGTTCTAAGCCACTCAATTGGGTCCTTCATGTCATGATGTCGCAGTTGTTATTCTACCTTTTTTGTTTTTGGCAGCCGTCTCCCTCCCTCGTCTTCCTGTTTTGTTTTGTTGCCAGTTGACACGTGGAAAATGAAAGTGACAACGAGTTTGAATTCCCAGACCAAGGTTTCAAACATGTAGCCATAAAGGGGACACTGACTTTTGAAGTTACAACCGCGTTATCTCAGAAGAAGATCAATATTGGCGCGAAATGTAATACCGGTAGGTACATTTTATCCATATTTTAGAATATACTTTATGCTCATATTATAGACCTCGACTCAGAGAGTCTTATCATATATGGTTCCATTTTTGTGAGCTATAGATTAAACCCACGCGTTGACCCTTAATTGTCTTTATTTAACTTTTTATTGACTTGCCTCCGTCACCTTTTCAGACTCGATGACAAATTTTGTATGTTCACATTTCGTGTGCACTGTTGGGTTTTATAAAATCTGCTTGCAACGGCAATCTTTTGGGTATAACTTTTTTTTTTTCCCCTTAATGAAGATATGAGGCTCCTGACTCGAAATATATAACATTCCGTAAATAAAGTTTTACCTACGCAGTAATCGGAGAATTAGTTTATAGCCATTGGTTGTGACTTATGTCTTCAAACTTATTCTCAAAAAAAGGTTACCGATAAGGCTATGTGTAGAACCTCAGAGTTACATTAAATTCTGTCAGCTTTGTATATTTTTTTTTTTGGTTTTGTTATGATTTTGATTAAATCTAACGTTTAAAAAATATATAGGGTGTTCGGTAAAATAATTTCCAACTCAAACAGTATAAAGCTCTCAAGTGTTATGGTGTAAAACAAATGTAAAGTTTTTATATATTACAGTACTTTCAGTTCCAACTAACTTCCTAGATACCCTAATACACTACAATATAGCATGCATTCCCACCACGGAAAGCTCTAAAAAGTTAACAAAAAGAAAAGTAAAGTAATACCAGGTAATATTCACTATTAGGTAGATATCAATTTTGACCTCGAACTATGCTCTTGTCACATTTAGCGTCCCAAACTTGACGTTGTAAATACACCCTAAAGTATGCTTCTTGCCCATGTTTGCACTTCTATCACCAAATTGATTGATGGAATAAATCATGACACTCATTTACTTAATTAATGGAGGATATTTCGAACAATTTCAGTACATAAATCATGAGCATGTTGGCAAATGAAATACGTGACGGTTAAATTTATTTAAATTAATCTTAAATGCATGACTTTTTAAAATGCCATTCATAACAAGTAATATGTAAGATCGATTCATACAATATTTGATCCTGTTGAGTTTTTAACAATTTTTGTTATTGAAGGATCAAAGAAAAATGAGTATTGTTTAAAGTGCAATTTGTAACATTTTAAAATTCGAAGGCCAAAATATAATAATTAAGAAAACACATAATTTAGAGTCCAAAAATAAAATTAATCATAAATGCTAGAAAAAAATCATATTATTAGATTTATTCTTTCTTTCTTAGAAAAGAATTCCTAAGAAAAATAATATGCGTATAACAATATGGAAGAAAATGCAATTTTCATAATCCAATGCAAGTTAATTTTGCTTTGGCTTTTTAGTGTGCATGTGTGTCATGGGGATATGGCAGCCATGACGTCTTATGTCTCCCTACCAGTTGCGTGATACATGACATTTCTGATAAGAAAAGGGAAAATATATAATTACAATCAGCCATCATTAAATTTGAAAATCCCGTATAAAGCCAAACGTAAGTGGGGATTTTTTTTGCGAGTCAGATATGTCGTCTTGTTTACATTAATCTTCCCTTTTCAAATATGTGACGTACAGCAAAGATTTTTCCACATATGGATTTTCTTTTTAATTTCCTCGAAACCGATTTGCCAATCCAATATGTCACGTTCATTTTTATATATATGTTACATTTTCACATATATATTTGAAGAGTATATACATTAGGCATACACTTATTTGGAGAAGCTTCTGAAAGTAAGACAGTGATATTTAGTAATTTTATTGACCAAAAAAAAAAAACTTTTTGGCATATTAGAAAAGTATTCACCTCCTATCAATGTTTTATATTGTAAAATACGCGTGAAAGTTAATTAATAGCTAATATTCTTTTTTTTTTTTAGGAATTAATATCTAATATTTTTATAGTGATGTATTGTTAAGTAATTTTGTTGTTTACTACCTAAAAAAATTGCAAAACTTGGTCTCAAGGGACACTTGGCATATAGTTTAATCTCTACGAGCTACTGTGCATTTTTAGTAAGAAAAACTAAATAAATAATTAAAAAATAGCAATCCATGTAAGACTTTAGTGTGGTTTTATAGATTATCTTTTGAAATTTTAACTGATTGCGTTAAACGCATAACAAAAACAATAGTAACAAAATTCCTGTTAACATTGTAAGGTAAGCTAAATTAGCATTTAACAACTAGTTAAATTGTAAAGAACTTTTACAAATCAAGGGGAAATATAAGCCGAAGTTAGTTCATTGGGTGTTTAGGTCTAACCAATGGTTTGAACTAATTTTGGTTGAAAATATTGTAGCATGTGAGAGTTTTATATTGTAGTATATTTTTTCTTAATACTATAACATATGAAAGTTTTATACTGTAGTGACCAAAAGTTTTAGTTTTAACTCGTATTGTCAACACTGTATCAAATGTAAGGCTGCCTAACAAGTAACAAGGACTACGCAAAAATTTTGTTGTAATCAAGTCATGATCCGAGGTGGAGTTTCCCAAACAAATTAATGCCAGTTGATTTGACCCGTTGGCTTTGGATCTCTGGCGTGGATCGGGGACCACTCTACACTGTTTGTAAAATATGTCATTTTGCACAATTTGTAACTCTTTGGATCTAAGTAACTCACCGCGTTTGCTTTTTCAAGTTGCTCTAAGCCCGTAGTTTTGTTAATCTGAAACTGACGAGAAGAATGTGAACCTGACAGCATAATTATGGCATATAATGAGTTTGTATCAGGCTGGAAATTATATCAATTCACTGGCATTAATTGATTACGCTATTCATTTGAAAGGAAAACAGTTTTGAGTAGTGCATAAATTATTTTTTCAATTTTTTTTATTTTTCGGCTAGGATTAAGAAAAAGATAATGGTTATAAGTAATGCTTAAGATAACAATATCATTTAAAATTAGTAAGACTGAGAAGATTTAATGGTGCTAACTTAAATTAAACACATACACTTCACAACTGCAAGTAAACAGACAGTAAATATAAAAAGGCGTGCGTCATTTATGTGCTCCGGGAAAGTTTATTATTTAAAGGTAAAAGAAAAGACGTCGACTACTACTAGAGGACCGCATAGCGCAGTGGATTAGCGCGTTTGACTTCGGATCAAAAGGTCGTGGGTTCGACTCCCACTGTGGTCGATGTAATTTCATGTTTTTTTATCCTTTTTGTCTGCCTGCCTTTTCACTTCGTTCTCATTTTCTCGAAGATTCATTAGTTATTTTCTGTCTCTGTTAAACGATGAGTGTTTTTGAAAACCATTTGAAATGTATTACAAATATTACCCAAAAATTAAAAAAAATAAAGAAATAAACAAACAAAGAGCAGCGACTACTAGCCATTATTATCTGTTTTTATGAAACGTGCTATCGCCTCATCTTAGATACTTTCTACTACCTGTCCTTTGCTAGCGACCATTCTAACTACTTGAACCTTTGCATATCAGTCTCCAAAATATTTTGTTGCTGCTTAACATTAAATGTGTAGAAGATGCATTTCCAAGTATTAGTATGATACAGGATCTGGTCTAATACTATTTGATGTCACGACTATGTGTTGTTCGTTGCTTATTTTCCCTAAAAAAGGAGCACTTTATTTTATCCCTGCTAGTAAGGTCGTTTAGACTCATTTGTTCCTCGTCGTTTATTTTGAGTTGTAAAAACATTTTTGTCATTTTTAGTCTTGTGACCAAACCTCAAAACCTATCTCTATCCTGCATCATGTTTTGTGTAGGCTTGAATATCAAGTAGAAATTGCAGAAAGCATACTCTCTTCGTTCTTTTCTCACTGATTGTGTTTCGTTGAATTTGGAATTGCCAGTTCCGTCCTGGAAGAACCGTCGGTCCGTCCTCCGTTTAGGTTAGGATAGACTTAAATCTATCTTGAGATGCTCTACGGCATAGTACTTTTAAACGCATCAATGTAACAAATTTAATTTCATAATTAAAATCCATCGGGAAAGAAAGCCTAGACTTAAAGCAGGACGGAAAATTGGAACCATACATATGCTATTGCGCCAGCGGATCTTTTCTGTTCTTTAGGAAAGAGATATATTAATTTTTTCATTTTTATATTTTTTTTAAGAAAAATTTTCACTGGTATACCACAGTAGTGCTTATGGCAACTCCATCTCAGAAACATATTTCTATCAGACATTCCAATATCTCTCCACCGCACAAGGCCAATTCTTCAGGAACACAAACTCAGGACCAAATAGCTTGAAAAACTGACACAAATTGCTGCAATTTATAGTGATATTAGAGTAGAAAAAGGCATGTCACTGAACAACGGAATCAACAAAAACTCAACTGGAGTCTTGATTCAATGATCAAATAAAAAATGCGGCAAAAAAAAAAAATGTTAAGTGCATCCTAGTAATGGATCATAACAAGTAAAACTCCACATTTTTCTTCCTAAGAGGATCTGGCATTACACCTTAATCGCATACTTCCTCATTGGAAAGTAAAGCTCTCTCTTCCTCTCTCTTTCTGTCTTCAAGGATTCCTACACAAATCAAGAAAACCATTCAGTTGACTGTATCAGACTGCAAAGGATCAAGCCTAATGATTAACTGCTCTCCAATTCCGGTAGGCAAAAGAATCCAAATCAAGCAACTGGATTTTCTATCTTTTCAATAAATCTCTCTTTTGCACCAGAATTTCAAATTAAACCACAACGCTGAATGACTTTTCTAATAAGGAAAACAAAAATTCTTCTCATCAATGACTAAGCAAACAAACCCAACATGGAGTCCATTAAGAGGCAGGCAAGGATTGTCAAAATTCAGCAAATCATCGGGAACCTTCTATCTTTAACAGCAGTCGACATTAGCAATCAAATGACCAAGGCAACGAATACAACAACACATTCACATAAAATAAGGACTATAAAATTAAGGGACATTTTCATTTATTTTTATACCCTGCATTTTAAGATTATCAAAAAATCATACCATGTATTTTCAACTTTAACAATTTTATACCCTTACATTTTAAATTCATGTTGAATTCTTACATTTTTCAGGTCAAAGTTTGATTTTGACAACAAAAGGACCTAAACACCCTTAAAGGAAAACTAAAAAATAGATAAAATAATTTGAAAAAAAATAAAATTTCTAAAATGTGAAAGATATTTAAGTATTTTACAAAGTGAAAAGCTGAAAAATACATAAAAAAAAAGTTACAGAAAAAGCTGAAATTTTCGGAATGTGAAGGACATTTAAGTATTTTATAAAGTCAAAATCAAACTTTGACCTAAAAAATATAAGAATTTGACACGAATTTAAAATATGAACGTGTAATAATGTTAAAGTTCAAAATGCAAGGTATAAAATTTACATAACCTCAAAATACAGGGTATAAAAATAGAAATAACTGTAAAATTAAAGCACTAATGGCAACATTCAAGGAAGCTACAACAAATGATCACCCGAAGACAAACTTGACTGTACCATTGGACCTATCAACACGATATAAAGCTATGCATAATCGTTTTCTAATACAATGCAGGATCAAGATCGTACTGTCCCACGACCAAATCCCACCCCACTGTACCCCTATGCCTTTTTGACCTAGCAGCTATTGGCATAAAATAAAACACAATCAGCAAACACTTTATCTTGTAAAAGAAAAGACAAAAGTTAAACATTATTAGCAAATGTTTAAATTCAATACAACACGGCAACTATTGCGATACAGACCTATACACAGCAACAAGTCGACATCATTGTTGTATTACCGTCAAAAACACACAAAATTAACACCAATACTGATGCCTAAGACACTTTGACATAACCAGATAACCAAAAAAGGATGGTGCCATTTTCTTCGAACTTTAAAGCATCCAAAATGTGATATCGAACAAATACGAATTAAGAACTCTACCAATCACAGCCCTAATCGACATCAATGACGTGCAAATTCCACAAACTATATACTAGAGCTAAATTCCATTCAGAGCTAAGAAAGTTCAACAATTTAATCAATGCATAACTCTACCCAAACTGAAACTAAAGCAAACAAATCGGTACCTGGTGCTTTGTGAGACGCCTTCTGATGGCCCTGGTCTTCTTTGGGCGCAGATCGAGAGGCAAATACTTCTTCTTCTTGTAGGCTTCCCTCAAAGCCGCCTTCTGCTTCTGTGAAATCACCGTCAAGACCTGCGCTATAGAAAGCCTCACCACCTTTCTGCACAATCCCATTCCCATTCAGACAAAAGCATCAAACACATTAAACGCATATACGTAGACATTGATAAAGTTACGGGGAACAGAGAGAGAAAAGTTTACATCTTGGAGAGCTTGTTTGGTGCACCTCCGGTGACCTTGGCGACTCGGAGGAGAGCGAGCTCCGCCTTCAGATCCTTCAACTGGTTCTGCAACTCCGCCTTCGTTTTGTTCCTGAGCTCGTGAACCTTAATCCTCGCTTTTGCATTGGGAAAAACAACCAAAATCAACCAAAAAAAAAATGAAAGCAAAAAGAAATCGAAATTATACAGATTCCACTACGAAATTGAAAAAGGAGAAATAGATCTGGCTCTGCGTAATCGTACCCATGAGTATGAAGCGGAGTGTTTGAGTCCTTGGAAGAAGACAACAACGGAAATGGAGGTTCAAGCTTTGCACTAGCGGGGCCGCAGTTGTTATATAGCTGTGTTTCCTAAAACCCTAATTTGGGGAGGAATCAGCTGTTGTGCGTGTGCTTTTTGGTTCGCACGTGTGGAATCGTTCAGGATGTTGTAGCTTGGCCGGTTTTAACGATTGGGTCTTCGAGAGCCCACTCGATCTTTTGGGGCCGAGGAACAGCCCAAACCCACACAGTCCATAAGAGTGAGTTAGACATTTGGGGTCCGTTTGGTTCGAGTATTTGAATAGAGTATTTGAACGAAGATTTAAATTTTTGTGAGAGAAAATACTGTAGCAAAATGATTCGAACCATGATTCGAATATCAAAACAAACGAACCCTTGTTTTTTCGAATAATTTATGGGATATTTTTCGGGTTTACAAAAATGCCACCAACCCAATACCTAGATTGATATATGCTACAAGAAAAAAATATTTACAAGGATATCACAGCCAAATCAATACATTTTAAAATAAAATACCAAATGTACCTTTAAAATTTCTTCCAACAAAAAAAAATAATAAAACAAAAATAAATTAAAAAATGAAAAGAAAACAAAGAACGCCCAACTAAATCTTTGGAAAGCAGACCATAAGAAGATTGGAGAAGCACGGGCACGGGTGGAGATCTGCTCTCCGATGGAAGGGTGGGGGCAACAAGCGTCTCCGATGGAGGTGTTGGGCAACAAGCTTTTTTGGTGGAGGCACTAGATGCAATCTCTTTTGCTTGAGGCACGAGGGTGTAAGGACAACAAGCTTCTCCGATGGAGGCCCTAGGTGACGAGATTTTCCAGTTGTTGCCGTCAAAGAAGCAGGGAGGAGGGATTGGAGAGAGAAGAAGAAACGACTAGGAAATGAGAGAATAAAGAAAGGTGGCTAGGGAAGAAGAAAATAGAAAGAAAAAAAAACCTCCTAGATTTTGTCTATGGGTATTTTGGTCAATACATAAGAGTTTGTTGATGCCAATGTGACTTATTTTGTTATAGCTTTAAAAAAAGTGATGGATTTCAATCAAAGAGAAAATTAGTGGCATGGAGCATAATTGTCTCAATTTTCGGGGTGCTTATTTGAGGAGTTCAAGAGGTTTGAACCCAATTTCAAGTTGAGAAGGTGTTTGGTTCTAAAAATTTAGACCTTGTTTCAAATCTTGACAAGACAAGTTGAGAGCAAAATCAATCCTTCCCCTCCTTCCGATTTCAAAATTCCAAACTAAAAAATTCAAAATTTTCGGTGTATTTTGACTCTTTTTTTAATATCCAAACAGATTTTCTGTAATGCCCATAAAATTCTATAAATAAAAAATGAGTTAAATATGTAGAAATTGAGGTTTAATTAGTGTGCCATAAACATTTATTGTCATTGTGAGCAACCTTAATTGCATAAAGAAAATGAAATTGAGAATTTTTTGGAAAGTTTTTGAAAATTTCCCCTCAACTTTTGAAAAATTGCACTTTTGCCTCAAATTTTGAAAATCTTTGCAAAAAAGTCCCTAATAATTTCTAGCAGCAGACCCATGTGGCCCTTATGGCTCCTATCCTTATCTTCAGCTGGTGTCTCCCACTAATGTCTCAAATGATTAATTTATCCTCAATTATTCCTATAACAAGCACTCAAATAACCCATCAATAGCCATCTTTGTTTTCCACTCAATCTCTCCTAAACCTCTACATTCAAGACCACTATAATTTGCAAAGAATACTCAGAAAAACCTCCAAAAAACTCCAGCCACCTTCCATTTAGAGAAATCAAAGAAAAGCCAAGAGAGAGCCATAAAACTCTTAGAGAAAATTCGTTCGAGATCAAGTCTAGCTCTAGGATTCAAGATTTGGTATTTTCAAGATTTTGTCTTCAAAGAGGTATGTCTCCTTAACCCAAAACTCTTTTTAAAAATGTTGATTCATATATTTGAATATTTCATAAGACACGTATTTTAATATTTAAAGCTAGATATTGTGGGTTATGTATGTTGTACTTGTTAGAGTTTTCATGATTTATGTTTTTGAGTATGATCTTAAATGTTGTTTTTGAGTTTGTAAGTATGATGAAGAATATGGTCCGATTCAAGATATGGTTGCTATTATCATGCTTGGAATTGGTTTTGAGATTATGTAAAATAATAACATGATTGATTTAAACAAAAACTTGGAATTCTATAAACATAATAATACCTCAATAAGCAATAGCTCTTTCTCGAATTTTTGGGACTAAATAAAACGAGTTTTATAGATTGGTTTGCATATTTAAAAAGTTGACATCTTCCAACAAGCCATCAAGAGCCTAAATCAGAGTTGTATTCTATTTTTTATGAATTTTTCAAGTTTCGGTTGGAAACTTGTGAATTTTTTTGCATTATTATACCACCCATTTACCATAGTAAAACATTAGTTAACCCTAGTACTGTTGAAAAGAAATAAAGCTGCCTTTAGCAAAAGTATACTACCAGTTTACGTGGTATACCACTAGTTAACCTGAACCCAAGAATCTGACTTTTATCACCTCTTTATCTCTTTATGTCTTGAAAATTTTCTAACACTATCCTAAATGATTTTTAGATCTTTTTAAAGAATAAAACATATTATTTTCTTGGCTATTGTATATTGTGTTTAAGTCAAAAATTGTTTACTTTTGTATTCAAAAGGTTGCATGAAACATAGTACAGTAGGAAGCTCAATGATAAACATATTTAACTTTTTATGATTTCAAATATTGAATTTGTCGACTTACTTAAATAATGATTTAGTTAATCTAAAGTAGTGGAACTTTTGGATTCAAGAATTTGTGGAAGTGGTTGGTAACGCCCAAGAAATGTTTATTCTTTGTAATAATAAACGGCGGACGTATGTAGTATAGAAAGATTGTCGTATCCACAGAGAGGTGAAAATTTATAACTCGAGAGATTGTTAAAAATAAACGGTCAAAAAGGCAAGCACTTGTTGAAAGCAAAGAAATATTTTTGTGGTTTTTATTTTATTTAATTCAAAATTTAAAGCGTAAAATTAAAACGGTGAAGCTTTGAGAATCCCTTGTGTGTTTCGCAACTGATATGAAATTTTAACTCTAAATAATAATTATCTAAAGCATTTGATTTACTATATCTTTTCTCATTAATTGCAAGCACATTTTACTAATTATATAGGTCAACCTAAATCGACAATATAGCAAGCCATAATGCAGTAAGGGTTTTCCTATAAAAACTAGCAAAATAATCATCTGTCACTAATGATTCAGTGCACTAATTATGAAAATTATAACCGCTGTCACTCAATTATAATTAACATAATTCTAAGATAGAAAAGATAATAACAAATCAAAATTAATATATTTTTATGGAATAAATTATTGCGTTAATTTCAGCAGCATCTCAACTTATTAATTGGTTTAAGAATACACTATGCCATCCTCTGTCTACAATAAATCAAGAATTACCAAGCATTTACTGTGCCAGTCTATGTCTATAATGCAGCAGAAACTCAACTTAATAAATGAGCATGACTTTAGTATTATTAATATTAATTATGCAACACAATTAAATTACATAAAGAAAGCATGACTGAATTTATGTAAAAATTGGCAGCATAACAACAGTAACAATAATTATTGAAAACATAAAGATATAATTTATTCCATAAAAATATAAGCGTTACCACACAGATATAGAGTTAAAACCCATACTAGAGTACTACGCATACAAGATCATCTCTCTGCCTCACCAAACTCTTTGCACTAAGTTAAACATATATATATATATATATATATATTTTACCTAAGAGATAAAAAAGAAAAAAAATGTGAGAAGGGGAAAAGGAGGCCCGAAGGCCTTGAGGGATGTGTCTCGTATGAGGAGGAGAGTCCCTTTTATAGTGAAAAGATTTCACTATTTCAGATTCTTTTTATATTTTTTTCTTTTCTTTTCTTTTCTTCGGCAGGCCAACTTGCACTGTGAAGAAATTCTCTTCGCTTCTGTGCTGATCCGCGTTCCTTGATATGCATTTCTTAGTTTGGGATCCTGTGCTTCGCGGCTCACGGTGGAACTAAGACGGCACGATCTGCACCGTTAACTGCACGATCAAACGGCTACAAGAGATGGCATAATTGAGCCCAGGTGGGACCAGTGGGACAGCAATCTTGGACCGTCAGATTGGTCTGGGTCATTGCATCGAACGGCTGAAAGAACAGCTGCACGTGGACTCACCTACACGCGAGCAGACACGGCCTGCGACTCCCCTCTGACGTGTCTGCAGCTTGTCGGCGCGTGAATCACACGCGCCAATTGTTATTCGACACGTGGACTGTACCTGAGATTTCGTTGACGCACCGGATGATGCGTTGACACGCGTCTCTTCCTCGGACGGCTGAGATTGATTTGGGAGGTGATCGAACGGTTAGAAACTCGCCACGTGTCCCATTTAATATAAATTCGAATTTCCTTTATCTTTTTTATGCATTTGATGTCCGATTTTGTCCGTTTTGGTGTCGTTTTGCTCCGTTTTTCCTCCAGATTTCAAATCTAAAAATCACAAACACATTATTTTACAAACATAATATTTACAAAAATATTAAAAATATTTATTTTACATTAAAACACACAAAAATAAATAAAAACTCCTAAAATTTCCAGTCTCTTACAGTTCGGCACAGATATAATTTTTATGACTTGGAAATATTTTTAGAAATTACTAAAAATATAATAAAACATATTTACAAACTTAAAACACACTATTAAACACTCTAAAACTCAAAATAAAATAACCGTATTACTTTTACGGCTTTGACTATTTGCAAACTAGACACTTATTTAACACACAAAAATGATTCTAAAAATTACTAAAAATTCTATTAAACATAAAAACACTCTAAAAACACATTTTTAAACATATTTACACACTAAGACATGAAAATACTTATTAACACAAAATTGCTATTAATTAGAGAATTTAATGAGAAATAAAAGCGTAAATAAATGATTTAAGCCTTAGAAAATGTACACTTTTACAGTCTCATCAGTGGTGATACTAGAGTTCAAACTATCTTATGTGAAGACAAGAGGTAGGAGATATAAACCCTTCTCTTTCATATCTTGTGTTTTAAATAATTTTGGCCAATGTTTTAAGTTATAATTTTGGACACAAGATTATACTTATTTAAGTTTTTTTTAAAAAAGATTTATATGTTAAAAAAAATGTTTTATTTTACATTATCCATTGTGTGGTGTTGTCCAGGTATTTTGTACTCATGTTTTATTATCCATGGCATACTGTTGTTCATGGTATTTTATGCTTATACTCCATGGCATGATGTCCATGGCACTATATGTTTGTACTTAAAGTTTGTTATTACTAGTTTTAGTAAAGTATTTATTTAAATTTAAAGCCTAGTAACGAGGTATGGTGTTAGATACTCTTAAGAGGGGTGACGTTTCTCTCCTAAACCTACAAGGGTTATTTCATAGCATGTGTCGCACACGGTGTAGGCTAATGTTATAGTTTGTATAAAATTGTGATTATTAAAAAGTTTTTCAAATGATCACATTTTGCAAATGACATAATGTTATTTTCATTATAAAAATGATTACTCCTACTAAGCCTTTCACTGACTTTTTTTTTTTTTATTCCCTTAAGAAATGGAAAAGGATTAATTGAATAGTTTGAGGACCTTGGAGACGTTTATGCATGGTTGCCGATGTATTGGTGATTGCTGTTATTCTATGATCATCTTTTTATTTAAGGCATGTAATAATTATTTGAACTTGGATTTGAACTGTTGTTATCTATGGTTGATGTCATTCTATTTCTCCTTCATTTATAAGTATGTTTGCAGGTTATCCATGAAACCCAATTAAGAACCCAATTAAGGATACTGGAGATTGGTTTTCAAATAAATCCTTATTTATTTTGGAAATGAATTGGAGTGTTGTTTTAAAGGCAAATAAACACCAAGTGAATAATTTTCCTTAGTCTAAAATGAGTAGACTAGTTCATCACCTATTTTCTCTACTAAAAGTGAAGTTATGTTTTAACTTGTCCAAAATACAAATTCTTTCTAAGTTATGTTTTAGAAATCCTCTAAGTTATTGTTTCGATGGACGTTTTCTAGACAGTCTTTCTCTTTTCTTTAAATGAATTTATTAACTTAGATTTTTAAAACTAAAACTCTCTATCTGCCACATACCCCAGTTTTGGGGCATGACACTTTTAGATTTTATTTTCTTTTCAAACTCAAAATCAATTATGCATCCAAACATCAATTCAAATTCCATATTCAAACCACACTTTTCAAACTTTCCATCTCAAATCTAAAAGTTTAAACCATCATGATTCGAAAACAAATGGACCATTCATAAATTCCATATTTTTGAAACGACTTAGATATGTAATATGAGTAATATTATGTATGTTTAAACCACACTTTTAGTTTTATAGATGTTATGTATGTTTAAATGTGACACAACTTAGATATGTAATATGAGTAATATTATGGTATTATTTTTTTAAATTATGACATGAATTGATACAATTTTTATAGTTTTTTCAAAATTATATTCATGCCACAATTCAAAAAATATTGTGTCATACTACAACTTATATTATATGTCTAAAATAACTAGTGTGAGTTGTCTATACCTTTTTTTCTCATTCAATTCGTAGCAAATAAACCCTAATATTTCTTCTTTATTCCTCTTTTGCTCTAATCTATAGTAATATGTTTAACCGTATAATAAGTTTCAAATAGGTGTGATATTGTAAAAAATGAGTTTCACAATATTGTATCTATGAAAAATTTCCTTCTTTTTACACATATAGGAAAATCTATCCAAAAAAATTGAAATATAATAAAATTTTGGAAAATTAAACAATATATAAGATTTTGTTAAAAATTTTAAAGCAAATATCATTTTTTAAAATACTGAAAATAAATACTATATTTTAAAATTTTATTGCCAAGCAGTTTAATTTTTTTCCTCTTCTTCTCTAATCTGAACAAAAAATTATTGTGCCTAATATCTATGCTCCGTACACCGCTGACCACCACCACCTACAATGCATTCACCAACACAACCTAATACATCATACTTAGATGTCGACGATCTACAAAACTCTATAGATGGTTGGACAGAAATCAACGACGACAGACTCTGACGATGCCCATAAACTCACGACCTAGCCATCCTCTTGTGCCTCCTCTATTGTGCATTACCACACTGCCCTCGTTCCTCACCCTGTATGTTCCTGACACATCAAATCGTGTTGTCTGGGGTCTTTTTGGCATTGCAAACCTATCCGTTGCCTTTTTTTCCCTGCTTTTGATCTTTGATCTCCATTTGTTATCGTTTTTTGAATTGTAGTGTTGACTTTGACAACATCGATGAGAAACGACAAACCAATGGCAAATTTCGACAATAATGAACTCTAACGACAAGAAAGTGACAGATACAAAAATAAGGAGGAATAAAAGAGAAACAAAAAGAAGGAAAGAAAACAAAGAAAAAACAATTAGATTTGTGGTTGGAGTATTTAGGTCAAATTAAGGGTACTGTGCTCTGTACAATTATGTGATTTAAATCGTTAGATTGAAATATGACCTTATTGAAATATGACACTTGCTAACATCTTAAAATATCCATGATATTTGCTACTAAAAATTTTATAAAATTTGACATTTCTTCTAACTTCCCTAATTTTTTAGAATATTATAAAAATAATTAAAACCTGTATCATTTAAACAATTAATAAAAAATGTGACAACATCATGATAACTACTATATAAGTTTACTAATGCATTGGGTTGAACTCAAATAGTATAAAGCTCTCACATGATTAGTGTAAAGCAAAAATAAGCTACAGTATAAAGCTCTCATATGCCATAGTATTTTGAATCAGTTGGTTTAAACCAATGGTCTCAAATATCATATATTCTAAAATATTTTGAAATTTTAAACAACACATAGATACTATAGTATAACATGTCATTTTTATGACTACTTTTTGGAGTTGAAAATTACGTAAATGACATAATAATGAATACTTTGCTTAATTAGACTCAATAATTACAAAAAAAAACCTTAAAATTTGTCTTAGTTTAAAGAAAACAAAATGTACATTTGTTTATAAAATCCCTATTCGTAGGTTTGAGATGCATAAAAGTCGATTACAAAATATTTAATTTTGATTATCGATTTATAATTAATCGATTAGGTTATGTGTCACTTAATTCATCAATATGCAACTGATTTAATAGTTAAATGTTCAAGATAGGACAAGTTTCATAGTTCAAGGATGTGATTTTGTTAGAGTTCAAAGTTTATAGGTCAAAATGAGACAAGTTGCATAGTGTAAGATGCAAAAGTGAAACTATTAGCTCAATTCCGTTAATATTTAACGGATTTAGTAATGAAAGAACCAAAATGAGACAATTTGAATAGTTTAGGGGTGTTATCTGCTATATTCAAGAGTTCAAGGGCCAAAATAGGACAAATTGTATACTTCAAGGGCCAAAAGTAAAATTAACCCTAAAAGTAAGCTATGCTCTCACATGCTACACAGTGTTTTGAACCAAATTAGTTCAAACCAATGGTCCTAATTAACACTTTATAACTCTAAAATATTTTGAAGTTTCGTTAATCTACCGTAATAATTATTAATTCTAAATATTAGATAAGGAAAAACACTTTTAGAGGGTTGAAATTCAAATATACTGTTTTTATAAAAAAAAAAAAAATGGTTAATTTATAGTAGTATTGTTAGTTACTCATTGGTCCACAATAATATCCCCGGTTAAAGAAAATTGAGAAAATACCCTTTTTTTAAGTTTTGTTCAAATTGTTATAAAATTATGTCCCGTTAAAATCAATATGTAAGGATAAACAATTAAAATAGTTTTTTTAAATAATTTTGTTTTTAAACACTAGAAAACAATATGAAATGGGGTTTATAATATAACATTTACATGAAAGAGATAATTTTTAATAAAAGATTTATTTATATTTCTCATCAATGTTCAAAAGTTAGAAAGGTGGATTTGTTTTATTCCATATTCGTTCTTCTAATTTTTTTTTTTTTTTTTTTTTTATCGTTTTGTACTTTGTTGTAGTTTTTGTAGGATCCGGATCTCCCAACAATTGTTCGATCTTCGCTCTTCTCCTTTTTTTTGATTTTTTATTTTTTGCATATTTTGTCCTCTGATGTCGTTTATTACTAAGATTCTATTCTACGTACTCGTCGCTCGCATACAACGTTGTTGTCGTTTTTACTTTTGTTTCTCCATTCTCGGTCGTTCCTTCTCAATCGTCATTTTTCCATTCACTGTCATATTGTCTTAAGACTTCTTATTGTTTTCATGTCCTTTTCGTTTTAACTCTTTATATCAATTTCTATTTAGGTTGTCGTCATCCTGTACTGAAGTAATTGTTGTTTTTATTTCATATTCCTTTTTCAGTTTTCTGTCTCTTCATTTCACAGTCGGTTTCCTATTTGCGCCTTTGAAATTTTATCATCGTTTTACATTTATTTTAATTTCACGCAGTTATCGTTTATCCTTTGATCACGTTTTTCACCTTGTTTTTCCTGGCTTTTTTTTTTCTTTGGTGTTTCATTGACATGGTTGTTCTTTATCTTATCGTCGTATCTCATGTTTCGGTCGTTTTATGATTGCCGTCGTTTTGTTGGTATTCTGTAATCTTGTTGTTTTGGGCATTAATGTCTTTTAGATATTCTTATCGTTTTACATATCAGTGATTGTCGTTCATTGTTTTAATTGTCGTTCTCTTTTTTGTCCTTTTCCTGTACGGCATTTCACATTTTGTCGTTTATGGAATTCATTGTGGTTTTTCAGCTTTGTCGTAGTTGTTTCATGTTTGTCCTCGTCTTTTCCCATTTTTAGTCGTTTTCTCCTCGTCTGTTGTTTCTTCTTATTGCGTCGACCGATATTCATGATATATTAGTGTACATTTACATGTGGGCAGGGAGTAGGGACCTGCAGGTTGTGGCGAGCAAGCAACCAGGTCAACGCCAAACCAAGAGTGTACGGACAGCTTACAAAAGCGGCCCCACGTCTATAGAGTATAGTGCCTCACATGCAGACGTCCTTCTGATCAGTTCAATCACAATATTTGCCATTGATCATGATTCTCAGTCTCTGAAATAGTGGCATTCTTCCTGATCACCAGAACTCAGATGTGTGTGTGTATATATATATATGCACCACGATCAATCTAGTGCGTAGAAACTCCAATATAAGGTCAACTTTTCACCTTTTCCTCTGAAATTCCAATATGCACATGTTATTGATGCGCACAGTCCCCACCACAAAATTGCGCATGCATAATGCTGATCTGCTGCACCTTTAATTTCATGTGGAATCAGGAAAGTGATCAATAATTGATTCTCCTGAATATATATATATATATAGTAACTTCCTTTCTAATATCTTTTTTGATGTCATGAACTCATGGTCATATGTTTGTCAAGGCATAATATATAGGTAAACTTTGGTTTCTCATATAATGCGCAGCACTGAAGTCAGTGTGCTTTTACCTGTGAAACCTGGTATTATTCACAACACCCCCTTCAATGACTTTTTCGGTTCGTGTGTATAATTTATATCTAGCTTGAGCTTTTCAAACCGCACGCTTCTCGCTCAAGATCATATCATGGAAGATACACACACACACACACATATATATATGTATATATATTCAACCACTCAAAACCCAAATGGGATGAAGACATATTAATAAACAGCAAAATTAGATATCCAAGTTTGACTTGATCTGAAATTCTCCCACAAAAAAGTTAATGTTGTATTTCCACAAACCAGCTTCAGAGATGTAACCTATTTACTCATGTAGTGTACTTTCTGATAAAATAGTTCAAATGAAGAATGTGACATGCATTTAATTCTATAATTTGCATGGTGATCAATTTTCGCAATAATATTATGACATGCAGTACATAATTGGACCGTCGTACGTGTTACACTATCAAATTATTCAAATCCATATAGTAGGCAGTCAAAAGTAATAACATCCAAAGTACTTCGTTCTCCTATATGAGATTTATATTAAAAGGAAAAATAAGCTTACTTTCCTTTTCCATTAAAATCATTACCTCATAATATTCATATAAAGCCCATTATATATGATTAGATGGGTCATCTGGATGGCCGTAGCCGCGCCGTTGCCATAGGCTTTTAGAAAGCTAATTAATAAGGAAGTTTCGTTCTCTTTTAATATATATAGCAGAATCCCGGTAGAAGGATGGCTCTACGTTTCCACTCATTTTAAGTGTTCTTTTTTTCTATGCTTTGGTTTTAATTACATTGTTTTACACTATTTACCTATTCAATAATATTTATTAATTATATGTGGTGATTGAAAATAACGATTGCATGTTCATGATCACGATCTGTCAAAAACACACACACACCAAACTCATATAAAATAATTAAAAAGTTCATATACATTTATTTTTAAATTTTTAGTGTATAACTTAATTGTAATTTCACACTTGACTTTGCATGGAGATATAGAGTTAATTATCCGTCCCAAAGTAAAATATAATATATATATATATTCAAATATTCATAGATGTTTATTCAACGAAATTCATCGATAAATTATTCGTAAGCTTACCAGGAATGAAGAAAAGTATCTGTATCTGCCAAATTTTCAGCAGCATAAACTCGCAAAACTGAAACTTCGGGGAAAGTGCAGCCAGTGAACTTTAATGTACATTTCTTAAGGGAAAAAATCATAATTCAGAGATTTAGCGAATATATAAAGAAAAAGTTAGCGAAGATAAAAGTTAAAAGAGAAAAATATTCAGAACTAAAGGGTTTCTTTAAGTAATCTTCCACTAATGAAAGACACACATCTTTAAACGCGTGATTAAAAAAAAAAAAAGTTCCATAGGACCCGCTGAATAATTAATTGGGAGCGAGCCAGATATAGCAAAGGATAATGGACATTTATATCTTTACTTTTTATAAAAGTGAAAGTGAAAGAGAAGTAAGGAGTAATGCCTTTTTTTTTTTCTTTAATATGTTTACTTACAAATCAATAATCAATAATAAGAGTTTTGTAAGCCATATAGAATATATGAGAGAAAGAATACCAATCTTTACGTCTCATTTTGTACTGGTTTCTTATCGAAAGAAATGAATGCTAAATTTACATAAATGTTTAAATTTAAATGTTATTAGTTAGTGATTGTTTAGTTATATAAAAAGAAAATTTTATTAAATTAATTACATCGAGTGAGATTCTCAATTCTAAGTAAGTAAACACTAGAAAGAAAATGAAATTGTTTCACATCGCACTATCAAATAGATAAGTAAATGCAAGAAAAGGAATAAGTGATGTTCATTTCTTTTCTTTTTTTTCAATCACATTATCTTTTCCATTATATTTCTTAATGGTTTGGTAAAGGCGCTAAACAGTTAAAGATAGCCAAAGCATATGACAAATGCATAATATCCATAAGCCTCGATTAAAACACTGCTTACAACTTTCGTAAATCCCTTAGAATACAAGAACCAAAGAAAATGAATCATATATGTACACACACATATATACAATACACGATATTGTTACATTCGAATAGTTTACAGCATAATTTGACGCCTTTTTGAGGCGTTTATCTTCCAAGAAGTACGGGAAAGAAATGTTGCAAATTTTTTTACCAATTGGTTGATTTATAGGATTGGCCTACATGGCTATATCCTCATCATGACAATTTCTCAAAGCGTAAGTTGAGGATATAATTTGCATGTGGCACTAGCTAAAATCCCAAAAAGCTAGATATATTTATGTTACTATACTTGAAATGCGTGACATTATGAAAAAAAAAATATTGGAGATGAAATTTGCAAATCCAACTAATTAATGTGCATTACCAACAAGTGATACGTGCGCTAATGGAACCCTTTTCCTTAAGAAAGGAAAAACAATTAACGGCAGTTAGAGGATTTTAGTTAGTTAATTAATCACCAAGATCCCTACTAATCACAAGGCAATTGATGATCCTTTTGGATTTCAACTTTCAACAACCTCTCACGGACCCAAAACTCATGTGCCACAAATACCTGAAAAGTGGGTTGGACCCTCCAATATTGCGGCAAATTTATGTGAACACAACTCAGCCATTTTCCAGGCTTGATCATTACAGCCATTACCATGCTTGATTAACAATTCATATATTCGTCAACAAAAAACATAATATGCGAATTAGCTTAAAACAATAGATTCCTTTGGGCACCAAAAGGAAAGAAGCAAATCGCACGGAGTCATATAGGAAATCTTTACTTTTTTGCGTATTGTGATAGCTAGGAATGCATGACTTTTTTCTTTGCCAAGAATATATAAACGTTTTGGTGTGGGTGTATAAATGCTTTTGAAAGCTGAATGAGTTAAATTTCAAAAGTTAAATGCTTACTCATTTTCCATACCAAAATATATGCATCAGCACGTTACGTAGAATACATAATCTGCTTTTGATCAGCCAATAAATAGAAAGATTCAGCAAATATATATATATATATATATATATATATATATTATACATGCAACAAGTTTCAATAACTACTTTTCCAATTGGTATCGTTACTGTTAGCCGTTTGATGTAAATCTAATGGTTGTAATAAAGTAGATGGTTAACTAAAAAAATTTATAATAATTAATGAGGTTAAATTTTTATCACACCATATTATTTAAACATACATTACTTGTTATTTATTAAATTTAAAAAGAAACTAAACGGCCATTTTTTTAAAATTATTTCTTTTGTCTTAAAGTTAAAACCCAATTACTTCCTCGAGAAACTCAACAAATCATCTCTTATCAGCACACATAGCCGACCATTATCGCCTAATTGACCTTTGCTTTGTCTCCTTCTAGTTGTTATTCCGGAATTTGGGGTTCACGATCCAAATATATACTCTTTAACGCTTCTAAATTATTATTCCATTTGAAAAAAGAGTGGACAAAAAAGTTTTTGTTTTTGTTTTCAAAATTTTTAAAAATGTTTTCACACGTTTTTTGAGACAAAAATTTTAAAAAAACTTTCAGCACAATTATCTAAAAATTCTCATTTTTTAAAACAGAAACATTTTTATCTATTTTAAAAATAATACCAAATGGCTCCGTGACACCAGTACAATGTGTGTTCTCAGCAAATGCTACTGGAAGAAGAAATATCTATAGTTAGGAGGAACACTATTTTTTTTTATGTCGAAGAAGGGGAAAAAAATACTATTCACACTTTAGTTGGACATTCTTGTTTAACTATATCACATTCTCACCAAGAAAATGCCCTAATTTCGGTAACTTCTCTGATCCTAGCTCAATAAATACTTAAATATATATTATCGGCGCTCATTTAATATTTTGTGCTAAATATCAATGGTGCTGAGAACATATCTAATAAATTAATTACGAGCTAGTGCGATCACTGTGTCAGACAATTGAACTTGTTCACGAAGGTGCTATATTATAAATATGTCTCCCATGAGAAATTGATAACTATTTGATGCACATTGATACACACATTTACATGTATCTTATGATCAACTTGACGTTTAACTCTCAGTTACTTATCACAATTTAGGGAAAAAAAATCATTCCAATACATCAAAAAATAATTTATTAGGAAAAGATTAGTTAAAGTGTACGATTATAAAAAAAAATACGAATAACAATGTAGCGAGGTGATCATCAGCAGCAAGGCAAGATATATATTTTTATTATCAAGAGGCGTGAGTGAAATCAAAATTTTAAAGTAAAATTACAATGCAACTATATTCTTCTTAAAATTTTGGTCTCTTTTTTTACTTTCATTTATTTATTTATGTCTTTTTTTTTTAATTTTAAATCAACTAAGAATGTAATGAGGTTCTAAAGTTTAGATTTTCAAAAATTATAAATTCACATGGACTATAGTTAATTTTTGGTTTATTTCGAGTTCTAAACTAAAATATGAACGTATTGAAAGTCAAACTTGGGATACAATTGAAAAGTATGTTAAAAAATAACATGTAACCATGGCAATTCAAAGTTTCTAAGGGGCAAACTTGTTAACAAATATTGTAAAGTAAAAAATCGAGAGGAAAAAAATGTAAGGAGCCCTTGGGCCTGGGGCTAAGGTAGCTCCATCCCTAACGCTGATCAATAAGAAGTTCTCAAAAATGAAAAGAAAAGAAAAGAAAAAATTGAAGTAGGTTAACATGATATTCAGTATAATGTTTGGGAGGGGAAAAAAGCTATGGACGAAAGTCTATGATAGGGGTGAACAACGGGCGGGTGGCGGTTTTTGGGCAGGTGCGGGGCGGTTTTTTGAAGTGGCGGGTTGGCGATTAACCAACCCACAAACCGCCCATGGAGTGGCGGGCGGTTTTGGTTTGGGTGCGGGCGGTGCGGGCGGGTTGGGCGGGTTGGGTCTACACTAATGTACAATATAATTTTTTGAGCTCTTTTTTATTAAAAAAAAGTGAAGAAAATTTGTAGAAAATATAAGACGATAATGTATGAAGCATTCTCAACAACAACCAAGTTTGACGCCTAAAGACAATAACCATATTCACAACAAATTAAGAAACATAATCATTCATTGCAACAAGAAACATAAACTATATATGAAGTGATGAACAAAGTCAAGAATTCTTGTTCTTCCATAAAACCTGTTCATTGGGTTCGAAAATAACAGGATACTACAGATGAAATGATGAACAAAATCAAATGTTCTTTTTCTTTTTAAAGAATAAGGAGTGAGAGAGGTTTAGATTAAGATTTTTTTTTTTTTTTTTTTTTTAAGAATTAGGCGGGCGGGTTCGGGTTGAACCCGCCCCCTAAAATTTAAAACCGTACCCGCCCGCCAACATATGTAGGCGGGCGGGTTGAACCCGCCAATGGGCGGGTTGAACCCGCATAGCCTTTTTTTTGGGCGGGCGGCGGGCGGTTGCGGGCGGCCGGCGGTTGCAGGGCGGTTTTTGTACACCCCTAGTCTATGATCTCTAAAACAAGTAAACGTCACCTCAAAGTTGCCAAACCAAACATAAATAGGCTATGAGTTGAGCTTTATATATATATATATATATATAATGTATTACGGTCATCAAATGTGGAAAAATAATTCTAATATATCTTTTTTTCCTTTTTTTTTTCATATAAAGAAGGTCAAACAATAATGTGTCAATAATAAGCTACCTTTGTAATTTTCTTCATGCGCTGCTTAAGAGTATTGGTAGGTAGTAACATGTCAACTACACACCAAAGGTTTTCTTTAAAAAGAAAAAAGAAAAAAAAAACCTACACACCAAAGATGAACAAGCTCACGTATAAATAATACAGTCGGCAAAATTTTTCTTATTATTATTTATTTATTTTTAAAAAGTAAAAGACAACTTTGAGGGTCCAGATTAATCACAAAACTTCCGTGCCAACACACTCATTCTTGTCATGGGAACCACCTACTCATTTTCCCCTCTCCACCTATCTAATCCAGCAACTTTAAAAAGCAGGCCCTAGTATAATAATATTTGGGACCTCCTTTTCAAATACATCTTTCTACAGTACATCGATTCTCCGTTTTCAACAAGCAGTTGCTTCATAATTTCCCTCTGAACCCCAAGTTATTCCACATAGAAAAAATAAAAATAAAAATAAAAAAACTTCTCAAATGAAAACCATGAAAGGAATGGATATTTTCTGTGCTTCTCCAGCTTCCACAGCCATATGCTCAAGCATAGACCAACGCTCCATGGTCCGTCGCAGCCACAGAAGTAGCATTAATCATCATCAAGAACAACAAAGCCCTCGCAATAATCTTCTTGATCATCATCAACATCATCATCATGACCATCACAGGCGGATGAAGAACCAGCAGCCACGTCGTCATCACGTCCCTTGTTCTTCTCAGTTGCCAATCAATCCTAGACCGGCTTGTAATGACTATGAGAAGAGCAGAAAGAGTTGCTCCGATAATAATAATAATAATAATAATAATATAAATAAATATACTGGCGAGGTGCGTAGAAAAAGCTCAGCGGACATATATGACCTGAAAAGTAGAAGGACTAGTCCACCGGGTTCTTCTCGTTATCTGTTGAGCGAAAGTACAACTAATTTCATCGATTGGTTGTCGTCGGAGACCGATGATCATGATCGTGATCAACGTGTTGTTTCTGTTGACGATCATGATCAACCGGAGCCTAAAATAAAGTTTAGGAGCCGCAGCACTGATGATCAGAGCTCTTCTTGGAGAGCTGGTTCTTCATCCACTCACTCTCGTCACCAGGTATGTATTTTTATTGCGTTTGGTCATGTGTATTAAATGTGTACTCATCATTCTAGTCATCCTTTATTTTTACTGCTTTGATGTTCCTTTCCTTCCTCCCTTCTTCTTCCTCTTTTTTTTTTTTTTTTTTTTTATGTTTATGGTTTTTGGGAAAATTGAAAGAAATTAATGCTCAAACTGTAAGCTATAGTACGTACGTTAACGTATAACGTTCTACTTTAATTTATTTTATCAAAGAAAAAAAAAACTTCCTTGTTGAATAATATAGTATATATTTTATTAAAGTGTCTAGAAACTAATCTATCACCAAAATTTTAACTGTTATAATATAAAGATCTTACATATTATAGTGTTTAAACTCTAATTTTAAATTTTAGCTGGGTTCCAAATACTCTATATATATGGTGCGTCCGTTTCAAAACTGTGATATATAATTAAATTTTCAGGTGGTAGTCTTGAGGGTTTCTCTGCATTGCAAGGGCTGTGAAGGGAAAGTGAGAAAACATCTGTCTAAAATGGAAGGTTGGTCCGTTTCTTTTTATTCTTTTTTTCCCCTCCGGCGATATAAGAAAGTATTCCATTTGTAAATTTATGAGTATTGACGCAAAAGTGGCTCAGGAATTAAAAACTTTCAAAACCGAATACTTTTAGGTTAGTTTAATTTCTTCTGCTGCTTTAATGCTAGGAACCATACATTTATTAATTAAGTTTTGTCCCTTAGTAATAAAACACTGAAATTTAGATGAGTATATGTACTAAATTAGCAACATAGTAATTATTTTCCTAAAAAATGTGCAGGAGTGACATCATTTAGTATAGACTTGGCAGCAAAGAAAGTGACAGTCATTGGAGACATAACTCCTTTAGGTGTGTTAGCGAGCGTTTCAAAGGTGAAGAATGCCCAGCTCTGGCCTTCTCCTACATCATCATCACCCACTTTACCCTGGTCAGCATGAGTACTTACTCATATTAATCACTTCTTCTCTTTTTTTCTTATATATCTTAATTAATTCCTAATATTTGAAGGTCCAACAGAGTGTGTACTAGTACTATTACTATATATGGTTATTTAATCCTAGTCATGTTTAATATATATTAATGTATATGGTAAAGTACTCTTTTAAGGCGATATGTATCGGAATCAAACAACTGTTTGTTTATTGTGAAGTTAAAGTAGAAGAGACCGTTGTGCTATGATGTAGCTCTGCAGTTAAAATGTTCCCCTTTTTTAAAATTTTACTACTGGTTAAATTAAAAATCCTGTATATTCAGGCTGGCAATCTGAGCATCCCTTCTTGTTTACTACTTTCAATGTCAATAAAATGAAATACTCTGGCTTTTGATAACTTGGTTTGAACAACAACAATTCCACTTCAAAACATTTTTGTTGGCGTGCTATTTAAATTGTCATAATATCTTTAGTTCAAATTGGTCCTTCGAGCCAACGATCCAAATGCTCTGAATATATTCTCAAGTTCTCAACCAAATTACTTGGCCATCTCCGACATTAATACATTATTTGATGTAGACAAGTTGATCTGATAGAAAATGAGACATGTACATACGTAAGCTACATAGAGCCATTTAGATGCTTTTATTGATTGTATAAGCAATTGTTTAACAATCTTCAATAAAAATGGATTAATTCCTCAAAATCCCTATAATAGGTAGATTATTCAGTTTTGTTAATGTGAATTATATTATATCCATCGGTTTTATGATTGGATGTAGCTTTGTTTCAAGTTCAAAGATCATCACGTTCTCCCAATGGATGGCTCTAATATTGAGGGTGCATTACCACCGTAATAGTAAAACCATTGAAAAACACACGTCACGCCAGAATGATAGTTAATGTTTCAAAACAGCAAAATGCATGCAATTACGAGGATGGTCCGAAGTACTCAATTAGTAGTACAGCAGGCTTATTCCTTTGGACAAACAGTACTACTACTTTTCCTACTTTCCTTTTTCTTTTGTCTTTTGATATATATTTGTACCCCCATGCAAGTTTATGTAGTGGCTAGTTTTCCTCAGCTATTTCAAAACGTGGAAATTTGTATTTGAAGACTTTCTTTAAATTTATTCTATACTTGAAGGGCAAAAGAAAAAAAAAAAATTTGACAAGCATGTCATAACTTATTTGTCGTTTGAAAAAATAAGTTACAACTGAAACACTATAACATGAAAAAATAACCTATTAAAAATCTGATTGAAACTGCAAACCACCTTTTAAATTATAGTTTCGAAACGGCATATTGATGCGAGAACATAAACACAGCACAAAGTGGCCAAGAATCTAACAAGAAGTAAAGTAGGTCTTATCTATATAATTCAAGTTAACTTGTCTCAGTGTTTGGTGGCAGTTCTTCTATCTATTCTTCTTGTGAAAAAGTGCTTTTCCCCGCAATGAATCAAAATGATGACAGCGAGGTCTACTTTTGGTTGCAAGTCCGTTTCAAAATTTCCAAAGTTGGCGGGACCATCTCATGTTTCGATGTTTCTTCCCTTGTCTTCGCTTTTTAGAACTTTGTTGTCAATTTCTTATTCTCTAAACCAAATTTATTGTGGGACAAAAGAGCATTGGAACATCGGTAGGTGCAGAAGCAAGCAAATTGCAATCCTTCACAAAACCCCATGATTTGATTTATAGTTTTTCCTTTTCTTTTTCTTCTTTTTAAACTTAAAAAATATTTTTGCAACTTTAATAACTTTGACTGTGACTTGGACTGCTGGAAAAAAGATAAAAACCAGGAGAACAAAAGATCCGGAAAATGGTTTACCCATTAGAGGGCTCTATCATTATAATATGATTATGCTATAGAAATTTGGGTGGTAATGTCGGCGCAACTTTTGGTGATAAGCATGCAAAACTAATCTCTCTATTTTTTCTTTTCCCTTCTTTATTGTTTTTCTTCCCCGAGGAAAATGTGCTTGTACATATGCTCACGTCTTTTAGAGTGTTTAGCAATGTTAGCGGTTTAAAACCATTCTAATACACTGTAATTTATTTTTACTTTAAACAAATTTACTGTCTATTTTACATCAAGCAATATGTGAAGTTTCCCCCAATATAGCAGTAAAAGCAAGACGTGTAAGCGGGTCGACTCATCAGGTTCTTATTGAAATAAAATCCACACAAGGAAAAACACTTGTCATTTGTTAGTTATTAGGGGCATCCTGAAATCGTCTGGGTCGAAATATGGTTTTCAAATTAAAAAACTTCACCCTGCTTGAGTTCAAACCACTTATTTGAATCAAGTTTTCTAAACACCCTATTTGTTGGGACAAAGGAGACGTGTCTCTTGTGTTATATTGTGTGGTTATTTTATACATGCTAGATGTTGCTCATTAGTTCCCATATTTATATACGTAGTAAAAGAAATAATAAAAATTTGATAGTGAAAGTTTAATTTATGATGTGCACGAAACGGTTTTGCAGGTTGAGATTTATAATGCAACCAAACGGGTAAAGCAAAGAAAGTTTATAGGATGGATCAAGGAAAGAACCACGGGACTTAAAATAATATTGATCATATCCGTATGTTATGCAAATGGAGAAGATAGGTGGTTTTGTTTTGCTTTTTGAAACATGAAGCAATATTTTTTTAATAATGCTGCGTATAAAGTTGAATCTTTGAATTACTTCCCGTATTGGGTTTTCTTGAACTATCTACAACTGCTCCAAAAATTAAGAGGTCAAAGGTTAGGTAAATCCCACTTGTTATTCGACGAGATCGTAGTGAGAGAGAGAAAAACTTAAACTTTGGGCTGTTTTGTATACTGGGCTTAATGGGTTTAAGGCAATTACAAATCATTGATGGCCTGCTTATGCATGTCTTGCGCTTGACTGCCAGAGTTTGCTGTTTTCAGTTAGGCCTCTTCTAGCCACCCAATGGCCATAAGATACTCTTTCTCAAACGTGGTATTTGATAATGTTCCTGTCTGTGAACATTGTCGTATTTAACTTTAATGTCGTTTTCCGAAATGTTATTGACGACGTTCTTGTGTTTACTTAAGACATTTCTTTTCTTTTGTTTATGTGTCGTCTTTTTTCGCGCATGTCAACTTTTTTCCCCATTGTCATTGTCTCATTCGTAATGATGTCGTTGCGTAAATTTTCTGTCGTGTATTTCATACGTTGTCGTTTATTCAATGTTGTCGTTTCAAACTTTACGAAGTTCTCACTTTTAATTTGCTTGTTGTTTGAGAGCCGGGCTGCTATGTTGTCTCCGGATTGGTGTAGATTGTGATTGTCGTTTCTGTTTATTGTTAATCTTAGTGAACTTTTTCATTTTAGGATGTTGTCGTTTTTCAATTTGTAGTTTTTGAACTACTACGCAAGTACTTGCCGCTTCCCAATAACTGGGCCGTCCTTCAACGATCACTGGTCGTCCTATGTCGTTTTGACGATCAAAAGTTAAACTTTGAATTGCTTCAATTTTCTTTTAGTGAGCATAGAGTGCAATTTATAGGACGGAGGAAACGTAAATCCCCATTGTTAGCCTTTTCTCTTTTTCCCCGTATTTCTTTGTTATTTTGGGAATATTTTCTTTTATTAACGTTGTTGTTTTCCCTAGTGAAGCTTTTGCTAGTGGTTTTTCCTAACGAAGTTTCTTCGTGTTATTGCCGTTCGTTCTTCCCGAGTTCATTTAGCTTTTCATGCCGTTTTATAATTTTCTTTTTTTTTTTGTCGTCTTAAGATTTTGTCGTTTTTAGAGGAAATCATTTATGTTGTCGTTTCTTAATGATGTTGTTTTCACACACTGTTAACGTCATTTACAATAATTACCGATTGTTTGCTGGGTCTGTGTCGTTTTCTTAGCGATGTGGCTTCCCAATAGATATGAATCCGAGTCCCCTAACGGTGAAGAACGCTCTAAGTCTCAGCTCCACTAAAGAGTTTAGTGTTAAGTTGTGAAGCTCAATTATTGCATGACGAATTACTGTTTGTTAACTAACAAGAGGCGGGACTCCCACCCAGCAGATCTGTGGCGAGGATCTTAGTCAAAATTTTATTTTAAAGATTTCACACTCGTAAAATTTATTTTTTCTATTTTTCTTTTATGTAAAGGAGGCCTTGATTTTAGGTTTATTATAAAGGTTAAAAAAAAAAAAAAACAAAGAGTTATAAACTAGGCGGTTTTCTTTTATAAATTTAGCAATATCTAAAAATGAGTGTAACTCTCGTATTGAGAACCATAATAAGTTGTAATATTTTATCTTATTTTTCTTTTATGTAATTTTTATTTGCTGCTTAGGGTAATATAAAGTTAGGACGCCCAACTTTTAACACAGTAATTTTACAGAGGATGCTGTGATTTAAAATGATTCGGGCTGCGTAAAACGACATCAAAATAACTCAATGTGCCAAATTTAGTTATTTATTTTTTCTGGCAACATTGTGCCAATTTGTTACACAGCTTAATGGTACCAGCTAATTCGGGTTGAAAAAGTTTGACTGCTACGTAAATAAAATTTGACTGTTATTTCAATGGCTACTGGCTAGACAAGTTTTTTCTAACGAATTACGATAGGAATTTTTCATGAACACCAACTCACCATGTTTTTTTAAGGGCATTTTTTGTTAATTTGAAAAGAAAACAAAGATTACTTTACTTGCATTTGGTAATACACAAACTCTGCAACTTAATTAATTCACGAACAAAGCTCCATAATAATGTACTACAACAACCCCACATGAATATCTCCTTAGCAGAGACTTGTATATATACCACACTTATAAAATAAAACACAGATCACAAAAACAAATCACTAGTAGAAAAGATAGACAGTGAACTGAAGCAGAGTCTCGAGCCCATCTGTGTTGTGCTGGTCGGCAGTAGGCGGAGAAGTCTTGACGGTGGCGAATCCCTTGGCATTCAAGTACTTCCCGGTGCCTCCCATCACCGCGAGGTGAGACTCGGCGGCGGCAGTCATGTGGACCCCAAAGAAAGTCAGACTGTCGGCGTAGCCACCGCTCTGGAACATGGCCGTGAAAGCCATGATCTGGCTCGTCCCGTCCACCGAGCTCGCCACGTAGAACCCCTGCGCCTTCCCAAGCAGGCCCGAGCCCAGCTCGTGCCCCTCGGTCAGCTCGTCGTCGAAGGCCGTCACGGTCCCAAACATCAGCTTCTGGAGGGTCATCCCCGGTGGGAGCTGAGCGCCGTTCACGAACGGGAAACCATTCCCTCCGACGATGAAGTTGTTGTTGTTGCTGTTTTGGAGGAGGTTGGCGGTATTGCCGGCCAGGCCGGTGAAGAAGGGGACGTTGTTGTTGCTGATTATGCCGTCGTTGTTGTTGTTCTGCGGGACCCCGTTGTTGATTGGGAGAACTGCGCCGTTTGGCTTTGCGAACGGGACCTGGCCGCTCACTGCCGGGTTGGAGACGATCCCAGTGATGGCTATGGCCGAAGGGTTCGTCCCGCCGACGATGTCGTGCATGTAGAAGGTCAGTGTGTGGTGGGGGTCAGCATTGCCTAGGGCGGCCCCACTTGTGGCTGATGCCGGGCCCGCCGGACTAGCAGTTGGGCCCACTGGGCCTACCGGTGTGCCAATTGGGCCTATCGGGGTTCCAACTGGGCCTACTGGGGTGGCGGCCATGTCAACGGGGGTGGTGGTGGGGCCCACGGGATTCGTGGGTACAAAAGGTGTTGGGGCTAAATCAGGGTCCTCAGGTGCATCCTCGTCAAGGAGTCTAGCTGAGAAAGTGCGTGTGATTGTGAGAGATAGGAAAAGCAATATGGCAATGAGAGGAGTGGGAAGAGACTTGTGGGCTGCCATTGGGGTTTGGGATTGGAAGGACAAGTTTTGAGAATGGAAGATTTTGTTTGGAATACTTGAGGTTGTTTTTTTGGTGAAGCTGGTTATGATGCGAAGAGATTATGTGCTTGGGGTTTATATACTTTCGAGTTGGAGAGAGTAACATGGAATACATAAGATGGAGTTGATGGTGTGGAGTAGGTACTTGCATTCTTTTACATTGGTGCATTTGGTTAATGCTTGAAATACCTAAATCTCGCCTTTAAGAGGGAATGTTAGTTAAGATTATAGTATTTGTTTAAGCTGCTTTCCAAGCTCAAATTATTATTATTATTATTATTATTATCATTGTTATTATTAAGAAGGTGTTCGCCCAAGTCAAATTGTTGATGGTTCAGTCATTCTACCAACGAAACCGATATATGTGTTTCGCATATTACCACAAAAAATCCAATTCAACACTACCAAATGAAAAACATAAAAATAAAAATCATGGTTGTAAGAAAATAGCAAAAAATAGGCAATAAAAAACAAAGAACAAGAACACATATATACGTGAAAAACTTTAAACAGGAAAAACTACAGTAAAGAAAAAACATATCAACTATATCAAAAAGATTCGTACAAGAGGAGATGGCGAAATAATACATAATACATATATATATATAGTAGCATAATCCTAACACAACAGGTCTACAAACTTTTCGGGTTGGATTAAACAAAATGCAAGCCTCCGTACTCTAAAAATAGTTAACTATGAATGTAATATCTAAGAAAAAAATCATTAACTTAAATCTAGAATTCATTTGGATTTAAATAATGAATTTTTTTTAAAGAATCGTATTTTGTAAAATTATGATAAAATGAAATGTTTACTTGACGTGAATTATGTTTGTAAAATTCTGTGTAGTTGGGAGTATGTTTACAATATAATTTTTGTGGTTATGATTGTTTAAAAAAAATTACAAAATACTCTCAAGATGAAATTTATATCACAATAAATATAAATTTTGCAGTATGAATTAGTAAAGAGAAAGAAATGTTAATTAAAGTAAATAATCACGCTATAGTCCAAGTAGTATAAAAATGGTATATTTCCAGTCAAAAAACTAGTAAAAAGATCTTTATGTTGGTAGCTCATCAGTTAATGAATACAGTATAAAAAGACACTCATTGGTAAAAGAGTACACAATACAGTAAAATAGTACTATTAAAATACAAGTGTAAACAAAAGAAATATTGTGATAGAAAATAGTTAGTATGGGAAAAAGTAAGTCACTCTAATTTTAGACTGATAAAGATAATGTCTATACAAAATTTTACACTAACAGTATAGGAAAAATACAATATAGTATAAATTTATACTGTGCTAAAAGATTGTGGGACCCACTTACTTAACATAAGATGTTGAAATTTTGCCACCACCCTATGGAGACAACGACAGCCTTTGATGGAGGAGACAAGAAATTTTAATTCATTTTTGTCTCCAAAGTTGAGAAAATTGCAAAAAAAAAAAAAAAAAAAAAAAAAACAAAAAGAAAGCTTTTAAAATGAAAAAAGGTGGCTAAACATTTTTTTTAAAAAAAATCTTCTTTCCTCTCTCAACACACCCGAAGGCTCCAACCCATTTCCCCAAAATTTTCTTTCAAATTTTATCAAAGAATTAACCTCCAAGAAAGTTCAAGAACAAAATCAAGTTTTAATTTAAGGTAAAACCCTAACTTTCTCTCTTCCTTTGCATTATTCTTTTTGGCCTTGGATTGGGTTTTGATGAGAAATTTTCCATGGTTCATGTCAAGAGAAATTGCCAAGAACAAATTTAGGTGGAGGACTACAAAGATCACAAAGGAAAACCTTGGGTAAACCCTAAACTAAGCTCAAGAGATTATGTTTTTTTTGGTATTTTTGTTATTCTTAGTGGTGTTGTATTGTTGCAAGGAATTAGGGTTTTTAAATTTAAAAACCCTAAGTTTGAAAATTTAGCCCAAAAAAAATAATTTTAGGGTTTTTAATAAAATTGATGGTTTTGATGGGTTTTGAAGGTAACTAATGGAAAAATTTTGATTCTGCCTAATACAATGGACTTGACAATTTTTTTATGAACAAAAATTTGTAAATTCTTTGAGGGTAAAATTGTAACTGTTTTTATTTTAGAGGTAGATTTGAAAAATAGTCTAAAACTCCACTGTCCAATCAGAATTTTAGGAAATTTAAAAAACAAAAGATATAGAACTCATCAAAACAGTTAAAAATTATGGACGATTCACAAAAATTTTGCTCGGTTCATGAGTTATGAAATTTTGGAAGTTTTTACCATAAAATTTTTAAATTAAAAAAAAAAGAAAAGAAGAAAGTTTTAATTAAAGGTATTGGATTTTGAAACTTTGGGAAGTTCATACCTTATTTGAAAAAAATATTTGAACCTAATGATGTTATATGGTTGATTTTTAAAATCGAGGGCAAAATCATCAAATTTTCACAAAACAAAGAAAAAATCGCGAAGTTCGGTCAAAACATGTTTTTACCACAAAACAGGCATCGACACTCTGAACTTATTATCATTATTTAAAAAATGACAAAATGTAACTTTTATCTGACAAAAGTAGGCTTGAGAAGTTTTAAAGACCCATAGAGGACAAAAATGTCATTTTTCACAAAAAAGGCGAAACAGGCCCCGAAACGCTCAAATTAGAGCAAGGCCCACTGTGGGAATTTCACCTAGCCCCAAGGGTGACAATGAGGCATTAGTAGATAAGCAAATAAGTTCCAATGTGCCTAAGTTTCTAAAAACCAACTAATAGCCAAGGTTAGTAGTTAGTGTTTATATTTAGCTATCAACACATGCATCGATATTAAATAAGATCCATAATAATGAAAATTATCTGAACAGGAAACGTAGGTAGATTACTGTAAAGGATGGGAGAAAATTGATTAAACACGATGCAAATAACAAGTAAGTACCAAATCTCACCTATAGTGTTGATAATAAAGTTTCCTTTTAAAAGAAAAATCTATTGTATTGAAAAAGAAAATAAATGAATACTTTGATACCAAAGAATATAAGGAAATATTGTACCAACCTCCCGACGCAAGGGGAGTTCTAAACTATGATACGATCTCCGTGTTATGACGACCATTATGCGCGTTTGGGACAAACACTTGGGCCTTAGTTAAGTAAAGTATAAGTCATAACAAAAGTTCATAAATGATCATAATTAGATCATACTTGTTAGTTGAAAATCATTTTGTTTGATATGTTTAGACTTATTGAGCAATAGCTCATTTGGTTATTTCATGTTGTAAGAAATCCAACTAAGAGACCAGAATAGTATCATTTTTAGGCTGACAATGGTGGCTGGACAAATGTGTAGTTAAGGTATGGATGCTGCTGCAATAAAGCTTCCGCTATATACTTTTGGTAATGTTGAATATGTAATATTGAAAAAATTATATAAAACAAGTTATGTTATGAAATGATAATTAAGCTAATGTAATGAAACTTTTTCTAAATGACTACGGTATAATAAGTTATACTATTTGAAATTTAAACTATAATTACAATTTCAGTTCACAAAAAAATGTGTATTTTTCTCAGACTTTAAACAATACTTTTAATGAATAAAAAACGCTTAGTTACGACCTGAAAAGGCGGGTCATGACCATGAAAATATATGGGACTTAATTTTGAATGTCCAATTGAATGAAAGAGAAATTTGTTTGATGTCAAACTATTTGAATCTCCACTCAAATTATTTAAAATGAAGAGATTCTTTAATCCCATATCAAGGTGAATATTCAGGTGTCTTTTTCTTTTCCCTTCAAGAAACAAGACATTATCTAAAATTTTATATCCAAGCCACACGTTCTCCTAATTGCCTCCATATAATAGGTTTTGACAAAATTCTCCCTTGAATTAAAAGGAAAAAGAAACTAGTTGTACTTGGTTTCCGAAGTCTTATTCTAACGCCGCAAATTGAATTAAATGAACCAAACATGCCGTTGGAGCTGGTTAACTACCATCGCTTGTATAGGCAATCTTGGCTTCGTACACAAATGAAAAGTCAGGATCACAGGCTAATTTCACACAAATAAATAAGTTCACAAAATCTCCACCTTCAATCAAAGGTTTGTGTCGTATCCAAAGCTCTGCAATGGCACAATTAATTCAATTCTGCAAGCTTGTCTATGCTACCGATTCCAACACAAAAATTCCCAAGCCGAACTCCAAGGGACCCTGCAAATTGAATTGCGGAGATCATATGATCTTCTCTGACTTCTAACATGCAGAGATCAGTTCAGTTACTAGGCCACCCGCACCAGCATTTCTACCACAAGCTTCTACAACTAAAGCTTCCCAACCTTCCAAATCGAATTGCATCTTCCTCTTTCCCATCTCCTCCAAAACAAAACAAGCATCCTCAAGTTTACCACACTTTACTAGGCCCACAATCAAGCACTGAAAAGATTCTAAACGGGGACAATGTTGACTTGTCAACATTGCGTTCAAAACCTTTAAACCGCATTCAAAATCCCCAACCTGGCAGAATCCATCAATCATTATCCTGTATGTAGCTGCATTTGGTTCACAACCTTCTATCTGCATTTCGGTCAAAACTTTATGTGCCTCCATCGCCTTACCATCCTTGCACAAATAATTTATCAATATGTTATACGTCACAACATCAGGCTTAAACCTCCTCTTTTTCATCTCATTAAGCAGCAATTTTGCCTCCCCCATCTTTCCTCTCCTTCCAAGATCGGTCAATAAAACACCAAAATTCACAAGCTTCGGTTTACACCCTCGATACTCCATATCAAACATGATCTTCTTTGCTTCCTTATACTTTCCCACAGAGCATAAACCTTCCATCATCAACGCATATGTAATGGCGTTCGGGGGTTTTCCTTTCTCGATCATATCTTCAATCAAACCCTTTGATTTGTCCAACTCACCCTTTCTACACAAGTACCCAATCAAGCTATTATAAGTTACCACACTAGGCTGCACATTTCTCTCAAGCATTTCATCAAACACCTTCAACGCCACTTCCCATTCGCCTTTTTTAAGCCACCCCTTGATAATTATATTAAACGAAATCGAATTCGGATGAAAACCCATCTTAAACGAACGATAAAAGACGTCGTTCGCCTCCGAAAACTGACCGCCATCGACGAGCACATTTAGGAGAGCGTTCAAGGATTGCAGTGTCCGCGCAGTATTGAAGGAGGGAATTCTATGAAAAAGCTCAACAGCTTTCTCGACCAAATTGGCTTTGCCATAATGCTGAATCAAAGCAATGAAAAGCTTCTCTCCGCAGCGAACGTTCTTGTCCTGTACGTGATCAAGAATGGTCTCCACAGATACAAAGTCACGGAGACGAGCGAGCTTGTACAATAGTGCAGAGTAAGAAGCGTAGTCGTGTTTGAAACCAATGTTTTGTTGGTATTGTTGGAACAGAGAAAGAGCTTCGTCTGAGTCTCGTACTTGTTTAACGTTGGAGACGAATGGTGTCGGCTTGCGAAGCTTAGGAGTGGCCCTGGTGTGGTATGGTTGCGAACTTATGACGCTGATAAGACAACGAACGAGGACGAGATTTGATTGTGTTTGTTTGATGGTTTTTCTTCCTGAATGGATCATGTCGCAGCAACAAGTGAACGGCTTGTTTAAACTCACCTAGATGTAGCAATCTTTCATAAATTACTGGGTGGTGTCAATTGTCGAATACAAATACCTCTGTCGTCTTTCTAGTGTGCTTAAAAGCCAATTAGGCACTACAAATGAGTTTTCCAATTTTTCCATCGAAAGTTTTAAACAATTGCTTTCGGTGAATACAAAACACTGTTATTTTCAAGCATTATGAGTTAAAGTTAAAGCAAATATGTTTTTTAAGATATTTTAACCTTTTTTATGTAGAAGAAAGGATATAGATCTAAGAGGGATAAAAAAATAGTTATACTAAAAAAGTAGTACACTATCTAATCTACTTTAAAATTTACTATTTGGGTTAAAATTATTAGAATTCTCTAGTCAAACACCAGACCAGTTAACACTTGTAATGTTTGTTGTTCATCAATACAACATTGTTTATATATTTGCGTTACACACCAACACTCAATTTGCTTTAGTGCAACTTTTAATAAATGCGGTCCACTGCTGGTAGCATTGAAAGACACTTAAACAAATTGAATGTTACATGAAGACACAAAAGATATTGCATTGATGAATGAAAAGTGCCAGATTGAACATGCTGTCTAATTTAAGATTTTGCCTAGGATTATTTTTAAAACTATGTTAAATTTATCATATGTAAGTATCAATAATGTATGTTAAATTTGATTGCTTACTAATCGATATGTCGACTTTTAACAGTCAAAGTTACAAGCATTAGAGAACAAATATGTAATTATATATCTTTGACATAATTTTGTGTCAACATAATACTGACAGGCATTTTCTATTAAAGACGGTTCAAATAAGTGCAAGGAAAGAAGGTGATCATTACCGTGTTATTGAAATGTAGTGCATCAAATAGTTACCCGACACAAATAAACTTACTACACCAGACATATGTGTGTGTGTGTGTGTGTGTTAGAGAGAGAGAGAGAGAGAGAGAGAGAGAGAGAGACTTTTACTTGCCACAGATGATATTGTCTTTCGGCGGAGAGAGTGATTTCTTGCCACCTTGTATGGCTCGAGTTTTGGCTTTAATCACAAACGTTGATCCTTACTAACCGCCATGCACAATGCATCTAACAATGCCCACATAATATTTGAGGTAAGCTGGTGGATTACTCCAGTGCTCTTGGCAGTTTTGCCAGCACCCTGCACTTCGATCGTTACTAGAATAGTAAAGGGGATTTGGTGCTGGTGCTGGTGCTGGAACATAATCAATAGCCCTTCCAAGAATGAACATCGTCACTAAACTCATCACCACAAGTGTTGCTCTCGCCATGCTATTCCGAGCCACTTGCCCAAGATGTTGCTGGTTTCACCGGGGAATGGTTTTTGTTTGGACATAAAAATCATGATCATATTTATAGAGATCTCAATCCTAAAAACTGTTAATTAATTAGCCTTTAGTTCACTACAATAACTCCTTCGGCTTTTAAATTAATTTTTGTGCTGCAAGCACCCCGTAGGTTGCTTTTGCAATGAGTTGAAAGTCATTCTATTACTATCTGTCGTCATCAGCTTCATTAATATTAATTTAACACCGATTTTTTTTTTTTTTTTGGTTGATTCTCGAGAAATGGTTAAAGTCATTTACCCCTTTGTAAGGGGTCATGGGTCCAACTAATTATCATTTGATTTTTCTTCTTCAAAAACACATTCACTAATTAATAATTAAATTTAGGTTTGTCTATGGTGAAGAAGACCAACCACACAATTAAAAAAAAAAAAAAAAAGATCAGACGGTGGAGATAAAAGTTATAGGTAGACCCTCTTACAGTAGATCTAAAAAAAATTTCAAAAAATTAAAATAATAGAAATTTGGGCAATTTTTGTTCTCCTTCTCCGGTAATCTCCTCCATCTCCGACGTCGAAATCGTAAAGCTTGGCCTTAATAACGTCGGATCTAACTCGATTTTCTCTGGAATCACGAAATTCAAACCCCAATCTTGCCGGAATCGAGAGATTCAGTCAAAATCGAGCCGAAATTCGTGCCTAAGCTTCCAAACGCTGCTGCAACTTCACTTCCCACTCCAATCACACCGAATTTCACACTCATGGCACAAGAATCATGAAGCAACATCATCTGGGCCTGACAAGAGAGCCTCAGGCCCAGTCTTTATCCTTTAGGCCAGGGCAGGTCCTAGGCTTGGGCAATATAGGGCCTTCATACGGGCCGACCCTTATAAGGCCCTATTGGGTAAGCCAGCCTAGCAAGGCCTTAGTTTGGCCGATTCATTTTAAAATTTAATTTTTTATTATTTTTTTATATTTTCAGATTTAATGACAAAAAAACAAAGAAGTAATTTCATATGCAGTAAAAAGATGTGATTTTATTGAAATGATATGTATAATTATAACAAAATGACTGCCTCGTTAAAAACATTGCCAAATAAAACCCATTAGGACACCGAGACAAAACATTGGCGAAGGAAAAAGGAGTGCAGTATAATATACAAGGATAATGAAATTACACTATGAATGAATTGTTTATAGAAGATTTGTTATCTCTAAGTTTGAAAAATGTCTGGAAGGGTATAATCTGTGCAATGTTGTTATCGTCTTGTTGCACCTTTACAGTCCTTCACACGCATTAGCCTCTCCAAGATATTTGGGTACATTCTGCTCCTCTTCTCATCAAGAATTCAATTGCTTGCACTAAATGCTTGCTCTGATGCTACTGTGGACACTAGGGTTGTCAAAATGTCACGTGTTACAATAGATAATGTTGGAAAACAATCTTGCTTGCTCTTCCACTACTGTAAAATGTCCAATCTGTCATCATCAATTACAATTTGCCTCAAAATATCTGACAAGTTCTGCATGTGTTGATAATGATCCAAATGTTTTTTTTTCTCTCTCTTCAAGAAGCTCTACGATATATCCTGAGGCCTGGCACTACTCTTTGACGCCAAAGTTGATTGCTGTTGTCTTGTTTCTTTTTTCATACAATGCAAATACATTTTCTTACACTTTCCTTACATCCTTAGTGATTAGTTTTATATCAATATATAAATTATCTATTTCAGTAGATATTAAAGATTTTATACCATCTAATTAACATTTAAGATCCAAAATAGTTGCTAACGCATATAAAAGTGAACAATTGGCCAACAACTTTTAAATTTTTTTCCAATTCACATATTATGGGTGAGGAAAAGATCACCCTACCTATAATGAGCACATTTTTTAGAAATGTTAAATAATTGATGCAAAACAAGATGAGCAGCATAATAATACACACGAGAAAGTAATTCGGTAGCATTGTAGAATACTTCTAAAAATTTAGAAAAGTACTCACCAATCTTCCAATTTACATCATAAATAAAATGCTCACCATGCTTAGCATTCACATATGTAGCGATTATCTGTTGATACGGAATAACAATTTTCAGCATTAAGTAGGTGGAGTTCCACTTATACTGAACATCTGTTGGAAATTTTCTTAGCCTCATCTGGCTATTCTTGCAATATTGTCAAAATTCTTAGATTCAAGCTCTCAAAGTTGAGATGAAAGATAACACCTCTAATTTTCGTTAGATGATGAGATATAATTTTAATACCAGCTTGGACTACTAAGTTTGTGATGTGACATACACAACGTTCATGAAAAATCTCCACCAAAGGATGGTTTCAAATTTGCTTTGAACATGTTGATGGTAGTTGTATTTACTTATCCATAATCAAAAGTAAAGCTAAAAACTTTATATTCAATGTTAAAAAAAATAAAATTTTCATAATAGTGAAAAATAGCATTTGCATTATGTAGAAAATGACGTAAACGAAAACCAATAATTCATTTTTGCATAACTCAATCCTCATTAATAATTCATTTTTGCATAACTCAATCCTCATCAACATAATAAGTCGTCACGCATAAATAATCAATTTACAAGCCTCCTAAAGATCAGATGTGCAAGAAACTATAACATTAAAAAATTTAAATTATCAACAAGCAATTGTCTCATTGCATAAAAAAACTTTCATGCAATCAGCTCTAGCCGTGTTTCTACTAACCTATTTAATTGTGGACAAAATACAGTCTAAATAAATTATTCAAATGTTTCATCATCTGCAAAAGCCAATGGTAATTTGACACTTGCCAAAACTTAGCTAGTGCGTCACAAGCGCGTTATGCATCATATGAAAAATTTTATAAACCCTGATTTGTGAGTGAAAGTGTTGGTTGGCGGGAGTCTACACAGCCACCTTGGTGTAGTGGTAAACGTATTCCAACGTCTATCGAAATACCATCTATCATTGCTTCTTTTCTTTTCTTTTTTTTTTGGAAAAGTGTTTTTGGCAATGTTTACAAACATTATGCATTTCCATTTCACCTGTTTTTGGATTTGGTTGTAGCTCCTCCATGAAATGTTGCCATGCAAGAGCTATATGTGCAATCTTTTTCCCTGTGCACGTTCTTGTATAACTTAGTTGTACCCCGATTGGTCTTCAAGCATAACATTACCCACACTAGTGGGGTTGGATATCAAAACTCCATCCTTATAAAATGGTTGATCTCCAAGATCAATAATTTTACTTCGAAAATCGTAAGAAATATCATTTTTCTAAAACTAATTGTTGCAAATGTTAAGTTTTGAAAATATTTATAATAAATATAAAATTTATGATATAAATAATTTATCTACCTTTTTTTATAGTGTAAATAATGTATTTATCTACTTATTTATGATGTAAATATTTCTTATATGTATAGTAAATAAGTTGCTTATGTTGTAGTTTTGACATTTAATTTAAATATTAACAAAACTTAATATTTACTTGAAAAAATTTTAAAAATATGATATTTCTCTCATTCTCCCTGTTAACTTCCTTCATTTTCTGTAAAATGTAAATAAATGTTAACAAAAACATTTATAAAGGATTAAAAATGTAAATAAACATTAAATAATAAAATATTTAACAAAAAAATAAACAGACTGTCTCTTTTTTTACAAGGATGTCTTCAATTTGATTCAAATTTTTTAATTGAGAGAGATAAGAGAAAATCAACAATCGAGAGAAAAAGCCAAGAGTCGAGAGAATATAAGAGATAGAGTCACTGAGAGATAATGAGAGAAGTTGAGAGTGATGTGAGGGAGAAAGGATGGGAGGAAGTTGTTGTATTTATAGATGTATCAAACTGGCTTTTTAAAAATATATATAGTGAAACGGTCAAAATTTTGATGGATTGAATTCAAGCTTCAGTTTACTGAAGCAGTCCACGTGTACTAATTTTGCAGCAGGCCTTAAGATTTTTTATTTGTTCTTTTTTACTTTTTTCGTTTCTTTCGTTTCTATATGAAACGGTCGTAAGTGATGAGGCCTGTGTATATGTTCCACGAAGCAAGCAGTAGGGTTGTGGCTTGTTTACTTTTATTTTTGTTTTTGTTTTTTGTTTTTTCATGAAAAGTGGCTTCAATTTAAACGGTAGAAGAGTAAAAACAACACATTAGTGGCCGATATGGGCTTGTTGCACAAGCAGGCTATTGCTTGCTTATGCTTATTTTTATTTTTTCAATAAAAAGTTGCTTTCTTCCTTTAAAAAAAAAAACTGCTTTGATTTTGAAATGGTGGAACACTTACATAAGCCTAAACATTATGTAACTACTTATTTAATAAGGCATATAGTGCTTGTGTATTTTTTTTTTTAATAAGAAGCTGCTTTTTTTCCTTTACAAAACAAAAACTGCTTTAATTTTGAAATAGTGGAACACTAAAATAGAAGTCCAAGCAATATATGAATATTGATTTAACAACGCATGTAATAGAGGCCTGCTAGACGTACAGGTGTCAATTGGGTCGGGCTATCTAAACTACAAGGTTTGGGGCGGCCCAGCCTTGTATTATTGCAGGCCAGGTTGACCAGCACTCTAGATGGGCCAGTGTTGGGCCTCATTTATGAAGCCCTTAGCACGGGCATAGCACTTTCCCCAAAAGGGCCAGTGTAAAGACCCAGGCCCGACCCTTTTTCTTAAAGCATGTATCTTCTTTGCAGGTTTTTTAACGTTTAAAGATTAAAAAATAGGCCTTTTAGCAGGCCTATACTACAGCCTTATCAAATCAATTTCTACATATTGCTTAGGCTTGTGTTTTATTGTTCCACCGTTTCAAAATTAAAGCAGTTTTTTTGTTTAGGGAAGAAAGCAGCTTTTTATTGAAAAATTAAAAAAATAAAAATAAGCAAGCACTACATGGCCTGTCAAATAAGTAGTTACGTATTCTTCATGCTTGTGTAAGTATTCCCCCCTTTCAAAATTAAAGAAGCTTTTTATTTTTTCTTTTAGGAAGAAAGCAGCTTTTTATTGAAAAAATAATAATACTAAGCAAGCAATAGCTTGCATTGTGCAGCAGGCCTATTTATGCCATTGGTGTGACCTTTTCTCTTTTACCGTATGAATTGAAACCACTTTTCAAAAACAAAAGAAAAGTAAACAAGCTGCAAGCCCAGTGCCTATTATGTGCATCATATACACTGGTTTAATGCCTTGTCTCATCGCCTACGACCGTTTCAAATGAAAACAAAAGAAAGAAAAAAAGGGTTAAAAAAAAACCATGAGGCCTATTGCAAAAATGAGTGATTAATAATAAACTGCAAAATTAAGACATGCAGACTGCGTCAATAAATTGAAGCTTGAATTCAATTCATAAAAGGCTCGTTTGTTTCAATAACTCTTTAGATTCTTTAGATTTAAATTTAGATTCGAGTATTAGAAATCCTTTCGATACATGTTTGTTTTCCTCAAAATCTGAATTCTTTGAGTATCAAGAATATAAGTTTTTAAAATTTTGACTCCTCTTAAACTTTTGATACTCGGATGTCTCTACTATAGTTCTCTCTCCTATATTGATACTCGAATCTAACTTATTCATTTGTTACTCAATTGAGATGATTCTTTTTTCATTGTATTCATAATGAAGAAATAAATAAATTAAGATTATATTGCATATTTTTTAGGATCATTAACATTAAGATTTTATTAGATTAGTTGATAAATAAAAAACTATTTTCATTATTCCTCCAAACACAAATTCTAATTTTATTCCATACTCAGATAAAACTTAAAATGTACATCCAAACGTCAATTCAAATAACAATTTAAATTATTAACTTAAATTCTAATTCAGATTACACTAACTTAAATTAAATTAATAATTCGAATCAATTTACCAAAGGAACCCAAAAATTCTTGACTATTTCAATAATATATATATATATATATATTTATATATATCTTAAGAAGCTAGTTTGATACATCTATAAATATGGCAACTTCCATCGTCTCTCCCGCACATCACTCCCAACTCCTCTTCATCACTCTTAACTCCTCTTATTCTCTTTTAGTGACTCTATCTTTCATATTCTCACTTGACTCTTGTGACACCCGTTATTCTCCTAACGGGTATTAAGGTAATTAAATTAATTTTTAGTGTATAAAAAAAAATTTGCTTCATTTAAATTTATTTTATAATATTTATTTTTATATATTTTTAAAATTTCTAAAATTCTCCTATATTTATTTAGTATGATTACTAAAAAGCCTTAGAACTTCTAATAAATCTCAAAAATGTCATATTGGCATTATGTGTGTTGAAGTCTTTAGATGAGACATAAGGATATATTTTCCAACTACTCTTGACCCTCATTTTCTTTATTTCCTCCGTGACATGCTTCAACATGTCACCTCCATAATTGTTTCTATCACTTCTCTTCAAAGACTTCATCTTTTCTTCCTTTCTCTTCCACGGTTCCCACACTCTTCTTCTTATTTCTTTGCTGAAGCAAAATACTTAGAGAACTTCTTTAAGGCAGCCATAAAAATCTGCCACCATCACCTCCATTTGAGCAAGAATTTCAGTCATACCGAAGTAAAGGAACCTGTTTTGAAGCCATTTCAAGCTTCCAACTAACCATAATCCGAGGTTAGAATCTTATGAACAAATTTAGTCTTTCATTTATAAATTTTCTTTTATACTAAAGGATTATTCAAATTTGCGTTCTTAAACCTAAGTATATGTTTGTTGCTATTTTGGAGCATATGTATGAAGTCTAAGTGTATATGCCCTAGACAGAAAATTTATATTGTTAAACTTTGTAATACCCCTATGGGCAGTGGTTATTTCTTGAAATTCTAAGATTAAATTAAAATGAATTTTATGAATTGGTTTGCATATTTGAAAAGTAGCATCCTAGGCTTTCTAACGAGCTATCATAAACCTAAATCGGAGTTGTATTTTATTTTCTAAGAATTATTCAATTTTTGTATTGGAAACTAGTAAATCTGCCAGTTTGTTATGGTATACCAGTTGCTAACCTGAACCAAGAACCCATCTTTGCTCACCACCTAATTCTTTAATGTCTTGCAACCTTTCCAATATTATCCTAAGTGATTGATGAATCTTATTAGGGACTAAAACATATAGATTACTTGTTCACATTTTATATTGTGTTAAGACAAAAATTGTTTACTGTGGTATTCAAAAGAGATTTATATAAAAGCTTTAATGGCATACTAGTAAGATAGGTTTACACATGATTTATTTATGAATGTAGTTGTATGTTGTGCTTTAGTTTTAATTGTCCTTATGCACGCCTTAGGATCAAGGGAGTATGGAGCTAACGTTAATTGATTCCAGGATTAAGAGACTGTTGATAAGCTTAAAAGGTAGGGATTCTATTACTCATCTTTTGTGAGGTTTTTATAGAATTAAAATTGATTGTTTTGCCGCAATATATATATATCTATGTTGAACTGATATTATATGATTATCACATATGAAACTATGACATGGACTCGTCTTGTATTGTACGGCGAGGAACATAATGAATTGACACATGTTATAAATTGAGAAGCATGGTTAGGAAAACTAACTCTATTTAATAATGATTCAATATAGAGAAATTGTAAGACATGAAGAGGGCGACGGTTACGTCCTTGGGCATGAATACCCTAAAAGGTAAAATAGGGGGAAGGCGATGACGCTTCCTTGGGTTGAAAGTCCCAGAACACACTGTACAGGAATCGATTTGGTGAGGACTCGGGGCTTGATGTCCCCTCACCGGAACACCCTTGGAATGTTTATAGGGTGATCAAGTGCGCCCATTTGGGTTTCGATGAGTTGAGTGATACTCAATTTAACATGGATACCTAGGAACAATGATGATTGGTAATATTTGTATAAATGTGTAATTATGACACTTGGTAATGATTAACTACGGTATCCATAAGATGTGATCATAATAAACCTCATAATCTGGAATATGATGTGACTTACTAACCATGCAGATTTTAATGTGGTAATGATAAAAACCTAAAGGTGGGTAATGGCTTTCTCTACTGAGCATAGTGTTGCTCATACCCTTATGTTTATATCTTTTCAGGACTCACTAAGTGTGAGGTGGCTACGAGAAATATAGTTGTGGACGTGATGTAGCTATATTACATTGGGACTGCTTCAATCGTTGAGAATGTTCTTCATGATAATGTAAGCATCAATTGTTATTTCTGTGACTGTATTATAATGTGTTGAGGGTTAAAATGATGATGACAACAGTTTATATTATTAAATTAAAGGTGCTACATTAAAACTGTGGTTTATTTGTCGTTTATATTTTTATTTTTGAGTTGAGAGTTTTCATTTAAGTCCCGGGCAAATTTTATTTTTAAGGTTTTACTTTTATTATTTATTTTTATTTTATCTCATTAAAAACTGTTAACCCCCACATAGGGGCGTTACAGAATTTTTGGTATCAGAGCCTAGGTTCGGTTAACCTAGGGAGTGTAGCACCACTTTAAAAAAATATATTTTTGAGATGGTTTTGAAGCTGAATTTTTATTGTCATCATCAAAATGAACCTTCACATTGATTTATACAGTCTAGAAGGATGTAACATGGAAAGGCCATAGAATGAAAATACTAATGATTATATGAGTACAATAATTACATAGAAGGAAAGTATTAATAGTTATGAGGGAATGATAATTATATGGAATGAGTTTATAAGTAGATTGCTTATGAGAGATTCGTATAATATTTGGATCTATAAGCATATCTAATTCGTATAAACGATGAGAAATTCGTATAGATACGAGGATTTAAAAGCCTTTTGTCTCGTGAAAAACAATAAAAAAAATATAAGGCTTGACTTATTGATTTTAAAGTTTGACATAGATATGCCAAATTTTTCGTAATTGATTCAAACCTAAGTAATGATTATGTGTGGATTCGATGGAGCACATAAGTATCAATAACTTTTCTTAAAAGTTCTATATATTTGAGGAATATGATATAAGTTGGGAATCATGGTGTTGAATTTTGAGAGAGATAAATGTTAGACTTTTGGTCTGTTGAGACTGTGTAAAGTCTAGAATGCATGAATCTCAAAATTAGAATATTTCGTTACGTACATTGTATTTAAGTGTATCAGTGAATCTTTTGGTTACCTAAGGTTTTGTTATATGAGGAAATTATATATTGTATGAGTAGAATTGTGGGGATTGTAGATGTTCTTAAGTAGTAACATCTAGTGTCTTTGTTCATTGATATGGTCTACGTTGAAAGACGTAAATCGTATTGATTTCAAGGTTAGTCACATTCTAAACCCTTGGTAGCAATGATGATGAATCCATTGATAGATGTTGAGTATTAGGAATAACATATGGGTGTATGCATTGTTCAATAAGGTTTTGATTAAAACAAAATAATTTGAGTTGGATCATTCAGGAAGATCCTTGTTGTCGTTAAATTAGATTTGTTGTTTATAGTTAACTTTATCTATAGTGGGCTTTGAATTGGGTTTAAGATTCATACGAATTGGTTTTCAATTTTATGTTTGTTATTTAACTCGTTCTAAATGTGTTAAGGCCGAAACAACCTGACCATTTTCAACTAAGAACATTTGGGCCTAGTTCAAATCCTAAATCAGTTTGATTCACACTGTCTCTCTCACGTGATCTCTATACGTGTCATATACAGTGGTTTAATCATTGTTTACAAATACGTTTACTGTGCATAGGAGCTTATTTCTCCGAGTTTACTTTTCCTCCAAAAGAAGAAGGAATTCTAGGATTCTGCAATTTACTATCTTAATTTTTCCTTTCTATTTACTCTTCTTTCATCTCATCATGGACCCAAAGTACCAACACCTGAGAAAGTATTTCCCATCACTCTCCCAAAAGATTCTCAGAAAGAAATATAAGGCTAGAATTACTCGGTTGTGGATTCTTATGCGTTTTGGTATCCCTTGTGATGTGAGAATGTTGATAGAGGGGAAAATCCGTCCGAGTGACTTTAGTCAAGATGTCGGTTTACCAGGAACAGGTACCAGTCGTAGTGCAATGAAAAGAAGAGCTCGTGCCATCGTGGTCACTTGTAACAAATGTGGAAGACAAAATTGTAACGGTAAATGTACTTCACCTGGTTATATGTCTACGAATAGAGAGGATAAAATAAGGTTTTGTAGGGATGGACTTTCAAAGGAGAACTTGGATAGCATTCATCCTCCTCTCCACGGTCACCCTAGTGGATATGTTCAAGGAGCTATTTTTAAACTCTGGCCTAAATTTTATACAGAAAGACAACGCCTCAGGAATATGGTATTTCTAGATCCTGTTTGCCAAACCATAAGAAAACTGGATGGGGAATAAGTCATCGCTCTATAAAGGTTATTTAGTCTTTACTTATTTGAAGCAGTTTTAGCTGATGTTCAACAGTTTGTGTTTTTCTTTTACTCAGAATATTTACTTTTGTGTTTGAAATAATTGTGATTATTAGATTGATACAGTAAGTGTTAATATCTTATTTAATTTATGATTTTCTTAAATATATATATAATAAAATATATTATCTTATCAGACACGTCACATACGGTACAGTAATATGTTTGAATTTTGAAAAGCTTATCCAGATATTTCAAGATTTGTGTCTCAAATTTCAAAAGTTCTACAGTATTTGTCGTTTATATTAAATTTCTCGACTTGGTGTATATTTGTCAAAAAGTCTACAGTTGTGTCAAGAGGGTCTTCAGTCGAATTGTTCTCAATTGTCAAAAGTTATACAATTAGAGTCTAATCTTTTTCAAAAAGTGAATCAGATTTTCTGAAAACTATCAATCACCTTATCTTACTTTCTTATCCGCACAATATTTTGTTTAAATCTTTGGATTACCTTTTCATTACCTACTCGTCTATCTCTTTAGCCCTTTTTGTATATTTCTCATCTTTAAAATCTCATATAGAACCCGAAGTCTAAGTGGAGCAGACATTAAGCAACCACTTCTATAAACCAAATATGTCTACCTCCCAGTCCACGAAGAAAATAAAGAATGTATGTGTCTTTTGTGGTTCCAGCCTTGGAAAAGATAAAGCTTATTTAGAAGCTGCAAATCACTTAGGGCAAGTCCTAGCACGCAAGAAGATTAACATAATCTATGGGGGTGGTAGTATAAAAATGATGGTAAATATGGCACTAGCAGCTAGGTCTAGTGACGCTACTGATGTAAGAATTTGGCCTCATATTCCAGTTGAAGGAAACCTTTGTAAGGAAGCCATAGGTAAGGGAGAAGGAGTCAGGAGTATCCCTAAAAATTTTAAAGACATAATCTATAGTTCTGATGCTTTTATAGCATTACCTGGTGGTCTAGGTACTCTTGAGGAAATATTTATAGTTGCTTGTGGGCAATTGTTGGGCTTTTATTCCAAACCTTTGGGACTGCTGAACGTAAAGGGTTTTTATGACGGTCTTTTGAAATTTCTAGATTACGCTGTGGAAGAAAACATCACTACAGAATCGGAGAGACAAATCTTTGTCACTGCTTCAACAGTTGAGGAATTGATAGATAAAATGCAAATCATACATCCAGAATCCGACACTGCAACATCCAAGCTTGAATGGGAAAGGGAAAGCCGGGAGCGGCCAATTGATTTGAATCTCCATCTGTAATCTTTTTGTTTTATCTTTGGCATGTAGGCATGTGTGTCCGTATTTCGTGTGTTACGAATAACCGTTTGCCTTGTATTCTGTGTTTCTTGTGGTACGTTGTTGTTCAATCTTTTAGATTCATTGAGCCTAATGCCGGGATGGCTGGATACGGAGTACTTGATGCTCTCGAAACGCATCCTTCTTAAGGTCCGATCTTTTGTTTATCGATGTTTTTGTATCCTCTAAGCATGCATGATATGGATAGCTAGTATACGGAGTGCCTTGTACTCTCGAAACGTATCCGTATTATGTTTGTAATGTGTAATATTCTGTTAATATTATGTGGAAGTATCAGAGTCAGTTATGGGGATATTCCATATGAAATATGAGTATATTATTTGGATTGAATGTTTGTGTCATGAGGATAGCTGTTTAATGAAAAATATGCCGGGTATGTTTGCAACTCTGAGATTCCGTTTAATATCTCTATGAGTAAGTTTAATGTATAGTTTTGAATAAAAGTGTTTGTGATATATGTTTTATGATTATGTTTTAGTTTATTAGTTGAGGTATGAAATCAAATATATTTGACTTTTCCTTACTCAAAAAGGAAAAGGAACCTAAAGATGAAGTATATAAAATTTCTCTGGCAATCTCCTTAAATGTGATTGTAAATCACAGTCCATGGACAATGAAGGACTGGAATCATGGTATGGTCAATATGTATGCCTGATCAGATTCTTAGACTATTATACGGTGTTATAAGTTGAAACTTGTCAGAAATACTCTCATTGAGGGATTTAGGAGTAAGATTTATTATGCAAGTAAATAAGTAGAGATACGATAACTTAACTTTGGAAGATAAACAACATTAACGGTTTAGACTCGGAATTGGAATCATAATGGAATCAAAATTTTTACTAGTATTGCTGAATTGAAATTTCGAGGACGAAATTTCTTTAAGGGGGGTAGAGCTGTGACACCCGTTATTCTTCTAACGGGTATTGAGGTAATTAAATTAATTTTTAATGTATAAAAAAAAATTGCTTCATTTAAATTTATTTTATAATATTTATTTTTATCTATTTTTAAATTTTCTAAAATTCTCCTATATTTATTTAGTATGATTACTAAAAAGCCTTAGAACTTCTAATAAATCTCAAAAATGTCATATTGGCATTATGTGTGTTAAAGTCTTTAGATGAGACATAAGGATATATTTTCCAACTACTCTTGACCCTCATTTTCTTTATTTCCTCCGTGACATGCTTCAACATGTCTCCTCTATAATTGTTTCTATCACTTCTCTTCAAAGACTTCATCTTTTCTTCCTTTCTCTTCCACGGTTCCCACACTCTTCTTCTTATTTCTTTGCTGAAGCAAAATACTTAGAGAACTTCTTTAAGGCAGCCATAAAAATCTGCCACCATCACCTCCATTTGAGCAAGAATTTCAGTCATACCGAAGTAAAGGAACCTGTTTTGAAGCCATTTCAAGCTTCCAACTAACCATAATCCGAGGTTAGAATCTTATAAACAAATTTAGTCTTTCATTTATAAATTTTCTTTTATACTAAAGGATTATTCAAATTTGCGTTCTTAAACCTAAGTATATGTTTGTTGCTATTTTGGAGCATATGTATGAAGTCTAAGTGTATATGCCCTAGACAGAAAATTTATATTGTTAAACTTTGTAATACCCCTATGGGCAGTGGTTATTTCTTGAAATTCTAAGATTAAATTAAAATGAATTTTATGAATTGGTTTGCATATTTGAAAAGTAGCATCCTAGGCTTTCTAACGAGCTATCATAAACCTAAATCGGAGTTGTATTTTATTTTCTAAGAATTATTCAATTTTTGTATTGGAAACTAGTAAATCTGCCAGTTTGTTATGGTATACCAGTTGCTAACCTGAACCAAGAACCCATCTTTGCTCACCACCTAATTCTTTAATGTCTTGCAACCTTTCCAATATTATCCTAAGTGATTGATGAATCTTATTAGGGACTAAAACATATAGATTACTTGTTCACATTTTATATTGTGTTAAGACAAAAATTGTTTACTGTGGTATTCAAAAGAGATTTATATAAAAGCTTTAATGGCATACTAGTAAGATAGGTTTACACATGATTTATTTATGAATGTAGTTGTATGTTGTGCTTTAGTTTTAATTGTCCTTATGCACGCCTTAGGATCAAGGGAGTATGGAGCTAACGTTAATTGATTCCAGGATTAAGAGACTGTTGATAAGCTTAAAAGGTAGGGATTCTATTACTCATCTTTTGTGAGGTTTTTATAGAATTAAATTGATTGTTTTGCCGCAATATATATATATCTATGTTGAACTGATATTATATGATTATCACATATGAAACTATGACATGGACTCGTCTTGTATTGTACGGCGAGGAACATAATGAATTGACACATGTTATAAATTGAGAAGCATGGTTAGGAAAACTAACTCTATTTAATAATGATTCAATATAGAGAAATTGTAAGACATGAAGAGGGCGACGGTTACGTCCTTGGGCATGAATACCCTAAAAGGTAAAATAGGGGGAAGGCGATGACGCTTCCTTGGGTTGAAAGTCCCAGAACACACTGTACAGGAATCGATTTGGTGAGGACTCGGGGCTTGATGTCCCCTCACCGGAACACCCTTGGAATGTTTATAGGGTGATTAAGTGCGCCCATTTGGGTTTCGATGAGTTGAGTGATACTCAATTTAACATGGATACCTAGGAACAATGATGATTGGTAATATTTGTATAAATGTGTAATTATGACACTTGGTAATGATTAACTACGGTATCCATAAGATGTGATCATAATAAACCTCATAATCTGGAATATGATGTGACTTACTAACCATGCAGATTTTAATGTGGTAATGATAAAAACCTAAAGGTGGGTAATGGCTTTCTCTACTGAGCATAGTGTTGCTCATACCCTTATGTTTATATCTTTTCAGGACTCACTAAGTGTGAGGTGGCTACGAGAAATATAGTTGTGGACGTGATGTAGCTATATTACATTGGGACTGCTTCAATCGTTGAGAATGTTCTTCATGATAATGTAAGCATCAATTGTTATTTCTGTGACTGTATTATAATGTGTTGAGGGTTAAAATGATGATGACAACAGTTTATATTATTAAATTAAAGGTGCTACATTAAAACTGTGGTTTATTTGTCGTTTATATTTTTATTTTTGAGTTGAGAGTTTTCATTTAAGTCCCGGGCAAATTTTATTTTTAAGGTTTTACTTTTATTATTTATTTTTATTTTATCTCATTAAAAACTGTTAACCCCCACATAGGGGCGTTACAACTCTTAGCTTTTCTCTTGATTCTTGACTTTCTATTATCTCTCTCAATTAAAAAATATCAATTAAATTGAAGACATCCTATGAAAAAGAGGTAGTCTATGTATTATATTTGTAAATTATTTTTTATTAAATTTTATTTATATTTTTAGTTCTTTATAAATATTTTTATTAACATTATTTTTAATTTTACCGAAAATGGAGGAAGTAAATATTCCTAATTTTGGAGATCAACCATTTTACGACGTTGAAGTTTTGATGTCAAACCCCGCTGATGAGGGTAATGTTCCGCATGATGATCAATCAGTACACAACCAGGTTATACAAAAACGTGCACGGGAAGAAAGACCATGCACGGCTCCTGCATGGCAACATTTCATGGAAGAGCTACGACAAAATCTAAAAACAGGCGAACTAGAAATGTGTGCGAATTGTAAACATTGCCAAAACCATTTTCAAACAAAAAAAAAAAGGTGGGACTCTTAAGAGGGTGTTTGGCAGTGGTTCTCACCACTCAATTTTCACCACAAACTCAGTTATAAACAGTATAAAGCTCTTACATGCTACAAAAACAATAAAAAAAAAAAAAAAAAATGCTACAGTATAAAACTCTCACATGCTACAGTAAAAGTGGTTCCCACCACCCTTCCAAACACCCTATAAGATGGTGGTGTAAACTCCTGCCAACAAACACTTTCACTCACAAATCTAGGTTTATAAAATTTTTCATATGATGTACAACGTGCTGGTGAGGCATTAACTAAGTTTTTGACTAGTGTCGAATTACCATTTTCTTTTGCAGATGATAAACCATTTCAAGAATTTATTTAGACTGCTTTTTGTCCACAATTTAAAAGAGTTAGTAGAAACGCGACTAGAGTTGATTGCAAGAAAGTTTTTTACGCAATGAGAATTGTTTGTTGATAATTTTAAATCCTATAATGCTATAGTTTCTTGCACATCTGATATTTAGCAGGGTTGTAACAAAACTGATTATCAATACATGACAACTCATTATGTTTACATGGGTTGGGTTTTGCAAAAATGAATTATTGGTTTTCGTTTATGTTGTTTGCCACAAAATAGAAGCGCTATTTTTCCATTATAATTGTAATTTTTAATATTTTTAGAATTGAAGATAAAAGTATTTAGCATTATTTTAGATAATACATCAACAAATGCAACTGCTATCAACATGTTCAAAGCAAATTTGAAACCACATTTTGGTGAAGAATATTTTTTAGCAACGTTGTGCATGTCATATCATAAACTTAAAAGTCCAAGCTGATATTGAAATTATATTCCATCATCTAACCAAAATTAAAGAGGCATTATCTTTCATCTCAACTTCGGGAGCTCGACTTCAAGAATTTCAATAACATTGCAAGAATAGCCAGATAAGGCCAAGAAACTTTCCAACAAAAATTCAACGTAGATGGAACTCTACCTACCTAATGTTGACAACTGCTATTCTGTATCAACAGATAATCACTACATAAGTGAACACTAAACATCATGGGCATTTTATTTTTGATGCAATTTGGAAGATCGGTGAGCACTTTTTAAAATTTTTTTAACTATTCAACAATGTCACAGAATTACTTTGTCGTGTGCATTATCCTATTGCTCATCATGCTTTGCATCAATTATTTAATAATTTTGAAACATTTGCTCATTATAGGCAAAGTGATCTGTTTGGACCCATATTATATGAAATGAAAAAAAAAAAAATTATTGGGCCAGTTGTCTACTTGTATATGCATTAGCAACTATTTTAGATCCTACATGTCAATTAGATGGTATAGAATCTTTGATGTTTGCCACAGCATATAATTTATTTATTGATATAAAACTAACCATTGATAGTGTTAGAAAATGTACTTGTATCGGATGGAAAAAATATGGAACAGAACAATGGCAATCAGCTTCGACATCAAGGAGAAATGTCGGGCTTAGGGTTCATCATGGAGCTTCTTGAAGAGAAAAGAGAGAGCATCAGATCGTTATAATGCATGGAAAACTTGTCAAATATTTTGAGGCAAATTTTGTAATTAATGACAACAAACTAGACATACTACAATGGTGGAAGAGCAAGCAAGATCATTTTCCAACGTTATCCATCATGGCGTGTGACATGTTGACAACTCCAACGTCCACAATAACATCAAAGCAAGCATTTAGTGCAAGCAATCGAATTCTTGATGAGAAGAAGAGTAGAATGTACCCAAATATCTTGGAGGGGCTAATGTGCGTGAAGGACGGGGAAGATGCAAAAAGACAAAAACAACATTGTACAGATGATACACTTCTAAAATATTTTTCAAACTTAAAGATAATAAAATCTTCTAAAAGCAATTCGTCCAGTGTAGTTTAGTTATCCTTGTATATAATACTACACTCTTTTTTCCTTGGCCAAGGTTTTCTCCTGATTTTACTTAGTAAGGTTTTTAACAACAGTCTTTTTTTTTTTTTTTTTTTGTAATTGTACATATTATTTCAATAAAATCACATCTTTTTGAGGCATAAGATAGGTCTTATTTGTTTTTTTTTTTTTGGTCATTAAATCTAAATAAAAATAATAATGAATTTTAAAATGGGTCACCAAGGATCTATTGGGCTGGCGACAACCCTACAAAGGTCCTCCAAGGCATTTAGTAGGACCGGCCCACCAGGGCCTTATACGGGTTGGCCCTACGAAGGTCTTAAAAGGTCCTACAGGGCCTTTAGTAGGGCCGACCCAGCAAGGCCTTAGAAGGACCGACCTGTACGAAGGCCCTATAGGGCCCAGGCCTAAGCCTAGTTCTGGCCCTAAAGGACAAAGGCTGGGCCTGAGAGTCTCCCCTTAGGCCCAGTCCTAAAATATAGAGGGTCGTGCCCTTCATGGGCCTCGGGTTAGAAGGGTCGGGCCAGCTCAACACGACCTCTTTGACACCTACAGGTAGAAGATCTTATTTTTCTTTTTTTTTTTTCATCTTTAAACATTAAAGAACCTGCATAGCACGTATATGCTTTAAGAAAAGGGTCGGGCTTGGGCTAGCATGGCCCTTTAGGGACTAGTATTGTGCCCTTGCTACGGGCTTCATAGATGAGGCCCAGCCCTGACCCCTATGGAGTGTTGGGCCAATCCAGCCCGCAACAATACAGTGTCGGGCCAAGCCGAACCTTGTACAAGACGGCTCGGCCTAATTAACGCCTCTATCTGTTATCTCTGGTATCAGGGGCACAAGTGCCTTTCCCTGACATTCATTGTGGTCCAAAACTCTTAAAACTCGGGAAAGTAAAGAATGACTCTTTGCATATCGATGAACACCATGTAGCCTAAATATTAAAAACAAAAAAAAAGACCCTGAAATTTGGTTCTTAGTTGTGTTATAACTATTGAACAGCTATGTTCTTATAAGATGATTTAGCCCTCCCTGCCATCTCTGCATAACCTTCAGATAAAAATTGACTCAGCAATCATTAGCTACGAATGGTAAAACTTGCAGCCACCCCAGGAGCCTGAAAAAGGAGGCGGAGGAATGTATTAGAGATGGAAACAAAACAAATCAAAAAAGAAGATTTGAAGCTACATTGGTGATATTTACTGCAAAGATAATGGAACCAGACAACATATTAATACCCCTTGTTCAGGAATTGTACTGCAAGCCATGTACAGAGATTGCATAGATGTAAATTATGCATACAAGCTTCAAGGAAGCGAAGTGAAAGAGCCAAGATATACCATAGATGAGTGTTTTATTATGGAGACACTACAGGTATTGTTTCCACGATCACGGGAAAGCATAAGTCTCACGTGTGGAATACTCTTCCAAGTCTCTCCAAGAGCCGGTTTTGGAGCACCTCCCTCCCCTCCCACTGTGTGATTGGTCACCTTCATCATTGAATGTTCTTATATTTCATTGGTAAAAAGATATACTCAAAAGTATAAAAATGATGCTTATCATTAATGTTTAAGGAGCAAACTTACTAGCACCACAAGGTTATACTCATGTGCCAACTTCTTCAGCAGAAATCCAGCAGATACCATCAAGGAGTGTCCTGCATTACTCCACATGCAAGCAACCATTGGCTTTTCCATCTTAGTCATCGAAACGTACTAAAATGTATGAATGTAGTAATATCAAAGAAGAAACATGTATTATGGATAACCCTCGTTAAATGGGTGACATTTTTTTTTAACTAGGGAGTAAATAAATACCCTGCAAACCACCGCCTCCAAGAATTGGACTAATAAGAGAGGAGATTGAATCGACAATAATCAAGCGCACGCGAGGAGGTCCATTCAGCAACTGAAAATTTTCATAAAGAAATATGAAAAACCATTATATAGCAATGAACAAAAATTTAACAATACTGATTCAAGTCAACACAAACCTGTGATTTCAAATCGAGTTCAAGCTGATGCAGAACGTCGAACATTGTGAAGATGTCAAACACAGAGTGGCATAAGATGTTCTTCATAACATTCTGGAGAAAATTTTGTGAAGTCTACAGTTACAATTGTGAGAAGATCAGAGTGAAACCTTGCACACCAAGCAGGGCTAAACAAAGGTAACCGAAATAACAAAGTAACAGTACTAAAAAGTAGGGGGGGAAAAGTGTTGTGACTAATTGAAGAAGAGGTCTAATACCAAATCAACGAAACGGGCAATTCGTTGAGGGGAGAAAGAGTTGGATGTATCTACGTAAACAACACGTCCCATGTGCTTTTCTGCAACATTTGCTGCCGCTTGTAGACAAACCTGAACATTGTTAAGCATTTGGATACAAAATTACAAATACTTGCGTGTTACAAAACTACCAAAGAATGCTATGCCACAACAGATACAAGCAATTGAATAGGATAAAAGAATAATATTGATGATCCTTTCTTGAGAATACAAAACTGAAAAACTATACGTTAACATGGAGAAAAAAGCTCAACTGACTTGTGTTTTGCCAGAAGATGAAGGGCCAACGAGTTCTGTTAACTGCCCCTCTCGTAATCCACCTCCAAGTAACAAATCAATGCTGATGAAAACAACCAAAGAAAATTACACTTTACAATTCTAGAATCAGTCAAGCTAAGGAATTGTGAAAACGTTGGAAAGTGAAAATACCCTTCACAGCCAGCTGATAAAACATGTTTATTTTGTAGAGAATCTGCCAAAAGCTCCATTCCATTCAGCCATGGTCGATGAAGTTTGGTATCAACCATACAGATGAGCTCTTCAATGCCCTACTTGCAAAACGCAGGTTCTGAGTTTGAATCACCAAATGTTGTGAAAGGGTGGAAAGTTTGATTTGAAATGAAGTTGTTAACGGAGAAATAAGCAAACCTCCTTTAATATCTCAGCGTCAGGCTGTTGTTCTGCAAGTGCAGCTAATTCATAGGTGTCGTGAAGGAGGAAATCTTCTACTGCACAAATATATATATATATATGTATATGTATATATATGTGTGTGTGATGGGCATTAAGTTCGAGGAATTCATGGAATGGGATTTGAGGCAAATTCAAAAGAAGGGAAAAGGAGGGTTACCTGCTAAAATGCCCTGAGAAGCACAAAATGTGAGGAAATGGGAGTTGATTATTCTTGGGTATTGCTCCAGAGACCTCAAAGGAGCCATTTTCTCACTCTCTTCTTCTACCGCAGAGCAAGTCTCAACAAAAGCACAGCAGAATCTCTCTCTCTCTCTCTTCTCTTCTTCTTCTTCCCTTTTTTTTTCCTTTTTTTTATTCGTTTACTGTTCTAGTTTACTTGAGGATCCAGAATCTGAAACGACATATCACTTTTTGCTCCAACACGACAGTGTTTTTTGACATCTCCAAACGACATCTCCAAAAAGCAGTTTAAGGAAACGACATCTCCATTTTACGACATTTATTTTCTCTTTTTTTTCAACATTTATTATCATTATTGTTGTTTTTGGTACTGCTGCTGTTGTTATTGGGATGAAAAAAAAAAAAAGAAATTGCACTAAATATTATAATTTCAATTCTTATTGTAAACGAATAACATATTTTTAAAACTACTAAAATAAATAACATTTTTAAAATTTTGTAATCTTTTTAAACACTTGAATTTTTAATTTTATCTTCTTATTTTTCTTTTTTTTTTCTCTCTTTCTTTTTGTTTTTATTTTAATCTAAGTGGGCTATTTAATAAACGCTATTACATTTTGATATTTTTATTTTTATTCTTAATTAATGATGGACTAATTTCCTCTTTCTCCTAAAAAAAAAAAAGTTAATAAAACCGTTTTAGTTTTATAACAATTTGCGCTTGCCAACTGTTTGTCATTGTGAACTCATTTTTATAACTGTAAGTGCTAGTTCATCATTTGTCTGATCACATAGATTTTTCTTTCCTTTTTTTTTTAGTAAAAGTCTCTCATCATACAGATCTTGAGTTCACATTCCTTTTATTTTTTTAGGGCAGTTCACATTCCATTCATGTATATTCATTTTATTAAAAAAGGTGGAAAATTACAATAGGCTAAGTCACTAACCGTAAGCCTACAAGGACGTTATGAATTGGAATGTGATGTTTTTTTTTATTGCTGATTGGAATGTGATTTTGAAGGAATAGGATTAAAATTCATAAACATATTATGAATGTAAACCAATAATAACAAAAAAATGCTTCTTTAGTTTTCCTGCAGGATAGTTCTCGATTCTAACACATTACTTGATCGAAACTTGGCGCGCATGTCGTAAAAGCAAACAAAAATGACATCATCATATAATATCGTGACAAAGAAGTGAAAATAACAATTGCTCAAGCACTAAAGCAATTAAAATTAAGCAAGTTTAGACTGAAATGCAAATACTATTTACCAAACCATCATAAATTCGAAAAGTAAACGACATCAAGCTCAAACTTAGATAAGGATCTTTTCTAGAGCTTTTTATTGGTACACCAAAGAAACATAGCAAGAGTCTAAAATAAACTAATATTGGTCTAGTTTGGTGGAGGGAAGAAAATAGCATCAGAGGTCCTCTTCGATCGGAATTGCTTCTCCACATCAGAGCCCACATTGAAGGAAGCCTCAAGCACCTCAGGAGATAAAGCCTTCCACACTGAAGTCCTTCCAGCCAAATGGGTGAATATTGGGCTGCAACAAAAACCAAAAACAAAATTAAAAAAAAAATTAATCACTATATCAGAGACTAACATTCTTAAGTGGCCAAGATTTGTAAAAGTCTTTAAGAAAATGAAAACCCTTTTGGCTTTTGACAAAAAATTCACTTACTTGGGAGTTGTGATGATGGAGAACCATTCCAAGCCATCTGGGTCAGCAATCTTGGAAACAACATAGAACCTAGGGACTATGAACAAATTACCTCCCTTGACGGTTGTTTCCAAGACCCTTTTGCCATCAACACCAACAACTTGGACACGCCCACTGCCCCTAACAACATATGTGACTTGGAGGGCAGAGTCACAAGAGAATCCAGGAGAACACATAGCACTTCCATCCAACCTAACAAGATCAGCCCCAAGTCCAACCTCACCAACCAAAGGAAGGTTCTTGGTGTTCAACACCACGACCCTACCGCCGTCCTTGATGTCGACATCCAAGGGAGCCTCCTCGCAGTTCAACGCCAGTCCCTCGCGGTGCTCATTCTTGGGCTCGGGCAGCTTGACTCCTTCCTTCAGCTTGACAATGCCCTGGCCAGACTGCTTGCCCACTAGAGTCTTGACCACATTCTCTTCCAAGTCCCATGCTCTGCCAACAAACTCGGTGGAGAAGCCAGTGAAAATTCCGTTGGAGCCGGTCAGAAAGAAGTCGGTGAATTCACCGGCCTTGTGAGCCTTGGAAGTGTCCCCCAAGAAGAGGACAACAAGCTCAGTGTCCTCCTTGTTGAACCACCAAGTGACCACACCGAAAGGGAGGGCGAGGGCATCCCCCTTCTTGATCTCAACCACCTTCTCTTCTGATTCTGGAAGGACTATTCCAGCAACACCTTTTCCTGAACAAAATCAAAAGATATTAATACAGGCAAATTATACTTTTTTGTGATGTCTAATTAAAAGGGATTTTGTATTTCCAAAAGCTTAATTTGGCTGAGGTACTGTAAAAGATGTGTTGTATTGTTTGACACTACATGCAAGCCACAAAATTCTTTTTGTTTGGCCTCAATCATAGAGCTGAGAAACAGGATTTACAGAGCGTGATCGGTTAAAATCATATTAAAAAAAAAAAAAGACTTTGATTTCTTAAAGAAGAAGATTACATAGTACAGAGTCATTAAAACCGAAACAAAAATATTCCATTCTCACAAGGCAACAGTAAATTTAATCTAAATCTTATTGCACAAAAGCATGGATTCTCAGAAAAGACATCGAACAAAAGCATCCAATTATTAAAGAATATGAAACTAAAACCGAAAACAAAAATAAAAATTCCCCAAATCCCCCAACGAAAGAGCATCTGATCAACAAAAATATGAAACTATAACTGACCAAAAACAAAAAAGTACAAAAAATTCCCCAATCCTCCAACGCTATAGCATGCAATTCACTTTGCCTACTGCAAACAAAAATTAAAAAATTAATTAACGACACGAACACTGAAAAATCAATGAACAAAAAGTTAACAAGAAGCAAAATCGATCAACAAGAAATCAAAAAAAAAATCATACAGAAACAAAAAAAAAAAAAAAAAAAAAAAAAAAAAAATCCATGAACAAAAGAAGGGAGAAAAAAAATCAACGAAAGTTTTCCTTTACCTTGGAGAACGTACGCGACCTTGGAAGAATCAGAATACCGAGGAAGAGCGAAACCGTTCTTCTCAAGAGCGAGCTTGGAGGCTCCGATATTCCCTTCCCGGAGCATGGGCAGCTCAGACGGCGACCACGCATAGTAGGCCCCACCGTTGCCTCCGTACACCCTCTTCGCCAACTTTGGGGAAAGATCAACCGCCATCAGATTGGATTAAGATTCTCTTGGAACGACGAAAACAGAGTAAGAAAAGAAAACGCAAGAAAAGAGGAAGAATATGAGAAAGCGTTAATGTCGTGAGTGACGAGTCGTGAGTGAAGGAGTGTAAGTATATATATAGTGGGTTGATCAGAAGGTGAATCGAAACCGTGAAGATTCTTAAAATTATTGTTTAGATTTAAATGAGATTTTTTAAACAAAACTAGAAATAATCAGGATTTTTTGAGGTTAGAAGGATATAGATAAGCCGTGTTAAGGTTTTCACAGTTTAACTTGTAACTGTTTACGTTCAAAGTTTGTAATATAAATTTGTTTTTGGTTATATATTACTATTAAAAAGTTAATTTAAGAGTTAAAATATTATATTTTATTTGTAGAGTAAAATTATTTTATCCACTTTAAAATATCCTTAAATTTAAGTGAGATTTTTTAATTAAAATTTAAGTGAGCTGATAATAAACTATACTATAAATAATCAAGATTTTTTTGGCAAGGATTTTTCGAGGATAGAAATATATAAACCAACAAGATTATTCACCAAAAAAACAATTTTTTCCGAGTGAACCGTGCTTCTGGATAAATGTATATCTATATATCTTTTCTCTTCTTTTTTTTAATTCCAAATGTATATCTATACTAGATATAGATATAGATCCATACCTATATCAATAATATAAAACCGGATGAGGTAGAGAGAGAATGTTGTATAGTCAGTATAATATATCAACATGTTATCTAAATGGTGGATTCTTGTAACGTGTTATGATCCAGTTTAAATTTAAGGAATGGAATAAAGCGCAATTTACAAAAGGTTGTTTTTTATGGTGAATTTAATCTCCAAAAGGATAAGGCATGAAAGATATTCCTCTCGAAAAAATAAGTGCAAAGATATATTATCCTATATTCTTTCAAATATATATAAAATATACATATAATATCGATCTCTTTTTTTCTTTTTTGTCAGCATGTTTCTAAATTTTGTGGGGAATGTTTGGTTTTCAATTTTATTTTATAGAAAAAATATCACTTTTTTTTTTGCTAAAAGATGAATGAGTTATTTTTGTAGAACTAATAAATATTGAAAAATCTCTTGAAATTAAATTTAAATGGTTTTTTACTAGAATGGTAAATAATGATTCAATTAATTAAAATTGAGAATTCGTTGGAAAAATTATTAGCATTGAGAAATGCGCACAAGTGACATGACATAAACACATAGCTAAAAATGAAAAATCAAAGCTATAAAGAAAATAAAAAGGTACAGAGAGGGGAAAAAAAAGTTGACCCAAACGTGTGGGTGAGTTGGAGGACATGTTTGGGGTGGGGGCAGCATTATAAGGTATTTGGTGTGACGGTGGGAATTATTAGTTAGAACTGTTTTTACTGTATCAATTTTTTTTTTACTATTGCAGTGAGAGTTTTACATTATTCATAATGGGATAAAAATACTAGATATAATGTATGACATGGAAGTTAGAACTATTAGTTAAAACAATAAATACTGTAGCATTTGAGAGCTTTACATAATAGCGCCTTTTTTTTTTCTTAATTAATGTAGCATGTGAGAATTTTACACTGTTTCTAACTGAAAAATTAATTTTAATCAACTTTACCAAACAGCTTTTAAAAAAACAATTTCATCGAACGGCATACATTATATCTAGTATTTTTATCGTTTGACAAGATAATCATACATAGTTTTTACCCGAAATTAGATAGATGTCGCAATCGTTTTTGGTAGAAAAATATATGCTTTCAATGGGGCCATTATTGTTACTAAAATTTGAAACCAAAAAGCAAAAAAGCAAAAAAAAAGTTTTGCCTATAAAATCAAATTGAGAATCAAACGGTGACTTACTTCAAATTGTAGAAATTTGCAAGGACATTTCTTTAGCTGATGTATCAATCTTCATATCAATTCTGTACGTTCTCTTTTAAATTTTATTTCGAATTCTTAATTAATTTATATGGAGTTTAATGTTTTGTGTTATTCTATCAAATCTTTTTTTTTTAAGTTTTCAATGTTTGATTACAGATAATAGTATTTTATGAAAAGAAAATTCTATTTCAAAAGAAAGTTCTATTTCATGTTGAGTTAAAAAAATAAAAATGTTCCATGTAAAGGAATATTACTTCTTTTCCGTTTTATTTTTTTTATCATTGCATTAGTGGTTAGAGAATTTCACATTCTTCATTACTTACTCAACCTTTAACCAAATAATATTTGTTTTTTATTTAATAAAACAATATATATTGTTGTTGAGAGCGCCAAAGAGCCATATTGGTTAAATGAGTGCACAAATTATTTTGGTATAACAGTATGACTCTTTGAATTTTTGGTATAACAAGTCCCAACTCGTTATCGGCTGACTGGGGCAAAAGGCCATAAAAACAAAAATAAATGATATCGTGAAGGAAAAACAAAATAAATGAAAACAAAAGTTGAAAAAATAAAATAAAATAATAGAAAAAGAAAAACACCAACATGGTATTCAATATTCCCCAAAACAATTTTTTTTTTTGTGGCTGCTGGGATTCGAGCCCAGGTCTCCACGGCCACAACGTGGAATTCTCACCACTAAACTACAGCCACAAGGTGTCGCCGTTGATTGTCAAAGTAGAGATTAGATTATATACGTAATTCCAGCAGCCCAATCAACCCCAAGACAAGAACAGGAAAACAAAAAACAAGTATATATTTATATTGAATATTTTAGTGAGAGAATGAATATCGTGTTTTTGGTTTTTCTTCCAAAGAATTATTCATTCAGTAAAACAGGTATACTATGTTATCTTATATATCAAATATTTTAGAGAGAGAATGAATACCCTTGTCTTTGGCTTTTCTTCTTATGAATTATTTAATGGAACGGGTTTATTATGTTATTTTATTTATTTGTTACACTCCATCAATAAAAATTTAATATTTAGACTATTAATTCATGTAAGCTTTTTGTAATTAGGTTTTTCTTTCCTAACGTATATAGCATTGGTTGTAGAGTCAACTACATTATAATAATCCTACCTAAACCTACTTTTTTAATTATTTTACTTCAAATAATTTAAATTTAAATTTTAAAACATTATTATCTTATACACCCGGTGAAGAGTGGAAACAAAGATTGTTTTTTACTGATCATTTTTTAATATTGAAGATATTATGAAGATCAAGGTTCCAAAAAGAAGATTGTCTGAAGAACGAGTCAAAATATCTGGGAATTCTTAAAGTTTATACTTTTGTGTCTTGTTATCATATTTTCACATTAAAATGTAACGGAATAGTTCTTGAATTTTATTTTCCATATTAGAGTATCCCTTGTGCTAGGCCACTATAAATAATTGCAAAAAAGGCTTGTGCATGATTTATTTTAATAAATAATTATTTTAGCACTGTCCTTGCCACATATGAGATTCATATGCTGCTAATTATCTTAAATTTTCTCTTCACTGAAATGAAAAGATATCTAAAAAATAAAATTAGATAAAAAATGGAAAAAAACGATTATTCAAAGATTAAATACAAATAAATGAGTAAATAAAAATCTAAACCGGAAGATAAAAATTTCCTGTTTTGTTCTCAAAAAGTTGTACGTGAAAAATTGCAAAGTCCTTGCTGACTTTTGAGTGAAAAATGCAATGTTTTATCTTATATATAATATATATATTGTGTGTGTGTGTGTATATATATATGTTCCCAAAGTACATAAATAATTATTCGGATTGCAAATTCCTTAAGATGCACGTGTATAAGATAATAATGTTTTAAAATTTGAATTAAAATTTATGAAGTAAAATAATTAACGAGGGATGGCAATGGTAGCAAGTTTCAGAAGGAAAAGAGAGAGAGAGAGAGAGAGAGAGACATGAAAAAAAAGGCTGAAGATAGGCAATCTCATATAAGACACACGTGTATAAGATCATAATGTTTTAAAATTTAAATTAAAATTATTTGAAGTAAAATAATTTAAAAAGTAGGTTTAGGTGGGATGATTAGGGTGTATTTAACTCTACAATTAATGCCATATATATATTAGGAAAGAGAAGCTTAATTAAAAAAAGCTTACATGAATTAATAGTCCAAATGTAGAATTTTTATTGACCGGGTGTACCAAATAAGCAAAATGATATTGTACACTCAGTCTATTAGATAATTACTGTTTTCTTTTTTCGTTCTTTTTGTAACATTTTAAGGAAAAAATTACATGTTATGCTAAGCTTTTAAAAGTTATGGTTATTAATGACAAATTTAGAAAACTTTATACCATATTATCATTAGTACTATACATTAAGTTGTGCCACAAATAAACATATGTGGTATTTATGAAATACAAATTTTAAAACATGACATTTATAAAAATTTTCCAGGTTTGAGGTTCATTGAATTGATAACGATGAAGCCCAATATATGCTATGGTAGAAGGATAAAAGCCGTTTTATGAATTTATGTGAAGGCAAATTTGTTAGCTTATCTAAAACATATATTAGCTAGTGTATTACTGAATAAAGCAGATATCAAGCATCTACTTTCAAATTTCAGAATTAAATTTTTGGGTTATTAATACTAGTAGTCTTAAATTATATCCATTCTATCATTTGGTCCATAAACTTTTAATTTTGATAAATTACTGCCTAAAATTTTGACTTTTGATTTATACATGTCTCAGGCTCATTGTAGTCAAAACTATAACATTTTGCATTTGAGTAACTATTTATGTAAAAATTTCTATTACAATGACAATGAGACATGATTATCTTTGAGAAATTTCAAAAGTCATCCAAATTTACAATGTAAGGATCAAAGTGGTCAAAATCAAAAGTTCAGGAAGTAATTTGCCAATATTAATATCAAGAATTAAACTAACAAAATACATATAATTTAAAGACTAACAAGACGCATTATCCTAAATTTTTTCATGTTTATATTTGGAAATTTTTATTGAATTTGTTAATAAAAGATATAAAATTCAACTTCCAACATCTGAATATAATACAATTCTTTACCTCGATCTTACAAGAATTTTCATTTTTGAGGGGAAGGATTTTCATTTTTAATAGCTAAAACAAAAATAAATGTGATAATATTAATCGTTAAAAGTGATTTTTTTCCAACCACGTTAACCATCATTTACTAGAAACTCGCAATATCCTTGCTTGCTTGGGCTCTTTTAGGAAAGTTTTTGCTTTTGCTTCAAAGAACCATTGTTCAAAACCTTTTTAATTACTATTTGGATAGTTTGTGATGATATAAATTAGACACTCTAATTTTACCGAGAAAAATAAGCACAGAAATTTATGATGCTTCATCTTCAATATGAGTCCACTTTTAGCCTTGGTAGAAAACTCATTATGATAAAGAAGTTTGAGAAAATCACACTATTCTTAACGTTGTGTTGCTCTCTCTCTTACCTCTCTAATAATACTCTATTTAGCACCCTCTTTATATATAAAAAAAGTAGAACAATCGAATTTTACAACAATAAAATCGTCCAACTATTTTTAGGGTTAACGAAACAATTGACCCAATTACATTTATTGAATTAAATATGACTCTAATTTGTAAAAATATTACAAATATCTCATAATGATATCATTAAATTTATTTATATATAATTATACAATACAATATAGAATATCATTAAAATAATTACTATATTATTAAAGACATTTTTAAAATATTTTAAATATTGTGTTAGATTTTAATTTTATAATAATAATTTAGACACGTATTGTAATTTTTTTTATTTTTTTAATGAAATTTTGGGCCCACGCATAGCAGAAAGAGGGAGCCCCTTCCAACCCATAAATTAGGCTCCACAACTTAAAATATAAAAAATAACTTTTAAATCTATTTGGCTCAAATTCCCCTAAAAAAATTTATTTTGCTAATAAAATCCAAAAGCTCTTATTATTAAAAAGTGACTGTATACAAATATATAAATGAAAATTTTAATTCGTTATTCATAGATAAATATTTAAAATATAAATATAAAATTTTTTCATATCTCTATTTTACCACCGGGAGTTGGTTTGTTTTTAAAAAAGCTTATAAAAGTTAAAAACTCAGCAAGTGTGGTCATCCAAAGAGGTTCAAAAGTAGTTTTGAGCTAAATAAGCAAGCAATTGAGAATCCAGGTAATAGAAATTTAAGCATACGAGGATGACCGTCTAAATAAATTTCACTGAAATCATTATGCACTTGAATTACATCCCAAAAAAACAAAAAACAAAAACCTGTTCCTTGCCGCAGTAAATTATATATTTTCAAGAACATATTTATATTTCAATAAAAAATTAAAAAAATCTTTTGTCAGTCTATAATTCATCAGTTCATTTGACATGGGGGCATAACAAAATCTCCTGGTCTCCAATGACAACGACGGTAACTCAGATCTGTTGTCCATATTTAGTTCCACTTATCCCCCATCAAACTTCGTTAACAATTTCTTGTATGCAGCAGCAGCTCTGTACCTTTAAAAAACTAAAGCCGCCCACTTAATCAAGGTTAGAGAAAGTGCCAAAATACGTGATCTCAATAGCAATTATAAGCCTGAACCCTGTCAAGGGCTGGCCCTTGGAGGACTCAAAACTCCATTTTGCGTTTGTTCCGAAGCAGAAGGTCTTTGAGGTGGTTTTCTAAAGAAGCCTTTAACATATAGGGAACCAAAAACAATGACCTGATGAATCCGTCCAAAGTAATGTTAGTGGGGACGATTAAGTTCTGAATGATGCAGGACAGAAAAAAAAAAAAGATTGGAAGATGAGACTTACAGCTCCAATCCACTGTTCCCAACTGAGAGGATGGGAAAACCACATGCAGGACAGCAGTATGCTCACCAACTTCACCACCGGAGAGAGATCAACAAGTCATCTTGTCAATAGCATAGTCGATCCGAGAAACAAAAAAATAGTTATTCTGAAGAGTTAAAGAGTACCTGTCTTGTGGTCATTATCGTGGCAAATGTGAGAGCACCAAATGTTCGGATGGTGTATGAAATGAAGAACTGACTAGCTGTTGCTACCTGCAACGATTGTCGTAAGTAAATGATTGTCGTATGGGTGCTAGTCAATGGAAGTATGAAGGAAAGATCACTCACGGTGGAGAGCAACACAATGTCAAGGAAACAATCATTATGGCGAGCAACAAATTCTATTGCTGATATTAAATGGCCTTGCAATATTAGGCCTGAAGAGTAGCAAGAAAAAAAGCACACATTACCCATGTGCAACAAGAACAAATAAGATATAAGAAGTTAAAAGACAAAAAGAAGTGATAATGAGGGTTTAACCGGTCAAGCTGAGAATACAGGAACACAGTGTTGTATAGAAAATTTGATTGTGTATCTCCATGTCGTAACCTTTAAATAGTTTATCTTGGAATGTGCTTGTAAAGCCATCAAACCTGCGAGGCAAACTTATGAACATCTGATTGCAAGACAAAAAAAGAACTTTTTAATTGAACATATGCACACAATTGAAGCACGAATTCATTGAAGAACCCATCTCAAATGGAAAGCTTGAAATAACAGTAACAAAAAACTTACCTCCTAGTTAATAAGAAGGATGAAAAAAATATATATATACTTTTCCTTTTTTTTTTTATCCATTAAACAGATCATGAATTCTTAACAATCAAGCAATCTAACGGTGTGTAGGAGTTTCAGTAGCCTAACAGATGAGGAGTCAATATCAAAGCACAAGACATGAAATTAAAGGGCACATCTTAATCAATTTGTATAAACTCGTAAAGATTGAATAATAAAGAACAAAAGACGTAACAATTTATGAGAAACTAATTCAAAATCATATAATAACAAAAATGAGTTTCGAGCTAATACCCAAGATAACCAACCATCAGTGAAACTCCCCAAACTGTATTCTCCCGTCCTCTACCGTATGGACTAATCTCAGATCCTGCCTGCAATCAGAAATACAACACAATCAGTACATATGTAGGAGTGTCATTTACAGGTTCTTCAGCATCATCAACAAAATAATCCTCAAACAAGAGTCTCATCCATAAATATGGGGGCCTTTTAAAAAAATGGATTAGTTCCTCACTCTTTTTTTTTTTTTTTTTTTCGGAAATTCATCTATCACTACATGTATCCTCAATTGACTTATTAAGTGGATATAGCTATGAAGGTGCAGTTATTGTTGAAGTTTACAAGTCCATGGAACTGTGGCCATATTTCATATAGTGGCATGGTCCGTGCAATAACCCCAGAATATTACATATTTCTTCATAAACACTAGAGAGATTTCTCATAAAAATAAAAACTAAAGAGCTTGATAGAAATATTGAAAACCACAAGCGGGCAGCAAGAATCAAAACTGCGTCATTACATTGGAAGGCTAGGGGTTACAGTCAACATTGATTAATCATTTTCAACATGTTTACTTCAAAACAGAACATGAAACTTTGGTTTCACTCATTATATAAGATGGATAAATTTCCAGATGTCAGATATGATTGTGATAAGCAACCTCAACTTTCTTGAATTTACAACTCTGAGGAGATTTTCAGCAGTCTGCAGGAAATAACTTTGAGCTAGAGACAAATTTTAAAGCTTTTTCATCACAAAGTACCATGCTTTATATAAAGCACTAGAAATACTCCATGACCGGTCATGAAATTCCTCTATTTAACAAAGTATCATTCAATAGCCAAGGTCGTATCCATGACTCTACTCACTAGAACGCTTCTTCAAAACTATCTGGTTTTTTCAGCCGTTCTCACATGTATCGATTCAAATTAAAAATTACGCCGTATTTGTAATTTTTATTGCCTTAAAAATGGTCACAAATCAATATTCAATCATCAAGGACGTGCCTGATTGGAGAGGCAACGGAATTTCATTGTGATAAGAGACAAAGGCCACAATCATTACCGGATACAAAATAAATATTGAACAACCCACGGTCACTAGAAAAGCCAAAAAGTAGTCATGTCCCCGGTATTTCTTCTGCATGATTATAGTGCCCCATACCTGCATGTAGAAGAACGTAACATTAGCTGATCAGCAAACACATTCTCAATACACTGCTTGCAAGAACAAAATAGTCCCTTTCACAGAAAGGACGCAGGATACAAAATACTACACATCCAAAGCCTAATTAAGTGTAAGACAAGAAAAACAAAAGATAAAAATAAAGCAACCGGGCAAAGCAACCAAATTGATCCCCTCATAACTAGACGGCCAAATAATGTTCATGTAAAGTTTTCATGCGACTACATATGATGAAGTAATTAAAAAAGTCAATCCCATGGGTTTATCTTACCATAACAGGTATCATTTTTGCACATTTTGCTAGTGTCTGAACAGGGAAGCTGACATATTTGAGGGCCTGGAACAAAAACCATTTCATCACCGAAGAAACCAAAAATATGAAACTAAATATCCCTTACATAATAGCATTAAATGTGGAGCTTACCTCATACTGGCATGTTGTTGTTAATATGTTTGACACCGACACAAGGCAGTATTTATAGACTGGTGCAACGGGATCCAAGGCCTTCTTACTTGCCTGAAAAAGATGAGTACAAAGAGAATGAATTTTTCCAGACAAAAGAAGCTCTAGCAACAGTTCATACAGCTACGCCACAGCCACAGCCACAGCCATGAGTTGTAAATTGTGATAAAAACTTCGACAAGAAAAGTTGCAAAGGTTCTAACAAGACGTACCAGTAAAAAGCAAGCAGAGACAGCGGAAGTTGTGATACGGTTACAGAAAACAAGAAATAATGAGTATTTAAAGTATTCCTTGTTTATCCCATATGGATTTCTGATGATCTTCTCCTGCAAGAAACAAACTCCAAAATTAACTCTGAGAAACATGTTGCACCAACTTGTACACCTCGTTTAGATGAGACTGAATATTATTTAGGAAGTCATTAATAAACTTGCATACCAATAAAACAGTATGTATAACAAAGGGGACTTTGGATTAAACACTGCATTGTTTTGAATTCTTATCGAACCTTGAATACCTAAAAACAATACCATACAAACAAGAAACAACGCTATTACAACAGAACACTTCCTAACCAATCTCTCACTTTCATACACCTAACTGAAAAATTAAAAAAAAAAAAAAAAAACTGTTGACAAAACTGCCTGTGATTCAATAATTAGTCCAAATTACAAAGCTTCACGCTTTGCAGCAAAAAAAAATGGAATTTACCGGCAGGAGAGGGAATCATTCCAACCACAAATTGACAGGAGAGAAATTGGCGTCTAACGATCAATATAAACAAAAAGAATACCCAGGGGAAAAAAAATCGTTGCTTTTTTTATTTTTTTTTACCTGCAAAACACCATAAGTGACGAGGGTGGTCATGATTCCCGTGACGGCGAAAACTCCTTTCCATAGCTTGTTGTCCTTCAAACCACCAGGCAACGACGGCTCCGCCATAGCCCTTCCGACCAAACCCACACGAAACCAATCACTTCGCAGCCCAAAAAACCCGGGCAGAAGCTAGAGAGAAAAAGAGAATACAAGGCCTGCGATTCTCTTCTCACGGCGAAGACAGAAACGCCGCCGTTGAGCAGCTGAGATGTCCGTACGATCACCGGAGAAAAACTCGGTGAAATTGGGGATCAGAGTCGTCAGGAGACAGGTGGAGAAAGAGGATTGGATGGGAGTTGAGGGGGAAGAGAAAGATGCAAGGCTTTTTGGAGGAGGACAGTCGGAGTGTGTGAGTCACCACCAAAGTCTCGCATGCGCCGGCGACTTTTTCTCAGTTCCCTGTTTATATGGTTAAGTGCTTTTGAACCCCTCTACCTCTCTCTCTCTCTCTACTTTCTCTCACTCTTTCTCTCTCTAGACTATCCACATCAGGGCTTTGAAACTAAATATGAACGAATGAAAAGTGATGCCACGTCAACGGTCACCGACCCCACGTGGGCCAGGCCTTTTTGATGAACCTAGAAGGGGGGGGGGGGTGGCGGGGACCGATTTAACGCTTCAAAACTCGATCGTGCTTGTACGCGGTTTGTCATGATGTTGTTCAGAGTGAAACTCTTGGTTTGAGATTTTTTTTATTTGAATTACGATTTAAATTATTTTATTATAGTATTTTTTTTATAAAAATTTAAATTTTTATTTAAATATTTAAACCAAACGGGCCTAATCGGTTCGAGTATTTGAATAAAGTATTTGAATGAAGATTTAACCTATTTGATTTGAGTATTTGAATAGAGTATTTGAATAAAGATTTAAATTTTTATGAGAGAAAATACTGTATAAAATAATTTAAATCGTAATTCAAATCACAAAATAAACAGACCCTACATATACATATGTTCTCCTCTTGGCTAAAAACTTATTATTCACAGTCAATGCATAATATATTTATAATGAAAAAGAAGAATAAATGAATATTTTTTTTTGCAATGTCAATATACAGCTCTAAACTGTCTAATGGCATCAAAATTATAACATTTGAAACAATTTATATAGCTTCAATAAAAATCTAAGGATTCATAATGGTAGCTGTCAATACAGATTTATATTTATTTTATCAAAGATTTTTAATCGTCAAATTTTTATCAACTTTTTGTAAATTTAATAGTTATATATATATATTTTTGGTTTTGATACGAGTTTTAGTATAATACAACGATTTAATGTGCCGACGTATGATTGTTTGGATCTTACTACAAAATTCTTCAAAATAGTGTTGATGTTTATTTGTAAATTCATACTTCAATTAGAGGGGAAAAAAAAGTATTTCGAGGGCTAAGAATGGCTCATTGGTGTTTAGTGGGTGTATGAGTTGTTATCAATATATGAAGTCATGCATTCAAAACCAACAAGTGTAATTTAAAGGGAAAAAGAAAACAAAAACAATATTGGACCTTTTTTCTTTTGGGAAAATAATTGGTTTTACCATAAAAGGTGTGAGAAAAAGAGTGATGTTCTAATAGTTTGAAGACTTCTGCTATGAGAGAAATACTATTTTTAGGATTGTTGCAAAATACTTCCACCATGCATTTTTTGAAACAATAAAAAATCCTTCTATTTGTATATGTATAGGCAAATAAAAACCTCTCCTGCTGTCAAATATTATTACCTTTACTAGTTGAAAAGACACAATTACCTTTATTAGTAACAAAAAAAACAATACAAAAATAACAAAGATAATGACCCTTTACGCGAAAAGAATTCAAAATTCAACGCAAAAAAAAAAAAAAAAGAGATTAAAGAACATCTAAAAAATAAAGTAAAAAGGTTCTTATTTTCTTAAGAGAGAGAGGGAGAGAGTATGTTGGTTTTTGGTGAGACCCACCGTGGGTGGCTGTGGTAAAGCAACAGTTTTTTTTTTTTTTTTGAGCGGAGAAAACAGCAATTTTTAACTTAAGTACTTCAATAATATGAATCCTAACATGAGTACTGAAATTCCTTGTACATAATTATCAGTTAAATAATAAGTAATGGAAAGTTTTTATTTATTCTAATTTTTAACAATGTAATAGAATAATTTAGGATTGACTTTTCTTATTGGGAAGTGTAGTTAGAAAGAAAGTTAGGTTTCATATCATTTATTTAATACGACTAATGTTTTGTGTCATTTTTTTCAAACATTTAATTTATTCAACTTTTGACATATAATATGTTCAAATTACCCTTATTAAAAATCTTACCATCCAGCTCTTCCTTTCTCTTTCCTCACCCTATGTTTCACACTCTTCCTTCTCTCTTTTTGTCTCTTTCTCTCTCCTCTTTCTCTTTCTATTTCCCAAAAGTAATATGTTTCAAATTTTTTCACATAAGTTGTAGGCATTAAAAGTAGTATCACATAAGTGATATTTATCAAATTGACTCGTAGTTAGAACCAATAGTTTGAACTAATTTTAGTTAAAAATACTGTAGCATATAAGAGCATTATATTGTACCTCACTTTTTTCTTGACAATGTAACATATGAAAACTTTACATTGTATTAATCAAAAATTTTGATTGAAACTGAAATTGCCAAACACACTATTCTATTAGCATTTTTAGTTTTGCCGGTATGGTACTGTTTCCAAATGTTTGGAAATATTTTTCACAACATTTAATGCAAAAAATTTTAAAACACTACCAAACAAGGGCTATATAACTTCCTCTCTTTCGTGAGAGCGTTTAACAACATCGTTCTAACTATGTTGTTTTAATTACTACACTATAAAGTTATCACATGTTATAATATAAAATAAAAATAAATTACAGTATAAAACTTTTATATGTTATAATAATTTTGTTTTAACTTTTGTTCTAACAATACCGTCAAATACAACCCTTATTTTATGACAAGTAAACATACCTTTAATAGGATTATAACACCAATCAGAACAAAAGAAAATTACGATATTATATTATTATCTACAGAAAAAAAAAAAAAAAACGTAAACGACGTCCTTTTGTTGTTCTTTCGAGAAATGCGATAAGCCTAGTAAAAATCTCCGATCACTACAAAGGCGTGGGTTTGCACGCTTTAGACGTAAGCAATGCCACCGTTCTAGACGTAAGCAGCAGTCTTGGTTCAAAACGACATAAATGATGTTGTCGTTCACAGGCGATATGGTTCGAAACATCACCATCTGCTTGGAGTAACTCATACTAGTTCTAAATAACGGCTATCAATGCAAACACATCCAAAACCAGAGGTGGGTTTTATTTCCCCATAGGCGTCACTTCACATGCAATTTGCAAACCATCGTCTATACCTACCTACCTATATATATATATATATATATATATATATATATATATATATATATATATAATAAGCACCAACTTATATATACAACTTGGAAGTTTCTGAAAATCTATACTTCTCGACATGGACTCCGCTTTGCTTCCTTGCTGTATCTATCTCCATATCCCTACCAGCTCAAGGTACTCTATCTTTCTCAAACACAGAAAAAAAAAATAAAGCATAAAAACTTTTTATTAACAACTCCCTATTCGTTGTCCCTTTTTTTTTTTAATCTTCGCAGCTTGCTTCGATCGTTTGCGGCTCCTCAGAGCGTGGGATTTGGGCAGTACGGGCAGAGATGGCTGAGCCAGAGTTGTTGGGCAATTGGGGTCTCGGAAAATGCAACAGAAAACGTGTTTGATGATCAGACTTCGAAAGGAAACGAAAACGGTCTCTGCTGGGAGCCTTGGACGGGTCGTCCTCGGCGCCGTTTGGGACGCTTGATGCTGAGCGATGCCGAAGGCGATCCCGACTGCCCGTCCGAGGGCTACACGTCGATCGACCAGGCGCTCAATATATTACGCCAAGGAAAGGTTGCAACTCATGTTCATATTCTCTTATTTTGTTTATTGAATTCTCTACTGTTTTAATATTGATAATATTGTAAAGGGTTTTTGGCTGAATTTTTAATATGTGACAAATTATTCTTTGATAACAAAAGATTGCAGAGTATTCCAGATTGATAAAAAACTTTAAAATTTGGAAGGAAATGATTCATGCACTTGACATGGCGTGCTCTAACATGTTACACAAGAGTTCAAATTCTTTTTTCAAACAAAATATTTTTGTCCAAATTTTAACAGCCCACATCGATTTGGAGACTCTCTGCAATGCTTTTTTTTATTATTATTTTAATTCGTAGACAATTTTCCAAGATCAAAAGTTTGAGGATACTTTGCCAATCCTGAAAAGCTCAGGACTAGATGTGCCAAATACCCTATCATAAAAACCAATATTTGCCAAGTGCTAGGCTCTGAGTTTTAATAAATTATAAGCAGGATGAAATTGATGTTGACCAACACTCATGTAGTTTTCTTTTTTTTTTCTCCCTCTCTTTTAGTTTGTGATTGTTGCAGATGATGAAAATGGGGATATTGAAGGAAACATTATCATGGCAGCATCACTTACTAGTCGAAAGGATGTAGCTTTCATGGTTAAGCATGGCTCGGGGATTGTTTCAGTTGGCATGAAAGAGGAGGATCTTGAAAAACTTAAACTTCCTCTTATGTCCCCAGAAACTGAAGATGAAGACTCTTCTGCTACCACTTTCACAATCACAGTGGTATTGTTTTTCACTAGACAAGATATCCTTGTTCACCTTGCTTGTATACTAATATGTTCCATTTTAAACTCAATTGTTTTTGCTTGAATAGGATGCAAAATCCGGCACATCTACTGGAGTATCAGCTTCAGACAGGGCAAAGACTGTTCTTGCTCTTTCATCTCCCGATTCTAAACCAGGAGACTTCCAAAGGCCGGGACATGTCTTTCCCCTCAAATACCGGAATGGAGGGGTTTTGAGGAGGGCTGGTCACACCGAGGCTTCTGTTGATCTGGTTGTCCTAGCAGGCCTACGTCCAATGTCCGTCCTTTCGGCCATTGTTGATCCAGATGACGGCTCTATGGCCTCGTTGGCAGATTTAAGAAAGTTGGCCTGGAATACAGCATTCCTATGGTCTCCATATCTGATTTACTTAGGTGAGCTTTACTGAATAATGTCTCGTTAGAAATTTGTTCTCTTTTATAGCTGATAAAATTCAGTAGTTTTTTCACTTTTTTTCTTTTGACATAAACTTTTACATTGAATGAACTCCAAGTTACATTTGAAAGTTGGCGGCTCTTTCATCATGGCTAATCTCTGAATTCTGTTTATAGGTGCCGAAGAAAAAGGGAAAAATTAGTTGAAAGAACCTCGATCTCACGTCTGCCTGCAAAGTGGGGCCTATTCCAGGCTTACTGCTATAGCTCAAAGCTAGATGGAACAGAACACATTGCTGTTGTGAAGGTACTTTCTGCTTTTACACACAATAGTTTCATCTGTTTTTGTTCAACAGATAGCAAATATGAGAACTCTCTTAGCCACTACAACCATCTTCGTTCAATAGGGAGACATAGGAAATGGACAAGATGTGCCAGTGAGAGTCCATTCAGAATGCTTAACCAGGGACATATTCAGTTCAGCACGGTGTGATTGTGACAATCAGTTGGATTTAGCAATGCAATTAAGTGAACAAGCTAGCAGAGGAGTTGTCGTTTACGTCCTAGGTCACGAAGGAAGAGGCATCGGTCTCGGTCACAAGCTTCGAGCCTATAACCTGCAGGATCATGGCCATGACACAGTGCAGGCCAATATAGAGCTTGGCTTAGCAGTTGATGCATGCGATTAAGGTATAGATGCTCAGGTCAACCTCACAAACCATGTCATTCTTTTCAGTACACAAAAATATAGAATGTTCTCTATAACTTGTTTGATTTTTATTTATGGCAAAGCAGATTTTAAGAGACATAGGAGTTAGAACAATGAGGCTAGTGACCAACAATCCGGCCAAGTTCACTGGTCTAAAGGGATATGGGTTGGCTGTGATTGGAAGGGTTCCGGTGTTGACACTCATTACAGAGGAAAACAAGAGGTACCTGGAAACAAAACGCACCAAGATGGGTCACATTTATGGTTCTGATTTGCAAGGACCTTTGGCTGGTTTTATTAACCCCAATGTTACCAACGAAGACCAACCTGAAAGCTAAAGTCGAAATGATGCATATGATCTATAGCAACAGAACAAGGAAGTTCCTTGTGTGTCATACAAAGTTCTTTATTCTTTTTTTCCCCCGCTTGTTAACAAATGCCTATGTTATTTTTTATGTTAAGTCTATAGAATTACGCCTGACTAGTAGAATTTTCCTGCAAAATATGCTCCAGGGTTCTCAAAAGGTATGAGACTCTAAAAAGTTGCTATTGCTTTTCATTAGCAAAAAAATGACAAAGCAAAACCAAAATAAATGGTTTTAAGTAAAACGCCATATCAAAATATGCAGTAATAACACCCTTCAATCGGATCCATACAATTTTCCAAAAAAAAAAAAAAAGAATTCGGTAGTTTTTTATTTTTTTTTTGCAAAAACATTCATACCAACGTACTAATTAGTATGCTCGTCAACTATTTAGATCTTTCATGAATATAGCTTATTTGTGTTGTGCTTTTATAAAATTTAACCGTAACACAAGTGTAAAAAGATGTATATTTACTAGTATCATATATAAATTTACTCGAATATATATTCATATTTTTTATCTGAATACTCGTGGTCCCATATAAAATCAACAAAATTATGAATTTATAATACCAGCAAAATAATGTGCGACACTAATTATATTATCATAAATGCTCCTAAACCAATTCATAGACATAAAATGAATAGATCATAGGCATTTTCAAAATTCACGAGTATCTTAAATTGAGATTAATTTATGGGGTGTTTTTAAGAGTTTTATATAGTTTAAGTGGTGAAGTCCACCGTTTTCAAATTCACAAGTTTGTTAAGTCAAAAATACATAGTTAAAAGGGGCATATATCAAATTAATCCTTTTATAAAATACCATGTAGTGTATTATTATTATTATTATTATTATTATTTGTTTTTTTTTCTTGAAGAAAAAATAGACGAAAAATTATACCAAATACTGTAATTTTTAATTTTAATGTAAATAAATAGTATATTTTAAAAATATTAAAATATACAATATTTTTGTTATTTTATGCTTTTTTTTAAACATTAAAATTTTTAATTTTAGCTCCAATCTTCTTCATCTGCTCCAAAAAAAAGAAAACCTTAGATCTACTTTCTCTCTCCCTTCCTTCCTCTCCCCAGCTCTAGCAGCAACTCTGACAATACTGTTGTCCCTGTGCGACTCCAGCTTGTGCTTCCCTCTACGACAGTGCCTCCCTCTGTGACTCTAGCGCTTCCCTTCGTGACTTTGGTACTTCCCTCTGTGACTCTGGCGCTTTCCTCCGCGATACCTTGTGTAACTCCAACGATGAATTTTCTCCTTCCACGACTTCGACGCTTGCTTCCTTTGGCAACAAGGACTGTGCCAGATGATGTCGCTGTTCCCTGGTGACTGCGGCTTCGTGACTTCCTAGCGACTAAACCTTGCAATCTCTTGGCTTCGCGACTACCCTTTGCCGCTTGTGATCTCTTTGGTTTGGCAGTGGGGTTGGGCGGCGACAGGTGCTCCGTCGGTGTTGCTCCGGTGGAGGCGAGGTTGGACAGCAGCGAGAGTACGGGAGTAAGAGAGAAAGAGGCAGGGAGGGGTGGCTAGGGTTTTGAAATTAGGCATTTTAGTTATTATGCCAATTAATTAATCTTATCTAAAATTAAATGGACTATATACTACTTATTAAAATTTTTTAATCTATTTATTTTTGAGAGAATGAAGAAAATGTTAAATTTTTAAAATTTTTTTAAGTAAATATTAAGTGTTAAAATATTTATAATAAATGTAAGATTTATAATGTAAAAAATTTACATTGTTAACAAAAAGTAAATACATTATTTATATAATAAACCTGTTTATTATGTAAATAAAAATTATTTATACTATAAATAAAATAAAAATATAAATAGATTATTTATATCATAAATTTTATATTTATTATAAATATTTTTAAAATTTGATATTTACTACCATTAATTTTGAAGGAATAAATTTCCTATAATTTTTCTTTATTTTTTTTTTCTTAGTTAACGGTGATGACCACCTTCTTCCTAGGTGAAATCATGTGAGTTGTTTAGGCTCACAGTCAAAATGCAGGCCCAGCCTACAATGCAATCGGATGGGAACGTAGAGGACATCTAGGTAATTTCAAATGCCCATCTTTAAATAACAGCATTAACAGTCCCACATTCCAAACCCTAGAGACAGCCCTTTGCTTCGCTTCCCATTTACGGGTTCTCTTCGCTTCATCATCTTCTTCTTCTCTACTTCCTTTTATCAAAACCGCAATGATTCATTAACCTGTGCGTTTCTGTGTTTCGTTTCTTCTGCTAGGGTTTCACATTTCGTTGTTAGGCAAGGCTTGTTCAGCTTCTAATGGCTCCTAAAGGTACTGACTCCGTCATATGCCTCTTCCTCTTTGTTTCATTCGCTCTTAATTTTCATAGCTGGTTTGGCGCACCATATTATATTATTTTACATTATATTTTTTATATATAATATAATATAATATAAATACGGTGTGTTAAATTTTTTTTTTGGGAAGCCATAGATTATAGACATTGAATGTTGAATTGCTATTTGTTTATACACGTATATACGTATATGTATGTATATATTTATTTGTTTATTTGTAGGTTTATTATTATTATTATTATTATTATTATTATTATTTGTTTCTTGAACAAAATCAATGGACCATGATTCAGGATAATTTACCTCATTTGATATGGTTTCTTGGAAACTTATTAGTTTGGCAGGCTTGTGTGAAAAGATTTTTATTTTTGAAATGTTATATCAATTGCAATTAATGTGACCTTAATAGCGGCTGTTTTGTTCCTGGTTTGTTTTTCTTAACATCTGTACTGATTTTCAGTTCCTTCCGTAGCCACTCTGAACTTTGGAAAGCATAATAGCGAATTAGTTAAGTAGAATTCGTACCATTAAGTGAAAGTACTCGGTTTCAGTTGTGAAATTCGTACCTCGGTGGCAGTTTTTGAGATGTTATGGTCTTTGATTGGTTTGTGAATTTTAGCTCCATATCTATGTTATAAGCAAGCTATTGAACTGTTTAAACAATTTACTTTTTTTTATAAGAGTGTTGGTTGGTAAGATACTTCGTCCATTGTTGCTGTGCTGAACGAGAATTCAGATGTATGAAATCTTTACATGATAGAAGTAAACGAGTGGTATTGGTTGCAACTGTTTAATTAAGCATTTTGTTATCCCTACTTATGTTTTATGGGTTCTTAATGACAACTTTTGATTTTTGTAAAAGGAAATTTTTTAGGGTTTTTTTTTTTTTTCTCTTTAAATTATTATTGATATGAACGGGTAAATTTACTGGTATCTGAGCTTGTACATACTACACAGATCTATTATTAAAACTTGTCATATAATGTGGTTGGATTAACTGGGTGGTTACTACATGTACTGATTTCCTACTTGCGCCCTTGTTGATCGTTGATTATGCAGCTGATGGCACAAAAAAGGTTGATCCAAAGGCGCAAGCCTTGAAGACTGCGAAAGCAGTGAAATCAGGCCCAACCTTCAAGAAGAAGGCTAAGAAGATCCGAACATCAGTTACATTCCATCGTCCGAAGACATTGAAGAAAGATAGGAATCCCAAGTATCCTCGTATCAGTGCCCCACCGAGGAACAAGCTTGATCATTACCAGATTCTCAAGTATCCCCTTACCACTGAGTCCGCAATGAAGAAGATTGAAGACAACAACACTTTGGTGTTTATTGTTGACATACGTGCTGACAAGAAGAAGATTAAGGATGCTGTCAAGAAGATGTATGACATACAAGCCAAGAAAGTTAACACCTTGATCAGGCAAGACTTTATTTACTTGATACAAATTATGTTGCAGATTTTTTTCCTTGTTTCTTCTCGTTATATGTTTTGACCCTTATTTTGGATCTCGTGTCCAGGCCCGACGGTACCAAGAAGGCTTATGTTAGATTGACACCAGACTTTGATGCACTGGATGTGGCTAACAAAATTGGAATTATCTAAGGTAGTTTATAGCTTTTGCAAATGGCAGTTAAGAATTTCAATTTTGTTCGCATTCAGAGATTAGAAGAGTTTTATGAGGGTTGAGTTCGGTTTGAAGTTGTAATCTCTTATGCTACTGGTTATTATTAATTTTTTTTGGGTATTTTTGCTGTCACATTTAACATTTGGAACATATTTAATTTCTACATTGGTCATGTGGATGAATGTAAGAACAACTTGAAACCAATTATCGTGTGAAGCTCTTGCAAAAATGTCGGTACTTTTTAAAGTCATTTTCGCAGCGTACATTTTATAATGACTTGTATGATATAAGGAGCTTGTATATCTCAGGACATTCATCATAATCAAGCGTGTGGTTTAGGTGATAAATCTGTTTTCTTGGTAATCAACTTTGTGACATATTATTGAAAGCACGTCATGCAGACCACGAGGAAGCAGGAAACTGGGGTGTTTTAATCGAATTATTCAAAGAATTGAAAAACTGTTTCCCTTGTTTCAAGGGCGAAACAAAGTTTCAAACATGATGTTACTTGTAGAGGTAAGACATGTGGTGTGGATTGAAACCCTTCATTTCTAATGGAAGAAACGGACAACTCATGTTACTCTTGCACTTGTTTTTTCTTCTTTTTTCCCGAAGAAAAGATAGGGGGAGTCCAACTCAAACTAGAAAGATTGTGACATTGGATATAGCCATTCAGCAAGATAACTGTAGCGTCTGGAAATGGAGGTCAAAGGTTTTTCGGTTTGACTTGGCTACAAATGGATTTCATGAAAAGCTCTCTCAACAGTTAGTGTTTTTCCTTGAATGCCCAGCTGGCTCAATAGAATGCGACGTCTTTCTCTCGATGAACGCATTTTCAAGACAAATTGTTCAATCTTCACAAATTATGCGAAATATTGAATAAAAAAAATTAACGACAAAGACAAATAAATACAAATCAATTTTCAGCTATTGTGTCACGCCTACCAACTGAGTTCTGCAAGATTTCGGAGCGTAGAAGCTGATAATGTGCAGCTCTTTCCCTAAAAAAATCCTCCCGCCGTAGAGTTCGTGGGAGAGAGTAGACTGAAACAGGAGACTCAAGGTCCTCCAATTCGGGACTTGGAACCTCTGTTCTGCAAAGAGGGCAATTGGAGTGATTGAGAAACCATGTGTCTATGCAGGAAATATGGAAGGAGTGAGAGCATCTAGGCAAATGTCTCAGCCACTCTCCCTCCTTGAATTCCCCCAAGCACACCGCACAATCTGCACTCCTCGTCTTGTTCGCTTCTCTTTCACTCTCTTCCTTGAACTGGGAGACACGAAGGGAATGGATAGTGGAAAAATCGAGCCCATGGCTGTTAAACTGAAGGGAAGGATCATCGGCATTTGATCCGTCTAAAAGCCGCCTCCTCGGAACCTGGTTTCTTGACAAGGTTATCCGCTGGAACAGGCAGCAAAGTTGCACGCCTATCCTGAAGTAACTGAATACAAGGATTATGGCATAGATCATGGCGACCGAGGCAATCACCCATGGACTCAAATGCGAAGGTGTCGCGGCATCATTTGAATCTGGACTGAGAGACATATTTGAAGTAGATTAAAAGTTGTAGACAGAGCCTAACGAAGTTATAAACTTTTTACAAAACTAACAATTACCAAATATCTGTCTGTACTCAAAAGGCAAAATATAAAGGTGATGAAACGCGATGAGATCAAAGATCATTGATGTGGACTGGCGAGGCTGGTGATGATATTGAGAATAATATTCACCTTCAAAAGCACTACCATTCGATTCTGTACAAGATTATTACGATTTTTGGGCATGGTTTTTTCTTTTGGAGCTAGATGATTCCGAGGCATATTAGAAACCCAATGAGGCTTGGAGCTAGAAGATGTTACCGAGGTTGGATTCTGATAGTTTAACCAAAAAAGTTAAAGCACAACTGTCAAAACAAATTTCACATTACTACCTGAAAGTTGAGATTTAACCTAAATAACAATAAGCTGGGATTTTCTGAGAGAAATTTTGGAATGTTCAATAACCGAAACACTAAAGTAACTATATATATTTAAATCAAATTCCAATTTGCTTTCCATCTAAGGTAAGATGAAAAGAAAAATGTCATATTTTAAGATATACAAAAGCCTCAACACTCGGAAAAAACATGCTAAAGATTGTGTTAACTAGCTTTGTCATTTGAACTTCCAAATCCAGAAAACAAAGTATCCCATTTACACCAAAATGAAAAAACCCCACCATAAACTCTGAATTTTTTATCTTTACGCAACGAACCCAAAACTCAAAAATCATTTCAATGGAGCCTCTGTCTCTTCCCAATAGGAATCGAAAATTGGTCACTAAATCTGGAACTCGAAGTGGTCAACATGACTGAATTGTTGAAGCATGGACTATTAGAAGAACCACCACCAGCACCGAAATTTAACATCGAAGCCGAACACGTTTGGGAATAGGCCAATGAATTGAGCGCCCCTTGAGCGGCCTCAGCGCCTTTGATTGAAACCGGCGGAATCTTGACAGGCTGCAAGGGAGGGGGGTTCCGCCACCGGGGTAGCGGTCCCGCCACAAGAAGCGTCTGAAGGAGAGGGCCGGCCTCCATAACAGCCTGCAGCAGTTTCCCCTTCTGAGGCAGAGTCTTCCCTTTTGCAAGATTGGCGATCACATGATCCATCTTCGGAGCGTTGTAGTGATGAACAAAGGGCTGATTTGCAAACCCGATGTGGCTAGAATCAGCAACGTTGATGTTGGAGAACTCGGGGGAGGAGACGGCGTCCAAGAAGGAGTCGACGGGGGATGAGTTGTGGGAATGGTGGTTGTAGGTGTTTTCGGAGAGGCTGTTCGACTCTGTTATGCTTGAGTTTGCCTTGTTTGCAGGCAATAAGAGAGGGCTTTCTGGGTTGGAATGAGGAATAATATTGTTGGGAAATTGATCATGAGGACTTGGATTGGAATTAGAAGAAAGCATGCTGATCTTGTTGAGGAGTTTCTGAAGCTGGTATCTTGCTTCGTCTCTTTCCTTCTGCGCAGTTTTCAAGAGATCAAGCAACCTCTTCACGCACTCTTCACTCTTTCTCATTTGTTCTTTGGCTTCCATTTTTACCGAATCTAGTTCTACCGTTGTGCAGAGAAGCTTGTGCTTAAGTTCTTCAATATTCTGTCCAGTAGAAAAAAACAGTTGAGCTAATGATAATATGAGAAATAAAGATTGGATTAAAGGGCTTCACACAAGGGATGATCAAACATCAAACTCGACAAGGGCATCAAACTTTTTGACCAAAAAAAAGGGTTTTTTTTTTTTCAGAATTTCATTAGTAGGGTTTCAGAATAAAACCAGATTGATGAGCAAGAAATTCAAAGTTAGGGAGAACAGAAAATTCTAGCAACAAGGGCCCATGCAGATTCCTGTTCTCTTAGGTCAAACATTGCTTCTCTTTTCGGAGAGAAAATGAAAAAAAAAAAAAAGAGGAAAAAGAGCAGAAGTTAAAAAGTGAGTACTGTCACCGTTAAACCTACTCTAACAACAAAAATTGTGAAATGGGGCCCTATAAGAACTTGATGCCATAAAAATATCACAAGCTTCCATCAACAACGACATGTGTATTACTCAAAAGTTTCAGCCAATGGGTGTTGTGTTATGTTTCATGGCAGCACACGTGAAAGTTATCACTTATGCTAAGGAAATTCCCAAGGTAACAAATACTGTTAAATGGTACGGCAACGGAAGTAAAAAAAAAAAAAAAAGGAAAATTGACAATTTTTATAATAAAACCTGGAACTCTTGTGGGTATATGGTCTATGCGAGACTGAAAAAAGCTCAAAAAATTTTGTTGCAGTCTTTTTAATATAAGACTTTTTGTTGTACAAATAAACAAAAAAGATTTGGAAAATGAAGCCAATGCTTTAGTCAGAAGAAATGGCTATTAAACTGAGATGAGGATTAAAAGGACAATGAAAGAAACAATTAGATGGAAAAAAACTTGAATTAAAGTATCATTAGCAGCCAAAGTAAATAAGACACATTTAAGCAAAAAAAAAAAAAAACGGAGAAATGTGAGTGAGTGAGTGAAGAAGAAGAAGAAATGATGAAGAATGCAGGAAGCCCACCTCTTGATAAGTCCATAATGAACCCAAGTCCTCCATAGTCTGATGATATTACTATACTGCCGGAGAAAATATTTGCAGAAAAAGAAAAAAGGAAAAAGAAGGAAAGAAGAGTAGGAGACTAGGGAGTTCTTACAGAGCCAATTGTTGAGTCATTTTAATAGACCAATGAAGCCCATAAAAGGACAAAGAAAAGGAGAGAGAGAAGTCAGGAGAGAGAGAGAGAGATGGCCTTCCCACTAAGTTCCAAAGAAAGACGGCGACATCAAAGAAAATTAAGAAATGCCAAAACCTTTCATATTAGAGACCTTTTCAATTTTTCTTTTTTCTTTTTCTTTTTTCCTACTTAACTCTGTTCATAATATTAAATTTTATTGAAAACCCTTCCACTCTTTCAGGACGTTTGTCTCTTTGCTGAAAGAATTTCGGTCTATTATTTGTATGCAATTGCATTACTATATTCGTTGGATTTTCCTTTTATATAATTTTGTTATTTTATTATAAAAAATAATTACTGTTATTTTTATTATGCCAATATAAGATAATTGAAATATTATATTTACGTAGGAAAAATTAAACAGCTATTTTTCCTCCTAAGAAAAAGTTCGCCAATATATATATATTACAAAAAAAAAGGAAATAAAAGCTAGCTGTCAGTGATTTACGGCTTTACGCGGTTTTGTGTGTTGTATAATTATTGGGTTTCCTTATTTATCCCCGTTAATAAATTGCATTTCCCTCGTTGGCCTTCCGAGTCAAATGAACAAATAGGAATTATTACGAGAAAAGAGGGAAAAAACAAAAAAGGAAAGGGAAATAAAGAAGAACAAAATGGAGAAGTCTAGCCAATAATGGCGCGCTTTTGATTATTGGATTTCGAATCTAAATAGGGTAAAACTCGAAGGTAAATAATCATTTTATTTTTTATAAAAAGATTTTTTTGGCTAAGCTTGACAAGATTTTACATAAATAATTCATAACACCAATTCCGATATAGAAACAATTTGTAAATCTCAATGATAATACTATATCTGTCAGGAAAAAATTATAAAAGTGATATATATATTTTCTGATAGTATAAAGTGATAAATTTTGACATTTATTTTTCTCTTTTATATCTTAATATATAATGTTATTTCAAATATTACATAGAGTTTTATCGTGAATTTTAAGTTTTAGAATTACAATAGGAAAACTTTTTAATTTTCAAGAAACAAATATGTAATTATGTTTGTGAAGTGAAGATATATAGGATGGGTTACCGGGATGATTTTATACTCAAATTATAGGAACAACTAGTATTGTAAAAATAAAAATAAAAATTGAAAGTAGATAGAATCCAACTAAATTGTTATACCTTTTATATTACTTATATGTAAATTTTAACATTTAGAATTCTAAATAATAATTGAAACAACAACAACAACAATCCGAATGTCAAATTTTGACATTGGCATTGTAAGTTGATATCTCTATTGTTAAAAATCAAGGTTATAATTATGTTGGTTATGTTTTTAGTTTTAGTCTTATTTTCTTTCTATTTTCTCCATGATGGTAATGATTGACACTAGACTTTAGAAACATCTCTGGTTTTATTTGTTTAAGAAAAATTTATATGGCCACTCATGATCTCTCACCAAAACGTTGAAATGACCTTCGGTAATCATTGTAATATGGTGCTAATATGATTGCATTTTATGGAGACTATTGGTGGTGTCATATAATGCCTAAATCACACATCCACAAAATCTATGTCTACTATAAAAAAAAAACACTTGGATACTGTAAAAAATATATATAAGAAGTTCAGTTATACAAGAACAAGAGTTGCATTCTATTCAAGAGAGAGAAGATTTAAGACAACCCTTCAAATTAAAGACTAATTTCGAGGGGTGAAATTTTTGTAAGTATGAAAATGATAGTCATTGTGTAAAGACGGCTTCATTTGGGAAACATGTTAAAAAAACAAGTCCAGTTTACTAGAATGCAAAGCTCTCACATGCTATCATGAAAAGTAAAAATTGTTACAGTGTAAAACTCTCGTATACTACATTATTAGGATGTCTCCTTCCTACTGTATTTTAGCAGTGATCAAAAGACGAATTCAAAGAGAGAGACACACACGATCATCTCTTTCACGCTTAGACGCATTCAGTCAATCTAATTCCATTGGAATGCACATTCATTCTCCTTCATGTACTTGCTCGTCTATTTTCATTCTCATCCACAAAAAGCTCTCTAAGCTATTATTTTCTATTTTTTCAATCCTTTCTCTCTATAATAAGATCACTAAATATTATAGTAGTCGTAGCTCTCACATTTATTGTTACTTTATTTGTTTTCTGCATTTTATTGCTCATTTACAATATATCCTAAATCGATTCGACTCTTTCAACGTCGTTCAGTATAAATCATTGGCCCTTAATACGATTTGACTGGAGATTTTACCATTTAACAAAACCTCGTCCCTTGCTAATTAAAATTTGTGGAAAAGAGTTTTTAGTTTTCCATTTATTTTCAAATGATGTCTATACATGAACCGGGTCTAATGCAGTGTTGTCTCGACTTTAACGTAACTTTCATATTGATCTCCAATGACATCAAATATTTGTACAATTATTATACACACACGCAAACATACATATTTGTGCGTTGAAATGTTGGGTTGTAGATCATCATATTGTTGAGATAAATAGCACTATAGGATGGTCCTTAGATTATCAGTTTAGGGGGTGGTACTAGATTGCCTTTTGAACTGCCCGAGAAAACTGAACTCATCAACCATATAATAGTTGAGTTATTATATGTTATCTTATTCTTATTCTGTAGGATTACTTTTCCCGTAATTTATCCAAATATGGTTCTACGATATTATGCTTACCAGAGAGATTTTCATATTAATATTAGTTCAGCATTATGTTAATCGTTCCCCTTTGTTTTGTATAAGTAAACGTAAATTTGATTGAGATCTCAAAGTATGAGGTCGTATTTAAATGTCATATAGTTTTTAATATTTGCTTCGTGTTCGAACAACCCTTGAGAACTACGATTTTCCCCAAAACGGTCCATTGATCATTATATTTAACATACACTTGGACATAATTTTCAATGAAAATCTTGTGAACTAATCAATTTACGATGTGACATGTTCATTGTTCCATGTTTCTTACTACACATATTCTCCCAATGAAAATTAAACCACAAGATACTCCATAACTTAAACGATATTCGTCATTTAAAAGACAATAAGTGTGTGTTTGGAACTAACTAAATATAGTGTAAAGCTCTCAATAATTATAATAAAGAGTAAAAGAAAATTACTATAGTGTAAAGCTTTTACATGCTACAGTTCATAAACTTGTATAATGGCGTGTTCTTTGGACAGTTGTACAGCTAGCTATCATACCATAACCATAATTGATAACTCTAACATTTATCATTTACAAGACAATTTATAAATAATAAAAAAAAAATAAGAGGAATACTTTTTGTACTATACTTGCTTGTTCTCATTATAACAAATGAGAAACAGAAAAACAAAACAAAAACAAATAAACAAAAGTTCCAAGCAAAATTATGACTTTAGTTTGTTTTGGATCAAGTATATTCCTTCACTTCATGCACAACTGAAATCTAAAATGAGAGTCGCATTTGCTTCATATATGTTGCAAACCCACGTGCAGCTAGCTTACAGAATTTGTGGCAGTTAGACTCAGACAAAAATAATAATAATACAAAATTTAATTCATGGTCGAATTTTCAGTACAAAATCCACCCTGACAAAACCTCGTTCTGACTTCTGACGGAGACAAACGCACATGGATGAGGTCCTCTACTCCTTAGGAATTCCAAAGATAAACGAAAAGAAAACAAAAAATAAACCAGAAAAACAGTTTGTTTAATTTAAGCAATTTATACCGGACAAAACGGTTTCGGCACTCTTTGAAAAATTTATATCATTATCCTGTATTTACATTTGGAGAAGTATAACGCAAACCAGTGTCATACCAAAGTTCTATACCCCTTCGATCCCAGCCGTCCGATTAATTACGTATGATGTTTGCTTACATTATTATTTACATCATTTTCCCCTAATCTAAAAGCTAGGATCAAGTAGTGTACACTTTGTGTACAACCATTGTAAGCCAAATAAAATGTTAGTATTTAGGTATTATTTTAATTTCTAGACAATGATGTTTGTACTATAGAATACGAGAGCTTGACATTATAACATATTTATATATTATGCTTAAACATAATAGTATATAGAAACTTTTACACTGTAACGTATTTTTATTTTACACTATACCATGTAAGAGCTTTATACTATAATAGTTAATATTTATATGATTTAATATTTGAGTATGTGACTTATGTGGGGTTATCTAAATTAGGCTAGAAACAAGACAAAGCTGCTTAATTTCAATATAGTGTCGCTTACGACAAAACTTCTTATTTTAATGTACTTTGGTCACTAAATACAATGAATCTACTTGCTTACACCGTGTAAGTAAGTGAATATTTATGTGTTTATTCTTTAATCTTTTCTCCTTTATCGTTTTGATACCAATAATAGTTGACTATTTCTCTAATACGTGTTAAATATATGGACGCAAAATTGCACTATTAAGTGGTCTAAACTACTGTACATTGTGGGTTATGGCCATATTTCCTCATTGGACTTTTACTACTTGAAAATATACTTCATAGTGCATGCACGTAGTTAAATTTTGGTGTATTACGTGCCATGTTACCAAAACCATTTTTTATCACATGGAAAGTTGGAAAGATCATTTGACAAAAACGTTACCCTAGATTTGTTTAAAGTCGAAAAACAAAAAAATCCTAAAACGAAGATTTTATAGTAATGTGAACACCAAAAATCTAATGTCTGATCCCTGATCACCAGAAACAAATACCACCCCATTTCTTTTGTTTCTTTTCTTTTTTTTTTTTTCTCCCAATGTCAACTCTCAATCATGTCCATCGGAGAAACCATTTTCAAAACACAACCTTGAGATACAAAGCTAATCATCCCTTAAGTTTTTTTATTTTTTATTTTTTATTTTTATTTCCTTCTTCCTTTTCTTTTGCCAAAGTGTTAAGGATCCTCTTTTGGATACGCAAAAGAAAAATTAAAATCCTCATTTGAAGCATACATGTTAATTGAAAAGGGCACATGCCTATCTTCTATCGTCTATCGTCTATTTTCTACCCAAAAAACAATAATAATAAAAAGGCAAAGCAAAGATATATATGGTCTAGGGACTATGGTCTATGCCCTATGCATAATGCTACTACAATCGCATTGTAGGGGTATTATAGTAACTTCAGTCAAATTAACTTTGAAAAACGGTCCACAAAAGTGCAGACCAGCCACCCTTTTACCCTCCTCGGTCGCTTTAACTTGTAACGACTTTACCTGTCGACCTCATCACATAAAATATTTAATAAAACCAAATACAATAGACTTTAAAAAATAGGAAAATATACATCAAAATAAACAAAAGCTCACAACGACGTCCTCATAATTAGACGGTGCAACGTGTCTTCCCACACTTGGAGAATCCAATCTAGCACCGAGCACTTTAATCAATTCTTGTATTAAGATATTCCTCAAATTTATTAATTTTTTTTTTAATTTAAGATGTCCCTATCGTTGTGGGGCTTATGGGAAGCTAAATACTAGTATGGCCAAGGCAAGGCCAACGGGAATTGTCTTATCGTGGGCCGCCCCCGCACATGGCCATTAGGTACCAGTCCATGTGACAACCAATCGGAAGAGCGACAAGTGTGCAAAGTGCCAAGTCGGCAGTGGCGTAGTAGTCCACTCACGTTCCACGCGCGGCTGTCGCTGTCGACACTTGGCGCGTCCACCGCACCAGAAGGCACATGCCCAATGCGCCTCTCCACGGCCATCACTGCCTTGCATGTGCACCCTTTTTTCTCTTTCAAGTGCTTGTGTGTTTTGTCCTATGGAAACTTATTTCTTTCAAATTTTTGGTTGGTCGTTTTTTGTTTTTGAGTCCTGTACACGAAAGCGGTCTCCTCACGGCATTCCCATGGCTGGGGAATCAATGCTAGTTTTTGGTCCAAGTGCTAAAAAAAACTCTATTATGTCTGGCCAATTTCGTGTCTTTTATGTGTCATTTACCTTGAGATGTGACTGGTAAGTCTGTGTTTTAAACCATTTAAATCTAGTCCAATTTTTTACCCCAAAAAAAAAAAATCTATTTGAATTTATATTTGCTATTCGTTTGGTGAATTAATTTGAAATCTTTAGTTTAAACTAATACATAAAGCTCTCAACAATTATGCTCTGAAGCAAAAACAGTTGCAATATAAAGCTTTTGTATGATATAATTATAAACTCAAATTTTCAGCTCAAACCAGTTATCAAACACCTCATTGATCTGCATACTTTTTGTTTTGATGTGATCTTTATCATATTAACATGGCATGACAAAGTGGTTTTCTTTTTCTTTTCTTGATCTCTATAATATGTTTCTTATAATTTGTCATGTGATAGTGAGACGCATCAAAGTTCAAGATTTTATATATCTATGGAGCCCTAGAGGAATTTCCCCACGCTTAATTTCTCTAGTGCCTTCTTATGGAAAATGCGAAAAGGTTGTTTTTTTTTTCTTTTTTTGTTCTAAGAAAAATGTCGAAACATGCTACACATTTTATGTATATTTATGAAAAGTCTACAGTCCACTGGAGTGTAGTATACTTCCACCAATTGATTTGTACCACGAATGATAGACTAGCTAGCTTAGGCAAATGAAAACATGTATACTTCCAGTGTATAGTGCTACAGTCGGAAATTGTGGAAATATCTCTGATCAAAGCCGATTATTCCATAAAATACAATTCCTTTCATATTTTAACTTGTAATTCACTTCAATCTTAAACTGTCCAGAATTGTTACTTAATATGGCTTTACTCTGATCCTTGTGCTTGTCTCTTTGCTTAAGCCGCACTTCTGTTTTCCAACCCAAGAAACAAGTTAGAGAAAAAAAGGGTCAATTCTCCACATTTTCTGAACCATATTTATATTATTTAACAATTTTTGCATACTCATGGAGAAGGGATTTAACATTAATCTCCCAATTTTAATCATAGGCATATTAGTGTGGAAGATTAATAATTGGTCTTGTTATGAACCTTCTAACATCGAGCAATCCTATTTAACTCTATGAAGTATAACTCTGCTATTGATAAAATAGTATGACTCAATCTGAAAAAGTTCATTATATATCAGCATGAGACCTATAATTTTGTAAATAACGGGTTGGAAACCTATGGGATAAAAAGAATTTTTCTTCTAATATCTCATGCATTGTCGTTGACGATCAAAAGCAAATTGTCAACAAGATCTAGCTAGTTATAATTATGGCTTCCAGTAGAGCTGATTGGAATTGATATTCATTAATTATGATGATAAGTTGATGGCTATCATGACGTTCATACCAACAATATATAGTTACGATGTTTGCTGAGCTATAATATGCGTGAGTTTTACTGTGGAATAGATCTCATGAAGACTCAATTTGGTCTGTCCATTTATAATGATATGACATTTTATGATATATCATGGAAAAAAGTATTTGGCTAGAATAAATAAGGTCTAGAGCTAATAATATTGCAAAATCATGACTTTTGAGTATATATAATTGATATTTGACCTCATCACCTTCAAGGTTAAATTGAGTTGGTCATTATGGTGGCTATGATGAATTATCAAACTTTGCCTATACTTTTTATTGAAGGAAAATTTAAAAAAAAAAATTGCCTATATCAAACTTTGCCCTATTTGAGCTTATGGGGTAAAACTATATATATCTGTGCTATAAGACACATTAATATATGCATATTTAATATCATAGGATACTCTAAAAGACTAAAACTACCATATAAGCCAATCGATTTCATCTATAAAAGCACTTCCAATTTTTCAACACAAAATTTGACCACTTATTCAAGACGGTTGGTGCCTTGGTGGTTTGATCGGTTTGACTGATCTGCGAGAAAAAGTTATGAAATCCTTTTATAAGAGAGTAAAAGCTAAGTCCAAAGTTTGAACAGAAGTACTCGGAATTCTCTTTTTGTAGGAAAAGCACTAAACAAAGAGATCACGGCCTCATAACATGTATTAATATGTAGGGGAGAGGCAGATCATGAGTTGGTGTGTGGCGGCAGAGTGAGAAAATGATGTTTTCATATACAGCAAAAGCGGCTTTGTCTCCTTCAAAAAGTATGACCTATGTCTGAAATAATTTTATTTTATTTTATTTTATTTTATTTTCTGTTTTGGCTTCAAATGATTAGATTCGATGGGGGTTGAGGGGCGGTGATACTCCTTGTGAAAAACAAAAAAAAGTTACAAAAAAAAGTACAAAAGGAGATCTTTTGGAGCCAAGGTGAATTATGAGCTTGTGAAAGAATACTACCTAACTGAAGAAATGGCCAAAAAAAAAAAAACATTTCTAAGGACTATAGTCAGTCAGAAAAAAGTCAAACCGGGTCCCTTTGGGACAAAATCATTGCCATTAGAATGATTAGAAGAGAGTGGTAAATAGTTAAAGCCAACAACCATGCAGCTTGTTATTAATGGCATTGCTTGTCTCCTGACCTTGTTGCCCATTAGAAACATCTATCTTAGATGCTAGGAGGGCATGGAAGATATATGTGAGATATATATATATGTACCAAAATATTTATCAAAAATGACATGTATCATGATATGGGCTGTATTTGGACAACCATTTTTTGATGCCATATAAACCTATTGTAGAAGAGCACGTGTGCAAACGGAGACAGGTGTAGAGACATATTCTCCATGTATTAATGATTATATATTGTATGCAGTGAGTCGCCAAGAAACATTCTTTTTGGTGTTACCTAAAACATTCTTTACACGGCCGAGTTGAAACTATTTGTCCTTCAAAGTTTCATTGCCAAACTACGCAAAGCCCTTCAATCATCAATATTCTTCACGAAGAAAATAGTTTCCTTGATATGTATTCATTAATGTGACCTTAAAATATTATGTCCTTTCATGAAGTTTTATATATATATATATATATATATATATCTTCTTGTACCAAAACTACCTCTATATTCGCAAAATAAATAAATAAAACTATATATGAAGCACATAAGTTTAATGTGGCGGCAAAATGTTAGACTTTGAAAGAAGGTTCATATATCTTCGTGCACCATTAGAAGGAAAAAAAAAAAAAAAGCCTTGCTAAGTCACTTGCATACCTAAATGTGGCCTAAAAATTTTAATATATATATATAGTGTTGGAAAATCAAATTTTAACATTAAAGTTTTAACTGTTATAGTCTAAAACAAAAATTTACTACAATATAAAACTTCACGTACTACAATGTTTAAGTTTCAATTTTATTTCAAACATTGGCATATTGGCAACAAGCCAGTGAAATAAAAGAAATCAAGGGGAAAAAAAAAAATCACTATAAAATCCAGTAGTTAATAGGAAAAGAAAAGAAAATAAGGTGATCCCAAATGGAGATGAGGCTTAGAATCTGTTTCCGATCGATGTCCAAATCAATGGCCAAGTTAGAATTTTGAAACGTAAAATCCAAGCCAAATCCAATGTCTTGGATGTCCAATCAAATGGCTGTCAGTTTAGAGGCAAATCGGATGTCTGTTTCGACGTGAAAGCAAGATATATAATTTAAAATAGTGAACATTATGCTTGATGGCCTTGAGAGTTGATTTATTGGGTTATTGTCTAATATGGTATTTTCGGAGAGATTTGGATGGACCACGCGATCTTAATCATATAGCTATCCTAGGTCCATGTCAACTATCAAGGCACTTGATCATCAAAGTGTCCTTTCCTTGGATTGTTTTTCATAATCCAATCCAACTTCTGCTTCTGTATTATAAGCTTAATTATTGAATCTGCTTAATAATATGTAGCACTACTAGCTACTACTTCAGCAAAAGAGACAACACATGCATACGTTGTATACATGCGTACTTTTAAAATGAAATAATTTATAAAAATATATAGCTGAATTAGGACACCATTTACGACGGATAATTGGCGCAGTATTATAAGAAATTAAAATTTGGACTCTTATAAAAGTGCTAAATACAGCATATCTTATGTTATAAAAAAATACGTGTCTACTTTATTTTAGAGGTATCAATTTAGGCCGGACAAACGGATTGGCTTGTGACACATCTTTTTTTGACCTAAACCAAATCAAAGATTTAAGCTCAAAATAGAATCGTGTTAGGCCGGGCTGATTAAATATTTATTTTTAAATTTTTTAATTCTCTTATAAATATTTGGATAACACGGGCTGAATTGGGCCACTCTTTTCATTAACTGCCCGACCCTATTTTTCTTTCGGCCCGTGTGGGCTGAGACACCCCTACTTTCTTCCTTTGACATGGACCGTGTCAAAGATTAGTTCCTTTTTACAGCTTAATTGTAAGACACATCATGTCAAAAACAGAAACAATTATATGATCTGCTGTATACTCTATAATAACATTAACGTCTCCATTTGATATAGTGTACGGTTGAATATATATTTATTAAGAATTGCATGCTTTCATACTGTTTGATTATAATTCTGCTATGATATGATATTTTGTGATGTGTAGCATTTATACTAATTCTAAATCCTTTTAGAAATGGCGATTTTGTATAATTGTGCAAGTTAATAAATCAAAGAAAGTAGTTTACTGAATAAATAATTGATTTACCTTAGCTAATTTTTATGTTATAAATACTGTTGTTTATTTACTATGTAAATATTTTGTTCAACTATCATTACCAAGAACAAAGCAGATAGTATAAAATTATAAATCTTTCAGAGCAAAAAAAAAAAGGGGGAATTTTCGTAAATACGATCTTTTAAGATTCACTTTTTATAAATACCACATATGTTTATTTATGACACAACTTAAGATGCAACATGAATAATAGTGTACATAAACTTTAATAAGTGTGGTATAAATAAACACGATTTTTAAAAATATGACATAATATGTAATTTTTAGGTGGTATAAATCTGGCCACCTGTAGAACTTCTGTTTCAGATAACAGCCCGGCATTTTTTTCTTCGGGCTGGGTTACTCGCTGAAGTCTTGACCCAAGAGGAAAAATTAAACGAAGTCCATAAAATGGGCAACCCAAACCCAAACTACTCATATTTTTAAGGCTATGGTCAATATTGTCAATTTTTTTTTCTGGGTATTTCTTAAATTTTCATCCTATAGGGTTAAAATCCCACTACTTATAAAACTATAGGCCTAATCTAATATATAGTATACTTTTTAGATTGAAACTTATTGTTTTATTAATAGTAGGGTCTTAATTCCATATAGTTAAATATGATTGTTCATTTAAAAAGTGTATATTTTTCTCTATTAGCAATCAATCTTACTAATAATATATTCAACACGCTTGAGAGCATAGCTCAAATCTAAGAAATGGTAACGATTTAATTTTTGTGAGAGAAAATATTGTAATGAAACAAGTCGAAGTAGCCTTTTTTAGTACGAATTGGGTTGTCAATCAACACCATATTGTATAGCTTAAAGGGGAAAAAATAATTTCAATAGTAGCCTTTTTTAGTACGAATTGGGTTGTCAATCAACACCATATTGTATAGCTTAAAGGGGAAAAAATAATTTCAACATAGCACTATACGTGTACATTTTATATTTTTACAAAAAAAAAAGTCTACATATTTATTCTTCATGAAATAGATTCTACAATCTTTTATTGGAGCTATAAAAAGGGGAAAATGGATAGAAGTCCAAATTAAGAAAGCCCTCTCATTGAAGGGATGTAAAAATTCTACCCTTTTTTTTAAATTATAAATTTATGCCGTCAATTTGTTTCTTATATGTCAGCTTAAAAATAACAGGAACTTGAAATTATTAGACAATAAGGGGCTAAGAAGAGGCACAGATGCAGTAAATCGTCTAAATAATGGCAAAGAGGTAATAATTAGAAAATTCTTTGATTTTCAAATATGTACAATGTATTCTATCGGTTAAGACTTAAGAACTTTTCCCACTAAATTACTTTATCAAATTTTATTTACGAATTGGAATGCTAAGTTCTGTGTTCAATTTTTTAAGTACTTTTGTTTCTTGACGGTAAAGTAAAACTAAGCTCATGATCTTAGGCCGGAGCAAGTTGATAAATTTTTTTTTTTTTTTTAGAAGACTACATGTTATGTCATACTTTTAAAAGTTGTATTTTTTTATGCTACAATTAAAAAATTTTATATCACACTATCCTTCATATTTCATATTAAGTTATGTTATAAATAAATATATGTAACATTTATAAAAAGCAAATATTAATAGATTACGTTTATAAAAACTCCTCTTTCTTTTTGCATTTACATTGTGGAGAAAATGATCACTATAGCCCCTCCCATACCAATCCAAAACCTTGGACTCAATTGGCCAGCTGTAAATATGGCTAATCATTAACTATCAAAAATATATCTAATCATTAGAATAAGCTTAAAACTAGCCGCGATTAAATTTGCATTGATTTGTACATGTTCCAACCGATCCAACCTTGGAATTTAGTAGTCCGATAAACCTTCACAAATAAGAAAGGAAGGGACGAGTTAAGAGGAAAAGTAGTAACAACAACAACAACAACATCTTTTAGCATTCACTAAGGACTTGTCCAGTACTGTCGAAAAAAAAAAGTGTAAACACCTAAAAGTAGGAATCAAGGGGATCATAAAAAGTCGAGGAAAATGCCTACTTAAAATGATTATTTCATTGAAAATATTGTGTATTTTTCTGCTGTTTTTGGTCTAGAGAATGATTGGAAACATAGTTGAAACTAAAACATTATGGCATACGATCGAATTTTATATTGTTAGCCTATTTTTGCTTTACATGAGAGCTTTATATTATATTAGTAGTCCAAAACCTTCAAAAATAAGAAAGGAAGGGACGAGTTAAGAGAAAAAGTTATAATAATAATAATAATAATAATATCTTTTAGCATTCACCAAGGGTTTGTCCAGTATTGCAGGAAAAAAGAACTGTAAACACCTCAAAGTAGAATCAAATGGATCATAAAAAGTCCAAGAAAATGCCTACATAAAATGATTATTTCATTGAACATATTGTGTATTTTTCTACTGTTTTTGGCTTAGAGAGTGTTTATGAACACAGTTGAAACTAAAACATTATAGCATGTAATCGAGTTTTATATTATTAGCATAGTTTTGCTTTACATCAAAGCTTTGTATTATAACAGTTAGAATTTTTGTATTAGAACTTGATTCTCAAAAAGAGAAGGAGAACATATGAGATTAAAATATTATATTTATAGTATTTAGGCTTATGATTTATTCACAATCAGAATTACCGTTTATACAAATGAAATATTGATAGTTTGTATTAAGATCACTTATGACACAATCCTTGTTTAATACATACATAAATACATAAATACGCAAATAAATTGGATGAACATTGCACATGGCATGATATAGAAAGGGTTAGTCGTGCCCTTTCCGACACCCCAAGGAGGGAAAAAAATGTGCCGTACTTGGTGGAATTGATAAGAGAGACATGACTGTCGGGATAGTTTCTTTTGTGCACAAGCCTTGCATTACAACGCACAAGAATGATGCATCGCTTCAATTTTATTTATTTATTTATTTAATTATCTTTTGGAAATTTCTCTTATTAGTTAAATATATTGGATTTTCATGAGATATGACAACCTATAGATAACCTGTTATTCGATTAATCTAATTATCCGATGAAAAATCTGTCATTTTTTAGTATTTACACATACACACACACACACACATATATATATATCTATATCTATATCTATATCTATGCTCGTATGTCTTAATTTTTTCTCTAAATTTCCGATTCATTGAGCTTAAACAAAAATTTCTTAATCATGCGCAGATAAAAAACTTGGGTTTCTATGCTCATTAAGTTGGACCCTGCGACTGTAGATAAAGCTAGGTTTTTATCAGTTTATGTATGGATCATAGATTGATGGAAATATTAATAAGATTTTAATCTGAATGACTTTTTTTTTTTTCTTCTTTTTACCTGAGAATCCCCGCATAATGCGAGCAGTAATATTTTAAAATTGAGGATCCCACTTATAAGGCACCACTCTTTGTGCAATTGATTTTAGTTGACAAATCTACATCAATTTTGATAGCAGCAACACTAAATAAAACAACGTTTTATTTGATATGGACAACTTATATGCTCCGTTTGGTTAACAAGTGGTTTTGAATTTATTGGTCCGCAAAAATAGGCGTTTGGTATGTGCAAGTTGTGAGGATCATTTAGAACGGGCTTAAATGTCAAATTTGAGAACCCCACCATCTTAAAAAATTTATATTGTATGCCACTCATTCTACAATTGGATTGATTTATGCCATACGCCCAAAAAATATTTTAAAATATACCATAGTGGCATTAGTAATAATTTACGTACTGACCAAAATACCCATAAAACTAAAGCTAGTTTTTTTCTTTCTTTCTTTTTTTATATCTCTTTGGATATTGGCTAATAGGATATTTGGGTATTTCTAATATAAGTGATGACGTGGTTGTGGCATTCTTTGCATATATTATTTTTCATGGCACAAACCAATCCAAGCTTAAATTTGTGTCATTTTTGTAAAGAACCCTTTAATCTGTTCTAATCGTTTTGAACTATTTATCCTTCCCAGTCTCGTTTTCTTTCATAAACCATATTTTCCAAATTTTTTGATGTGATATTTATTTTATTTTTGTTTCAAATTTTTATATTCTAAATGCAAGTTCAACTATTTAAACTGCACAGGTTCAAAACTATTACCCTACTAGTTTAAACTATAAAGTTTAAAACTACACCAGTCTGAACCAACGTATTAAACCAACCCTAGAAGGTGTAAATAACATGAAGAAATTGAAGTGCCAAAGCGCTACCAATATAACATAACCATATATTAGCTAAGTATACGATATTGCCCTAGTGAAAATCCCTTTTTTTTGGCCCATAATACTTTGGTTTTTTGGGTGAGCTAATAATCATGTCCTTGACGAGAGAGAAATTAGACATGAGCCGATCATCACGTATAAGTTAAAAGCAATTTGATAAAATTACATGTATCTAATTTTGTGTTAAAATCCATCATACGATGCAAATTTTTTTTTAAAATTTTTACGAGTAGTTAATAAACTAACTTTCAATACAAAACAAGACGAAAGCTTTTAGGTATATGTTGCAAAACTACAAATATAAGACAAATCCTGACAATATTCGGTAGCCATATTTTCGTTTCAAGATCTAAACAAAAAGGATAGGAGACAAGGAAAAATAATATCAATACCAAGGATGACCGTGCATTTTAACTTTTGCTAATCCATCGGCGGGCCATTTGGATGGTCCATATATATTGTAGGTAAATGATAAACAGATAACGTATTTAAATATGATAAAAAGTGGAAGTGAAGAAGACATGTCAACATTCTTTAAACTAGCTGGCACAACAAAGCATATATACTTGATCAATTATATTTGTGGACAGGATAAATACGACCAGCAAATAATAAGAAAATTATTGAAACTTAGCATAATATGCCATTAACTATATATATAATTATGTATTTATGTGACATTAGAATAAGAAAATGCGTTTTGATTTCTCCCTCTCTCTCTACACACGCACACACACATCACTTGTTTTTATGGTCGGCTCTTGAAACATACATTACACATATACATATATTTATATGTATAAATATGTATATATTATTAATATAAGAGTATCGTACGTACATATTTAACACTAAGTCCAAGTCCACAATCACATACCCATTAAGTTTCCCCACCACTACCTACTTAATTGTCAATTAGTTTTAACAACTCATTTGAGCTATATATTCAAAACCCACTTAACAAAGAAGCTTGCAAGAGTACTTTTAAATCATATATAGGTTGAACATGCTATTGCAGACTGTACATCCGCTATACATCCTTTGCTTTAGTTAGCTAATTCGTTATTCTTCACGTGCCCACACGGAGAGAGGTCTCAATCTGGCGTCTAATTAAGGCGCAAGGTTTTGTTTGTAAATATGAAAATGTTAGAAGTGCGTTTAAAAAAGTAGTTGAAAATATATAACTGAAACAAAAAACAGTAGCTATAAGAGCTTTATACTATAACAGTTGGAACTAATAAGTTCTAATGACGTTACCAAACAACTGTTGTTTCAAGTAGGATTGCCTGTAATATGATAATATGATATCGAGATTGATCAAGTGTTTTTTGTTTATGGTAATGAGCGGTTGGGAATATTGAACATCAAGTTGCACAAAATTTGACTTACTGGTTTCATGACTTGTATTCTCAAGGATCGAGAAAACACATAATTGAATGATTAGTCCATTGTTTTGGAAGCTTAAAACTGTTTTAGTGTTTAAAAACAATTTACATGTCTCATCAATCTGATGCGATGCGTACATACATATATATGCGTGTGTGTGTATATATATATATATATATAACGATGTAATTAGTAATCACATATGAAAATTATAGTACGCATAGGTCATATATCTCGACAGCTGCTACTCAAAGTACCATTAAAGGTCAATGTCAATGGAAATTTTCTGAAATTTTATTTCGAAAACGAAATATATAAATTTAAGAACCAAGTTTTATCACTCTAACGTTATTAAAAAGGAAAATTTATATACACTAAGGATAGATATTGATATGTAATCATGATCTCCACATGTCAATTTTGTTAATTAAATGTGAATAATGTTAAACGTTTGCTCTCAAAATGCAATGACCTCAGATATACAAATTTTTATGAAAGAGATGGACCCATTCGAGTGCCTGAAAACTATTTAAACTAACACGTTTCAATCGTGAAAAGAACAAGCGTTTCAGCTATTTACGACTTCGTTTGAAGAACATGTTGAAACTTGAGGTTTGAACTTAAACATTATAGCATGTGAGAGTTTTACATTATAGTAAATTTTTGTTTTTTCAATGTAGTATGTGAGAACTTTATATTGTAACAAACTAAACTTATTATTCCTAACGTATTTTCCAAACGAACTATACTTTAGAACTATATGAAAGAGGTGGGAGGGAAGGACTTTTAACTTTAAACCGTCTAATTTTTGTGTATAAAATGGTGTATAACCAACCATATTATGTTATATCAATTAAAAAATTTAAAATGCTTTTAAATTGACATTTTTATGTTGGATTTAATTCGTGTGGGCATACATATATATATAATAATTGTATATTATAGGCTATCATAAGATTGAACCTAATTAAAGTGATATAATAAAGTATAAAGTTTTGGCTTTTAAAGCATCTTATAAAGTATGGGTCATTTATGAGTAAAGACCTAAAAGTCTAATTTCTATTTTTATGATAGGCCAAAATAGAATAAGATAAATTAAGATAGTTATAAATGGTTATGGTCCCTGAGTCATACGCACAATTTTCTTTTCTAACATCCCATCATTAGGAAAAAAAAAAAAGAGAGGAGAAACTATATGTATTGACTCAGAAGATCAAGAATCGAAAAATTCAAGGATTATATCCGTTCACATGGATTCAAATATGCTTTCGTTAAATTTCTTGATGAATTAACATAAGATTTTGGTAATGTTTTCATCTATAAAGTTTTCTTTTAACAAATGGCATCAGTGCCTCCTCATGTTGAATTATTGAGAAATATTTTCTCAAAATTTTCGGTTAAATTTTCCGTTGAGAACAATTATTTGAAAAGTTTCAGTTGAATTTGTTTTATATATATACACACATACATACATATATGAAAGTATGTATTCAATTAATATATGTGAAACGAATTCAGGTTGAAAGTTTATGAATACATATATATATATATATAAATATATAAAGTTAAATAAATTTTAAGATTCAGATTGAACAAACATTTTTTTTCTTATGGATTCAGAATTCGTTTATGTGTATATATCTACACACACAAACGAATTACTTGATTCGTTTCTTTTATATGTTTAATATAACATTCTGAAACGAATGCGGTTTCATATGCATGGCTGCCGTTCAAGTAACAAAGAATTTTTTTTTCCTTTCTTTTGAATGTTAAGAACGGTAGTTGGCTGCCGAAGAACGGAAAAAAAAAAAAAGAAAAAAAAAAAGCAAAACCGTTCTAAAACTTGCAAAACCGTTTTAGGTAACTGTTAGATTATCTGGTTTATCAAGTCCAGTTAATTTCAGTTGGGCCTAAGGTTTGTCAAGCCCATCAGCCATATTAACAACAAATTGGGTCTGGATCCATTTTTGGATTTATTTTAAATATTGGGTCAAATAATGGATCATTGGGTTTAGGTAATTGAGTTTGGGTAAAGAGTTAGATAAAGTTAACCCATCCGTACAGTCTCTCACATGTAGGGACCCGACCCGATTTGACTGTAATGACTAACTTTGACCGTTGACTTTGAAAAAAAATTATTTATTTATTTATTTTTAATTTTAGTTTTGGTCATTTATATTGCAATTTTAAATTCAAATATTGGTATTTTATATGTATTTTGAGATGAATTAATTGAAGCAATATGTCACTAAAGTAGCCTCTCTTATGGAAATTAATTTGTTTTGGAATATAAACGGTTGTGTCCATACAACTAACGTGAATATTGATCGGCCAAAAGAAAGGCTAATATTTGACAGAATTGCATGTACACCTATCGTAATAAACACATGATAATTATCCAGTTCTTTACATGTAAACAATAAACCAGCCCAAAGGAAGAATTATTGTTATTGTCAGTGTTTGATTACTACACTAAGAGTACCACTTACAAGTTAATATTTTCGTCCAAAGACTAAATATTAATGTTGTGCTAGGTATCTCATGATGGGCCCTACCATTATTTGAATTTATATAAGTATGATATGAAACTTATGTGAGCTTCTTGTTTTGTTGTTTTGTTCTTTGTTCAGTTACAAGTTCTGCTTCTAATATTTCTGCTTAGGAGTGCACAAAAACCGCCCTGCAACCGTCGGCCGCCCGCTCAAAAAAAAGATTATGCGGGTTCAACCCGCCCATTGGCGGGTTCAACCCACCCGCCTACATATGTTGGCGGGCGGGTATGGTTTTAAATTTTAGGGGGCGGGTTCAACCCGAACCCGCCCGCCTAATTCTTAAAAAAAAAAAAAAAATCCTAATCTAAACCTCTCCCACTCCTCATTCTTTAAAAAGAAAAAGAACATTTGACTTTGTTCATCATTTCATCTGTAGTATCCTGTTATTTTCGAACCCAATGAACAGGTTTTATGGAAGAACAAGAATTCTTGACTTTGTTCATCACTTCATATATAGTTGATGTTTCTTGTTGCAATGAATGATTATGTTTCTTAATTTGTTGTGAATATGGTTATTGTCTTTAGGCGTCAAACTTGGTTGTTGTTGAGAATGCTTCATACATTATCGTCTTATATTTTCTACAAATTTTCTTCATTTTTTTTTAATAAAAAAGAGCTCAAAAAATTATATTGTACATTAGTGTAGACCCAACCCGCCCAACCCGTCCGCACCGCCCGCACCCGCCCGCCCCCAAACCGAAACCGCCTGCCACTCCATGGGCGGTTTGTGGGTTGGTTAATCGCCAACCCACCACTTAAAAAAACCGCCCCGCACCCGCCCAAAAACCGCAAACCCGCCCGTTGTTCACCCCTATTTCTGCTAGCATCAATTTGATTCTCATGCTTAATGGCACAAACTTCAAGGCATGACAAGAGAACATTATGATTGTTCTCGGTGTCATGGATCTAGAGTTTGCGTTGAGAGTTGAACGGCTTTCTGACCTTATAGATAATAGTTCCTCTTATAATAAGAGGGACATGGAAATGTGGGACCGTTCAAATCGCATGAGTCTAATGATCATGAAGCGTGCTATTCTGGAAGCTTTCAAGGGCATTATGCCTAAAAGGTTGCTACAACCAAAAGTTTCCTTGAGGAAATTGAGAAGAGATTTGCCAATAACAAAAATGCTAAAACAATTACGCTTTTGGCAAGTCTTATTTCAATGAGATACAAAGGAAAAAGGGAATATAAGAGAGTACATCATGGAGATGTCTCATCTTGCTTCAAAACTAAAGGTATTCAAGTTAGAGTTATCCAAGGACTTGCTTGTGCATTTAGTTTTGATATTTCTTTTTGCACAGGTCAGTCAATTTAAGGTGAGCTACAATTGTCAAAATGACATATGGTCCCTTAATGAGCTCATCTCATATTGTGTCAAGAAGATGAAAGGTTGAAGCAAGAGAAGGCAGAAAGTGCTCATTTGGCTACAACCTCTAAGGACAAGATTAAGAAAAAAAAAAAAGAAAAGTAAGGAAGCTGTAGGTGCGGCACTACAAAAGAAACAACAGAAGGGACAAGGTGATGAATTTGCCTGTTTCTTTTGTGGAGGTGTTAGACACAAGAAGACGCAATGTACCAATTATCATGCATGGCATGCAAAGAAAGGTACACTTCTCAACCTAGTTTGTTTTGAGGTTAATTTAACTTCGATACCACGACACACTTGTTGCATAGATTTTGGTACTATTACTCACATAAGTGTGTCTATGTAGGGTTGCCTAAGCTGCCGAAAGCCAAGTGATGATGAAAGATACACCTATGTAGGCGATGGCAAGTCAATAGAAGTTGAGGCAATAGAAACATTTAGGTTATTATTAAGGACTGGGTTTTCTTTGGATTTAAATGAGACTTATGTTGTACCGTTGTTTAGACGAAATTTGATTTCTATTTCTATACTAGAAAAACTTGGTTATTCTTATTCATTTGAAAATAGTCAATTTAGCCTTTTTCAAAATTTAAAAGTTATTGGTTTTGGTTCTTTATCTGTTTATGATAATCTTTATTTGCTTGATACGGTTGTTTTATTTAATGAAACCTTGTATATAAATACACGTGGTGCAAAGTGAAAATTAACCAATCAGAATTCTGCTTCATTCTGGCACAAGAGATTAGGTCATATCTCCAAGCAGAGAATTGAGAGACTTGTATTTGACGAGATTCTTGATCCCCTTGATTTTACAGATTTTGTAATTTGTGTTAATTGCATAAAGGGAAATGTGGCGTACGGCACCGTCCCACCTCTTTATGTGGCGGCCGCCCACTCATCCGTACTGTCCCCTCTGGGGCCCACTGGTCCCTCAGGGTTTTTCTTTCGCGTCCCTCATGATTCGAACCTTAAACCTCCCTTAAGAGGTTCTTATTTCCTTCATGAGTACTAATTGAGCTAATAGCTAGTAGCTCAATTGGTACTCATGAAGGAAATAAGAACCTCTTAAGGGAGGTTTAAGGTTCGAACCATGAGGGACGCGAAAGAAAAACCCTAAGGGGCTAGAGGACCCTAGAGGGGACAGTACGGATGAGTGGGCGGCCGCCACATAAAGAGGTGGGACGGTGCCATACGCCACAGGAAAACAGACAAATATAAGGAGATTATATGCCAACAGGACCTCAGATGTCTTAGAACTAATTCATACAGACATTTGTGGGCCATTTCCTACGTCTTTTTGGAATAGTTGACAATATTTTATTATGTTTATAAACAATTTATCACGATATGGCTACCTATATCTCATTCATGAGAAGTCCCAATCACTGGTTGTGTTCAAAAATTATAAGACTAAAGTTAAGAACCAACTCAGCAGAAGGATTAAAGGCGTTAGATCTGGCAGTGGGGAGAATACTATGGCAGATATGACAGATTAGATGAACAATATCTAGGACAGTTTGCTAAGTTCCTAGAGGAGTGTGGTATCATCCCACAATATACCATGTCGGGATCACTTAGCATGAATGGTGTTGTTGAAAGGCGAAACAGAACACTTAAAATTATGGTCAGAAGTATGATTAGTCATTCTACCTTGCCAGAATCTCTCTGAGGAGAAGTTTTAAAGACTGCCGCTTACATACTCATTCTGCCTCTTATGAGCTTTGGATAGGCAAGAAGCCTAGTTTGAAGCACTTGCATATTTGGGGTTGCCCAACTGATATAAGGCCTTATAGGCTAAATGAAAGAAACTGGACTCTAAAACTATCAGCTACTATTCTATTGGATATTCTGAGAGGTGAAGAGGTTACAAATTTTATGATCCCATGACTAAGACAATTTTTGAGATGGGAATTGCTTGGTTCTTTGAGGATATTGAGTTTGCGAGGGGATAGGATTAGAGATATTATCTTTAAAGAGGAATATGTCACTATTCCTCCAATTGTTATTGATAATGATCATGATCAGGCTTCTTTTCATGACATTGTTCAAGAAGCAACTTTGGATCAAGACAACACCAAAGTACCTCCCATTCAAAATCAAGAAATTGTTTCAGAAGAACAAACTCAATAGCCTCTAGAACCAATGCCATTAAAGAGATCCACTCGAGAAAGGAGAAGTGCAATTCCTAATGATTATATCATATTTCTCCAAGAACATGTGGTGGACATTGGAGTGGTGGAGGATGATCCAATCAGTTTCTATCGAGCCATGCAAAGTTCTAACTCTCAAAAGTGGATTGATGCTATGAATGAGGAGATAAAGTCCATGAAAGATAATGACGTTTGGGATCTTGTCCTATTGCCTGAAGGAGCGAAACCCATTGGTTGCAAATGGATATTTAAGACCAAGAGGGATTCGAAAGGCGATGTGGAGAGGTATAATGTGCGTCTTGTTGCAAAGGACTTTATTCAAAAGAAAGGCATTGACTATAAAGAGACTTTCTCTCCAGTTTCATCGAAAGACTCTTTTAGGATAATAATAGTATTAGTAGCACATTTTGACCTTGAGTTACATTAGATGGATGTAAAGACTGTGTTTATCAATGGTGACATTGATGAGATGATTTTTATAATGCAGCCAAAAAACTGTGTCAGAAGACTCAAAGCAAATGGTTTGCAAACTGAAGAAATTCATCTATGGGCTTAAGCGAGCTTCTCGTTAATGGTATTACAAATTTCATCAAGTTATAAGCTTGTTTGGTTTTGAGATGAATGCAGTTGATGATTGTATATACCACAAGTTCAGTAGGAGTAAGCATATTTTTTTAGTTTTATATGCCAATGACGTATTACTTGCCAGTAACAATATAGGCTTGTTGTACAAAATCAAGAGATTTCTAGCAAAAAAAATTTGAGATGAAAGATCTTGGGGACTACTCTTTTGTATTAGGCATACAGATACACTAGGATCGCTCTCGAGGTATACTTGAATTATCACAAAAGAGCTATATCGAGAAAGTACTTAAGAGATTTGGCATGTAAGATTGTAAACCAGGTGACACCCCTATTGCTAAGGGAGACAAGTTCAGTCTCAGTCGATGCCCTAAAAATAATTTAAAGTTAAAGCGACGTAGAAGAATCCTTATGCATCAGTCGTGGGGAGTCTGATGTATACTCAGATTTATACACATTTGGATATTGCGTACATTATTGGGATGCTAGGCAGGTATTTAAGTAATCCAAGAATAGATCATTGGACAGCAGCTAAACGAGTCATGCGGTATTTACAGAGAACAAAGGATTACATGCTCACATATAGAAAATTGGATCAGCTAGAGATCATTAGGTATTCTGATTCTGATTTTATTGGATGCGAAGACAGTCGGAGATCCATATCGGGCTATATCTACCTACTAGCTGGAAGAGCTATTTCCTAGAAGAGTGCTAAGCAGATACTAATAGCTTCTTCCACCATGGCAGCAAAGTTTATAGCATGTTATGAGACATCCAACCATGGAATATGGCTACAAAATTTTGTCATTGGGCTGCAAATTGTGGATGAAATTGAAAGATCACTTAAGTTATTTTGTGACAATAAGCGCAGTGCTATATTATAACAACAACATGAGCTCAACAAAGTCGAAATACATAGACATCAAGTTCTTAGTTGTTAAAAAAAGAGTACAGAGTGATCAGGTGTCTATAGAGCATATTGAGACAAACTCTATGGTTGTGGATCCGCTTACTAAAGGATTACCACCCAAGGTCTTTCATGAGCACTACTACTCAAATGGGTGTTGTATCTCTTAAGGATATGTTATTTTAGTGGGAGTTTATATTTTGGATGCTTTTTAGTTGTAGACACATTTTATGGATGATTTATGGCTATTTTCTACAGAAATAAAGTTTATAGTTTATTTTCACTCTGAATATGTTTGATTTGATCTTACTAAAGCATAAGGTTGGACCAATAGGAAATAGGCATGTTAAGATCACATTGCATAAAATTTTCTTGCTACACATTCATACTTGATCCATGTCGTTCGTTATATTAATATACATGACCATTGATGGTTTAGTTACGTTACATGTAATAAAGACCGCTTTGATCTTATATTAATATAATTAATGGACTGGATTGATTAGAGATGCTTTTGGTAATGATAACAAAATTTTGAGCTCCTAAGGTTATGTTATGATATACAATTATGAAGTGTTTTGTATATATGTGGCCAAAGTGGGAGATTATTGGATTTAATCCGTGTGGGCATACATATATATATAATATATAATTGTATATTATAGGCTATCATAAGATTGAGCCTAAATAAAGTGATCTAATAAAGTATAACGTTTGGTTTTAAAGCATCTTATAAAGTATAGGCCCATTTATATGTAAAGATCTAAAAGCCTAATTTTTATTTTTATGATGGGCCAAAATAAAAATAAGTAAATTAAGACAGTTATAAATGGTTATGGTCTTTGAGTTATACGCATAATTTTCTTTTCTGATATCCATCATTAGAAAAGAGAGAGAAGAAACCATATGTATTGACTTAGAAGGATCAAAAACTAAAAGATTCAAGGATTATATCTGTTCACATGGATTCAAGCATTCTTAATGAATTAACATGAGATTTTAAATTTGGTGATGGTTTTCATCTATAAAGTTTTCCTCTAACATTTTATGCTTTAGTTTTCAGTACATTTAGTAACATAATGCAGAATTTAATTAGTTACTAATTAAGACACTAGCAATTAGACATGCGATCACATCTGAAGCAATATTGAAATAGACAATGTCGTCAAACCTATGCTAACGTTAGGCAAGAACGAAGAATTTATATTCTGGTTTCACTACAAATAGAAACTAAAAAAATAATGAAAATCATATTTTAGAGCATTACAAATTCCAAAATTTCAAAAGCATATTTCATACCATTTAAGCTTTGAGAGCACTTCTTGTATATAACACAAGCGTTCAAGATGCTCTTATATGGGTAACAATCTTTTTCTTTTAATGAAAGAGAAGTTCATAAATTTAGATTAAAAAATAATCAAAATTAAAAGTAAATGAGATGTCATCGCGCATTCATAGTCTCTATTATCTACCAAACCATAAAAATAATAATTATTATTTAATTTAGTTTAGGAAGTCTATTAGTGCTTCATAATGAAACTAGCACAACTAATCCTGGCGGTCCACTTCACCACACCCATAAACAAATCAGATGGTCGGTCACGCAAACGCAACACCAAATTGAGCACAGGGCCCCACTTTCCACAGCTAATAGGCGGAGATCAAAGTTGAAAGTCACATCAGACGTACACGTGGTACAGGGGAACAACCCGGAGGCTCGCCGAATTGGCTGTCCAGACAAGGACAGGTGGCAATAAAAAACACCCCCTCTTTGCTCTTTTTGTGCTTGAATTGCACCTTCTAACCGGATTGAAACCGGCTAATCCGGTCACTACCACACCGTTTTGACTTTGTCCTCGAGGACTCGTTATACATAACTGTCACTAACCAGTGCCAAAAACATCACATAGAACTCTTTGGCTTGTGTATAGAAGCCAAAAGCAAATTCCGAATTCTTCGCAAAAAAAAAAAATGACGATTTCAAGAATCGCCATAGGAAACCCGGCCGAGATCGGCCAAGCCGATGCTCTCAAGGCGGCTGCCGCGGAGTTCTTCTCAATGGTCATCTTCGTCTTCGCCGGTGAAGGCTCCGGCATGGCTTTCAGTAAGCACAAAAAAATTGATATTATTTTATAATTTTTCTTTCATTTTCTAAATTCAGAGAGATCAAGAAGTTTGATGTTTGAATATCTACGTAATTGGCAGACAAGCTGACGAACAATGGCGCATCAACACCGGAGGGGCTTATATCGGCGTCGTTGGCCCACGCTTTCGCACTTTTTGTGGCGGTGTCGGTTGGCGCCAACATCTCCGGCGGCCACGTCAACCCGGCCGTCACATTCGGTGCGTTCGTGGGAGGACACATCACTCTCATCAGGAGTATCTTGTACTGGATCGCTCAGTTGCTTGGATCCGTCGTTGCTTGCTTGCTTCTCAAGATCGCCACCGGTGGATTGGTAAGGTTTTTTTTTTATTTTTTGAGGAATGGATTGGTAAGTTTTCCCTGCGAGACAAAATATCTAAATTCACGTAAATATATAACGTTGTTTAATGTATGTTAGTATTCCTGTATGCCATCCAGGTTCGTTCCAGTGATATTCTAGGTTGTGACCATTTTTTCGTTTTAAGTTTCTCGTTTTAGGGAAATTATGGTTGATTTTGAGTATTCACAATTAATCCTCCAAACTTAATAACTGATCATACAATCTTAATCTATCTCAAATTTTTGCCTCCATTTAAACATGACGGAAATAATGTTAATATTTAACTCTTCATTTTGTTTATATCTTTAATAATATCATGTCATATTAATTAAATTTTTTTTAATCATAAATAGTATCGTGAAATTTTGATTGATTCATCGATTTTATTGATGTGTCATGATTTTAGTGGAGAGATATGAAAGAATAAGAGATAGGAATTGGTTCCATGTAAACGACGTTATCAATTTACGCCACCTTGCGGTGGTTTAAAAATTTTAAAAATTAACTGTTAATATTAAAAGTTCATAGGACAATTTAGTGGACAAAGGTGCAAAAAATACATGACTATAGAGAGAGAATAAATCACGCATAACTAATCCCTTAACATTACAAATTTCTCAATAAAATAAAATATTTTGTCATGCAGGAAACATCCGCCTTCGCACTATCGGACGGTGTAGGAGCATGGAACGCCGTGGTGTTCGAGATTGTGATGACCTTTGGTCTCGTCTACACGGTGTACGCGACCGCAGTGGATCCAAAGAAGGGCAACATTGGCATATTAGCACCCATAGCTATTGGTTTCATTGTGGGTGCCAACATCTTGGCCGGTGGCGCCTTCGACGGGGCTTCCATGAACCCCGCTGTGTCGTTTGGGCCAGCAGTTGTCAGCTGGGCTTGGGCCAACCACTGGGTGTACTGGCTCGGCCCATTCGTCGGCGCAGCCATCGCGGCCCTTGTCTACGAGATCATCTTCATTGGCCCAACCCCACACGAGCAACTCCCGACCACGGATTACTAAGGAATTAAGAAATATTTGCGTCTTGTGTTGGATCGGAATTGTTCGGTTTGAAATTTTGAATTCCGTGGGGTTGCTTTTGTGGTGTTGTTTGTATTTGGTTGTTGTTAACTGTTGGTTCCTCTTGTGAATCTTGTCGTCGTTTTCTTTTTTTATGTTTCAATCTAATTACGATTTTTGAGAATTATTCCCTTTTTGTTGTCTCAGTTTAAAAAGTTCTTTTTCAAAAATTTTTTAGGCACAGTGAGTGAAGCACCTACGTCACTAAAGAATTAATTAAAGGACCTGATATGGAAAAGAATAGAAAATGGTGGGCAAAAAAAATAATAAAAAATAAATAAAGTACAGCGACAAAATGCAACAAAAAGGGGTAGCGCAATCTCGTAATGGCCGGTGGCTTTTGGTAACATGGGAGACTTTGGACCACTCCCTAAGGCGAATCAGAGAATTTGATATTCATATATATACGAGAAAGAATTTTAAGTTTAATCTATATATAAACGTGGGAGAATAATAAACATAACGAATTAGTAATGTATTCTTCCCTCCGAAAAAGTAAGTAAAGAAAGAATTGGTTGGGAAGAAGACCTAGATAGTGTTTGAAAACATGATTCGAATAAAAGATTTAAATTAAAAATATTATAACAATTTAAAGTTTATGAAAGAAAATGCTATAGTAAAATTAAACTTGAATCACAATTTTTTGCTTTTGACTATGGTTCCTAAAAAGACTCTAAAGCATTATTATGGTAATAATAGTAACAAATGATATAAAACAGAGTTATTACATGTGATAGAAAACCATATCCTAATCACAATTCTCAAAAATCATAGCCATTATTATTATCCCTTGAGTATTTTCAATCAAACCTATAGTAGTTTCAGCCTATAATTGGCGTTCAGTTGCTATATCTATTATATTTTTTACGTCTGAATTTGTACTTGTACTCTTGTAATTTTTAATGCAATTTCCATTTTCAAACAATAAATAAATAAATACCGATTATGCCACCGTTCCTCATTAACACCCTTAGTTCTAAAAATTATATTTTGTAACCACTATTTGTTTTTTATTTCAGCTATAACTTTGTCCTATTCTTATAGACTCGAGTGCTCTGACTAGGCCAACAACTTTATTTCATATGCAATAGGGTGAATAAGCTGCCAGGTGAAATCTTTGACTAGGCCATGTGGGCTTGCAAATTTTTTATTTGCTTAAATTCGGTTTTATTTTTGATTCATTCCAGAATTTGAATAGTCCATGTGACTGTTGTTTTTTTAACATATTAGTGCATTAATCTGGATAGGAAAATGGGCATATCAAACCTGAAAACCTTTGAGTTTTTCTCATTATTTTGAAATTAATTTTGAATTGATTCTCATTATTTCACGGCTTTATAACACTCCTTCATGAGCCCATAAAAGGAAGCCATTCTCAACTCATTAGCATACATTCGGAAATTCTTCTACTCTCTAGGGTTGTTCTTAGGCTTGAGTTTTCCTTAGAGTTTCTAGGTGTTCTGGTGATATAGGAAAGGCACGGTTCATGTTCGTTAGTACTTTTGGTGTCAAAGTTCTACTCAATTGTCGTTGTATTTTGGGAGATAAACGTTTAATGTAATCTTGAACATCCAGGCAGAAGACGAGTAGACACCCATTACATAGGAAAACAAGCGATACTTGGAAACAAAATGCACCAAGATTGGTCAAAACTATCGTTTTGATTTGCCAGGACCTTTAGCCAGTTTATTAATTCCAATGTTACCAACGAAGACCAACCTGAAAGCTAAAGTTGAAATGATACATATGATCTATAGCAACAGAACAAGGAAGTTCTTTGTATGTCATACAAAGTTCTTTATTCCTTTTTTTCCCCCGCTTGTTAACAAATGTCTATGTTATTTTTTATGTTTAGAATTAAGCATGATTAGTAGAATTTTCCTTCAAAATATCCTCTAGGATTGTCAAAATGTCTGAGACTCTAAAAAGTTGCTATTGATTTTCATTATTAAAAAAACAATAAAAGAGCAAAACAAAAATACATGGTTTTAAGTCAAAAGCGATATCGAAATATGTAATAATAACTTCCTTCAATCGGATCCATATAATTTTACTTAAAAAAAAGGTGCTCCCCTAATTTTTTGCAAAAAAAATTCATACCAACTTACCAATTAATATTCTTATCAATACTATTTAGATTTTTCATGAATATAGCTTAGTACACGTAACACAAATGTAAAAAGATGTTGTATATTTCCTAGCATTACATATACATTTACTTGAACATATATTCATATTTTTATCCGAATACTCGTAGTCAAATACAAAATCATCAAAATTATAAGTTTGTAATACTAACAAAATAATGATGGCCAATATTTATTATATTTTCATAAACGCTCCCAAATTAACTCGTTCATAGACATAAAATGAAATGAATTATGTTCAAAATTCACGAGTCTGTTAAGGCAAGATACATAGTTTAAAGGCCATATATCAAATAAATCTTTTTTTAAACTTCTATGTAGTGTGTTGTTGTTGTTGTTTTTTTTTTTTTTTTTTTTTTTTTTTTTTTAATAAAAAGTGGATCATGTGAGGTGTTTTGCCCCACAGTCAAGAAAAGTAGAACTATGGCTTTGTTTGGAAAGCTTATTAAAAAGGGTTAACGAGGCAATTGGCCTAATTACGTTTATTGAATTAAAATATGACTCTAATTTGTAAAAATTTTATAAATGTCTCATAATGATATCATTGAATTTATTTATATGTAATTATATAGTACAATATGTAATATCATTAAAATAATTACTATATCATTAAGAACATTTTTAAGATATTTTGAATATTGTGTTAGATTTTAATTTCATAACAATAATTTAGACATGTATTGTAATTTTTTCTATTATATTAAAAAAACAAAGTTGAGTTGTAAAAAGCAAAAAATTGCTACAGTGTGAAGCTTTTATATACTATAATTTTTAAGTTCTAACTAATTTTTCAAACATACTCTATATAGCTAGAACTAAAACATTATATGATATAAAAGCTTTATACAAATAGCAGTAATAAGTTCTAAAACGTTATCAAACAAAGCTGTTGTTTCAAGTGGATTGCTTGCGATGATTATATTATATTGATATTGATCATGTGTTTTTTTTTTTTTTTTTTTTTATGACAGTGAGCAGTTGGGAATATTGAATATCAAGTTGCAAAAATTTGACTTATTAATGGTTTCATCACTTGTATTCTCGAGCGTCAGGAAAACACATAATTGAATGATTAATCCATTGTTTTAGAAGTTTAAAACATCAATCTGATGCGATACATACATACATATATATATATATACACACACACACATATATATATATAACGATGTATATATATATATATATATAACGATGTAATTAGTAATCATATTTGAAAATTATAAGCAGAATAGGGCATATCTCTCTACAGCTGCTATTCAAAGTACCATAAAAGGTTGATATCAATGAAAATTTTCTGAGATTTTATATCGAAAACGAAATATATAATTTAAGAACCAAGTTTATCACACTTACATTATTAAAAAGGAAAATTTATACATACTGGGAATAGATATTGATACGTAATCACGATCACCACATATCAATTATGTTATTCGCATATTAAATGTGAATTCTAGTAAAGTTATTAACGTTAAACGTTTGCTCTTGAAATGCGATGAGCTCAGCCATGCCAATTTTTATGAAACAGATGGACCCCTTCAAGTGCCTGAAAACTATTTGAACTAACACGTTTCGACCGTGAAAAGAACAAGCCTTTTGGCCATTTACTTGGAAGGGTTTATAATTAATTTAAACCCTCTAATTTTGGTGTATAAAATGCTACTATATTATATTATGGAATTAAAAATTTGAAATGTTTTTAAATTGATTTTTCTTGCTTTAGTTTTCTGTACATTGCTTAATGCAGAATTTAATTAGCTACTAATTAAGATGCTAACAATTAGACATGCTATCACATTTGAAGCTGTTGGGAATTTAGGACAAATCCAAATTCTCTTTCCAGGATCTACTTGATGTGGAATAATAATTGAAAAATAACAACACAAAGATTTTACATGGAAAACCCCAAAATGAGTAAAAACCACTGCGTTATCTAAAGACAACTAGAAACACTCTCCACTATATGAAAATAATGGGTACACAACAAACTCTCAACTTTACAATAATTACTTGAGGTATACTCGTAACATAAGTCTCATGCTCACAAAGTGTGATAATCTCACTACTTTTCTCTCACACCCTCTAAGGGCCAGTTTGGCATTGCTGTGTTGTACTGTAGCTTCTGATGTGCTATGCTGTGAACCGGAAGCAGGTAATTGGTTGGTAATTTTTTTTTAAAGCTGCTGTGAGGACTAGAAATAGAATTATGGGTGCTTGGTAAACTATGTATAAAATTGTTGTTTAGATGCATAAAGACAAAAATAGACATATTTTACTAAGCATATTTATAGCTTTAGTTTTTATTAATTTCAATTAAATTCAAAAAAAATAAATCACTCTAATTCATAACGTGGTATTAAGTATCCAAAAAAATTGGATATTTGATTTATTTGTTTTGATTTATTCATTTTTATTTGATTTATTTCTAATAGGATTTTTTTAAGTATTTCTATTAGCAAATTCATTTTTATTTGTAAGCGTTTTTCTAACATATTTGGTTTTCAGCAAAACATGTTATTTGATTTATTTCAATTTGCTAAAGAAAAATGGATAGATTAGAAATTATGTGTTATTTCTAAGGTTATTCTAGTAATTTTTAATTATAAAAACAGAAGCTACTATAAAAAAGCAACCCTTGGGCTATTTCTCAACTTTTGCTGTTGAACAACAATTTTTAGAAGCAAGTTTTCAAAAGTAGTATTACCAAACAACCTAAAATACTATAGGTGGTTACAAAAGTTAAAAGCAACCTCCAAAAATAATGCCAAACAAGCTCTAAGCATAGTAACTCTTGATTACGGCTGCACAAAGATATCCACAAAGCGACTATGCACCAGTGCACGCTGCCCCCAACCCCCCTCTAGGCGGGAATATTTCAAAACCACTTTTTTGGCAGGCGACGCGGTTTCATTCTGTCATTTCTAATGGACAGTTACGGATTGAGTTTTATTTATTTATATTTATATTTTTAAATGTTATATATGTATAATATAAATTTTTTAATTTTATAAAATTAATAAAAGTCCACGTTTGAATTTTAAATTTCCTTGCGATATGTAACTATTCTTTCAATTGCTGATTTCATGGAATCTCTTCAAGATTCTCTTTCCAATCTAAATTCATTCTCAAAATCATAAAATCTCTTATCTTCTTAGTAGCACAATATTTATACGTAACTCTCATTCAGACCTTTAAGTCATTCTATTTTATTTTTGATTTTCTTCTCCTTTGCCTTCCCTTAGTCCCTACACCACCAACGTATCGCCTCAACCTCAACCTCAACCGTGGTTCGCACTTCTCACTCTTCAATCATAAGTGTCTGAAGTCTGAATCTTCTTCTTCTTTTTTTATGGTTTTTCATTAGCTTTTGTCTTATATGTTTTTCATTTCTTTATATTATGCAACGATAATTCCTTTTTTGTTTCCTCTTTACATAAGAATGAGATTTCAACTGATTGTTTGCATTGAGCCTTGAGATAATATGCATGATACAGCATGCGTTTTTTTTTTGTTCTGTCGCTTTGTTGGTTTTTTTTTTTTTTCAGTCTAGTTTTTCTTTTTCCATGATAATGAGATTTCAATTGACCATTTGTATTTGAGTCTTGAGATAACATGAACGATGCAACTTGTGTTTTTTTGTTCTGTATTTTTGTTTTTTTTAAATCTAGTTTTTTCTTTTTCCATTGAATTTTGTGTTTGAGATATCTATTGACTATTGCAAACGTTTTTTACTGTACCTTTTCTTTAGACATTGGATGTGGAAATATATGGACATTTCTTTTATTTATTAAGAATTCTACGTGACGTTGGATTATATATTGTATTTAGTTTTTTTAATTGGTTGCATCAACAAAGTTGAGACTTTAGTAAAAGTTTCTAAAAAAGATATGACTAAAATATCAAACCCTAATATGCCGCCTAAATTGTCGGCCAAAAAATTTGCCCAAACCATTTAAATTTTGGACAATTACGGTTTGGATATTTCTTAAACTGTCATAAAACAAAACCTCTCAAAACCGTCCAATAACCGCCCATGTCGTCCGCTTACTCCCAACCACAGATCATCTTTGTGGGGTTTGCTCGGTTTGAATTCCGTGGGGTTGCTGTTGTGGTGTTGTTTGTATTTGGTTGTTGTTAACTGTTGATTCATCTTGTGAATCTTGTCGTCGTGTTCTTTGTTTATGTTTCATTAATCAATTTATGATCGTTGAGAATTATTCCCTTCTCTTTTTTTTTTTTTTTTTGTCTTGGTTTAAAAGGTTCTTTCATAAACATTTTTAGGCACAGTGAGTGAAGCACCTACTTCACCAAAATATAAAGTACGTGATATAGAAAAGGATGGAAAAAGATGGGCCAAAAATAAAAATAAAAAATAAGGGACAATCCATGTAAGTGTCTAATTATATGACTTTGAATCTAGAATTGTCCACGAACTATTTTAATTACAAAACCATCCACTATTTTACATATAAGGACCATTATAGCCTTGAATTTTAATAGGAAATAATTAACCTCCATATGATAAACTATTATATATGATTATATTTTCTTTATAGCCAAAATGAAATAAGATTGTAATTTTTTTTCATTATCATAATAAAACAAGTTTATAATTATAGTAATAATGATGATGAAATAAGATTATAATCATAAAGATTTATAACTTAATGATTATGATTGCCTTCATTATTAATGTTGAACACACACTCACACACACACATGTATATATATAATCATCAATGATAAAAGTATTATGACTAGATCTTTATGATAATGAACTAGAACTATAATCATATTTATTATCATAAAGATTTGTAACTTTGTCTTCATTATTAATGTTGGATTATATATATGTGTATATATATATATATATATGATGATTAATGACCAAAGTATAATGACTGCATTTTTTATATACATGATGATCAATGATCAAAGCATAATGACTGCATCTTTATGATAATAAACCAGAACTAAATTATTTTCATTATCTTCATTAATATTGGATTATGTATATATATATATGTATATACAAACACACACGTATGATTAACAAACAAGAGCATAATGGTTGCATCTTTGTATTAATGAAATAGATTTATAAATTCAATCATTATCGTAATAAAATATGATTATAAATTCATGATTATGAAAAATAAAATATAAATATATACATACATATATATATATATATATATATAAAGATAGAAACTTTATGATCAACGAATAGTAGGATAATGATTGTAGGTTTATGATAATGGAAAAATTTCTAATTCTATTGATTATCATAAAAAAAAAAAAAAGTGTTTATGAGCAATATGACAACCTTCATTATCACTAAACTAGGATAGTGAAACATGTATGTATATATATAAGATTATAATTTCTTTTAATATCATAATGAAAAAAGTTTATAATTGTATTCATTATGATAATGAAATAAGATTATAAATTTATTTATTGATTATCATAAAGATTTGTAACTTTAGAATTATGATTGTCTTCGTTATGAATGTTGAACAACATATATAGACACATATGTATGATCAACAAACCAAAGCATCACGGTTGCATGCTTATACTAATAAAATAGGATTATAAATTCATTCATTATTAATATCATAATGAAATATGATTATAAATTCTTTGTTAATTATAAATGACTATAAAAAATAAAATATAAATACATATATATTCAAAATATATAAAAATAAAATTTATGATATTAAAAGAAATTATAATCTTATATATACATACATATTTCACCATCCTAGTTTAGTGCACTGAAATTGAACAGTTGAAGCTCCGCATTTTACTCTTATTTCTAACTCCAACCAGTCCTTAGAGTTTCTAAACACACCAAAAATTGGCAACCAAATAAATTTCATAGTGATATCATTATTAATAACGGGGCTCACGCGTAATGTGTTTGACAATTTCTCAAGTACATGCTCTAATTTAATTACCCAATTTCATGGTAATTTTTTTTTATCATATTATTGATATTTCACTTCTTCTTCTTCTTCTTATCCTCCTCTTGGTCTATGCCCAATTTCGATTGTCGTTGCTTGAACAAATGCAGGTAGAGTTTCAACCAGAGTAACGGGTTAATTAGAATTAAAACCTGGGGGAAAAAAGAAGAGAAAAGTATCAACAGGATGTCCACAACATATAGAAAATAGATTTAAAATTACTGACATATGAATTGGCCAGTTTCCACTATCCAGGCTAAAACTGCACATTTTCATAAAGAGTAAGATCACCTTGTCAATGCCAACAATGGACGTAGGAAGAAGAAGAAAAAAATTATATATATATAATATGAAATTAAGAACATTAATCTAATAAATTATAATCCAGAGCAAAGAAAAAGTATGGTAATTTGTTCGAAGTAAAAGAACCTTAAGTCCTGGAAAAGAAATTAAACAAAAATCTTATGAAGATTTTAAACTAACCGGTGCTAATATCTTTGCAGGAGAAACTTTCATTTTCAGACTACAGAAAAGTGTAATTAAAGCAAAAATCTTCAGATCCACAGGTTAAAATATGTATTAAACAAGACAAAGTGGTCAACAAATATGTACTTAATGTGTTTTTGTGCCTAAAGGCTAAAACATACACAACTCATGAAATCAAGATTAGTAGAGCAAAGCTGAAAGATGGTGTACTATTTCAACTAGTTTTTAGTTGCATCTAAATCATATTCTTGGGTCAAGAGTCAGACTGAGTTTGTTTGTTTATTTATTTATTTTCCTAAAAAAAAAATAAAATGAGCTAGCAAGATGAAATACTTACCGAGAGAAAATTGTAATAGATAATAGGGAAACCAGAGAAGATATTAATGAAGAAATCGGTCTTGTTTATGTATGCAAGTGCTCGGTACATAATCCATACTGCATGGCAATGACCAAATAGAAATTTAATCTTCAGTTAGAAAACTTAGCATTTGATCATAATTTTTTTTTTCCCAATATAGAAAATTGTCACTAGGCTGCAGCAGTGATTCACAAACTTACTTTCAGCAAATTCTCCAGTAGGATAAAGCACAGTAAATGCAGTGTACCTAATCAAAAGCAACACAAAAACTAAAACTTAGCCTTCAAATAATAACAAGAATTTCCCTTTGTTTGAAAAAAAAATTTCGAAACTAATTTTAATTAATAATTTTAAGGAATGATAAGAGAAATGATAAAACCTGAGATACAAAATCCAATATGGACTCTTTCCAATACAATTCAAAGCGTGGTAAGGATATCTAATCACCTGCATTTAACACAAACAGAAATAAAAGGAAGAATTTTATTAAAATATTAATTCACCTTTTATTTCTTAGAGATGATTTATCTTGAATTATGTTAGAAGGTATTGATTGGAAACCAAATTCCCCAGCTGATGGATTAATTTCTTAAAGAACTTGCATTATGATATCTTCCTTCTTTTTTCTTTTTTCAATGTAAAACGAATAACCTTTAATCAAAAGAAACATTTTGATTATATCTCTAATCTTCATAGGGCCTTTGAAAATTAAAAACCAAAGATGAAAGTACAGCAAAGTATGGCCAAGTAGGACATTAAAAAAGGAAAATGTAGCTTATCAGTAAATAAATTTTTTTTCATTTTTTTGACAGTATCATTTTTTCTTGAGATATTACTATCAATTTCTGAAGTCTTTCGAATTGATGTCCTTTTTATCCACGCCATTTTCTCAATTTTATTGTCGTTTTAAATTTTTGGTCATTTTTTAGGTCAATGCCATTTACAACTTCAGGTATTAGTTAGATAGTGTGGCTTTAATAATTTTATTTTTTTGAGCATATCCTATGTTTTATGATTGCTCTCCTTTCCCAACTCATGTCGTTTCTGTTTCTTGTTTGATGCAATTATGTTGTTTAACTTGTCGTTTCCTTCCTAATGGACGTTGTTTTCCAGTTTGTGATGTGATTTCTATTAGGTGTGTTGTTTTTTAATTTCTGGGGTCTTTTCAAATCATGTCGTTTCTTCGAATTGTTTTTTGTTTTAAGCGTTGGTTGTTTTCCTAGTTAATGTCGGTTGTTTGCATAATGGCCGTTTCATAGTCGTTTAATGTCGTAGTTTGTGATTCGGTCGTTTTTCAATTTATGTCATTGTTTCTGCACGTTATTCTAAGTTTAAGTTGTTGATGTTGCTTCTTCTCATCTGGTATTTTTTTTTTTTTCCATTTGAATTTCTTATTTGGTCGATTGTGTCAGATATCTTTGTTCTTGTTCTTGCTGCTTGTTAGGTCTATGGTCGTTTATACGCTGTTAGCCTTTCTTAGTTGCTGTCATTTTTACAATTCATGTCGTTTTTATGTTTCTATTCCTTTTTCTTCCGCAGTCTTTGTGGAGAGTGTCCTACTTTTCTATTTGATGTCGTTTATGAGATTGTCCTTCCAGTTCATATAATTTGTTTAAGTTGTTACAGTTCTCATTTCACGTCCTTTTTTGAGTCCATGTCCTTTTTAATTTGATGTCGTTTATGGCTAATGTTGTAGTAGTTATGTCGTTCATTTTTCTTTTGTTATTTTCTAGTTGCAGTCTTTTTTTCCTTTTCATGTCGTTTACTCGTTTATCCTTGTTTTATTGCTTGGAGTCGTGTTTGCATTTTATATTGTTTCCTCAGACTGTGCAGCGTTCATGTTCCTTATCAGTTTTTGTAGTCATGTTTTCATTTAACGTCGTTTCTTGAGTTTATTTTGGCTTTTCCACCTCCCGCAATTTTTGTTTAATTACGACATCATTTAAGCTGTTTATTGTCGTTTCTGAAGAATTTAGTATTGTCTTCTATATTTGCTCTCGTTTTCTACTTCAATAATTAGTCTTTTGAGTTTATTGCTGTTTCTAGGTTTCATGTTTTATCTTGGAGTCATTCATCGACTTGCTGTCTTTTTCTAAAGTTAAAACTTTTTTTTTCCCTCACCCTGTCTCCTTTTCCCACAGCGGGCTCCACGTGTCTAAGCAAAACCGGTTTGGTTTATGAGGAAAATGGGTTCTGTACTCTTCACCGTTGTTTCCTAGAAAATCTTTTTTTTTTTTTTGGTTTGGTTTTGGGGGATGAAAGTGGAAGTCGAGCTCTTTGTGCTAATCATATTTATTTATTTGATAATTATTTTTCAAGTATGTCTATTTTGTGAGATAAATCCGTTTGGTAGTGTTTTTAAATAGGTGAATATGGTTTTGTTTTAAAAAATAAGAATTTTTTAGAAATTGTGCTGAGAGTATTTTTGAAATTTTTGTCTAAAAAAATATGCAAAAATATTTTTAAAAATTCTCAAAACAAAACGAAACAGGTGTTATTTTCTGTTTCTGTCAAATGTTTATAAAAAAGTATGTGAACCTGGCTTTCTGAGTGGTTTGTTATTAGAGTTGTTACTTAACATGTTTATAAGACAGCTACATCTAAGTATCCACATTATTGTAATGTTTTAGAACTTTAGCTACTCATTCATCATTCCCTCCACTAATTTATCCAGCTAAATCTCCAAAATTTGAGAAATCCATTTACACCATTTGAAAAACCAATTTTATCTAATGAATAGTAGTACAACTCTCACATGCTAAAATAAATTGTTACGTCGTAAAGCTCTTATATGATACAGTTCTTAAACTCACAAATATTCCTAATAGCGTATTAACCTAATCAAATTACCTCGCTTAAGCTCCAAGCAACGAAAGTAATGAACACCACCGGCGATTCTTGGAGCTGCAAAATTGGTAGGGAAATTTGGTTCCAATTAGTTTTGAATGGAAAGCAGCAAAACCCCAAAAAAGAAGAATACTAGCCAATGCCTTTGAGATGATTTCTTTTAAGGGTAATATAGGATAAAAATGAATTACAAAATTTACAAGTTAGGAAGAGAACCTCATGAATTTGTCTAATAATAATTAAAATGAAGTGAGTCCTTCCTCCCCATTGCATCAAAGGAAGCAAAAATCCACTTGGCACCAGACCTGAGAAGTACAAACATGACATGCCAAGTTAAGAATATTGCATTTCAAAAAAAAAAAAGGTCCTTTTTTTTTTGTTTGTGGTTCTCTACAAAATATCTTTAAAAAAAAGGGAAAAAAAAAAAGAAAAGAAAAGGTGCCCACCAATGGCTCCATGTATCACTTCCATGAACGCCGAAACTTGCAGCAAACCTGCAGACAAGATACAAACAAAAAATTTTAAAAAAATAACTGACATACCCCATTCTGATCAACAGAATGTTGTTTCCTCAATTTTCTCTTCTAAGCATTAAAACGAGAAAATTAGCACCAAAATAAGAAAAAAGAATTATAGAAAGACAGACATATTAGGTCTCCAGCGGAAGCATATGCTCCGTTTAAGGTCCAAGTAGATATGAAGCCGTTCAAGATTTTAAAGAGACATACTGCCCTGCCATAAATAAACAACTTCTAAGAGCATTGCCACAGCAACATATATATATATATATATATATATGTATGTATTCTAAGAATGAAACTTTTGATGAACAAGAAATTGGAAATTAAGGAGCTCACCATCCAAAGGCCTGAACAGAATTGTAAGCCAAGAGACAGAGATTAGAAACCGAAGGCATCTCGGGAGAGAGAGAGAGAGTCAATTGTCAAAAGTTGGTGGTAATTGAGTTGTGTCGAAGAATCATGTGGTGAACGAAATGAAAGGAAGAAAGCTCTTTTGTGGCCTCAAGTTTTTTTGGATTAGTCCATGCCGCACCCTTTTTAATTATCATACCAAACCTCTTGCATTTTGCTTTTTGACCTGTACGTTACATTGTCACTCTTTCTCACGCAAGTTTTAGCTTTTCTTTTCTTTTTTTTCTTTTTTTCCTTTTTCTTTTTGAAGCAAAACATGTTTGCCACTTGGTAGCCAAATTGCGAGAAGTCAATTACAAGAGTATCCGACACATCCGATAATTGATATGAAAAAAAAAAAATGGTGGGACACTTTTTTTGACGTTTAGAGATACAGACTTTGAAGTTGTCAGTTAATTTATTGGTAGATAAAACCTATTTAATGTAATAATTTTTTAAATATCTATCAATTCAAACATACAACTTATAAGTTGATATTAAAGTTAGTATTCTTAATAGTTTTTTTTTTAATTTTTTACGCAACTTTTTTCTAATTTGTACGGATCGAATTAGATTACCCAAGAAAGATGAGTACTTTTGCCTCCCCATCCCAAGTTCCCAACAATGATTTTATAGATTTGATTGATGAGAATGAGTTTTTCGGCACGTGACTTCGAGTCACTTGGTGGAGTGACCATCTGTGACTGCAGTCAAACACACAAATTATGTCACCTGATTGGCGACCATTATTGGCAAACTTCCCCCATTGTGTTAACCTGGTGGATGACTATCTTATTTATTTACACGCCTATTACAATGTTTGTTGATGTTTCAGGTCCTCTTGACCATCTTTTTTCTTTTTAAATTTTGAGGATGGGTTTTAAAGTTTTACCGCTGCACTATTGTTTGTAATCAGGATTGATTGATTATTTCTGTATTTAGTGAAATCAACCTAAAAGGTAGGTGCATGATGAGTGATCACCTAGTGGGCGACTATCCTAGAGCGACCTCATCTATTTTGTTGGAGTGATCTAACTGTTGGGAGTTTTGGATGGTGATAGGATCGGTGGTGGGGGAGGAAGTCGCATCGGAAGCCATTGAGAAGACCGGCGGCGTAGTGTTAGATTTTTTTTGAAAAAAAAAAAGAAGAGAATACACCCAAGAAGATTAGGCTCTGATTACCATGTTGAGATAGAGAGAAGAATATTGAGAAACAATGGCTTATCTTTACCATTTGATTAGGAATGAATAATATATACAAAAAATTGGGCATTGCTGTGAGTTAGCCAAAACACAAAGATAGAAAACTATTTTAGAATCAAGGGATTTCTAGAATCAAAGGATTACAACTGATTACGAGGATATTACAACTAATTATAAGAAAATCTGTTGTAATTAATTCTCTAATACTAACAAAATATCGACTTTTTCTTCCTCTTGTAAAGATTCACTATGTGGTGCATATAATGTATCTCCATTAATGCTCAAGGAAAAAAAAATTGCAACACACCAAAGTATTGTACTTTATTATATACAAAAATCTCGATGTGCAAATCAACGATAACGTTGACACATCGCATTTCATTTTTTTTTTCCCCTCTTCTATTCGTTTTATCTTCTTTTTGTTTTATTTTTCTTTATTTTGTGTTTTTATCCTCTTTTCTTTTTTAATTGCATCTTTAGTCCTTTATTTTTTTGGTTCCTTTTATTTTTTGTGCTTTTCCTAATGTCATATGTATATATATAAATTCACTTTATTAAGTTATTTTTAAAATGTGTATTCTCAAATTACTTTTTTCTTCTAATTTATTTTTATTACATGTTTTTTTGTGTCCTTTTAAAATATTATCTTATCAAGGGTGAACGTCTAAATTTTGTTGTTTTTTATTTCAAGTTTTCTTGCTTTTATCATTTTGGTTTTCAAATATTTCTTCCTTATATATTTTTAAAAAATATATAAAAAAATGCACTCATGTCGCATGTGCTTCTAACTAATATTTAGAGAAATTTCAAATTATCTAGGTCACATTGGGTGAGTAATATCCTTCGATGATAACAGAAAAAGAAAAAGAGACGGTTATTGTGCACGAACTAGGATTTAGATTTGGTTTCAAATTCGTTGTTTGACCAAAGCCCAAAAATGACTTTTATTTGCTGCGGACATCTCACATGGAGGCCTTCCTCCTCTTTTGGTGAACAAACAATATTGGAGTCACTATAGTGTTGAATACCAGGTACTAATACAAAATAAATTTCGCATTATAAAGATTAGAAGTAAGGATTATTTTTTTATTAGCTGTGACGCTTAATATCAATAGTGCCCTTACTGATGGCGAGAGGATGTAGTAAGGGGAATTAAATAGAATAAAAATTCCACAACTAATTATGATCGAAGCTAATTCAAAGCTATGCCAAAAGAAAGGCAACAAAGATAACGGAGCGCCTAAAATCAGTAAGCCATCCAGGGGGCCGGCCCCACCCCCCAACCTACTCAAAAACCTCAAAACCTCCTTACCCAATTGCAATTTCAAAACCCCCACCGAGACCCACTTATAACAAAGTATTGCTTGCGGAAGGTGCTCCCAATGGGTGGTGCCCTCAAGTATTTTGAGCCATCTTTTTAGTTTTCACTTCAGAGCTTAAACTTAAGACGATGCGATAGTTGGGAATGTCACGTGATCGAGACGAATATAAATGCTCATGTTGGGATTACTTCGATACCAGAAAATTTCAGGTCACAAACCTAACCATTCTTTCAAACTAATTATTAAAATTTATGTAAATGCCCTTAGCACTAGAAAGGAAGTTATTGGTGGTAGGGTTGCCTTATTGGGCCAAACCTAGCATGTTTTGGGTCATCCCAGCAAAATCCATACGCCAAAGTCAACTTAATGGAATGAAGTTGTCTCAACTTTCTTTTCAGTAGTTTTTTAAAAGAAATTTATTATTGTTAAAAATTAGCCTGCGTGTACAAGTCTCTTCATTAGCAGCAAGAGGAATGAATTAAGTAAACAACAGTGGATAAACATATCTTGGAAAGGACTGTGGATTTGGGCGGCTACCAAATAATCTTTTTTTTAGGGGAAATAACTATATATATATATATATATATATATATATTTTTGTTTGCCAAATAAAGATTGGGAAATTTCAATGGAATGGAAGAGCTGTTTCCCTACCTTGGTAATTTGCAACTTTTAGCAAACATCTTTACCCCAGTTAATTCATAAAATAAATTAAAAAATAAAAAAAATGAAAACCAAATAATTACAATCATAGAACACTAGTTCTATTCCATGCCTAGAAGCTATTGCCTTTATTCTTTTCACAACAAGCTTAAGCCTTATTAGTTTTTTTTTTTTTTTTTTTTTTTTTCTTTTGCAAGATACGTATGAGAATAGAAATTCACAAACAATATGCATCCGGGCACCTAGAAGGAGAATCTCTCCTTCCACCTGAAGATTCCTGTAGTCCCCCTCTCCAGTAAAAAATTCTTTGCACATCTTTATCATAAAAGGCCGAGCATGAGAGGTGGAGCCACTCACGGATGAGGGTGGATGGTCGTCCATTGAACTTTTTTTTTAATTTGTATATGAAGTTTAATAAATCTAGTGTTTCTTCTCTCCTAAAATTGTATTTAACCCTTTGAAATTTTAATTCGACTCCCTTGAAATTCTTTATCTGTTTATTTACTCCACCGGCTAATTTTTATGGCTCCGCCCCCACCTAGCATACATGGTTCTACTTCTGACTAATTATCAAAATTAGTACCCGTTTGATCACCATAAAAATATGCATTATTATAAGGTTTTTTCAAAAGTAATCTCATCGTCTGCAATTTAAAAGTAATCTCTTCAACTGTCAAACAAATCTAATTAGTCTACTTTTTTTAAGAAAAAAAGAGAAAAATTAACTTTCTATTGTAATGCTACTATATGGTGTGTTCGGTTATGCGATGTGTTTAAGTAAGCGTCTTATAACCATTAAAAAAAGACAACCAAACAAAAAAAGAAAAGGAAAGAAAGAGAGGTAAACTTATGTATTTGTGTGTATGAGGAAGAGAGAGAATATAAAAGTAATAATTTAACAAATAAGGCAAAAATTCGAATGCAATGAATGGTGCAACAGAACTTGATCGATCATTTAAGGATTTAAATTCATGAGTTGTAATTAAAAGGCGTATTTTACAATGCATAATCCAAGAAGTTGATATGTACCAACAACTTGATATTCTGGGGGATAATTTCTTGATGATGTTCTCTATCTTCGCTTCTCTGAAAAAAAAAAAAGTAGTAGATGAAAAACACACAAACACCATGATCATGTCGATGATGATACATGACACAAACTTGACTTACAAGATTATAATATCAGAAAAAAGCTTAGAGAAGACCCATACTACAGTACAGCTGATCACAGTACTAGTTTGCAGGTTGATAGCTGATCCCTTCCTTCCTTCCGTATGATGATCATGATGATGATGATAGTGATGATAATGATGATGATGATGATGATGATTTTTATTATACATGATTATATGAACAATTTAATGAATCAAATCCTAATCAGCCTGTTAGAGATTCTCTCCGTATCCAAAGCAAGAGAAGAATTGGTCGTTTGTTGTTGTCGTTGGGAAAAACGCCTTGTAATTATTATAACTCGCTTCTTCATCAATATCCATTTTCCAAAGCGAGTCCGAGCAGTTGTAGTGATCATGATCAACGTGATGATCATCCCACAGCGACGAAGACGACGTCGTTAAGGGCGGACAAGACATCAAGTTGTTGCTGCCATAAAACGGCAATTCCATATCAATCATGTCGTTGTTGACTTCCAGAAGAGTGATTTCATTCCATATGTCGTCCATGGAGTAGTACCCCTTCTCCTTTTCCTCTTCCTTCTCCTGAGGCTTTTGATCATCATCAGCTGACTTCTCCTTCTCCTCGGGAGCAGAAACGACACGGCCTCCGGTGTCGTAGAAGCTCTCAACTCCGGTAGTGCTGTCCGGGAAAGGCAGGGACTCGACAGTGGTGATGTTTGACGAAGAGGAAGAGCTCTTGCTCGAATTCGACGACAACGGCGGAGACGAAATATTATTGAATCGCTTCTTCTCTTGAGCCTTCTTCCTCATGTGAGTCCTCCAATAGTTCTTGATCTCGTTGTCGGTACGCCCAGGTAATTTCCTAGCAATTCTCGACCATCTGCATAAGCAAAAGTCATCACATATTCTATAAGCAAACAATACATGTATCATGTGAAACCAAATTATATATAAAATTGAATTTGAAAAAGTAAACTATGGAAAATTAAGAATTGATCTAACTTACAATTGTAACATACATATATCAGAAAGATTAATTACACATGGGAAATTATGGATTGAATATATAATCATATATTTTAGCTAATATATTGATATGTTGTAAACAATCAAACCTGTTTCCCCATTTGGCGTGGAGTTCCAGAACAAGACGTTCCTCTTGAGGGGTCATCTTGCATCGCTTGAGACCAGGGTGAAGGTAATTAACCCAACGCAAACGGCAGCTCTTACCTGTTCTGTTCAAACCTACAAAGTAACCCCCAAACCCCCCCAAGAAAAGGGAAAAAAAAACTTGTGTGTGGTTAAAAAATCTAGCTCCTTGCAGATATCTGAAATTTCACAGTAGACATACCTATATTACGTGTCTCCCGCCACCTTCAAACCTGAAACTTTCGCGATGAAATCCCATCGCCGGTCTCCGAACAAGCCCACAAAGCAGACTAGTTGGAAGTCCTCTTGTTCCGTCCATGGACCCTTGCGTATTTCCTGTTGAACTCCCATTTTCTTTTCTTTTCTTTTTCTTCTTTCCTCTTTTGATCGCTCTGTGAAGATTAGTTTGTTATCTCTTATCTTTTGCTCCAACTAGTGCTTTCTTTTTACACGGAGAGCTAGGTGTCACACTATCATATATTTATACCCACTACTTGTTATGGCATACAAGGATTGTTGTGATGGCACTATGATGATTATAATATTGTAATAATCATTATCATCTCATGATCTTGGCCATACACGTGTTGGGCGCATGGCTTCCTCTTTTGATAGGGCGCTTTAGGGATCTGATGTCACCACCACTAGAATAAGGGCAACATTACCAAAGTGTGAGATTGATCTGCTAGTGTGAGTTTCATAATTGACCCCTCCATGTAATTAACAGGTATATGCATATATGTTATTTTCATTCGATATAATTTCTTTCTATGAGGGTGGGTTTTTTTTTTTTTCCCTTTTTAATCTTGTCTCTTTTGCCACATGTATAATTACATGTGGTTCTCATAAGCCCACTTGTAACATACAATTACTATACATTTTTGTTTGATTCTGGTTGGTTAAAGTTCTAATCCACTTATGATCAACGCATGAATTGGAGAGCATAAGTACTCGTGACTATTTTGGTAAAAATCAAAGTAGTATTATCTTTTATAAAAGGGAAATGGCAAAGGCGCCCAAAGGGCATGGTTGGACAAAGGGGAATAAGTATTTGGAAGCCACTAGATGATGATCACCTTCTTCTTGATCATCCGATGGCGTTGGGAAATGATATTAATGCCCCTTGACTTCACTAAAGGCCAGAAATTTTAAAAGCCAAGGAAAAGAGCGGATGAGGACAAAACTTGAAAAGCAAAGAATAGGAAAGAAGTACTGTTTTGGTTCTCTGTAAGTGAACCCCTTTTAAAAAAAAAAAGGAATATGGGATGCGATATTTGTCACGTCCGAGGGATGAGAGGTGACGTAATGGATTATTTAAATTAATTTAAAAAATAATTTAATTAAAATCAAGAGTTTAAGGGTTAAATTAAATATAAAATATGAAAGTTTCAATAAAACCATTGCATGAAAAATAAATAATAAACGTAGCGTGTATGGGTTCTACTAATCCACAACTTGTACACACACATTGTATTGACAATATAATAATACAACCATAGTCCAAGTACAAATAGAGTTTAAACATTACATGCTTTGATTAAATAATACAAATAATCTACTAGTCCTCCTACTGCTCTTGAGTTCTGTCCGTTGAGTCCTCTTTGAACCTAAATGGGAATCCACCTAGAGGGGGAAAGTTTAAAACAAATAAAATGTGAGCGAAAGGCTCAGTAGGACTATATTTTAATAAGTCATTTAATTTAAAGAAAAGTCCACTACTCAGGGAATTATTTAAAAGAAACCTTGAATAAATAAATAAATTTAAATAAAACCGTTATTACCCAAAATAGTTTATTCAATTGATCAGAAATATTATCAATTTCTTTTTCCTAGGCAAACCATATGAATATCACCACAGTAGTGGCCCAGCTGGGTTTTGGGACCTGCCCCCAAGGTCGATCGCTACACGACTCGATCTCTGATATGGCATCATGCCCTTATATTCATTTCTAACATTATTCAATATCCATTTACCAGATGTTTTCATTATCATTCATTATGAAGTTCATTTCAGTTCATGGTTTACAAAAATACAACCGATAAATTCTATTTTCAATCAACCGTTGAAAACATTTTTATAGAAACCCTTTTCAAAGCCAAATCATTTTGAAACTGGGTTACCAAAGATAGGATAGAAGTCTTACCTCGATACTCATGCCGGTGCCTCACACCGTAATCCCGGTCCGCTATACGTTAGCTCTGCGGAACCACAAACGATCCTAGATACACACTAAGTCGATCAATATCTAGTTTGAGAGATTCTATGTTACTAAACCATTTCATGATGTCCTAGTGTGCTATTTGTATCTTTAAAATCATTTTACAAGGTTGGAATTTCAATCGGGGTTCAAAGCAGTGAAAACAGGTGAAAAATCATAAAATTTTTCCATGCCCTGCCGGACGCCCTGCTTCGGTCGACCGAACTGTGCAGTTCGGCCTGCCAGAAATCAAGCCCGGTCGGCCGGACATTTTCTAGTTTCGGCTTGCCAGACAGATGAATTCGGCCTGTCGATCCTTTGAATTCGGCCTGCCAAACTGAAAAAACCCAGAATTTCTAGCCACGAGTTTTGGGTTTCTCAAAACTCAAATCTTGATTTTAACTTGTTTTTCTCAAATCTCAGGCATAGAAAACATTCATAGATGATAGAAAAAACATAATAGAACACTTTTGAACTCATTTAAACAAGATTTGAACACAAGATTTTCAAAAATCCAAAAATGGGGAAAAAATGGGAAAAATGAAAAATCTTGAATCATATCTGTTTTTCTTCAATCCAAGCTTAGATTCTAGGTGTTCTAAGTTCCTTTAACTCAAATCAAGGATCTTCTAAGCTCAAACAAACTTAGATTTCAAAAATGCATGAAAATTGAAAATTTTAAAAAAGTTTAGAAATTTCAAAACTAACCTCGAATCGAAGCTCCAATCCGCGTTTTTGGTTGCCAAATCATGTCCCTGAGCTTCCCTCTTGCTAACCCGAGCTTGGATTCGAATATTGATTCAAAAATCTCAAAGAAATTCGAGAGGGAAAGAGAGAAACCGAGAGAGAGAGTGTGGGTGAGAGACCACGGGCGACAGAGAGAGAGTGAGAGGAAGAGAGTGAGAGAGGGAATAAATAGAAAGAAATGGTGGACGGTTTTACTGTGCGAAAACCAAGTGTCACCCACGATTTTATAAAACAGAATATTTTTAACATTTTACAAACGATATTGTTTTAAAACTCAAAACAACATTTTAAAACAATAAGAAATCATTGAAATTTATTAAATTAACAAAACAACCTAAAATTCAAAATTTAATCAAATGATCAAATTAACGTTGAAACATTAATTATGGCACACTAATTCATCATCTTACATTATAATAACATTAAATAAATCTCGGGGCGTTACAACTCTCCACCCTTAAAAGAAATTTTGCCCTCGAAATTTGCAACTCAATTTAGAAACAAAACAAATGCGGATACAATTCCCGCATACTCGCTTCTAATTCCCAAGTGGCTTCATCAACCCTGTGATGCTGCCACACGACCTTTACCAACGGTATCTTACGACGACGCAAACTGATCACCTTTCAATCGATGATCTGAATCGGCACCTCCTCGTACGTCGTATCTTCCCGAACCTGCACATCGTAAAATGAAACTATCTTACCCTACTCAGGCGGACACTTCATAAGCATCGACACACGAAACACATAATGAACAAGAGAGAGTTCGGGCGGAAGGTCAAGCCGATAAGCAACTACACCAATAGGCTGAGTGATCTCGAACAGCCCAATATACCTCGGTGCAAGCTTCCCACTCACTCCGAACCGCATAGTTCCTTTACGAGGTGATACCTTCAAAAGAACGAAATCTCATACCGCAAACTCTAAGGGTCTACGTCTTCTATCTGCATAACTCTTCTGTCGACTCTAAGCTGCCCTCAATCGTTCTCGAATCACAGCGACTTTCTCGTTGCTATCACGGATCTCATCCGGCCCTAGAATAACCCTGTCTTCTGGCTCTGCCCAACACACTAGTGACCGACATGGTCGCCCATACAATGCCTCAAACAGTGCCATACCAATACTGTAACGCCCCTTTATGGGGGTTAACAGTTTTTAATGAGATAAAATAAAAATAAATAATAAAAGTAAAACCTTAAAGATTAAAATTTGCCCGGGACTTAAATGAAAACTCTCAACTCAAAAATAAAAATATAAACGACAAATAAACCACAGTTTTAATGTAGCACCTTAAATTTAATAATATAAACTGTTGTCATCATCATTTTAACCCTCAACACATTGTAATACAGTCACAGAAAGTAACAATTGATGCTTACATTATCATGAAGAACATTCTCAACAATTGAAGCAGTCCCAATGTAATATAGCTACATCACTTCCTCAACTATATTTCTCGTAGCCACCTCACACTTAGTGAGTCCTGAAAAGATATAAACATAAGGGAATGAGCAACACTATGCTCAGTAGAGAAAGCCATTACCCACCTTTAGGTTTTTATCATTACCACATTAAAATCTGCATGGTTAGTAAGTCACATCATATTCCAGATTATGAGGTTTATTATGATCACATCTTATGGATACCGTAGTTAATCATTACCAAGTGTCATAATTACACATTTATACAAATATTACCAATCATCATTGTTCCTAGGTATCCATGTTAAATTGAGTATCACTCAACTCATCGAAACCCAAATGGGCGCACTTGATCACCCTATAAACATTCCAAGGGTGTTCCGGTGAGGGGACATCAAGCCCCGAGTCCTCACCAAATCGATTCCTGTACAGTGTGTTCTGGGACTTTCAACCCAAGGAAGCGTCATCGCCTTCCCCCTATTTTACCTTTTAGGGTATTCATGCCCAAGGACGTAACCGTCGCCCTCTTCATGTCTCACAATTTCTCTATATTGAATCATTATCAATAGAGTTAGTTTTCCTAACCATGCTTCTCAATTTATAACATGTGTCAATTCATTATGTTCTTCGCCGTACAATACAAGACGAGTCCATGTCATAGTTTCATATGTGATAATCATATAATATCAGTTCAACATAGATATATATATTGCGGCAAAACAATCAATTTTAATTCTATAAAAACCTTACAAAAGATGAGTAATAGAATCCCTACCTTTCAAGCTTATCAACAATCTTTTAATCCTGGAATCAGTTAACGTTAGCTCCATACTCCCTTGATCCTAAGGCGTGCATAAGGACAATTAAAACTAAAGCACAACATACAACTACATTCATAAATAAATCATGTGTAAACCTATCTTACTAGTATGCCATTAAAGCTTTTATATAAATCTCTTTTGAATACCACAGTAAACAATTTTTGTCTTAACACAATCTAAAATGTGAACAAGTAATCTATATGTTTTAGTCCCTAATAAGATTCATCAATCACTTAGGATAATATTGGAAGGGTTGCAAGACATTAAAGAATTAGGTGGTGAGCAAAGATGGGTTCTTGGTTCAGGTTAGCAGCTGGTATACCATAACAAACTGGCTGATTTACTAGTTTCCAATACAAAAATTGAATAATTCTTAGAAAATAAAATACAACTCCGATTTAGGTTTATGATAGCTCGTTAGAAAGCCTAGGATGCTACTTTTCAAATATGCAAACCAATTCATAAAATTCATTTTAATTTAATCTTAGAATTTCAAGAAATAACCACTGCCCATAGAGGTATTACAAAGTTTAACAATATAAATGTTCTGTCTAGGGCATATACACTTAGACTTCATACATATGCTCCAAAATAGCAACAAACATATACTTAGGTTTAAGAACGCAAATTTGAATAATCCTTTAGTATAAAAGAAAATTTATAAATGAAAGACTAAATTTGTTCATAAGATTCTAACCTCGGATTATGGTTAGTTGGAAGCTTGAAATGGCTTCAAAACAGGTTCCTTTACTTCGGTATGATTGAAATTCTTGCTCAAATGGAGGTGATGGTGGCTGATTTTTATGGCTGCCTTGAAGAAGTTCTCTAAGTATTTTGCTTCAGCAAAGAAATGAGAAGAAGAGTGTGGGAACCGTGGAAGAGAAAGGAAGAAAAGATGAAGTCTTTGAAAAGAAGTGATAGAAACAATTATAGAGGAGACATGTTGAAGCATGTCACGGAGGAAATAAAGAAAATGAGGGTCAAGAGTAGTTGGAAAAGATATCCTTATGTCTCATCTAAAGACTTTAACACACATAATGCCAATATGACATTTTTGAGATTTATTAGAAGTTCTAAGGCTTTTTAAGTAATCATACTAAATAAATATAGGAGAATTTTAGAAAATTTAAAAATAGATAAAAATAAATATTTTAAAATAAATTTAAATGAAGCAATTTTTTTTTTATACATTAAAAATTAATTTAATTACCTCAATACCCGTTAGGAGAATAACGGGTGTCACAGCTCTACCCCCCTTAAAGAAATTTCGTCCTCGAAATTTCAATTCTAGCAATACTAGTAAAAATTTTAATTCCATTATGATTCCAATTCCGAGTCTAAACCGTTAATGTTGTTTATCTTCCAAAGTTAAGTTATCGTATCTCCACTTATTTACTTGCATAATAAATCTTACTCCTAAATCCCTCAATGAGAGTATTTCTGACGAGTTTCAACTTATAACACCATATAATAGTCTAAGAATCTGATCAGGCATACATATTGACCATATCATGATTCCAGTCCTTCATTGTCCATGGACTGTGATTTACAATCACATTTAAGGAGATTGCCAGAGAAATTTTATATACTTCATCTTTAGGTTCCTTTTCCTTTTTAAGTAAGGAAAAGTCAAATATATTTGATTTCATACCTCAACTAATAAACTAGAACATAATCATAAAACATATATCACAAACACTTTTATTCAAAACTATACATTAAACTTATTCATAGAGATATTAAACGGAATCTCAGAGTTGCAAACATACCCGACATATTTTTCATTAAACAGCTATCCTCATGACACAAATATTCAACCCAAATAATATACTCATATTTCATATGGAATATCCCCATAACTGACTCTGGTACTTCCACATAATATTAACAGAATATTACACATTATAAACATAATACGGATACGTTTCGAGAGTACAAGGCACTCCGTATACCAGCTATCCATATCATGCATGCTTATAGGATACAAAAACATCGATAAACAAAAGATCGGACCTTAAGAAGGATGCGTTTCGAGAGCATCAAGTACTCCGTATCCAGCCATCCCGGCATTAGGCTCAATGAATCTAAAAGATTGAACAACAACGTACCACAAGAAACACAGAATACAAGGCAAACGGTTATTCGTAACACACGAAATACGGACACACATGCCTACATGCCAAAGATAAAACAAAAAGATTACAGATGGAGATTCAAATCAATTGGCCGCTCCCGGCTTTCCCTTTCCCATTCAAGCTTGGATGTTGCAGTGTCGGATTCTGGATGTATGATTTGCATTTTATCTATCAATTCCTCAGCTGTTGGAGCAGTGACAAAGATTTGTCTCTCCGATTCTGTAGTGATGTTTTCTTCCACAGCGTAATCTAGAAATTTCAAAAGACCGTCATAAAAACCCTTTACGTTCAACAGTCCCAAAGGTTTGGAATAAAAGCCCAACAATTGCCCACAAGCAACTATAAATATTTCCTCAAGAGTACCTAGACCACCAGGTAATGCTATAAAAGCATCAGAATTATAGATTATGTCTTTAAAATTTTTAGGGATACTCCTGACTCCTTCTCCCTTACCTATGGCTTCCTTACAAAGGTTTCCTTCAACTGGAATATGAGGCCAAATTCTTACATCAGTAGCGTCGCTAGACCTAGCTGCTAGTGTCATATTTACCATCATTTTTATACTACCACCCCCATAGATTATGTTAATCTTTTTGCGTGCTAGGACTTGCCCTAAGTGATTTGCAGCTTCTAAATAAGCTTTATCTTTTCCAAAGCTGGAACCACAAAAGACACAGACATTCTTTATTTTCTTCGTGGACTGGGAGGTAGACATATTTGGTTTATAGAAGTGGTTGCTTAATGTCTGCTCCACTTAGACTTCGGGTTCTACATGAGATTTTAAAGATGAGAAATATACAAAAAGGGCTAAAGAGATAGACGAGTAGGTAATGAAAAGGTAATCCAAAGATTTAAACAAAATCTTGTGCGGATAAGAAAGTAAGATAAGGTGATTGATAGTTTACAGAAAATCTGATTCACTTTTGAAAAAGATTAGACTCTAATTGTATAACTTTTGACAATTGAGAACAATTCGACAAAAGACCCTCTTGACACAACTGTAGACTTTTTGACAAATATACACCAAGTCTAGAAATTTAATATAAACGACAAATACTGTAGAACTTTTGAAATTTGAGACACAAATCTTGAAATATCTGGATAAGCTTTTCAAAATTCAAACATATTACTGTACCGTATGTAACGTGTCTGATAAGATAATATATTTTATTATATATATATTTAAGAAAATCATAAATTAAATAAGATATTAACACTTACTGTATCAATCTAATAATCACAATTATTTCAAACACAAAAGCAAATATTCTGAGTAAAAGAAAAACACAAACTGTTGAACATCAGCTAAAACTGTTTCAAATAAGTAAAGACTAAATAACCTTTATAGAGCGATGACTTATTCCCCATCCAGTTTTCTTATGGCTTGACAAACAGGATCTAGAAATACCATATTCCTGAGGCGTTGTCTTTCTGTATAAAATTTAGGCCAGAGTTTAAAAATAGCTCCTTGAACATATCCACTAGGGTGACCGTGGAGAGGAGGATGGATGCTATCCAAGTTCTCCTTTGAAAGTCCATCCCTACAAAACCTTATTTTATCCTCTCTATTCGTAGACATATAACCAGGTGAAGTACATTTACCGTTACAATTTTGTCTTCCACATTTGTTACAAGTGACCACGATGGCACGAGCTCTTCTTTTCATTGCACTACGACTGGTACCTGTTCCTGGTAAACCGACATCTTGACTAAAGTCACTCGGACGGATTTTCCCTCTATCAACATTCTCACATCACAAGGGATACCAAAACGCATAAGAATCCACAACCGAGTAATTCTAGCCTTGTATTTCTTTCTGAGAATCTTTTGGGAGAGTGATGGGAAATACTTTCTCAGGTGTTGGTACTTTGGGTCCATGATGAGATGAAAGAAGAGTAAATAGAAAGGAAAAATTAAGATAGTAAATTGCAGAATCCTAGAATTCCTTCTTCTTTTAGAGGAAAAGAAGAATTTCTAATGAAAAAGAAGAGGATTTGCGATTTAGAGAGAAAATAACAAATTAAGAGAGAAAAAAAAATGAACTCGGAGAAATAAGCTCTTATGCACAGTAAACGTATATGTAAACAATAATTAAACCACTGTATATGACACGTATAGAGACCACGTGGGAGAGACAGTGTGAATCAAACTGATTTAAGATTTGAACTAGGCCCAAATGTTCTAAGTTGAAAATGGTCAGGTTGTTTCGGGCCTTAACACATTTGGAACGAGTTAAATAACAAACATAAAATTGAAAACCAATTTGTATAAATCTTAAACCCAATTCAAAGTCCACTATAGATAAAGTTAACTATAAACAACAAATCTAATTTAACGACAACAAGGATCTTCCTGAATGATATTTAAAATCATTTCATAACAACATAATCCTCCAGCAACTCAAATAATTTTGTTTTAATCAAAACCTTATTGAACAATACATACACCCATATGTTATTCCTAATACTCAACATCTATCAATGGATTCATCATCATTACTACCAAGGGTTTAGAATGTGACTAACCTTGAAATCAATACGATTTACGTCTTCCAACGTAGACCATATCAATGAACAAAGACACTAGATGTTACTACTTAAGAACATCTACAATCCCCACAATTCTACTCATACAATATATAATTTCCTCATATAACAAAACCTTAGGTAACCAAAAGATTCACTGATACACTTAAATACAATGTACGTAACAAAATATTCCAATTTTGAGATTCATGCATTCTAGACTTTACACAGTCTCAACAGACCAAAAGTCTAACATTTATCTCTCTCATGATTCAATACCATGATTCCCAACTTATATCATATTCCTCAAATATATAGAACTTTTAAGAAAAGACATTGACACTTATGTGCTCCATCGAATCCACACATAATCATTACTTAGGTTTGAATCAATTACGAAAAATTTGGCATATCTATGCCAAACTTTAAAATCAATAAATCAAGCCTTATATTTCTTATTGTTTTTCACGAAACAAAAGGCTTTTAAATCCTCGTATCTATACGAATTTCTCATCGTTTATATGAATTAGATATGCTTATAGATCCAAATATTATACGAATCTCTCATAAGCATTCTACTTATAAACTCATTCCATATAATTATCATTCCCTTATAACTATTAATACTTTCCTTCAATATAATTATTGTACTCATATAACTATTGATATTTTCATTCTATGGCCTTTCCATGTTACATCCTTCTAGACTGTATAAATCAATGTGAAGGTTCATTTTGATGATGACAATGAAAATTCAGCTTCAAAACCATCTCAAAAATATATTTTTTTAAAGTGGTGCTACACTCCCTAGGTTAACCGAACCTAGGCTCTGATACCAAAAATTCTGTAACGCCCCTTTATGGGGGTTAACAGTTTTTAATGAGATAAAATAAAAATAAATAATAAAAGTAAAACCTTAAAGATTAAAATTTGCCCGGGACTTAAATGAAAACTCTCAACTCAAAAATAAAAATATAAACGACAAATAAACCACAGTTTTAATGTAGCACCTTAAATTTAATAATATAAACTGTTGTCATCATCATTTTAACCCTCAACACATTGTAATACAGTCACAGAAAGTAACAATTGATGCTTACATTATCATGAAGAACATTCTCAACAATTGAAGCAGTCCCAATGTAATATAGCTACATCACTTCCTCAACTATATTTCTCGTAGCCACCTCACACTTAGTGAGTCCTGAAAAGATATAAACATAAGGGAATGAGCAACACTATGCTCAGTAGAGAAAGCCATTACCCACCTTTAGGTTTTTATCATTACCACATTAAAATCTGCATGGTTAGTAAGTCACATCATATTCCAGATTATGAGGTTTATTATGATCACATCTTATGGATACCGTAGTTAATCATTACCAAGTGTCATAATTACACATTTATACAAATATTACCAATCATCATTGTTCCTAGGTATCCATGTTAAATTGAGTATCACTCAACTCATCGAAACCCAAATGGGCGCACTTGATCACCCTATAAACATTCCAAGGGTGTTCCGGTGAGGGGACATCAAGCCCCGAGTCCTCACCAAATCGATTCCTGTACAGTGTGTTCTGGGACTTTCAACCCAAGGAAGCGTCATCGCCTTCCCCCTATTTTACCTTTTAGGGTATTCATGCCCAAGGACGTAACCGTCGCCCTCTTCATGTCTCACAATTTCTCTATATTGAATCATTATCAATAGAGTTAGTTTTCCTAACCATGCTTCTCAATTTATAACATGTGTCAATTCATTATGTTCCTCGCCGTACAATACAAGACGAGTCCATGTCATAGTTTCATATGTGATAATCATATAATATCAGTTCAACATAGATATATATATTGCGGCAAAACAATCAATTTTAATTCTATAAAAACCTTACAAAAGATGAGTAATAGAATCCCTACCTTTCAAGCTTATCAACAATCTTTTAATCCTGGAATCAGTTAACGTTAGCTCCATACTCCCTTGATCCTAAGGCGTGCATAAGGACAATTAAAACTAAAGCACAACATACAACTACATTCATAAATAAATCATGTGTAAACCTATCTTACTAGTATGCCATTAAAGCTTTTATATAAATCTCTTTTGAATACCACAGTAAACAATTTTTGTCTTAACACAATCTAAAATGTGAACAAGTAATCTATATGTTTTAGTCCCTAATAAGATTCATCAATCACTTAGGATAATATTGGAAGGGTTGCAAGACATTAAAGAATTAGGTGGTGAGCAAAGATGGGTTCTTGGTTCAGGTTAGCAGCTGGTATACCATAACAAACTGGCAGATTTACTAGTTTCCAATACAAAAATTGAATAATTCTTAGAAAATAAAATACAACTCCGATTTAGGTTTATGATAGCTCGTTAGAAAGCCTAGGATGCTACTTTTCAAATATGCAAACCAATTCATAAAATTCATTTTAATTTAATCTTAGAATTTCAAGAAATAACCACTGCCCATAGAGGTATTGCAAAGTTTAACAATATAAATGTTCTGTCTAGGGCATATACACTTAGACTTCATACATATGCTCCAAAATAGCAACAAACATATACTTAGGTTTAAGAACGCAAATTTGAATAATCCTTTAGTATAAAAGAAAATTTATAAATGAAAGACTAAATTTGTTCATAAGATTCTAACCTCGGATTATGGTTAGTTGGAAGCTTGAAATGGCTTCAAAACAGGTTCCTTTACTTCGGTATGATTGAAATTCTTGCTCAAATGGAGGTGATGGTGGCTGATTTTTATGGCTGCCTTGAAGAAGTTCTCTAAGTATTTTGCTTCAGCAAAGAAATGAGAAGAAGAGTGTGGGAACCGTGGAAGAGAAAGGAAGAAAAGATGAAGTCTTTGAAAAGAAGTGATAGAAACAATTATAGAGGAGACATGTTGAAGCATGTCACGGAGGAAATAAAGAAAATGAGGGTCAAGAGTAGTTGGAAAAGATATCCTTATGTCTCATCTAAAGACTTTAACACACATAATGCCAATATGACATTTTTGAGATTTATTAGAAGTTCTAAGGCTTTTTAAGTAATCATACTAAATAAATATAGGAGAATTTTAGAAAATTTAAAAATAGATAAAAATAAATATTTTAAAATAAATTTAAATGAAGCAATTTTTTTTTTATACATTAAAAATTAATTTAATTACCTCAATACCCGTTAGGAGAATAACGGGTGTCACAAATACTCACCTGATAGCTATTGTTGTACGCGAACTTCGCCAGATGCAAATATTTCTTCCAATTCCTGTTGAAGTCTAATGCACAGGCACGCAACATATCCTCGAGAATCTGAATAACCCGCACAGACTGCCCATCAGTCTGAGGATGAAACGTTGTATTGAAGTTCAAATCCATACCTAAAGCCTCCTAAAAACTCCTCCAGTACTTAGCATTAAACCTGGTGTCTCGATCAGAAGTGATGGACAAAGGAACTCCATGCAACCTCACTATGTTCTACAGATACAAATCCTCGAGAATCCTCCTCGAACATGTCGACCTGAACGGAATGAAATGCACCGATTTCGTCAACCTGTCGACCACGACCCAAACTGCATCATGCCGCTGCTCCGTCCTTGACAAATTTGTGAGAAAATCCATCGTCACATGCTCTCATTTTCACCCTGGAACAGGAAGCGGCTGAAGCTGACCTGCAGGCTTTCGATGCTCGGCTTTCACCTGAAGACACGTCGTACACTTGGCCACGTACTCTCGAACATTTTCTTCATGCCTCTCCATCAATATTGCCTCTTCAAATCACGATACATCTTTGTGCTTCCTGGATGAATAGCGAACTGAGACCTATGAGCTTCGTCCAAAAAGGCTTTCGTCACCTCTGCGATAGCTGGAACTGCAAGACGCTCCCGAAAATACAACGATCCATCTGCATGAACTCTCCATTCTTTAAACCGCTCTCCGTTCTAAATCTGTGTCCAAATCCCCTACAAATGCTGATCCTACCACTGATTTTGCTTTACCATCTGAACAAGAGCTGGGGTCGCTTCCACATGATATACCAAAACTCGATCATAGCCTTCATGGTACCGTAACCCATACTCACTCTGTCGTATCCCTGCTCCAGTCCTCAAGAGCCAAACAAGCGAGAATCCCTAAAGACTTCCTACTAAGCGCGTCTGCGACTACATTAGCTTTCCCAGGATGATACTGCAACGCAAAATCATAATCCTTCATATACTCTATCCATCTCCGCTGCCTCAAATTAAGATCCCTTTGAGTGAACAAATACCTCAAACTCTTATGATTGGAGAAGACCTGAAATGTTGCTCCATACAAATAACACCTCCAAATCTTCAGCGCGTAGATCACTACCATGAGCTCCAAGTCATGAGTAGGATAATTCCGCTCGTCAGGTTGTAGCTGTCTCGATCCGTACGCAACCACACATCCATGCTGCATCAACAGGCATCCAAGTCTGCACCCTGAAGCATCTGCGTAAACCTCATACGGCTCGTCACTATTAGGAATAACCAACACTAAGGCTGAAGTCAACCGGTTCTTCAATTCCTGGAAAGCAAACTCACATTCTTCATCCCACTCAAACCTGACATTTTTCTTGATCAATCTCGTCAACGGGGCTGTAATCTTTAAAAAATCCTTTACTAATTTCCTGTAATAACCAGCAAGACCCAAGAAGCTGTGAATCCTCGCTACATTCCTCGGTCGTTCTCATTCCACTATGGCTTCAATCTTAGACGGATCCACAAAAATACCATGCTCATAGATGCCATGACCTAGAAATTTGACCTCAGTCAACCAAAACTCACATTTTTCCCTCTTGGCATACAACTAGTGTTTTCGCAGAGTCTGAAGCACGATTCAGAGATGCTGCTCATGCTCCTCCCAAGTCTTAGAATACACTAGAATGTCATCGATGAACACGATCATAAACTGATCCAGATACGGCATAAATATCTTGTTCATCAAGTCCATGAAAGCTGCCGGAGCATTCGTCAACCCAAACGACATAACCAGAAACTCAAAATGTCCATACCGGGTCCTAAAAGCTGTCTTGGGAATATCCTCTTCCTTAATCCTAAGCTGATGGTACCCTAAACGCAAATCAATCTTTGAGAAGTACCGCGAACCTCCCAACTGATCAAACAACTCGTCGATCCTAGGCAAGGGATACTTATTCTTCACTGTAACATGATTCAGCTGTCGATAATCTACACACAACCTTAGAGTCCCATCATGTTTCTTAGCAAACAAAACCGATACTCCCCACGAAGATATGCTATTCTGAATATACCCTTTATCAGCAAGCTCCTGAAGTTACTTCCTCAATTCTTTCATTTCTGTCGGCGCCATCTGATAAGGTGCTATAGAAATCGGTGCTGTCCCTGGAAACAACTCAATACCAAACTCGATTTTCTGATGCGGTGCTAATCCTGGCAACTCATCGGGGAAGACATCCTTGAACTCATCAACCACCGAAATCGCTACACTTCCTCTCAAAGCATAGGGCTCGCACTCTAGATTCGTAAGAAAAGCACAACAAACCAGATTTCTTCACCCTCTTAGACACGACTTTATGAGACGCTCACTCATTAACCAATCACCACCACCTTGGTAGGTGATCATCGTCCCCCTATCAGACACTAGGGTTACTTTTTTAAGTTGGCAGTCCACAACTGCATTATACCTGGACAACCAGTCCATCTCTAGAATTACATCATATGAGCTCATGAGGAGTATAATCAAATCACTTGTCAAAATCTCATCCCCAATCTTTATTTTACAAGATTTACATACACAATTCACACACACCAGCCCCAAGGGAGAGGTTATGACTAGGGGTTCATTAAACTCTTCTATATCTAATCCCAAGGCATGTACAAAAGAACTCGAAATGAGAGAATGAGAGGCACCTGTATCAAATAAACGTGAGCTAACGAGTGAGAAACTAAGATCGTACCATCGACAACCGCGTTATTGGTCTGAGAATCTGAACCTCTAGATGCCATTGCATGAACCTGCACTAGTGCCTTTCCTTTTCCTCTACCAACATTGCTGGGTCCTGGATTATTCTGCCAATACTGCTGAGATGGAGACGACTGCATATTAGCTACACTCGGCGCTCGATACTAAGGGACGCTACGCTGGAAATGCTATGACTGCTGCCCTCGTACCAGATATGAAAACTACTGAGGAGAGAACTGAGGATACTGCAACTGCGGATACTGTTGAGGCGGAGGTAGGGTCTGAGGCTGAGACTGACGATTGGCATCTTCTCCGGTCTGAGATCCAAGACGGGCACTCCTAATCGGGCAATTCCTCTTGATGTGTCCTGGCTGCTGACAAAAATGACAATGGAAGCTGTAGGGATTGTTGTGCCTGCTACCAGACAAACTGCTACTACCACTGTTCGCGCCACCCTACTTGTTCTTCCCCAGAGTTGGACGGCTATTGGTACTCTTCCTACCGCTCCTCTGTGATCCTCCTGAAGCCTTCGCTCGATCCTTACAATACTGCGCATAATCATTCTCTACTGATATTGTTGACGACACAAGCTCTCCAAAACTCCTAAGTCACAAAGCAACCACCTGTCGCTGAATAGGAGCCTTCAGCTCTTCCTGAAACTTAATGCACTTCTCACGTTTCGATGCCACTGCTAATGGAGCAAACCTAGCCAACTCATTAAATCTTGCCTCATATTCTCGAATTGACAAATCACCCTGCTACAATCTGTAGAACTCAGCTGCCTTCTGATCTCTATATCCCTACAAAAAATACCGGTCATAGAACAGCTCATCGAATCTGTCCCAACTGATATCGCCACTGCGTTCCAAACGCTTAGCTTGTTTCCACCAATTATTTGTAACGCCCGCCTATTTCATGTAACGAACCACGTTAAATTAGTAATGTTAATAAGGAATGTTATTAATAATAACGTTATATGATTTGATATGTGATGTGCATGTTACTAACTTTTTATGACAAATTTTGTGACAGGTGACGACCACATGAGATCGTTGTGCTCTAGTGTTCATGTGAAATTTTAAGCATATGTTTATTTATGATGCAATATATGATTATTTATGATGCAATGATGTATGAATGTTTTATGTTATGGCATTTAATGGCAGATCGGTAGGCCGAACTTTTAAGCTCGGCAGGCCAAACTTCTTGCCCGAGAACGGCAGGCCGAAGAACCTCACCGGCAGGCCGAACTTGCTGGAACCGACAGGCCAAAGGAGAAAACCGGCAGGCCGAACATAGCTGACGAACAGTCAGCAGAAATCTCTCCAAAATTATGGCTGAGTTAATTACATTAATTGGAGAATTAATATGATTAATTGGCATAATAATAGAATGTTTTTATCGGTTAAGGAAATTAAAGGATTTGACTTGTATTAATTTGTATTATTTTAAGAGGTTTTCTATTTTAAGAGGGAAAATTATGGTAGGATTGATGAAGTGATTTGACTTTCTTTTTCTTTCTCTTCTTTCCTTCCACGCCAACAGCCCTTAACAGTCAGAATTTTCTGACTTAATGAAGGGAATTGAATTCCCATAATGGTGTTTATTACGTAAAAATTTTAACGTTTCTTTTTTTTTATTATTTTCTCTCCTCTCACGCTTTCTCTCTCTCAAAAATTTCTGAGACGTACTTTCATTTCTTTTCTTCTTCCCTTTCTCATGAAATTTCTCTCTCTCTCACGAAAATTTTCTGAGTACATTGAAAGAAAAATCTTATTTCGATGGTTAATTCAAGGATTTTGAGAAGAAACTTCAAGGTATGAATTTAGCTTTCTTTGGTATTTTTGAAAAGAAATTCTTCTCCTCGTTTCGTCTACAATATCTTTCTATAGGTATTGTGTTTTGTCTCGAAATTTTAAATGTGATGTTATGCATATATGTTATGTGGTGCTTTCTAATTTCATGTCATATGAATGTTTTATGAAAATATGATATTTCTATCTTCTACCCTCACAGTAATATGTTACTGTATAATTTTAAAAGTATGAAAAATGTAATGATTATTCAAGGGGTAAAAATGATGTTTTCATAAAAAAAAAATTGTTATAATATGCATATGTATGAGTATGATAGATGAAAGTGTTTTATTTATATGTTATGAAATGTTATGTATGTTTAAAAGATTTTATAATAACAAAATAATTTCATGCATGATAATATGATGCTTGTATGGAGTTTTAAATTTAAATATAAATATATTAATTGTTCAAAAATGTTTTATTTAAAAGATAATTATATTCAAAATGTATGGTTTGTTTTATATGCTTAAGGTAATTTTTATGATTTAAGAAAAATCATAATAACATGTTTATGTGATGACGATTTTATGGTTATGAATTATGTTTATAATATGAGATGAGTGTATGGATAGTTCATGATAAGTTTTGATTTTTATTGCATCTTTAAATGATAAATGACATGAACACTCAAGGAAGCGATCACATCAAGACCGCGGCGTCGTCACCAAGTGCATTCTTAAGGTTAAGTAAGCTATCGATAAGGTAAGTACAATCTCACCTGCAACATGACACCTTTTACAAGGATTGATGATATGTTTTACAAGGATATTCATGATGAATTTATGATGATTTTTCCTTAAAGGATTTCTTATGAAAGATTTTCATGATTTTAAATATATGCATGTATGATGATGACATGTTTCAAAGAATGAAAAGTATGTATATATGTATCACCTAATAAGTGTTGCACACCCAATGTTAAGAAATGTTATGTTATGATGTCATATTTGGTTTGGGATTAGCTACCCTTCTCCTCTCATGACGGCGCGCCTATGATGATGTTTATGGTGCAACACTTAGGCCCTTAAGATAAAATGAATTAAGTTTTAAAATGGTTAACGTTACGAAAGATATGTTCTATGAAATTGTGCTTATGGCACTTTTATGATACGATGACAATGATGATGATGATGCTGACGTTTATAAAATGTTTTAAATTGTGAGAATATATGTACTTACTAAGCTTTAGCTTAATCATGTTTTATATGTCATGTTGCAGATAAGGGTAAGAGAATCATGGACTAGGTGGAGGACATGGGAAGACGTGTGAGCAACATGAACGATGAATTGTAACTGGAAGCACGCCAAGAAAATGATTTTATGATTTAATAAAGTTTTATATATTTTTTGAACATATTTTTGTGTTAAGTTTTTAAGAACACTTATATTATGGTTTTATAAGTTATTTTCTTATGAATTATGAACTTCCGCTATATTTTACGTAAAGTTAGTATGTTTAAAATTAAGTTTTCCAAAGGAATTTGGTCTCGGACGGCCTGCCGAACTCTGTGGCCAGCCTGCTGAAGACCAGAAGTTCGGCCTGCCGATCGAATTTTTCGGCCTGCCGAACATGGATGAATTTTTAATCCGAGTTGCAAAGCCTCTGCCGGCCTGCCGGTTGGGGGAATTCTGGCCTGCCAAACTGTGGGACCAAATGGATTTCTAATGATGTGATGATCAAAGAGTTTTAATGTGATATTTTTATAAGTCATGATTTTACAACTTGGTATATCTATTATATTAATATAAGTTCATGATTACTTTAGAATATAAATGAATAAATTTTATCATGGAATAAATTAAACAACGATTTTTGAAACAACAGTAAGTTAAAAAAAAACGTATGAATGGATCCTGGTAATGTAAGTTTAAGTACTTTTAAAATCAATAGATATGATTAAGTTTGATATTATTTATAATTTTAAAGTTTATGCATGTACGAATGTAAGTATGTAACGACATCTGTGATATCCGAATTAAGGGGCGTTTTAGTATTAGCACCACCCTCGAACTTATATGCAGCAAATTCCATACAAAACTCATCAGGCACACCAAGGGTATCCAAATGCTTCACGATCGAATCTAGCCAATATTTTGCCAACTGCGGATCTCCATTACCATCAAAAGTTAGAATAGACGCACGCCAAAATTTCTTAAAATACGTGTGCCGACGACCAACATCAGGATCCTCTAGTCTAGCCCTGGCTGTCATCTGTCGAAAAGCCGCAAACATAGACCTCATCATACCCTCATCGTTTCTGAACTCGGCGTCAGCTGTCGAACGACGTCTATGTGCCATTCTCTCACTTCTGAAAACAAAATTTGGACTGTCAGAGGTATTTCATTGGCATACCTATGTGTGCATAATTCTCAAGGTTCATAACCTTGAGCTCTGATACCATTCTGTCACGCCCCAGGGGACAGGAGGTGACGTGATGGATTATTTAAATTAATTTAAAGAAGGATTTAATTAAAATCAAGAGTTTATGGGTTAAATTAAATATAAAATATGAAAGTCTCAAGAAAACTATTGCATAAAAAACAAATAATAAACGTAGCGAGTATGGGTCCCACTAACCCACAACTTGTGCTCATACATTGTATTGACAATATAATAATACAACCACAGTCCAAGTACAAATAGAGTTAAAACATTACATGCCTTGATTAAATAATACCAATAATCTACGAGTCCTCCTACTGCTCCTGAGTTCTGTCCGTTGAGTCCTCTTTGAACCTAAATGGGAATCCACCTAGAGGGGGGAAGTTTAAAACAAATAAAACATGAGCGAAAGGCTTAGTAGGACTATATTTTAATAAGTCATTTAATTTAAAGAAAAGTCTCACTACTCAGAGAATTATTTAAAAAAAAACCTTGAATAAATAAATAAATTTAAATAAAACCGTTCTTACCCAAAATAGTTTATTCGGTTGACCAGAAATATCATCAATTTCTTTTTCCTAGGCAAACCATATGAATATCACCACCGTAGTGGCCCAGTTGAGTTTCGGGACCTGCCCCTAAGGTCGATCGCTACACGACCCGATCTCTGATATGACATCATTCCTTTATATTCATTTCTAACATTATTCAATATCCATTTACTAGATGTTTTCATTATCATTCATTATGAAGTTCATTTCAGTTCATGGTTTATAAAAATACAATCGATAAATTCTATTTTCAATCAACCGTTGAAAACATTTTTATAGAAACCCTTTTCAAAGCCAAATCATTTTGAAACTGGGTTACCAAAGATAGGGTAGAAGTCTTACCTCGATACTCGTACCGATGCCCCACACCGTAATCCCGGTCCGCTATACGTTAGTTCTGCGAAACCATGAACGATCCTAGATATACACTAAGTCGATCAATATCTAGTTTGAGACATTCTATGTTACTAAACCATTTCATGATATCCTAGTGTGCCATTTGTATCTTTAAAATCATTTTACAAGGTTGGAATTTCAATCGGGGTTCAAAACAGTAAAAACAGGTAAGAAATCACAAAATTTTCCCATGCCCTACCGGACGCCCTGCTTCGGCCGATCAAACTGCACAGTTTGACCGACCGAAAATCAAGTCCGGTCGGCCGGACATTTTTCAGGTTCGGCCTGCCAGACAGATGAATTCGGCCTGCCAAACACGTAGTTCGGCCTACTGAACTGGAAAATCCCAGAATTTTCAGCCACGGGTTTTGGGTTTCTCAAAACTCAAATCTTGATTTTAACTTGTTTTTCTCCAATCTCAGGCGTGGAAAACATTCATAGATGATAGAAAAACATAATAGAACACTTTTGAACTCATTTAAACAAGATTTGAACACAAGATTTTCAAAAATCCAAAAATGGAGAAAAATGGGGAAAATGAAAAATCTTGAATTAAATCCGTTTTTCTTCAATCCAAGCTTAGATTCTAGGTATTCTAAGTTCCTTTAACTCAAATCAAGGATCTTCTAAGCTCAAACAAACTTAGATTTCAAAAATGCATGAAAATTGAAAATTTTAAAAAAGTTTAGAAATTTCAAAACAAACTTCGAATCGAAGCTCCGATCCGCGTTCTTGGTTGCCAAATCACGTCCCCGAGCTTCCCTCTTGCTAACCCGAAGCTTGGATTCGAATTTTGATTCGAAAATCTCAAAGAAATTTGAGAGGGAAAGAGAGAAACCGAGAGAGAGAGTAGGAGAGAGACCACAGGCGAGAGAGAGAGAGTGAGAGGAAGAGAGTGAGAGAGGGAATAAATAGAGAGAAATGGTGGATGATTTTACTGTGCGAAAACCAAGTGTCACCCACGGTTTTGTAAGACGGAATATTTTTAACATTTTACAAACGATATTGTTTTAAAACTCAAAACAACATTTTAAAACAATAAGAAATCATTGAAATTTATTAAATTAACAAAACAAATTAAAATTCAAAATTTAATCAAATGATCAAATTAATGTTGAAACATTAATTATGGCACACTAATTCATCATCTTACATTATAATAACATTAAATAAATCTCAGGGCGTTACAATATTATCTCGGGAAAGATAATCAATCGTTTTAATGCTAATTAGTCGTAGATGATTAGCATTCCCACCTGAGGTGCAGGGCTTTAGCTAGCGCAAGTTGGTTAGTGCAGTGGTGTCCCAAGAAGCAATGATCTTATAATTGGGAAAAATGTGGGGCACTAATTGTTAGATGACAAAATGTTGGGAATTTCGGTACTTATTTATGAGTTGTTATGTTTTTAAAAGACGGTCATAATAGTTGAAATTAGAGTTAGTATCATTAACATTAGTTTTGTTTTATTTATCTTAGTAGTTAATAAATGTGTCTTTTCATTCTCCTCCTAAATCACTTAAAACACTAAAGCAATATGTAGACGGCAGAATCTACTGCATATTTTTAAAAATTAGATTTGATGAAAATAAAATCAAAACAAAAAAAAATTGTAAAACCATAATATTAGACAGTTTAAAACAAATGCTTATTAATAGAGTGTTTTTCCATTAACCTACTGTAAAAAAAAAATCATAATAAATATTGGAGTTATTTTGAATTCATCCTTCGAAGTTATAAGAAATTTATAAATGAAATCTGGTTGCAAATGGTCTCAACCGGTGCAAGATCAAATTCTCGATTTTGTTCATAAAAATGGAGAATGTGTTCTTTTTTCTTTCTCAGAAAAAAAAAATGATTGGTTGTGTCTTCATGCCGGGGATTAACATGACTTTAGGAATCTACTGATACCAAAAGTAGGATGGTTAGGATCTCGGCCTTGAGATTCTAGCAGGTAACAAGTCAGGGTTTGTAAAGTCTATCCAACACATAGTCCATGTCATTTAAAGAAAATTTTTACGTGCGGCAATACTCGAACCTTTGACAATACCACTAGAATTAGCCAGTGGTTGGGATGGGGGTTAAGGGTTGGGGATGCGCAAGATCAATCCTAAACCAAGCGAGGGTACTTTTCAAGCAAAAAGAAAGAAAACACTCGAAACTTCAACTTATTACTGAGCTATAAGACCATTTTGCAACCATGCCACTGTCGTGGTTTTTAGAACGTGATCTTTATGTTTGTGTGCATATGAATGTATACATATGTATGTAAGTATAAGTCAATTTTTATGTACAGTGCATGTTGATGCTTACCGTGGTCCGTCGTCGGATCAACACCACATGCAGCTGCGCACGGTCTAGCTCTTCCCGGCTTGCCTCTGCTTGGTCAGGCGTACCTGCAACAAGAGGAGGGAGGCTTCGGAGGTGAGAGAAAAAGGTGTCAGTCAACAGACAAGGGCTCTCCGATGCTCAAGGCAGAGGTTGCTCGGCAAAAGATGGGTGCTTGTTAGGTGGGAAGGACTCTCTCTCTCTAGAATGCAATAAATGCATCCTATTTATAGGCTACTACTTGGACCGGGTGTCAGGTGGGTTTTGTCTACAACCCGGGTGTCACATCAATGCGTGTTAGGCAGTAGGTGACAAGTGTCACGTCCTCCCACCGATGGATTTGCTTCCCTCGGACGGTGAGTCATTTGCCATTTGTTGGCCTGTGGTGGTGACTAGCAACCCACTTTGTGAATGAGAATAACCTGACCCGAGCTGGTGCATAGCTCGAGGTGGCAACCTGCTAGGGGTGTGACCCTGGGGGCCCTGAGAAGCACCTCGGATGAAGCGCACATTGTCGTTGGGGTCGGTAGTTTGCTCTCTGGTAACTCTGCTGAGCTGTTTAGCCGACCACCGGAGTTTGTATCCTCGACAGTGGCATCAAGCTCACCCTCAACAGTGCATATTTAGGATCTAATTTGATCACACAAGTACGAAGCATCAAAAGTCCAAACACATCTAGTAATTTGTTTTTCTTCTAATATTTTGTAGCCCTTCAAGTTCAGTTTGTTTGCTAGTGCCGACCGTAATTTGTTTATGTTGTAGATCCGGCATGATCTTAAACCCTTTCCTGAAATGAAATAATGCGTACATATCGGATTAAACATATCACTAAACTTTATAATACTAGAAGTTTGTTCCTAAAAGAAACCAAATTAAAAACCATTAGAATCTGTATATATATGATTATAAGATATTAAAATAAATATAAAAAGTTTTAGATAGGTTACTTCGGTTGACCAATCTAAACTAATAAAATCATAGCTTTATGCTTTGTTGAGCTCAGAACTAATAGGAGGAATAGGGGCAAGGAAAATAGCCAATAATTCAGGCTGTTTTGTTCGATACTTCTCTACTCTTAACTAAAATAACAATTTTCTTTTTCTAACAAAACATAATATAGAGTACTTACATAATAAATATACTTCATAATTTTATTTTTCACAATTATCCCAGCTCAATTTTTAAAATATACAAAGATATGTTTTAATTAATTTCATCCCTCACACACTTTGTAAATAAAAAAATAAACAAAATGAAAAGAAAAAAATACGCTTACTTACACCAAATTTTTTTCCTTAAAAAAGCAGGCAAATATTTTAAATATTCATAACGTGAAATCAATTTTTAAAAAAAACATTGTCATACTTTGATTTAAGGGCTTTTATGTTTTTGAATATTATAAAATATTTTTATTTAATTATTTAAGGGTATTTTTTTCTTTTTGTCCCTTTTTCATTCACAAAGTGAAATTAAAATTAGTTTTTTAATTAGTTACATACGGATGATGTGCTTTGATTGTAGCTACACAATGACCAAAATTAATGTAACACAATACGAGTCAAATAACAACGCAAAGGAAATAGTACTTCATCATGTGTTTTTTTTTTTTTTTCCCCTCTTCTTTCTGATGGTGATTATCAACTATCATTAATACCTAGTATATATTTCAATGTCATTGAAAAAATTCTTAAAAGGCCACATTTAACAGAAACAATTAACGTAATTTTAAGGACCTCAAATCCATACTAAATCTGGGGCATATTATTTTAAATTTCATTGATCTGACAGCTATTATATGACAAATCATATGGGATCAAATAAATATAGTGGAGAGATATATAAAGTGGGATATGGCGTCATGTGTGCCTCTACCTCGATAACAAATAACATTATATATTTGTGGTGGCCAAGAATGTAGAGGAAATTAACACAAGGATGGTGGCATCCTGCTCTCAGGACCCTTTTAGTGGACATAGGATTAAAAGATAAGCCCTGATGACGTGGACACCACTAATTTCTGGCTTTTTAATTTATTCCCGATCCCCGTTGCTCCGTGTATATAATAGAGACCCAACCAGCAGTGCTCTTAAGCCTAAGGGAAAGATTATATATATATATATATATATGATTTAGGATCAATTTCACTTTTGCTCTTTAGGAATATTAACTGTTTCCTCGAATATTTTAAATATTACATTAATAATACTTCCGCAATAAAATCATTAAAAACTGATGAATTTTATTAATGGCCTTTAAGAAAAGTGCTTTAACTATCAATGAACAGTTTAAAGCTCTCACATGTTATAGCAAAAACAACTATAATATAAAGTACTCATATGTTACAGTTTTTAAACTAAAACTATTGATTGTAACTGTTCTTCAAAACGGCCTATAAATGAGCTATATGTAATCCGGTTTGAACACACTTAAATCAAATTATTCAAAAGTAATTTTATAAGCTTACAACGAAGCTTTTATAATTATCTAATATTTACAAGTACGTACATAGAACAAGAAACTCGATTGTTAATACGATCATTATGTGCTTACAAATAGCAAACACATATAAAGCGTAAAAGTAAATTTCTTTACGTAAAAACTAGAACCAAAAAGTTTCTTTCTTGATATTTTCGAAGGTATTAGTATAAGTTTTTTCCATTGTATATCCTTCGTGATATTTAAATATCCTTTTGAACTTTCTAAAAAGGAGTAATGTTCTGCTAAAAGGAAAAGGACAAAAAAGGCATAAGAAAATATACAACATGTACAAGTGTACTTAGGATAAACTCTAGCAGATTAATACAAAAATCAGGGAAACTTGATATAAACTATAAACAGAACCCCTTTTAAAAAATCATGTGAAAAGTGCAGGAATTAATCTAATTAATTTTTTTTCTTAAGCAAGAAGTTGAATAGATTTTACAATAGAAAAATCTATCTTCCATTGTGGAGTCTATGGAAGACCTTTTCTCACTTTTTCTGTATTATATATGACTAAGATAAAAGCATCTTAATATATATATATATATATATATATGTCAAAATATATTCCAATAACCCAGAACAAGTTGATTGGCCAAACGAAAAAAAAAATAAAAATATATTCTGCCTGTTAGGGTGACTTGAGATATTACCTAATTTTGTTCTTGTATAACTCGTATTTCAGCCGAAATTGGTGATTTTCTTTAGGGAAAAAAATTTCCTACATATTTTAATTTTTGAAGGTTTTTAACATCTTTTTCTTTTTACTGCTGTTTATTAAGACGTTAATTTGTTTTATACATTATTAGTTACTCATAATTCTCCTGAACTCACCCTATCCTAACCAACTAGAGCTTAATTGGAATTTAGATGTTAATTAGCGCTTTGGTGAACATGCATATATAAATATAAATGCACACATGATTCACGTTGATGAGATGATGAGAGTCATGCTACGATTTTTTGAGGCCATAATTCTCGTATTATTGTCTTCTAGTAAAGAAACTATAAATATGCACATATATAATATATATCGTTTTCTGGTGTAGCGGTTTTTTCTTCTTCTTTTTTTTCAAAAAAAATATATGTTATATCATATCTTATTCTGTAAATAAGAAATAAATACTACAAGCTTATTGAATCCGCAATTCTTCATTTGAAGGTTTTAGACTATGAGGAGGAAGCTCTCGAGAGTTTTTTTTTTTCTTTTCTTTTTTTTCTTTTTTTGTAGTCAAGGGACACAGCTCTCGAGAGTTAACAACAATAAATTTCTATAAATATTTTTTATATCACAATATAATTATTGGTTTTTAAATTCACCAACACTTACTTTTTCTTATATGGGATTAAAGCCGCCATTATATATACTAAGCAAAACCTATTTTTGCACCAAATTAAATAATTATTAAAAGCAAAATTAAAAACTTTTAGATTTATAGTTTCACTTTCTGATAATTACTAATCAGATCACGTTTATTTATTTATCAATATATAAGGAGGAAAAAAAAACCCCAAAAATATCACAGGAATATTCCAATATACATAATGGAGCCTTTATATGTGGCCTGTAAAGAAAGGTTGAGTTGGCGCCAAAAAAGTTGTAATCCTTTATTATATTCATCAAAAACATAATTGCTCGATCGTTAGTTCTTCTCTTAAATATATATATATATATATATCTATATATCTATATATATATATATATATTTATTTATTTATTTATACTGCTTGTCTGTATCCTGCCAAGTCCAAACTGTTGGACAATATTGGAGCCGGTGACTTTCTTTGAGGCTCTTATTTTACAATCAATTGTGCTTAACATAAGTGCTTATTGATTTTTCTTCATTTTTTTTTTGTTGGTAATAAAAGTGCTTCCTGATTAAGATACCTACTCAAGAGAAAATGAGATATCCGTATCCTCCAATCCCTTGACCTCGTGCCTCCATAAGGTCGTCACTTGGGCAACACTCACAAATGAGTGTAATCTAGTATCCTCTCACATATTATTTTATTTGCCACATGATAATATAAAGAATGATAAATAAGATAATTTTAAATATTCATTTACTTTATTTATTTCTTTTTTGTACCGAATATTCTAGCTAGATATATATAGCAACTTTGATATATATAAATATATATATGGATCACAAATAATAATGTATTTTTAACGAACCAGATCAAAGAAGCGAGAAAAACAAATTAAAGAATAAGAAATTGTTTCACTTTTTGTATTGCAGTTAGCACATAATTTGCACTAAATGGTAATAGTGGGTAGGGAATTGCCTGGCCTCGAAAGGAGTAGTGACATATATGTGAAAATTACATATTTGGGTAGATTGTGTGATGAACCAAATGGGTTGATCTAATAAAAAACTCAATAGTAACCATATTAATCATTAGATGTTTTTCTTCATACCATATTTACCCCTATTCATTATGGGCAACATCAAAAAAAATGATAGGTCTTTTTTTCCTCTTAAATTCTCTGATAAAATTCTTTTATTACCGTTTTATAGTTAATTCCTATTTTAGATTGTCAATTACATTTTTTTTTCTTTGGTCAATCAATTATCTTTTCTTTTGCATAAATTTGAATTAAATAAATATCACTCCTTTCTCTCTTTATATTCTTATTCGTTTTTTTATAAGCTGAGCTTCTCCTTTTTCAAAAAAATCAACTCCATTTTATTATTTTCGTTATGTAGTTAGTAGTTTTATGAATTATATAACTTTCCTATTGCTATATAACTTCTTCTTTTTTTCATACCAACTATTTTTGTACATACATAAGCAATTAAATTATGTGGTCATTAAAACGAGATGACCTTATAGTTAGGTCATTAAATAATTAAATTCTTTAGTAATTAAAATGTATCTTATTTAAATTATATATACCTCGTTTATAATTTATACACACATATTGTTAATGTGATTATCAATTTTTATGGTTGCTAAAACTTATTGTCTTAAAGTTATAGTCATTGGTTTCTATATAAAGTAATTATCTATAACTACTAAATGTGATCATTAAAACAACATAATATCTCAATCATTAAAAGAACTAATATTTTAGTCATTAAAATTTACATATGACTCATTTAAAATTTATACACCACTAGTTTTTAGATATAATTGTCTATTTTTATGATCATTAAAACTTATCATTTTAAAGATATAGTTATTGGTCACTATATAAACTAATTACAAATGGCTAACAAATTTGGTCATTAACATATTGATCATCAATGAAGTTTCTTATAATTTAAATTTTATTTATTCAAAAATAATTTGGGTTTTAATTCATTAAAATAGGTATTATAGCATATATTTATTATAATGACGTTGGGTTGGTTAAAATTAAAAAATATTATTTATCATTACCCATGTCAATTTAGGTCATTATTACTTGATCCCTAACTAGAAACAATATATTACAGGAAAAAAAGGGGTCATTAATATTCAGTTTAAGGTGATATGCCAATATAACCTTTAATATACTGAGTTAATATTGTCTTCACAGGTGCATGAAGTATTTAGATTTGGCTAATATTGACATCAAATCCAAAAAATGACATTTAATTTTCTATTCTTTGTGATAAGCCATATATGTGCTTCACCCAATATATATGGCCCGATACTTTGGGATAGTGGGAGGTTTGGCTTTTCATATAAAATATTTGTTAAAAGCTTACTACAATTGGGTTGTAATTGCTAAATTTAGGAAAAAAATTCTCGCTTCTTGCATACATATATATATATATATATATATATATGTATGTGAGTGTGTGCATAACATAAGTTTTATATCTATGCTTGGGACTAAGTAAGGAGATATGCTACTACTTTTGCTAATCAGCAATTAGGGGAATCTAGTGACTTCCATTATCTGGGGTATCTAAAGGAGAATTCCTTTTATTTTGTGCTGCTCATCATGAGTCAAAGGCAGAAAATATTAAGATGGTAATCAAACATTAGAATCATGACTAAGAACATGCTAGTCCAACTCCATCATATTCCACTTTCTTTGGCCCTTGCTTGCTTTTTTTTTTTTTTTTTTTCCCTTAATATATGGTGCTCCTGTCTATTTGGCCTTTCATACAATACTGTAGCACGCATTATAATAATACTGAGTGATAAAATCATGGGCGGTAATTTCGATATAGGGAGTCACATTTGTCATCAATCCGGGTTGTATTGATCATATATATTTAATGCTGATTTTGATTCAGTTGAAACCAGCATCATGTTATGGTGCTGGTGGGATCAGTTTTCTGAATTCATCTAGAACTTAATCAATACTATTTTTGACCGAAACGAAATTTTTTTTTTTTTTTCTAGGGGCCAGGAGCAGATTGATTACCTCTCATCAGAGTCAGAGTCATTTCCCCTTTTTTGGGAAAAAAAAAATAGAATAGTTTCAGTCATTTCATCATACATACATAGTGTAGCATTTTAAAGCCATATATGTGTCATATATATATATATATATATATATAAAGAGAGAGAAAGAATGTTGCATCACTTTCAGTCCCCTGATAAGATTTGTAAGGTGTCACAAATAATATGTACCTATTTCTCACGACTTGGGCAAGAATACCACGTCAAATTCGATGAAATGCATAAAACTTTTTCTTAAGTTGGAATATATTAATCTCTATATCCTAGATTAATTACATATATCCTAGTTTAATCTCTATATAATTTGTTGCGAATTAGACTCTAAAACTCTAGCAAGAGCAAAATATGTAAAACAAAAAATAAACAAAAACATGTACAAAATTTATAATGGTTCACGACGTAAGAGTTATGTCTATTTTCAGCTAATACAGAAATTCAATATAACAATATTAAAGATTACAAGAGAAAAAATTACACACCCTCTCTCTATATTTTTTGAGCTTCAAATTTCTCTCTCTCTGTGTATTTTCTGAGCTTTAAAAAAATAAGCTCTAATACGTCCTATATATATGTGTTTGCAAGAAAGAGAAAACAAAAACCCCCCATCTCACGTCTAGCCACGACGTCGCATGGCAATGTCCACTTTTTGCTGCTGCAACGCACGTTTTGCTCCGCTTCGTGTTTTGCCTTCAACATGGTGCAGTCACGCTCTTAAATGGCACCCCGGCGTGTGCTCTGGGTCAAAGAAGGCCTGATACTCATTTTTGGCTTTTTTTATCTCTTCTTAATAAAAAGTTGATCCTTGTAATCTTCTACATAAGGTAATAATTCGTAAGGCATTGAATTAGATTCTACACTTCTCAACGTAATTTATTTCGATATCTTAGTTTAATGAAATATATAATGAAACTAGGATATAGAGATAAGCATAGTAACATTATTAGTAACTAAGCAGCATATTACTTGCAGGGACATTTGGTGAAAAAAAATGCACCATATATGCTGTCCAGGCGAGCACATATTTATTGGGTATTTTAAGCAACATGAAATGGAATTTCCAAGAGCCAGCTATTTTCTAGCATTTGAATGACGTACGGGCACATATATATATGTGGTCTCTATCCCCACAGCTGCTTATCTTGATAACGCACAACAAAGTCATACATAGAGACGATAGACCCAATCATCAGCGTGATAAAAAGTTTGTCATGGTTCGTGAGTGTGTGGAAAAATTAAAAAAAGGGAGGGTCGAGATTTGTACTTGGTGTCTTTTAAAAAAAAAACAATGGAGAAAAGGACAAAATTCTTTGTAGAAATATGTTTAAAAAAAATCTTTTCTTTGCTTCCATTAAAGCGAGAGGAAAAGATAACTGGAAGTGAGGGCAGACGGACAAAGCCATCAATCTCTATAAAGTAGAAAAAATATTTGCAAGGTGCCCATTACATGAGGCACTTTTTTTCCCCTTTTCTTTTCTTTTCTTTTTTTTTTTACTTGTTTTTGTTATTGTTATTAGTATATGCTTGTTGCTATTGTTGCGCTTGTGCCGCCCGGCATAGCGTGAGTTCTACGTCAAGTACTGCTCAATATGGGCTGAAACATATCTTTGTTTATATCATGAGTATTAGAAAGAGAGAATATTTATGTGTGTATGTGGAGGGATTACATATGAGATTCCTAATACTCGTCTTTATGTTGCGACTTATAAGCTTGTAGTATTTATTTATTTATTTTTTTGTTAAAGCAAGCGCATTGATAATCACTATCCAAGCTCTTTATTCTGAAAATGGAAAATGATTTTTCTTAATTGTTGGTGTTTGACATCCTGTTTTAGGAGGTAAAAGCTGAAATTTAGGTTATATTTGATAAAAAAGAAAGAAAGACATAATTTTTTTTTGAAGGGGAAAAGATATTATATGTCTTTCTGGGCTGATCCGTGATTTTATCATATAAGCAAAATATAAAGAAAAGTATTATATAGTACAGACTTCCTTCTTTAATTTTTTTCATATTTCTTTCTTTATGAGTTTTAGGATAGGATATTCAAATTCTACACTTTATAGTGAAGGAAGTGTAGAACAACTTTTAAATATGTAACGCTTTCTCTTTTGGTTTTTTAGTCAGTTTTTTTTTTTTTTTTTCGTTTCCTCTAAAACTTTCCATGTCTTTTATGCATTCGTTGCACCGTTCCTTATAAGGTGTATCTGAATATTCAGATCAATTTCTTCTCTCAAAATTATCAATTTGAAGGATTTGATCAAATCCCTTACAAAGTACATTCTTTCATCTTTTCAAGTGGAAGAAAGTCATATAACTTAGATGAGAAATAGTTAAGGGGGGACTTTTCTCTTGTTGAGTTTGGTATGATTTGTCTCCTCTAATCTCTCCTTATTAAAACTAGGGCTATTTGAAAGATTTAAAATCCCTCTTCCATTCGTTCCCTTTCTTTCTTTCTTTTTCCCCCTCTAATCATACAACCATGAGTCCTGGAACTTTTTTCCCTCTAAACAAACAACCATGAGTCCTGAAATCCTTACTCTAATGCCTTCAACTCTCTCTACCTTTTACTTTTATGTCCTTTGAAACAAGCTCTTTAGGACCGTATGGAGCTTATGCTCTTATTTTTTACTCAAAAGAAATGAAACCATCAAAATTCAAACTCGGTCTATAGACAAACTAACCACTTAATCATATCTTGTTTATTTACAAAATTAACAATGAGAATTTTATGGGTCTCAAACAATAGGAAATAGAGAGAGAAAATCTCATCTTTATATCCTTTAGTATTGATTCCCTTCAAACAAAACCAAATTTATAACTTCTTTTTGCTCAATATATATCAAATTTACTGATTAGAGTCCTAGGTGTTCAAATTCACACGTTATAATTTAATGATTATTTAATTATATAAAGTGTTGTTTGAGTAATTATATTGATAAAAATATTATCATTCTTAAGTTTATTAAACACTAGATTTAGATTGTTATATAATACAACATCAAATAGATAAGTAAACATTACAAAAGAAATACATTATCCTCATTTCTATAATTATTTTACTTTCATTTCTAATTTTATTACATTGTTTTATAGTTTTGGTAAACGCGTATTATTGTTTACACATTTCATGGTAAGACATATATATATTATATTCCTTGAACGCATAAAAAGATTACATGCATATTGATGCATATATGTATATATAATGGAATGCAATACAAAAGCCGGTGGAATCTGTCGGTCAAGATAAATGAATTAAACTAACCACTTGAAAGTAGTAAAAAGGAGGAACACACTGATAACAGATCAAATTTATAAGTTAATCAATTCTCCATATATTGTCAATAATCAAATCCTGTATTAAAGCAAAAGTAATCTGATCTTGTTTTTCGAGATGTACTCCACCAAAGTGCATTGCCATAGGGTCCTCATCGGTACTGCTCCTTGGTCGCTTATACGTCTGCCAAATGCCCCTCAATCTCATTATGTTGTGAGTGAAAAATAAGACGCTGGCATCTCTTCATAGCCACACCGCCAGCAACTCAAAAAAGTTGACGGGTTATTCGAACTGATCACCCTACTTTTACATGTTATATAAATCATCATCTATATATCTACAAGGTGATACGACTAGAATATCCATTGATGTTGAGCGATCCTTTCAGCGGGGGTCTTTCATTTTCCGCAAATAGAAGGCATCTTTTGCGCATAGTCTCACGTCACGCTTGATCAGGACCACTAAATTAGAACCTTTCGCATAATATATATACACACACACACACACACACATATATATGTATTATATATATGTATATATGTATAGTGTGTGTGCATATACTATAGCAGGAGCGTGGCTGCTTTGCTGCTTAGATGCCAACTTTCTCACACGCACTTCTTGGAGCTCTATATAAACAATATGGGACCAACACACTTTGGTTTAATATCTAATACTATTACGTCCATATTGGCATGGGGGCCCCATCATTGTCATATTCTTGTCATGCTCATGCTCTCTTCGAGATAAAGGCTTCCTTTTTATTTATGTTTTCGTTTATTTAATTCCTTTATATTCTTATATATTCATATATGTATGTATATGTAGATATATTATTATTTATTTACTTTTATTGGCAAATGAAACAAAGGATTAGTTAAAGTGGAGACGCCAGAGGAGATGAATTAGCATTTGTATTCCGGCTCCATGTGCATCTTTTTTTTATTTTTTATTTTCCGGGGGGGAGACTTTTGTGCAAGTTGCTCGTATGAGTATCTTATAATATAAGATATTAAAAAAATTCCCAAAAAAAAAAAGGAATTCCTTATGTAGACTTTCAATTTATTGCAAGAAAATATCTCCTCCATGCATAGTGGTAATAAAAAATCACTACTTTAAAAACTTCTAAAATAATTCGCAGATTCATCTAGTGTTTCCTTGACTTTCACGTCGACAAAGGAGGAGGAATTTTCACAGAATACTTACAACAGCTCCTTTTTTCTTTTTCCTTCTTTTTTTTTTTTTAAAAAAAAGTACCCATAGACTCAGCAGTCAAGCCAATGAATCAATGACACTGTTCCTCTGTTTCAAGGCGGAGCTAGAAAATTTACCCCTGGTTGGCATTGTGGTGGTTCCCACCACAAACTCAGTTATAAACAGTGTAAAGCTCTCACATACTACAATAACAATTTAAAAAATTGCTATAGTATAAAGCTTTCACATGCTACAGTAAAAATGGTTCCCACCACCTTCCAAACACCCCCTTAGTCACAAGAGACAAAACAATAATAATAATATGAACAAAATTAAATAAAAAGATAGAAAATTTTAGAAAGACTGAATAAAATTTTAGAAGGAAAAATATAATACAAGAGAGGAGGAGAAAATAATCTTTACAAAATTTTATGTACAATATCTAAAAAAATTCAAGAGCTGCCGCTTACTGTCATCCGTATGTGGGTCTGCCCGCGTGATACTATACTTTCGCTTTTGTGAATTTCTTCACAGGATAAGCTTGTAAAATGGAGCACAGATGATTTATTAATGAAAAAAAAAAAAAAAAGAGAGGATTTCGGCAAAAAACACACTGTGTTGTGTTCGGCCACACAGATGAGAAAGAATCCATGTAAAGTTAAAACATGAGGCCCATCTGTAAGGGACAAATGTGGAAGATCAGCCCAATATGCAGAGCCATAGCCCGCCCAAAAAGGACGCAGTTGATAAACCAGTCTCAACTTTCAAGCTCCTTAGGCCCAGTTTTCAGGTTCTTGCATGATATATCTAGGTTAGAAACGTGTAATTTATCTCCTCAAAAAAAAAAAAAAAAAAGGAAGAAATGTGTGATTTAACGAGTTGAGAGATATTTATATATTACACTATTTTTACTCCTACCTCACCATGAACATAACTTGACCACTTTTTTCATTTGATAGTGCAATAAACGACATTTTTCCTTCCTTTTGGTTTTTCAATGTTCAGTATAGATCAAATTATTTATATAGAAAAACAGAGCCAAAATGGAGACAAAGTTGACTGAAACATCTAGATTTCCTAAAGGATTCCTTCTTCATTTTTCCTTTCCTTCTTGTTCTTTTTCCTTTTCAAACTGATTTGAGGTTTTGACAAGATATATAGTGATTAAGCTAATTAAAAGACAAACCAAACTGCTTACCACCTGAACTAACTTGGCTACACTTATAACTAACTTTGAACAATCTTACACTTATTAATAACTCCAAATCCACTTTTCAGGTCGTAGAATGAACTTTGTAAGAAAAATTTTTGTATTAACTTAAAACAATGATATATTTTACGAAGAAGCATTCGTGATTAACACCATACGGTCATTCAAATATTGTTAGCACCACAAAAAAAAAAAAATATGATTAACAGCATAACTGGGCTATTTGTTGTTACTCTTTATAGACTCAAATATCCCAGTTGGGATGTCAATCATAAATTTTCTTTCGTGAACTCTATCGCTGATCTCACATAGAATATGAAGGCTTGGACGCGTAGTATTTGTTGTTAACAACCGACATATAAAACAAAAAGGCAAAAAGAATTCCTTTCCAACGTTGGTGGGTCCAAGGAGCATGTTATTTGATCAGATTTCCAAACATTAATCCCCTCGTACCTGCTCTGATGATATCCAGTAGAACTAGAACGCCTAGAGTTCCGTCGCCTCTGGATAGCCTCCAGTTGATTTGCAAAGATACTCCAAGCTTAGCAAAACAGTAATGGAGATATTTTAGAGCAAAGTAGAGAAAAAGAGAAAATAATTAGTGTGGTAGGAATGAGCTAAAGGTGGTTTTCTCATGCGGTTTACATTCTAATTATAATGACGCTATCAAAGATTTGATGATTATCTCAATAATCATTGGCAATCATCACATCTTTGACATGACATGTTTTCCTTTGGAGTTTGGGGCGCCTTTCAATTTCCTTTCTTAGAAAAAGTCTAGATAAAATGTTCTTTATTTTTCATATTTATCGTTGTCTTTAGGATTTATGCACGTTTGTATATTCTTTATAATCTCGGTGTATTGTGGGCCACGTGCCATATCAAGAGTGGTTGCCTTGACATGCAGACACATACCACCTCCGAACGATCATGTTGATTTTTATTATTTTTAGTAGCTCGACCTTCCTCTCGAAGGGATCATCTCACTTTGATAAGAAGGTCGACATCCCTTCTTGTGCTTTCAGAGTTCTTCGGCTTCGTCTTCAATGATTATTGTTTTCACCCGTTCTATTGTTGTTGTCGAACGCTAATGGTTAGTCGACCAAGGACAACACGTGTCAAATTGTTATTGGTGCGGTAGAAAACCCCCAATGCATATGTTACATAACATATATTATATTTTACTATATTGATATTAGTAATATATTGTAATATATATTGGTCCCATTAAACAGGGTATGGGTCAGAGCTTGAGAAGGCTAGTGTTCCGCAACTAGCAAGAGGGACGAGAGGGGGTCGAGTATTTTTCTACGTGGGAACAAATTAAATGAGCCGTATTTGTGGGCCCTGACACGCTTCTATTGGGCTCAATTCGCGACAGTATTTGCCTCCTTGGGGCTTCCATGCATGTGCCATTCCACGTGCGTACGCGTCTCTGCCTGCATGGGGGAAGTGTCTGAACTTTGGACCATTTAGCCGATTACATGGACCAACCGAACTGACCAATCTTTAATTTGATATTGGTCTTGTCCTTTTTTCTTTCTTCACTAATTATAGCACCTTTTTTTTCACCAAACGGGACTAGTCTGCTTTAATTCCCAAAGTTTGACAAAAAGTCACATGTCTCACGCTCAAGGAATTCTCTTTTTATTACTCGGCTTCAACTTTTGGAGGCAGTTAATGGCCACATTGAAATGGAAAATATTGCATATCTTCCTTAAAAGTAATGTTTCATAGTTTTGGGCCATGGACAGATAGAACCGAGGTCCTTTTTTTTTTTTTTTTTAAGCCAACAACGCTAACCTTTGCATCTTCAATCTACAAAACAGTAATCACAATTCATACAAAAGTAATGCAATTTGACAGTGTCCTCGGATGCTACTATTAATTTGCTCGTGCTGTGTAAAAAGTGTAAAACGTGATCGCGCTGAATCCTTCTAAAGTCATTTGTTTTACTTATTTTTCGAATGAAACTTTTTGTAAAAAATAAGCTGTTATTATTTTAGTACCTTATGTTTTTTAACAATACAATGCTAATTTAAGTGTTTCGTTAAAATACAAGATATAGTGATACTTAAAATTCAAAGTGGCTCTACAAAATTTTTGTCATAGTGTGAGAGACGAATGTCTTCATTTTTTATGACACATTTTTAGAGGCTAGGCATTTTCCTCGTGAAACAGTAGACTAATTAACTTTTTTAAGAGGAATGTTAATAGTATTTTTTTTTTATTCTTTTTCACACTCTTTTAATCAAAATCTGACACATAAAATTTATTAACACGCTAAATTATTATTTAAATAAAAAATTAAAGAGTCGATTTCACGTGTTATATAAAAAGAGTGCTGTTATCTTTTTTTAAATTTTCCAGTTTTTTTTTTTTTTGGTGTTGTCGGTATTAAAAGGACGATGAACAAGAAAAAAGATCAGGAGAACTAGAAGACAACCCGCCCAAAGATTTCACTGCATCCACTTGCGGATCTGGCCGTACCGAATGACATTACCAACTTTTGATCTGGACCGTCGACATTGTCCAATCGTGTGATTCTGATTGAAACTTGCATGATCTATCGCCGATGTACATCACATCTATCCACGTTATTTTGATTGATGCGATGGTGATTAACTGAGGGTATATATTCATTTTACCGGGTCAATGAGTTACAGTTTGTCTAGTAATATATAATGCCAACGTGTAATGTGGGGTCCAGCGTCTGCTTCGTGTTTAACTTTACCTTATTTTAAACTTACGGAAAAAGAACTTTGCTCACGCAATCAACGCTAATGAGTCAATGGTTAGGTGAAGACTGTAAAGTGTAAAGCTTCATTAAAAAGTTAAAAAAAAAAAAAAAAAGGTGGGGACTGAGGAAATATTTTTGGTCAACTCATCTCAAGGATTTGAATTCGAGGACAGAGCTCCCAACTTACAAAGCTCTCTCAAAACCCTAAAACTCAAGGGGTTAGTTGATAACTTAAAGTGGTAAAAATTGAAAATTTTGGTTTAAATTAATAATTTAACTTAAATAATATAAATTTTTATATATTATTGTGTAAAAAAAATAAATCAATGTAAAATTTTTATATATTATAGATTTTTAAACTAAAATAATTTAAACTAATTGTTTAAATTGTCTGGTGTCCAGATTTTTTGACGAAAAAAATAATGACTTGTTTTGATATGTATAGAATAAGATATTAAGAACAATATTTTTGTTTTTGCAATCTATGGTTTTCGACAATGAAAAGCTCTTAAAAATAAAACGTTGCTACATTATAAAACATTTTCATACTACAATATTTTTAATTAAAATTGGTTTCAACCATTAGCTTTAACCATATTTTTTAAACACTTTATGATATACGGAATAAAATAATTTGTATATAATGAATTGATGATAAGGAGGATATTGACTTTTTGTGCTAGAGTTTTTGCTTTTTCTATGTTTGTTTGTTTGTTTGTTTGTTTTTTTTATTTGAATCGTCTTCAATGTGGACACATGGAATAGTATAAATTTAGGGTGTTTGGCAAGTGTGAAAGTTTTATATTGAAACTTATTTATTTATTTTTGATCGATACGAACAACGCATAACTAACAAATAATTGTTCAAAATTTGCCATAGCTTTATTATGAGCATGCCCAATAGGACCAGTGAATTGTGATTTTTTTCTTGAGATATGTGAGTTGTGACTTGTGGGTATATAGTCCTTTGAAAAATACATGCATGAATTAATATCTAAACAACAACAACAACCTAACATCTAGAACAAAATAGACTCCTGTTAGCCAATCCAAAATTGTGTCGTGGAATTTCCTGATTGTTGACTTTTGTAACACAAAGGATCACTTTAGCTGTTGCCTCGTGTATATGACTTGTGAGGATAAAGCTAAAAACAATGCGCATACATATTGCAGTGCTTATCAAATTGGAAAAAAAAAATCAATAAAATTAATTATATACTACACACTCGGATGATGAGATCTAGGAGCTGATTTCTTTTGATATACTATTCTTCTCCTATGTGTAGACGACAATAGTTTTTTTCCCACACAAATAAAGAGAAAAAGAATCTGAATTAACGGTCTTAAATACATAATATGAGATTAAAATATCACAGCCATAAACAAAATTAATTGCAGAGCACCAATGTGAACATGTTTTAAATAGAGTTCACACTTTAAATAGAGGATTTTTTCATCGTAGGTCCTTAAATTTTGCAAGTTTTGACACTTAGATCCCTATTTTAAAAATTTAGATATTTAAGTCTCTAAACTTTTGGTTCGTTTGGTTTGAGTATTTGAATGAAAATTTAAATTTTTGTGAGAGAAAATATTGTAGCAAAATGATTCGAACCGTGATTCAAGTATCGAAACAAACGGGCCCTTAATTTATTGGTACTGTAAGTTCCTATTTTAAGCATATAGACATTCAAGTTCTCAAACCTGTTAATTTGTTAGCATCGTTAGAGCTCTTATTCCTTTTGTTGTTAAATGAATTAAGAGATGTTAATATTTTGAGGCTTTTTTATTTTTTGGTCCAAAAATGTATTTTGTTAACCAAAAGGTCCCCCAAAAGCTTTTTATTGGTCTAAAATAATGCTTAAATGCACTAAAAAAGAATAACTATGATGACATCGATTATAAACCAAAAAAATTAACAAATGTCACTGAGAAAATTAGCACTCATTCTATTATAATTTGGCTAAGTTGGTTCAAATTAACTAAAGACAAACACAACAATTAGTTATCCAGTTATATATTATTTGATTACATGCCTTTTCTTATCCTCAATTATATTAAAGATCCTTGGGAAAGAAATGTGTGTAATTGAACAATTAAATATTGTTGTATTACAATTATTTAGTTACATCAATATACTCTTACGAAAAATAAAATAGAATGAATATTTATGAATTTTTTTTTATTATTTATAATCAAACTCTTTGTTGTCAATAATTATCACAATTAATTTTATGTTAAGGCATTTAAATATTATTTTTGGACCAAAAAATGACTTATACTTAAAAAAAAAAAACTTTTGGAGGCGTTTCTACTAAAAAATACATTTTCAAGACCTAAAGAACAAAAGAGACTAAAAATATTGATATATATATATATATATAATGTCATTCAATGATAAAAATAAGATGGAGACTAACGATGCTAACAAATTAAGAATTTAGAGACTTGAGTATCTAAATTCTTAAAATAAGGACTAAGGGGCTAAGAGATTAAAAGTTTGGAGAGCTCAGTATCGAAATTTTTAAAATGGGACCCAAACCTTAAAGGTTACAAAGTTTAAGAACGTGTGACGCAAAAATCCTTTTAAACAGGGAAGGCCCAAGGGGGGTCAATAATTGGTGACAAATTTAGGCCTTTGACGCCAATGACTTGTTTTGAACAAATAATAATAAGAATAATAATAATAATAGTAATAATAGTAATAGTAATAATAGTAGTAATAATAATAAGATTTGTTGACAAATCAAGAATTAAAAAAAAATAAACATAAAAAGTAGTGTACTGTTTAGTATTAGTTGGTTCTAATTAATTTTTTAGTTAGAAACAACATAAAACTCTTATATGTTATAGTAAAAAGAAAAAAATTACTATAATATAAAACTTTAATATACTATAATATTTATAGTTCTAACCAATAATTATAACTACAATGCCAAATACTCTTACATAATTTTGAACAAACGAAGAGCGATTCATTTAGCATATAATCTTTCGCAAATGCTAACCAAGATGGGACGGATTTGAACCGAGACTCCTATGCCTGGCAGACGATCTCTCACAATTGCAAAAGCCAATTGCTTGTTAAAAAAAACTACAGCAACTTCATCCAAACCAAGGGTATGTTTGTTTCATACATTTTTTAAACTCAATGGACTCAAATTTAGATTCGAATATTAAGAATTCTTCGAATACATGTTTGTTTCCCTCAAAATTTGAATCATTGGAGGATCAAGAATCCAAGTTTTTAGAGTTCTCATCCCCCTTAAACTTTTCATACTTGGATATATTTGCTACAGTAAAAACTAAAATTCTTTCTTCTAAATTTGAGTAAAAAAACCATAACTTCTTTATTTGATATCCAATTGAAATGATTTTTTTCTACTATATTCCTTATGAATGGAGAAATTAAGATCCATATTGCATATTTTTTAAGATCATTAACATTAAGATTTTATCAGATTTATTAATAAATCAAGAACTATCTTCACTACCTCTTCAAACACATTCTAATTTTATTTCATACTCAGATTAAAACTTAAATATATATCCAAACGTTAATTTGAATAACAATTTAAATCACTAACTCAAATTCTAATTCAAATGATACTAACTCAAATTAAATCACTAATTTAAATTTATTTACTAAACACACCCTAAAATTTTTAGTTCAAACAAAATTGCTTGCCTGGTTTGGTTGCTTAATGAGCGTGCAATTTTACGTTTATTGTTGTCTAATTTTCATTCTACAAATGTATTGGGCTGAAGAAATTAATCTCGTGAATCTAGGTACGAAACCAAAAAAAAAAAAAAAACAAAAGAAGTGTGACAGTGACGGGAGTACTGAAATCTCAAACAGGCGTCGTTTGTTGGGTAGCTGTTGTCCGCAGCATCCACAATTTGAATGTATCTCCCTCCCACAAGCCCCCCAACTCCCCCAATCCAAATGTCCACCCTTTTCCTTTCCTTTCACACACTTCCTCAGCCAAAAATTAAACCCTCCTCAGTCCTCCCCTATAAATCTCGCCTTTCTTCCATTTCCCTCTCTCTTCACTCCTTTCTTTTCTCTCCTCTTCAACGTTTTTCCATTTCCCTCTCTCTCTATCCGTGCAGCTGGTAAGTCACTTTCGCGCAGTTTCCTTGGCCACCTTTCTTTCTTTCTTTCTTTTTTTTCCAACGAGTCTCGATATTCAAACCAAACAAAAACAAAATTAAAATTCTTAGTGCATTTACACACATGTATTATATATGCTTAGAGTAATCTTCTCTTACGTCCTTGTTGTTGGCGGAGAGAGAAAAAAAAAATTATGGCGGTGAACTCAAGAGGACAAACCGCAGACCTCCAAAACCATTACAAGCGATGGAAAAACAGATCAGAAACCAGCCCAGACAGGAACAGGGTTTGGACTGAACCCAAGCTCAAGGAGAGAAAAGTCCCTGTTGTTTACTATTTGTCTAGGAATGGTCAGCTCGAACAACCCCATTTCATGGAGGTCCCTCTTTCTTCCCCTGAAGGACTCTATCTCAGAGGTATTTTGAGTTCTCAAGATTCTCTTCTCTCTTTTTTTTTCTTTTTGGATTTTCTAGGAAACCAACCAGAAAAAAAATTTTCATGCGTTCAATTTCTGATTCTCAGATGTCATTAACCGCTTAAACGCGCTCCGAGGCAAAGGCATGGCTACCATGTACGCCTGGTCTTCAAAGAGGTACACGCTTACACCACTTAATCTTAACCGTCCGATAAAAATACTAAATTTCCCGTTTAACGTTTCTTTTTTTTTTTTTGGGGAATAATCAGAAGTTACAGAAACGGATTTGTGTGGCATGACTTATCGGAGAACGATTTCATTTACCCAGCGCATGGACATGAATACGTTCTCAAGGGCTCTGAGCTTCATTTGGACCCGGTTTATGATCCAAAGATTCTCGAAACGGCGTCGTCTCGGTGCCTAAAGCCGCCGCCGGAGTTGCAGAATCACGCCGGAGACGATGACTTTCCGGCGGTCGTGAGGCGGAGGAACCAGTCGTGGAGTTCGATCGACCTCAACGAATACAAGGTCTACAAGGCCGATTCGTTCGGCGAGTCGGCCGGGAAAGCCGCCGCCGATGCGTCGACTCAGACCGACGACGAGAGAAGGCGGCGACGAGCGGCGAGGGAGGAGAAGGAGGACGAGAACGTGAAGGTTCGAGAAGGAGGAGGTGAAGGGAAGAGTGAAGGGGAAATCTACGAGGGTCAGACTACGGAGCTGAGCAGGGAAGAGATTTCTCCTCCCCCGTCGGATTCAAGCCCGGAGACACTGGAGTCGCTGATGAAGGCGGACGGACGGCTGGTGCTGTGCGCGAACGGAGAGAACGAGGAGGGACCGGATCGGACGGCTAGGAATTGCCCAAATGGAAGGACGAGGGCGTCGTCGGTTCTGATGCAGTTGTTGTCATGCGGTTCGGTGTCTTTCAAAGACTGTGGGCCCACGTTGGTGAAGGATCATGGGATGTCGCTGATTGGGCAATACAAGAATCCGCCGCCACGCGGAACCAGGAATCAGGTGGGGGCCACGACGGAAAGGTCTAACATTGCGGGGGTAAAATTGGAAGACAAGGAGTATTTCAGCGGGAGCTTGGTGGAGACCAAGAAAGAGGCCGTTCCTGCTTTGCAAAGGTCTACTTCTTACAATGCAGAGAGGCGAGTTTCTTTTTCTTCTTCTGCTGTCTGGCCTGGTATCTATGTTGATTTTTTTATTATTATTATTTTATTATTTATTATTTGGGTTATGATTAGTGTCATGGTAGTTTTGGAAAATTATCTGGTAAAATTGTGTGCAAACATGGTACATGGCTGGTGGCTTTGTCGAAAAATACTTGGTGCATACATCGGATAGTAGAGAATGACCCCCATATACGCAATTTCTTTTACCTTTTTATTTATATAATTTAATTATATTTAGCATGTAATGATTGTGAACATGTTGTGCATTTCATGAGTTGTATGAAAAACGCCTCCACGTGGAAAATCTTGAAATGGAATAGATGTAAGAATTATTGAAACCTGTTCTTTTTAGAATAAATCCCACACATCATTCTTTTTGATAAACAAGCAAGACCTGTTATGTAACAAGTCCTTGAAGAATGGACTATTTCTGGTTGGCAATGATTTTCCTATGATATAATTGTAGTCTTTCACATTGATGTACCACGCAGGTAGTTTGCGTGGAAAAGAAACATTTTTTGCACCTACGGAAAAAAGTAAAACTTAAAAAAGGTGTTAAACAAAATTGTTTATACTGACAAAAATTGGTTCAATAGGTATTTTTGACTTTACACTAGAGATTTAGTTTAAACCGTTAATCAATATGCCTGTATCAATAAAAAAAACAACAATTTGCTCATAAGACGATACTGGGGTATATGTTATTTATTTTATTTACTTATTTTTGGATGGGGGATAAATTTATGGGCTAAGAGGTATTGTCCCTGTGAAACTTTAGCATGAGAGTACCTTCTTCACAGAAGAAGAGAAGAGAGATGATTTCTTGCGTTGCCTTAGTTACCTTTCCTTCCTGTTGTTTTGGGTCAGAATTTTGATTCTCTTATAGCCCTTTTAGCCTGCTTTGCATTTGAAAAGCAAGATTCGTACGGACTTTTTATTGCACAAAAGCCAGCTGGCTTTCCTTATTTTGTTGTGCAAACGTGGCAATACATTTGCATTGTACTGCACTAGTGCATAGCATAGAAGCTTTCATGATGATCATATTGAAAGCTGACCGTCTGTCTGTATTAATGGGGCCATATCTAGTCCTTGTCATGCGATCAACGTGGGACCCCCAAAAGCAAGATATCTTAGCTGGTAAACTTATTCATGAAGATCTCTTCAAAGCGGCCTACAGGTAAATGGTCAGTGGAAAATGGGACCCCAAAAGGGGGGACTCACAAAGCAGTCGAAGTAGAGTATTTAATTGAATGAGTTGACTTTTTGTACAGTGATAAAGATGAAAGGCTTTTTGACCTTTTCGATAATTCTATTCTTTGGAAGTATGGGAATTAGGGCAAGGTTACTTTCAATGGGTTCTGGACTTTGGACTAAGATCAAGACGGAATATTCAAACTAATTTTGTTATATTTTTTTTTCTACAAAATTTGAATTATTATAGTTTTTAATTTTTTGATATTCTAAATTGATTTCTTGTTTTGCAGGAATTCTCGGTTGGAATTTGCCGAAGAAGAAATAGGAGTTCGAACAAAATGCATACCAAGGAAGCCAAAGGCCATGCCATCCAAGAAAGATAGCAACATCATCGCCTCTTGTGACCATGGAAGTGGCAGCGAAGGAGGAAGCAAAAGATTTGACGTTCACACGAGTCAAAAAGATGGAGAGATATTGTGAAACTGCGCTTTGTATTTTGTATATTGAAAGTTAGGTAATTTGGAGCTGAAAACATGGAAGGAAGAAACATGAAATGATGGTAAAATGAGAAATTTGAATGACAACGAGAAACCTAGCAAAAACTAAGTGGTGGTTGAACTGCATGTCACGGCATTAGAAAGCACGTAAATTAAGGGCGTGAAAAAAGAATGTGTGCTCAGGAATCATATAAAGCTTTCTCTCTCTCTCTGTGTGTGTCGAAACTAGGTAGGCATAATGACTGATTGTACAATCTAGTTTGGAGTTTACCGAGTTGGGATCTTATATTTGGCGCCTTGGTGTTAGTGGGGGTTGAAATTTTGCCTTAAATTTTGGTGTGACAAAATGCTTGGACTTTTAAGTCATGGAAAACTGAACCATGTTCCTAGGTATTATCATCCACTTCTGCAAGATGCATCAACGTTTCCTAAGCACGCACGTGATGTGAGCTCCAGGGATGAGACTGGTTTCTCAGAGCCGGCCTGTTATATTGGAGAGGTATTTTGGTTCCTCCAAGAAATTGCCAATACCAGCGTTTAATTTGCTAGTTTTGCTGTGTTAGGGCTAATGAGTCTATGAAATCTATAGTTTCTAGTAGCAAGCTTGTAAACAAAAGTAAAAGTTTCGTGAAACTCAAAAAAACTCAAAAAGTTGAACAATGTGTTTAGTTGAAACTAATTTACTGTAGCAGAATTAATTTGCTATAGCATGTAAGAGTTTTAATTATGTCTTATTTTTGTTTTACATTGTAGCATGTAAGGATTTTATACTATAGCAATTGGAACTACATAATTGGAATAACATTATTAGATGAAGCAGAAGAAATTTCTCGCTCAAAATAAAATGTTCATTGTCTACCAAGTGTAAAGTAAACGTAAGTGGATCTCGCATTGATAACCAAATTAAAGTTCTTGGAAAATAATTAATAGTATCCTGGTGATATGAAAGAATACAAACTAAAAATCTAAATGAAAGACCGCAGAGATGCCTTCCATTGGAGATCGAATCCATCAGAAAATTTTGATATTGCTCGAAAAGACGAACGTACATCCGAGGCCTGATGAATAATATGCTACTTCAATGCCATTAAAATATCACATTTAACATTCTTTTAGCAACTTAAAGAACTGAAATTTCACTTGGTACATACAATGAAATAGGAATAAGGAAGTGTTTCCGAATTTCGTTTTATGATCACAATTGCTTGAAACATGCACTCTTTTCTCTAATTAACTTAACAAACAACAAAGGAATAAAAAGCTCACATAAGAAAAGGAAAGTCGAAACGAGCTTTTATATTGAAAAAAATTACAATATGTGCCTAAATTATTGTTATGAAATTAAAATATTTTAAAAATATCCTTAATGATATAGTAATTATCTTAATGATATTATATATTGTATTATATAATTACATATAAATAATTTTAATGATAATATTATAAAAAATTTGTAAAATTTTTATAAATTAAAGTCATATTTTAATTCAATAAATATAATTGGGTCAAGTATCTTATTAACCCTTTACATTGTTCGGTGTTGACACAACTGAATATGAAAATCCAAGTTTGGCCCAATATGCAGGCATTTTTTATTCTCCTGGAAACATCAAAGGCCAAGACAGGCCCAATCCATTAGGGGAAAAAAAGCAGAAAAAAGAAAAAGGTCGAGAGAAGTACACGATATAGAAGAAAAATAAACTAGTGGCAGGCCCCGTAAAGCAAGCTATGTTCCCGTTTTAAGCTTTAGTTTTAACTGATTACAACGTGAAGCTCTTAATAGATTTAATAATACGCTTTAGTTTTAACTGATTACAACGTGAAGCTCTTAATAGATTTAATAATACGCTTTAGTTTTAACTGATTACAACGTGAAACTCTTAATAGATTTAATAATACGCTTTAGTTTTAATTGATTAAAACGTGAAGCTCTTAATAGATTTAATAAAAAACAAAAAATTTAGTTCTTAAACTTAAAAGTTTCAGTTTCACTAAGTGCTAATCCGCCTATGTGTCTGGACTGTTATGGAAGATGTTAATGACTACACAACAATGGCTTTGCTTCTACCTTTTTTCTTTTAGAAAGAGTGATCGGTTTTGCCCTAAAAAAAAAAAAAAAACCCAAGGTTCTGCTATGATCAGAAAGAAGCAAGCAGGGAGGGCAACCATTTTCTTCAGAAACGACCAAGCCTTTACTGGTTCTCCTCCATGAGAGCAAAGCTTAAGAAGACCATTATATTTTAAAATTAAAAAAATATGTAAAAAAATATTTTCAAAACATCAGAACATTTTAAAAAAAGAAACTTCAAGACTGTCACCTGGGCTGCTGCAAAAGGGGAGTTGGGTTACTCGTCGAGGAGCCGGAGCCATCGACGATGGCGACGACGAGGACGGAGGGATCGAACCAGCCGTCGATGGTGTAGTTTAGAGATGGCCTGTTGCTTGGTTTGCCAGTTGGGTTGCTCGTCGAGGCACCTGAACCGTCGACTATAGAGGCAACGAGGACGGAGGGATCGGACTGTCGCTGCTTGGGTTGCCCGTTGAGTAACTGGTCGAGGCGCCGGAGCCGTTGACAATGGCGGCGATGAGGACGGAGGGATCGGACGGCCGCTGATTGGGTTGCCCGTTGGGTTGCTTGTCGAGGCGCCATTGCTGTCACCGGAAGGGAGGGTAAGGCTGGTGCGTCCGAAGGCAGAGAAATTCCCATTTTTTAGGGAAACATTTGGTTTCTTTTTTTTTTTTTTTTTTTTTTGGGGTTGAAGGAAGGTTTTTATTGGATGTGCTAGTTTCTATATTTGTTTCTGCGAAGAAGATTATTTTGAGTTCTAGATTTTTGATCCAATGTTCTATAGAATTTGACATTATCGATGGCTAATAGGGAATGTTTCTATTAGAAATCTCTCAAATATAAAGCGTACATGTGAATTTTTTTAGAAGGGGATAAAAAATGTGTAATATTATGGTTTTTTTTTCTTTGTAAGTCTAGCAGGCCGTCTAGAAGGGTAGTTTAAATCAGAATTTATAAATAATAAAAAAATTTTAAATGTTATAATTAAATTAATGATTTAAATTATTTTTTTAGATAATATATATATATATATATGAGGAAATTTTTTATTAGTTTTCAACAACAACATTCTGAAAAGACGTTTTCCGTTTATCCTAACTTTGAGCTGCGCCTGCCTGCGGACAAAGAAGATGTAAAAGCTATCAAGGATATTCAGTGTAGTTGAACCAGGCAATACTGAATTAACAACGGTACACTTACGTACTTAAACTCGAACCCGATGCAACTACAGTATAAAAAGGGCAATTAATACATAATAATTTTGGAACCATATTAAAAAGGGTAATTTTTATGTGGAACCAAAAAATCTAATGGTAGGTATCTATTTTTAGTCGTTAATTTGTAAAAAAATAATTTTTATTAGATTTAATGGTTTTAAAATGTATACTACTAGTGGGGTTTCTACCAAAAAGGTTTTCAAAAATGACACTTATAATACAGCAACAGTAATTGAAAATGATACCTAAAAAAGGTTTGAGAGAATTTATAAATTCGTGTCATTCTCTTTATGTAGCAACGTGTAATCTCGAATGACAAAATGCCGTTTTATACATTCATTAAGAGACATAAGTATTTTATCATCCTATGTGATGATAAAGTACTTTGTAAATGACACAAATGAACGTAAAATATATATATATATATACACACACACAACACTTAAACGAAAAACTAATAGAGTTTTTTTTTTTAATTATGAGAAACATATCATTACAAAACAAATAATAAAAAAAACTAAAACTATTACATTCAAATCTTCCATGGAGACTTGAGCAACATGATGAAAGTATAAAGAGGAAAAAAAACAGTGTCATAGAGCTTTGGTTGCAATTATTGCACAATGCGACTTTCTGCTTTTTCTTGGTCGTTTCTTATTTTTAAATTTTTTTTTTGTTTCATGTTTTGGTATAAATTGCAATAGGCTTTTACTCTTTACATTTTTCCTTATGGCTTCATAAAATTTTTTTTCCTTCTCCAGATGGACTAAGTTAAGATTGGATTTGATTACTTTTTAAAGTTTTAGCTCACAATTTGATGTATTAATAACGATTGAAAATATGAATTTTTTTTCTCTCTAAAGTAATTAAAATCGAATTTACGTAAATTCATAAAAGGTATAAGAAATAGAAAGAATTCATATATTAAAGAAAAAAATAAAAAAAAATTCAGATTCTCCTTGACGTGTATAAACATAGATAGTGATCCAATTTGCTTCCGAATTATATATGCTTCCAAGCACGTAATATATGTTAAGAAGTAAAGGGCATGAAGTATGAACCAAGGGTAAAAGCATTTTTTGTTCCATCTTTTTATTTTTTTTGCCATGGCTCACAATTCGAACAAACACAACTAGGGGAATTCATCGGCCGGTTAAGAGTAGTCGTTCATCAAGGGATCGAATGAACAGAGCGACCAAAATTGAAACTAGTAGGTTTTAAAACTATTTTCCAGCAGTTTTTTCTCAAATAATCAAGCAGCACAAGAAACATAATAAGATACTTCGTACTAGGTTAAGAACACGATAAAGACACAAACATAGCCATTAGTCTCACACAAGTTACACAGCACTCAATATCCAACCAAAAACACAAACGTAGTTTCGTACAAGTTAAAACACTATCGAAATCAAACATATAGGCATATATAGTCCCAAAAACAACAAACGAGTATATGAGAATTTTGTTATTAAATAAAAAATTCATATTTTTAACGTACAAAATGTTTAAAAATTAAGTAGGTCTCAGTTGATTTTGGTCGCCGAAAGACATCAAAATGTCAAAAATCGAGCACTGAACTGCCTATTGCCGGCGGTTCGGTTAACTGCCAAGTGCCAATTACATCGGTGGTGACATGACATTTGAAAAATGCTCTTTAACTCTTTTTTTTTTTTTTTTTTGGAAAAAAAATTATGCAAACTCTTTTTTTTGTTTTGTTTTAATTTTGTGTACTTGTGCTAGGATTACGTGAGTCCTAAGATGATATAAATTAGAGAAATTGAGAAAAAGAAGAAGAAAAGAAAGTCATAAATCCTTGTGTCCTTCCAATGAAAGGTATTTCTCTTAACAGGTATTCATCTAGTTCAATTCAACCTATTTTAGAGAATGAACATCTAATCCAATTAAAGGTTGATTTTTTATAAATTTCCTCCAATCCAATCCTACAGAAGCATATTACCCAATACAATCCGATTGAGGTCAGTTTGGATTGGATTAGTCCAATAGTTTTTCAAGTTAAGGCTTTTGTATATTTTCTCCCCCTTTTTTTTTCCATGTTTAACCTATGAATATTATTTTTTTAGCAAAGTTGGACAACAATTGAAAAAAAAAAAAGAAAGCAAAAGTTACATCCACAAACTAAATATGCATATAATTTCAAATTACAAACTTCAAAGTTGATTAAACATCTAATACTTCAAAAAAAATAATTGGTATGTATAAGTGTACGGAAATATAATAGACTTTCAATTTTAAACCTGCAATATAAATAGATATATACTTAATAATTTTTTATAGGTAATATATATGAAGAATGGATTGGATTGGATCGGATGCTTTAAAGGAAAAATGAACATCCAATCTAATATATGTTTGCTTTTAAGAATTGACATCTAATCTAATTTAATTGAGATTGGTTATCTGTAAAAAATAAATTAGATTGAATTGGACCGGTCAGTTTGGTCGATGGAGTCAATCCGATGAACACCCCTAATTTCTTTGCATTTTTTGAAAAAGTTTTACATGCATTTTGGTATTTGCAAGACTATCAAGGAGGAAGATATTTATTGAATTAACAGGGAAAAAGGGCGAAAAAAAAGGGTCAAAGTTCGAATAGGCCGCAGCGTTGCCACAAAGCCGAAGAGGAGTTTTGAAATAAGGGTTTTAAAAACGTGAAAAACGGTGGTGACCTCAAGCTTTAAACACTTATATTGAGTTCAAAGTGGCCCAAGCCCATACATGGAATTCACAGCTGGGAACCTCATACTCATTATAGTCGGACTGTGGAAATGTTGTTACCGTGTACCTTACGTGAGAAAAATAAAAAATAAAAAAATAAAGGATCTCTTTAGTAGTATTTTTAAAATAAGTAAAAATAATTTTATTTTAAAAAATGAGATTTTTTTAAAAATTGTGTTAAGAATATTTTTAAAATTTGTACATCAAAAAACCTATAAAAATATTTTCAAAAATTTTTAAAACAAAACCAAACGGACCTAAGTTTTTTGTTCTCTTAAAGAAAAACGAAAAGAAAAACCACGTTTGTGGTTCCCCTTCAATTTACTATCTATTTTTTTATTCGAACTATCTGAACATTTTGAACATTTACAGATTTCCAACTCTCTTTTTTTAATTTTTAAATATTGGCCACCCGTCTGCAAACAATAAAATATAGAGGGATATGACTATTATGAACTATGCTGTCTGCACACACCCATGAAGAGGCTATGAGGGTTTTGGTTAATGTGCCACTTGTGAAAAACAGTTACAATTTAACATAAAGGCTAAAATATGAACATGTTGACATACAACATTCAAGAAATTGTAATGCGTTAAAAACTTGCAACAAACTTTGAAGCTAAATGAATTTTATCGTGGGACGCATCTAAAATAGCATAAAATCATATTAATTTTAATGATTAAGAATAATGTTTTTAAATATCTAATGTATTTGTTGTTTTTACATCCTCTATAAAAATGCAATTTTGAATTTTATATTAGTTTCAAAATCTAGAGGTGTGGTACATGCTCCCATTCAAGTCTTAAAAAAATACTTAAAATTTTTTAAAATTTCAATTGTATTATCATTATAAATACATAAATAATTGAACAAAATTAGAAATGTTTCAGGACCAATAATTAAAGAGTGTGGTGGAAAATTAAGTTGGACTCAAAGTTTTTATTGTCTATATTATAAAGCTCTTGCATGTTACGGTGTAATGCGTAATGCTAATGTATGCTATAATATAAAGCTTTCATATACTACAATACTTAAGTTTTAACATAAGTTCTAACGTATTTCTACACACTCAAAATAAATGACTATATTTTCCTTTAATACAAAATCATTTTTATTTTATTGTGGTACCTCGTTAATTTTTTTCCCGCTCTGTCAAAGTCTTTTTTGGCTCCGCCACTTAATTAGTAAAGTAAAGCCATTCATATGGAAAATAAGAAAAGTTACTGCTTTTTTTTTAAATTTAATTACCAGAACATACTATTTTAATCAAATATATTGCCCTTTATCGACAAGAAGAATCCAAAAGGTCAATGAGACCTAGATGTAGTTGTATTCTTTATCAATTTAGACAGCTCTCAAAGATGTCGAATCCCTTGTTCTCGATGAACACTAGCGGGCTTTTACCAACTATTATTCATTAAGAGAAAAATTAAACAAAGATTGAAAGTGTTTAGAGCCAAATTGAAACTTAAAGTTAAAATACTGTACTATGTTAGAGCGTTATATTATAGTATATTTTTTATTTACGTTATAACATGTGAGAGTTTTATAACGTAGCAATTAAAATTTTGACTTTGGAATTCAGTCCTCAAACACTTTATGTTACTAGTATTATTGAACAGCACATCCACATTGCAACAAGAATCGCCACCATACAAGTGCTAGTAACACAAACACAATCCCATTCACATTTCATAGTAAGTGGAGAGCACCACTACAGAGAACCAATTTTTACGACGAGACAGTTATGTTATACGGCTTGGTACTCTACCCTAAAAAGATAGAGATTTTAATTATGGCATATGAATAAATAGTTACTAAACGGTAATTTTTTTAGACCATCACGTCATACTTTTTTATTTTAATACGGTTTTGATTCTGACAAATAAATATAACTTTTTTTCCTTTTGTTCGAGGTAAATTGCTTTTAACCTTTGTAAATAGAAATAAAAGAAAAATATCGTTTGGCAATTATGGAATCACATAAAAAAAAATAATAATAATAGGTCGAGATTTACTTATTGACTCTCAATTTGTTCATCCATCGTTTAAATAAATAAAAGGCACGAGCTAAATGCTTTCAGTTTTCGCTTCATTCTGAGGGGAAAGTCTTCAAGCAATTTAAGTAAAATCTCTTATAGCGTTCTTACATATATATAGAAAGTAAGAGATACGTATACATATACAAATACTCTCCGCCAAATTACCAATGCCCAAGTCTCTCACTTGTCTTGCCACATTGTCCTAAATCAGAACAGACGGAATCTATATATCTCTTGAGAAAATAAACCAAAAGAAGAAAATAGAGCACTTTTATTTGTTTATTTGTTTTAATTTTTCCTTTGCATGTTTCAGATATTCAACACAGAGCCATTTATAAGCAAAGCACTGCAACTAACAGTTTCCCTTTGGCGAACAACTCCTTTTGCATGTCGTGACTGAGTGAGCCACTGCCTCTTATTTCATCATTCTCTCATGATCTTTATTATGTTTATATGTGTTTGTTTTGTCTTGTTATTTTTTTTTTATTAAATGGGTATTGCGTATTTTTCTTTTCTGTGAATTCTGACTGAGTTTGTTTGACTCTCGGCGGTTTTTGAAGCTTGTGTCTTTCTGGGTTTTGATTCAATTGGGTATCTCAGTTTCACGCTTTATGGCTCCTCTTAGAGGGTCCAAAAAGAGGAAGAAGACAGAGAAGAAGCCTGAAGAGAATGCTTATGCTTCTGGGTCCTCCGCTAAGGACGGTCCTTTAGATTGGTGGGATGAATTCTTCAGGAGAATTAATGGTATATTTTCTATGATTGCTTTTTTACTCATTTTTTTTCTTATGCTTGTTATTATTCTTCTGTTATGTGTTTATTTATTCCTTATTTATTTGTTTATCTGATATGTGCTTGATTGATGTTGCCCGTGTTGAAATGTCGTGTTCTGATAGGTTTGTTGGTTCTTTTTCTGTATTTGATGAAATCTTAGTTGATAGGATAAATTCAGGTTTGTTTTAATCTCATTGCTTTTATTATCTCATTCAAGTCAATAGTTGGTATATAACAAATGCATTTGGGTATATATAAAGAATCCCTAATCCTTTCAATGTCATCCTCTTCACATAGTCGACTTTTTCTCTGCCTGATAGAACTAGTGATTATTGATTTGATCTTTGTTTCTTGATCGTTCTACAGTGTCTATCGCTTATAATGTGTTTTATGTTTTGCAAGATAAACTACAATACTTTTGATATTTCTTACCAAGAATGAGAACAATTCTACTTGTTGGGTTTCATTTTCTAATGAATGTGGGATCTTCCAATTAGGCACCTAGATCTTGATGATTCGGCTTTTTAGTGCTTGTATATCATTGTTGAGTCCGGGTTTTGAGTATTACCTTAAGTGACAGATTATAACTCTTCTGCCACAGAAATGTGAAACTAATCTTCCTTCACCAAAAAAAAAAAAGACAGAAATATAAATAGAGGAATGTGAAACTAATCTATGTGTAAGAGGTTTAGGTATAGCAACCGCAGTCTGAACATTCAAACTCAAGAAATTAATTAATTTGTGTAGTGTTAGAAACCTTTTGTTAGATTTATTGGGCTTTTACCTCTGATAACCATTCCGGTACTTCTTTGTTGTCTCTGTTTCCAATAGCTTGCTTATGATGATTTTTTTTGGTTCCCTTTTCCCTTTTTATGAGAGGCTTACAAATGCCCAATATTCGTCTCCCAAGTTTGGGTTTCAGTGTTATTGCTCTTGTTCTATTTGGTCTGCTTAAGGAGTTAAGGAACAATCCAATATCTAATCCGATTCTAGCCCAAAGGGAAAGACAGTGGACTTTTTCAGATTAAAAATGCATGGGCAGAGATAATAGCTTTGACTTGAGGCTTTCAGCGCGAGAATATTTTTGTGAGAGATGTTTTATTAGAATACAAAAACCAAAGTATCAGGCTGATCTTAAGCTCAGAATTACCAGTTGAACTTCAACCAAAGATGCTTCTTGGCTAAACGTTTGAAATAATTGATTTCATGCAACCAAAAACCTTTTTACATTGTCACTTATATTGTCCTTGCCTCCCTTAAGATTTGTTGAAAGAGGCTCATAAATAGATCATTAGCATCTGTTGTGGTTAACTTGTACTCTTAGCTCTGCGACAAGGATCTTTTCTTTTTGTTTCTTTTTTTAGGGGGAAAAGTTGAGTCTTTTCTACTTTCGCGCATGTTTTCAAGGGCATATTTTTGTGTGTCGCAAAGTTACTGAAAGTAAAGATTATGATAAAAGAAAAGGCTCACGGATTACAGTAAGTATGGACGGCGGCTTTGTTAATTTCTCTGGTTTATAAACCTGGAATGTTTTACAGACAACGGGAGTTAGGACCTAGACAAGCTTTTATCTGTGACATACTGAAGAGTGAGGGAACAAAAATAGAAACTTCATTAGTATGTTTCACCTGTGCTTGATATATTGCAAACTAAATGCAAGCAAATGATAAAATATTTATAGTTATATTGAAGCAGTTTATTCCATGGTTGAGTAATTTAAAAACATTTTAAAAACACCAAAATGAGATGATACTTCGGGGTCTGCAGTTAGCGAGAGGGTGCTCCTGTTTACTGTTTGATGGAACTAACTTGATTCTAGCGAGACTGATACAACCATATATTTTGGAATCCATGTTACAAGACCAGAAAAATTGTAGTCCTAGCTTTAGTTTGATCCCCTTTTCACAACAGTGAAGTACTTTATACTCCTACAATATTTGTATTTCTTGAATCTTATGGACTTGTTTATAAGATAATCTTTTTTCCTAAAATGAAAAAAGAGAAAATAATCTTAGGGAAAGACTGTTCTTTTTTTTTTTTTTAATGAAAAACTGTTCTTTTCGTTCTGTCATTCAACATTTATCATGCATTTTATCTATGCAGGTGGTTCTTTGTCTATTGCTCATTGAACCAATTCTGTAAAATATCTTCCAACGGCATGCACTTATGGAATCAGGATTTTATGTTTTTGTGCGGTTAGACAATCATACAGTATCAGTACTGCCTGCTTGACAATATTTTCCATCACTCGGATGTATATAATCAAATGAGTTGTGACTGAATTAACTAGTAACATGATTATGTTAGCCCTATTGTTTCCATTCATTTTTACATTAGCTCTTCACATGTTCTGTATGTTGACATGAACTGTTAATTTTAAGCAAATTAATATGTATGTCTATTACTGTCTATGGAAAGGAAAGTGAAAATTTGTGCATTGCTACTTAATATTTGAAAACTATTGATTCCGTTATTTGTTGTAATATAAAATGACTCTAGTTTGGAATTGTAAATATCTGTTTCCTTCTCCCTTCATGGCAGGTCTTCAGTCTCCGTCAAAACGTCTAGACAAGTTCGAATCTGTTTTTAAGGTTTCCCGGAAAACCTTTGACTACATATGTTCACTTGTAAAGGAAGATATGATGGTGAAGTCAGCTCATTTTGTGTTTGCGAATGGCAAGCCCATGTCTTTATGTGATCAAGTTGCTGTAGCATTAAGAAGGCTGAGCTCCGGTGACTCACTTGTGACGATTGGCGATTTGTTTGGTCTGAACCACTCAACCGTCTCCCAGGTGACATGGCGGTTTGTGGAATCCATGGAAGAAAGAGGGCTTCACCACTTACGATGGCCTTCAACAGAAGCAGAAATGACAGAAATCAAGTCCAAATTTGAGAAAATCCGGGGCTTACCTAATTGTTGCGGTGTCATTGATACCACCCACATTGTGATGTGCTTGCCCGCTTCAGACCCTGCAGGTGACGTGTGGCTTGATCACGAGAAGAATCACAGCATGATCTTGCAAGCCGTTGTGGATCCCGACATGAGATTCCGGGATATAGTCACTGGATGGCCAGGAAAAATGAAGGATTGGTTGGTTTTCGAGAGCTCGAATCTCTACAAACTTTGTGACAAAGGGGAGAGATTGAATGGAAAGAAAGTCGAGATTTCCAAAGGATCAGAAATAAGGGAGTACCTAATTGGCGATTCGGGCTATCCTTTACTGCCCTATCTTGTGGTCCCCTACGAAGGAAAAGAACTTCCGGAATCAAAAGCCGACTTCAATAAGCACCATTTTGCAACTAGGATGGTCGCACAACGCGCATTAGCAAGGCTGAAGGACATGTGGAGGATCATTCAAGGAGTAATGTGGAGACCTGACAAGCACAGATTGCCAAGGATTATTCTTGTTTGCTGCTTGCTTCACAACATTATCATAGACATGGAAGATGAGGCGCAGGACGAGATGCCTTTATCTCACAACCATGACTCGGGTTATCACCAAGAAGTCTGCGGAACCACGGACATCGAAGGTGTGAATCTGAGAGAAAAACTGTCTCTCTACTTGTCTGGAAGGATGCCACCTTAATTGCTTCCCATTTCTAATTGTTCAGACAGGTCTTAAAGATTGTTGTCTTTCAATCTATATATATATCTTTTCTTTGTCTTAGAGACAGATTTATCTATTCAAAATTGTTGAAATGAAGTTATATTACATTTTTTTTTTAGAATCTCAGTAATCTCGGGATGTTTCAAAATTATGGGGTTAGATGATTGACACTGTTTTGGGGAACTCCGTGAATAAAAGTACTGGAACAGTTTCTTGATGTTCACCAAGTTTTCTTAAATCATGATGTTTTTCAAAAACGATCTGATTCAGATAAAATCTGACAATTAAAAATTGTGTTTGACCTGTAAAGTATTAGCACAGAATTCATAATATCTTCCTCACTCCTTTGGCCAGTGTCTCTACCCTTGTTGGTTGCAGTCCCAGCGTTCAAATTTCCAAGCCATGTGACTAGCGCGCTACCGTACAAATTGTGTAGCCTCTTGAAATGACACACTCTAGTTTAGCCCTCTAATTGAAGCAAGGAATCTGAAGTTTGTAAACGTGAAGGTATTAGAAGTCTTTCATTGGCTTTTAAAAGAAAAAAGAATAAAAAAAATTTTTAAGTGCGCATGTAACGCCCCTATATGGGGGTTAACAGTTTTTAATGAGATAAAATAAAAATAAATAATAAAAGTAAAACCTTAAAAATTAAAATTTGCCCGGGACTTAAATGAAAACTCTCAACTCAAAAATAAAAATATAAACGATAAATAAACCACAGTTTTAATGTAGCACCTTAAATTTAATAATATAAACTGTTGTCATCATCATTTTAACCCTCAACACATTATAATACAGTCACAGAAGTAACAATTGATGCTTACATTATCATGAAGAACATTCTCAACGATTGAAGCAGTCCCAATGTAATATAGTTACATTACTTCCTCAACTATATTTCTCGTAGCCACCTCACACTTAGTGAGTCCTGAAAAGATATAAACATAAGGGTATGAGCAACACTATGCTCAGTAGAGAAAGCCATTACCCACCTTTAGGTTTTTATCATTACCACATTAAAATCTGCATGGTTAGTAAGTTACATCACATTCCAGATTATGAGGTTTATTATGATCACATCTTATGGATACCGTAGTTAATCATTACCAAGTGTCATAATTACACATTTATACAAATATTACCAATCATCATTGTTCCTAGGTATCCATGTTAAATTGAGTATCACTCAACTCATCGAAACCCAAATGGGCGCACTTGATCACCCTATAAACATTCCAAGGGTGTTCCGGTGAGGGGACATCAAGCCCCGAGTCCTCACCAAATCGATTCCTGTACAGTGTGTTCTGGGACTTTCAACCCAAGGAAGCGTCATCGCCTTCCCCCTATTTTACCTTTTAGGGTATTCATGCCCAAGGACGTAACCGTCGCCCTCTTCATGTCTCACAATTTCTCTATATTGAATCATTATCAATAGAGTTAGTTTTCCTAACCATGCTTCTCAATTTATAACATGTGTCAATTCATTATGTTCCTCGCCGTACAATACAAGACGAGTCTATGTCATAGTTTCATATGTGATAATCATATAATATCAGTTCAACATAGATATATATATATTGCGGCAAAACAATCAATTTTAATTCTATAAAAACCTCACAAAAGATGAGTAATAGAATCCCTACCTTTTAAGCTTATCAACAGTCTCTTAATCCTGGAATCAATTAACGTTAGCTCCATACTCCCTTGATCCTAAGGCGTGCATAAGGACAATTAAAACTAAAGCACAACATACAACTACATTCATAAATAAATCATGTGTAAACCTATCTTACTAGTATGCCATTAAAGCTTTTATATAAATCTCTTTTGAATACCACAGTAAACAATTTTTGTCTTAACACAATATAAAATGTGAACAAGTAATCTATATGTTTTAGTCCCTAATAAGATTCATCAATCACTTAGGATAATATTGGAAAGGTTGCAAGACATTAAAGAATTAGGTGGTGAGCAAAGATGGGTTCTTGGTTCAGGTTAGCAGCTGGTATACCATAACAAACTGACAGATTTACTAGTTTCCAATACAAAAATTGAATAATTCTTAGAAAATAAAATACAACTCCGATTTAGGTTTATGATAGCTCGTTAGAAAGCCTAGGATGCTACTTTTCAAATATGCAAACCAATTCATAAAATTCATTTTAATTTAATCTTAGAATTTCAAGAAATAACCACTGCCCATAGGGGTATTACAAAGTTTAACAATATAAATTTTCTGTCTAGGGCATATACACTTAGACTTCATACATATGCTCCAAAATAGCAACAAACATATACTTAGGTTTAAGAACGCAAATTTGAATAATCCTTTAGTATAAAAGAAAATTTATAAATGAAAGACTAAATTTGTTCATAAGATTCTAACCTCGGATTATGGTTAGTTGGAAGCTTGAAATGGCTTCAAAACAGGTTCCTTTACTTCGGTATGACTGAAATTCTTGCTCAAATGGAGGTGATGGTGGCTGATTTTTATGGCTGCCTTGAAGAAGTTCTCTAAGTATTTTACTTCAGCAAAGAAATGAGAAGAAGAGTGTGGGAACCGTGGAAGAGAAAGGAAGAAAAGATGAAGTCTTTGAAGAGAAGTGATGGAAACAATTATAGAGGAGACATGTTGAAGCATGTCACGGAGGAAATAAAGAAAATGAGGGTCAAGAGTAGTTGGAAAAGATATCCTTATGTCTCATCTAAAGACTTTAACACACATAATGCCAATATGACATTTTTGAGATTTATTAGAAGTTCTAAGGCTTTTTAGTAATCATACTAAATAAATATAGGAGAATTTTAGAAAACTTAAAAATAGATAAAAATAAATATTATAAAATAAATTTAAATGAAGCAATTTTTTTTTATACATTAAAAATTAATTTAATTACCTCAATACCCGTTAGGAGAATAACGGGTGTCACAGCTCTACCCCCCTTAAAGAAATTTCGTCCTCGAAATTTCAATTCTAGCAATACTAGTAAAAATTTTGATTCCATTATGATTCCAATTCCGAGTCTAAACCGTTAATGTTGTTTATCTTCCAAAGTTAAGTTATCGTATCTCCACTTATTTACTTGCATAATAAATCTTACTCCTAAATCCCTCAATGAGAGTATTTCTGACAAGTTTCAACTTATAACACCGTATAATAGTCTAAGAATCTGATCAGGCATACATATTGACCATACCATGATTCCAGTCCTTCAGTGTCCATGGACTGTGATTTACAATCACATTTAAGGAGATTGCCAGAGAAATTTTATATACTTCATCTTTAGGTTCCTTTTCCTTTTTGAGTAAGGAAAAGTCAAATAGATTTGATTTCATACCTCAACTAATAAACTAAAACATAATCATAAAACATATATCACAAACACTTATATTCAAAACCATACATTAAACTTATTCATAGAGATATTAAACGGAATCTCTGGTTGCAAACATACCCGACATATTTTTCATTAAACAGCTATCCTCATGACACAAACATTCAATCCAAATAATATACTCATATTTCATATGGAATATCCCCATAACTGACTTTGGTACTTCCACATAATATTAACAGAATATTACACATTACAAACATAATACGGATACGTTTCGAGAGTACAAGGCACTCCGTATACCAGCTATCCATATCATGCATGCTTAGAGGATACAAAAACATCGATAAACAAAAGATCGGACCTTAAGAAGGATGCGTTTCGAGAGCATCAAGTACTCCGTATCCAGCCATCCCGGCATTAGGCTCAATGAATCTAAAAGATTGAACAACAACGTACCACAAGAAACACAGAATACAAGGCAAACGGTTATTCGTAACACACGAAATACGGACACACATGCCTACATGCCAAAGATAAAACAAAAAGATTACAGATGGAGATTCAAATCAATTGGCCGCTCCCGGCTTTCCCTTTCCCATTCAAGCTTGGATGTTGCAGTGTCGGATTCTGGATGTATGATTTGCATTTTATCTATCAATTCCTCAGCTGTTGAAGCAGTGACAAAGATTTGTCTCTCCGATTCTGTAGTGATGTTTTCTTCCACAGCGTAATCTAGAAATTTTAAAAGACCGTCATAAAAACCCTTTACGTTCAGCAGTCCCAAAGGTTTGGAATAAAAGCCCAACAATTGCCCACAAGCAACTATAAATATTTCCTCAAGAGTACCTAGACCACCAGGTAATGCTATAAAAGCATCAGAATTATAGATTATGTCTTTAAAATTTTTAGGGATACTCCTGACTCCTTCTCCCTTACCTATGGCTTCCTTACAAAGGTTTCCTTCAACTGGAATATGAGGCCAAATTTTTACATCAGTAGCGTCGCTAGACCTAGCTGCTAGTGCCATATTTACCATCATTTTTATACTACCACCCCCATAGATTATGTTAATCTTCTTGCGTGCTAGGACTTGCCCTAAGTGATTTGCAGCTTCTAAATAAGCTTTATCTTTTCCAAGGCTGGAACCACAAAAGACACAGACATTCTTTATTTTCTTCGTGGACTGGGAGGTAGACATATTTGGTTTATAGAAGTGGTTGCTTAATGTCTGCTCCACTTAGACTTCGGGTTCTACATGAGATTTTAAAGATGAGAAATATACAAAAAGGGCTAAAGAGATAGACGAGTAGGTAATGAAAAGGTAATCCAAAGATTTAAACAAAATCTTGTGCGGATAAGAAAGTAAGATAAGGTGATTGATAGTTTACAGAAAATCTGATTCACTTTTTGAAAAAGATTAGACTCTAATTGTATAACTTTTGACAATTGAGAACAATTCGACAGAAGACCCTCATGACACAACTGTAGACTTTTTGACAAATATACACCAAGTCTAGAAATTTAATATAAACGACAAATACTGTAGAATTTTTGAAATTTGAGACACAAATCTTGAAATATCTGGATAAGCTTTTCAAAATTCAAACATATTACTGTACCGTATGTAACGTGTCTGATAAGATAATATATTTTATTATATATATATTTAAGAAAATCATAAATTAAATAAGATATTAACACTTACTGTATCAATCTAATAATCACAATTATTTCAAACACAAAAGCAAATATTCTGAGTAAAAGAAAAACACAAACTGTTGAACATCAGCTAAAACTGCTTCAAATAAGTAAAGACTAAATAACCTTTATAGTGCGATGACTTATTCCCCATCCAGTTTTCTTATGGCTTGGCAAACAGGATCTAGAAATACCATATTCCTGAGGCGTTGTCTTTCTGTATAAAATTTAGGCCAGAGTTTAAAAATAGCTCCTTGAACATATCCACTAGGGTGACCGTGGAGAGGAGGATGGATGCTATCCAAGTTCTCCTTTGAAAGTCCATCCCTACAAAACCTTATTTTATCCTCTCTATTCGTTGACATATAACCAGGTGAAGTATATTTACCGTTACAATTTTGTCTTCCACATTTGTTACAAGTGACCACGATGGCACGAGCTCTTCTTTTCATTGCACTACGACTGGTACCCGTTCCTGGTAAACCGACATCTTGACTAAAGTCACTCGGACGGATTTTCCCCTCTATCAACATTCTCACATCACAAGGGATGCCAAAACGCATAAGAATCCACAACCGAGTAATTCTAGCCTTGTATTTCTTTCTGAGAATCTTTTGGGAGAGTGATGGGAAATACTTTCTCAGATGTTGGTACTTTGGGTCCATGATGAGATGAAAGAAGAGTAAATAGAAAGGAAAAATTAAGATAGTAAATTGCAGAATCCTAGAATTCCTTCTTCTTTTAGAGGAAAAGAAGAATTTTTAATGAAAAAGAAGAGGATTTGCGATTTAGAGAAAAAATAACAAATTAAGAGAGAAAAAGTGAACTCGGAGAAATAAGGTCTTACGCACAGTAAACGTATATGTAAACAATAATTAAACCACTGTATATGACACGTATAGAGACCACGTGGGAGAGACAGTGTGAATCAAACTGATTTAAGATTTGAACTAGGCCCAAATGTTCTAAGTTGAAAATGGTCAGGTTGTTTCGGGCCTTAACACATTTGGAACGAGTTAAATAACAAACATAAAATTGAAAACCAATTTGTATAAATCTTAAACCCAATTCAAAGTCCACTATAGATAAAGTTAACTATAAACAACAAATCTAATTTAACGACAACAAGGATCTTCCTGAATGATCCAGCAACTCAAATAATTTTGTTTTAATCAAAACCTTATTGAACAATACATACACCCATATGTTATTCCTAATACTCAACATCTATCAATGGATTCATCATCATTACTACCAAGGGTTTAGAATGTGACTAACCTTGAAATCAATACGATTTACGTCTTTCAACATAGACCATATCAATGAACAAAGACACTTGATGTTACTACTTAAGAACATCTACAATCCCCACAATTCTACTTATACAATATCGAATTTCCTCATATAACAAAATCTTAGGTAACCAAAAGATTCACTGATACACTTAAATACAATGTACGTAACGAAATATTCCAATTTTGAGATTCATGCATTCTAGACTTTACACAGTCTCAACAGACCAAAAGTCTAACATTTATCTCTCTCAAGATTCAATACCATGATTCCCAACTTATATCATATTCCTTAAATAAATAGAACTTTCAAGAAAAGTTATTGACACTTATGTGCTCCATCGAATCCACACATAATCATTACTTAGGTTTGAATCAATTACGAAAAATTTGGCATATCTATGCCAAACTTTAAAATCAATAAATCAAGCCTTATATTTCTCATTGTTTTTCACGAGACAAAAGGCTCTTAAATCCTCTTATCTATACGAATTTCTCATCGTTTATACGAATTAGATATGCTTATAGATCCAAATATTATACGAATCTCTCATAAGCAATCTACTTATAAACTCATTCCATATAATTATCATTCCCTTATAACTATTAATACTTTCCTTCTATATAATTATTGTACTCATATAACTATTAATATTTTCATTCTATGGCCTTTCCATGTTACATCCTTCTAGACTGTATAAATCAATGTGAAGGTTCATTTTGATGATGACAATAAAAATTCAGCTTCAAAACCATCTCAAAAATATATTTTTTTAAAGTGGTGCTACACTCCCTAGGTTAACCGAACCTAGGCTCTGATACCAAAAATTCTGTAACGCCCCTATATGGGGGTTAACAGTTTTTAATGAGATAAAATAAAAATAAATAATAAAAGTAAAACCTTAAAAATTAAAATTTTCCCGGGACTTAAATGAAAACTCTCAACTCAAAAATAAAAATATAAACGATAAATAAACCACAGTTTTAATGTAGCACCTTAAATTTAATAATATAAACTGTTGTCATCATCATTTTAACCCTCAACACATTATAATACAGTCACAGAAGTAACAATTGATGCTTACATTATCATGAAGAACATTCTCAACGATTGAAGCAGTCCCAATGTAATATAGTTACATTACTTCCTCAACTATATTTCTCGTAGCCACCTCACACTTAGTGAGTCCTGAAAAGATATAAACATAAGGGTATGAGCAACACTATGCTCAGTAGAGAAAGCCATTACCCACCTTTAGGTTTTTATCATTACCACATTAAAATCTGCATGGTTAGTAAGTTACATCACATTCCAGATTATGAGGTTTATTATGATCACATCTTATGGATACCGTAGTTAATCATTACCAAGTGTCATAATTACACATTTATACAAATATTACCAATCATCATTGTTCCTAGGTATCCATGTTAAATTGAGTATCACTCAACTCATCGAAACCCAAATGGGCGCACTTGATCACCCTATAAACATTCCAAGGGTGTTCCGGTGAGGGGACATCAAGCCCCGAGTCCTCACCAAATCGATTCCTGTACAGTGTGTTCTGGGACTTTCAACCCAAGGAAGCGTCATCGCCTTCCCCCTATTTTACCTTTTAGGGTATTCATGCCCAAGGACGTAACCGTCGCCCTCTTCATGTCTCACAATTTCTCTATATTGAATCATTATCAATAGAGTTAGTTTTCCTAACCATGCTTCTCAATTTATAACATGTGTCAATTCATTATGTTCCTCGCCGTACAATACAAGACGAGTCTATGTCATAGTTTCATATGTGATAATCATATAATATCAGTTCAACATAGATATATATATATTGCGGCAAAACAATCAATTTTAATTCTATAAAAACCTCACAAAAGATGAGTAATAGAATCCCTACCTTTTAAGCTTATCAACAGTCTCTTAATCCTGGAATCAATTAACGTTAGCTCCATACTCCCTTGATCCTAAGGCGTGCATAAGGACAATTAAAACTAAAGCACAACATACAACTACATTCATAAATAAATCATGTGTAAACCTATCTTACTAGTATGCCATTAAAGCTTTTATATAAATCTCTTTTGAATACCACAGTAAACAATTTTTGTCTTAACACAATATAAAATGTGAACAAGTAATCTATATGTTTTAGTCCCTAATAAGATTCATCAATCACTTAGGATAATATTGGAAAGGTTGCAAGACATTAAAGAATTAGGTGGTGAGCAAAGATGGGTTCTTGGTTCAGGTTAGCAGCTGGTATACCATAACAAACTGGCAGATTTACTAGTTTCCAATACAAAAATTGAATAATTCTTAGAAAATAAAATACAACTCCGATTTAGGTTTATGATAGCTCGTTAGAAAGCCTAGGATGCTACTTTTCAAATATGCAAACCAATTCATAAAATTCATTTTAATTTAATCTTAGAATTTCAAGAAATAACCACTGCCCATAGGGGTATTACAAAGTTTAACAATATAAATTTTCTGTCTAGGGCATATACACTTAGACTTCATACATATGCTCCAAAATAGCAACAAACATATACTTAGGTTTAAGAACGCAAATTTGAATAATCCTTTAGTATAAAAGAAAATTTATAAATGAAAGACTAAATTTGTTCATAAGATTCTAACCTCGGATTATGGTTAGTTGGAAGCTTGAAATGGCTTCAAAACAGGTTCCTTTACTTCGGTATGACTGAAATTCTTGCTCAAATGGAGGTGATGGTGGCTGATTTTTATGGCTGCCTTGAAGAAGTTCTCTAAGTATTTTACTTCAGCAAAGAAATGAGAAGAAGAGTGTGGGAACCGTGGAAGAGAAAGGAAGAAAAGATGAAGTCTTTGAAGAGAAGTGATGGAAACAATTATAGAGGAGACATGTTGAAGCATGTCACGGAGGAAATAAAGAAAATGAGGGTCAAGAGTAGTTGGAAAAGATATCCTTATGTCTCATCTAAAGACTTTAACACACATAATGCCAATATGACATTTTTGAGATTTATTAGAAGTTCTAAGGCTTTTTAGTAATCATACTAAATAAATATAGGAGAATTTTAGAAAACTTAAAAATAGATAAAAATAAATATTATAAAATAAATTTAAATGAAGCAATTTTTTTTTATACATTAAAAATTAATTTAATTACCTCAATACCCGTTAGGAGAATAACGGGTGTCACAGCGCAATTACTACTGTCATAATGTCATTTTTTTAAAGGAACTAGTGTCATAATTTCATATATTAACATTGATGTTTTCCTTCTTTTTTTAAAAAAATATTACAGAACAAATTATTGTTATGAATTTGAAATTCAACACAATATTTAACAATATTTTAAAAAAGTCCTCAATTACATGGTATTTATTTTAATGATTTTATATTTTGTACTATATAATTACATAATAATTATTTCAATGATATCATTTTAGGATATACGTAGAATATTTACAAATTAGAGTCATATTTTAATTCTTATTAACCCTTTTTAAAAATAAAATCTCATTAACTTTGAATTATCTGCTATTAGATTATTCTGTTGTGACCTAATATTTAAAAGGGATATTCTTATTTTTATACCTAGTATTTTAAGGTTATCAGAAAATCGTACCTTGTGTTTTGAACTTTAACACTTTTATAACTGCACATTTTAAATTTATATTAAATTCTTACATTCTTCAAGTCAAAGTTTGATTTTGACGACAAAAAGACCTTAAACACCTTTAAAGAAAAACTAAAAAATACAATAAAAATTTTGAAAAAAAGCTGAAATTCTCAAAATATGAAGGATATTTAAGTATTTTACAAAGTGAAAAACGAAAAATACATGAAAAAATTTCAGCTTTGTAAAGTCAAAATTAACCTTTGACCTGAAAAGTGTATGAATTTAACATGAATTTAAAATTTAAAGGTATAATAGTATTAAAGTTTAAAATACATGGTATAAAATTTACATAACATCAAAATACTAGGTGCAAAAATGAAAATTACCCATATTTAAAATGCATACGACTAAGATAAATATTAAAAAGTCTCTCCACAGCATATAAGGAGAAAGTCTTTTTTTTTATTTTATTTTTAGAGACATTTTTATTAATGGCATCTTTCAAGATTTATTTTTTATAAATGTAACTTGTGTTTATTTATAGTACAATTTGTCATGAAACATGAATGATAGTGTGGTATGAATAAATATAACTTTTAAAAGTAAAAGTAAGACATAACTAGAGTTATTCACCAAAACCGTCAAACTACTAAAACCAACCATCCCATCTCTGCCCCATTCGGTAGAATGGGTCTATATCATCACTCGCGTATTGTGGGTGGTTTACTACCCACCCATCTTCTTTGGCAGGTCGGGGCGGGTTTTAATTTTTTGGTAATGGGTTCAACCCATCCACCCGCTATTTTAATACATATTAAATACTTATAATCTTAAGTGTGATTATTATGATTTATTATTATTATATATAATTATATAGAATTGGAAAGTCCGTCCTGACTTTCTAGTTTTCTAAATGACTTATTTCAAATTTTAAATTTTTCTTCCTTCCTTTGTAATCAGTAGAACGATTAAACAAAATCAAACTCTCTGACTCTTAATTCCCCAACCTTTCTTTTAATCACTCTTTTAAGTAATTGAAATATTTGACTCTAATTCTTCAGCTTTTAAGCGCCTGCTGCGATGCTTAGTGACACATCATAAATAGCCATCATCCCCTACCCCAGTCAGTGTTCTAGGCTTGTCGCTTGTTGACTGTGTGGTAATATTTTTTTTTTCTCTGTTCCGATAAAAATTAAACTCCATATTACAAAATGTTTGTAATTTCCTTTTTCCCTTTGCTCATTGTTTGGATTAAAAAAAATGCAAAATGATTTAGAACTTGTTTGCTTATATAAATGACTTATATGTTGTATTATTTTATAGATGTAGCGGTTCTTTATGCTATGGACTTTTTTTTTTTCCCTCTTTTGTCCGCTAATGTTGCCATTTTAGACTAATATAGAGTTTGAGACTTATTGTTATATTTTCATTTAATTATAATTTTTATTTTAATTCCTTCTTTCTTTTTTGTCCCTCCAAGATTAACATTGTAAAAGTTTGATCTATAGAATACATTCTAAAATTGTTATAAAATTGATAGAAAAAAAAGAGATAGAAAAAAGGGTTAAAAACTATTCTACCCATCAGCTAAACCGCCCATTCCTACTCGCCTCATATCCACCCAATCTGCTGCACTATTGGGCGGTTGTAGCTTGTCACCTACGCTCCACCCGTTGAACCTGCCCATAAGTAGTCCTAGGCACAACATGTAATTTTCCTTTTTATTTTTATTTTCATTTTAAGCTTTTGGTTGACGGGACCATGATATGCTGGACCGTGATGGATTACGTAGGAAATGGGCCCATAATCTACAACTGTTAGTGTAACCCAAAGAGTAAATTAGGTGGTACATTACCTTTTTATTACTACTATTTTTTTTGCCTTTTTTTTATTCATACTATTCCTCCAAGCCATAAAAGCCAAAATAAACTTAGATAATACATGTTTGTCTAACCCTTATCTAAAATACTTGAAATCAATTATGTCTTTATATTCTTTAAAAGTGATAAAATTAAAAGACAATAGCGAAAAAATTGGCATTTTCCAAATTGATCTTGTTGGGATTTTCATATTAGCATTATTTTATCTATCATAGGATTTTATTTTGATTTGTTTTATGATTGGTTTGTTACAAGAAACCTTTTTGGAAAGTTTTGGATTGGTTAAAATTTGCTCTTATTTTTGTTTCCTCCTTTGATAAGTCAAATTGCGCTTGTTTTGGAAACTTTGGTTTTAACAGGATAGTTTGCAGCTTTTGGTTTATAGGAAGGATGGATTTATGGAAACTGTTTTGTGACAATGAATTTGGTTTGATTTGGTTAAAGTCAACCTCTATGTGTTTTGGAAGTTGAATTTAGATGAGATACTTGATTTGCAAAAGGAGATTGTGTTCTGCTGAAAAAAAAAAAGTTCAGGTTCATGGAGTATCCAACGAGAGTTATAGCTCAATTTGTTACAATAGAATAATGTTACAATAGAATAAGCAACAGAATGCGGACAGTGGATTACATTGAAGATTTTGATACTTGACACCTTTAGCTATTTAAATAAAGTCTCACAATAGTCTATGTATGCCTTTTCAACCTCAGAATTTCAAGGAGAGGTTATTTTATGGTCATTTTATTTTTTATTATTTCTTCGGAAAAGAGATTTGAGTTTTCGGGAGAAAACTTTGTATTTAAGAGATTTTAATTTTAAGTCAAAGAGATTTCACTAAGCACGTTCATTGGGTTATTATGAGTCATAAGGGTCATACTTAGAAAGGAAGTATATATCCATGTATCTCTGGCTTAGATTTATGATATGACAAAATATGACCAAGCCTCTATCAAGAATTGATTTACGCAAGAATAGATATATGTGTTCACCTAATAATGTATGTTTAAATCTATTTAAGTTTTGATTCTTTAGTGAGTTGTTCATGCGTCTAGACATGATCCCGTGAATATAGATAGTTACCGAACCGTAATACCAACTTCCTCTGTCTTTTTACCATTTCCAGCTTCTTACATTTTTGTTAAAACAATTTTTAATAAACTTGGTAACAACACTTAACCGGCACCTTCAGTACGCGAATGTCATCATGGGCCATCCATGGGTTCAATCGTGTTTAATCTTGGGGCCCAGCGCGTTGGGGTGGAAAAAAGGGAGACAACGCCAAGCCAGTCGTTTGTGTTCTTGTTTTTCTTCCTTACCATGTAATCTGTTTTGCATCGCTTTAAAACAAGAACGTGTTCGATTTAGCCCAGTAGTTTCATTTTAATATTATTTTTTTGGGGATCCCAGTTGAATTTACAGATCTAAAGAACTATTCTCACGTAGTCGTTGACCATTTTAATGTCCCCTATACACTCGGGGAAAAAAAAAAAGCTTTCAGAGTGATTGTGCGTTATGGGCAGTCTCAAGTCATTATGCTTATCATTCGAGAAATCATGATATAGCAATGTACTGGTTGGATTAGGATCTTCAACAACAGAGTAAATATCGTACAAAGCAACTGACAAGCGGTAGCCGCTGCATCCAATGATGGAACTGTATGAAAACCATGTCCAAGACCAAACTTCCCATAATAAAGATATTATTCAACCGTTTTTTGGACGAGTCTATGGCGGATAATGACAAAATTCTTCACCGGGAGAATGATCTAACGTTAATGAATGGTTATTAGATTTAGATCAACGGTTAGAAAAGAGAGAGCACCAAATTGAAATAAAACCTATCACATATGATTTAATATCTAATAAATAAAATTGAAAACAAAAAAATATACGAGGAAAAAGAAAAAATCTTCTTCTTCCTCTCTTGTCGTCTCCACCATAGCCACCGTAGGAGCCAAACGTGATGAGCCCAGCTCCGTCGCTCCAGGCCACCGGCAGAACAATGGCCAGACACCAAAAACACAAACAAATCCAAAGCAACATAAAACCCAGTTGATTTCACATCATCAAAAAAAAAAAAAAATTCCAGAAACTATTCAACCACAAAACAAAAATAACAACACAAATTCTCAAAATCAAAATAAAACAAGTCAAAGGCTTCACACTTGAGATAAACCAACATCCAATTTAAAGTTTTTTTTTTTTTTTTCTCTCTCTCTCTCTCTGAATTTGCTACCTAAAATCGTCTACCAAAACAATTCCACGAACTAAAATCGAAAAAAAGAAAAGAAAAGAAAAACTCCAAAATAAATTTTCGAACGGCTTCTCCTCGTACAATCCGAGGAATTGCAGATCCCTCCTTCCACTTCCTTCGCCATGACTGCATATTCCAGCCATACAATTGTGATCAGGTAATTTTAGTTTCTAAAAGCCATGCAATTGTGAGCCATTGATTTTTAATTTAAGGGTCTAAAATACTATTCTCCACCAGCGGAGAATTTTGCCATTCTTCACTACAACTTTATTCTTTTTATCATTATTATTATGTTTTTTTTCCCATTCAATCCTTGAGAAAATGGAGTTGATGATAAGGGAATCAATAATTCCTATTCTTATTACTTCTCTTTTCAATCTGTTACATTGCATTCCTTTACATTTTAGTAAAGACATTTAAAAGGTGACGACAAAAACAAAAAATAAAAAATAATGAACTTGTCGAAAGATCCGATGATAAATTTGTACGTGAGATGTACTACCCTCTCCTTGGAAGGATCATAATGAAGGAAAGCTCCAAGTTTGACTTTACTGAGTGTTGAGGTTGGACTCATATCAAATTACAAATATGCAAATGTCAACCTTCAAATGTGCAAACATGCATATTCTAAGAGTACAAATTCTAGATATAGTTCCCGGTGCAATGGCGTTTAACTTCTATCATATTCACAGGTAGTAACGCAAAACTACTTGCACCAAAATGGTCTAGAATCTGATTGGAGCTGTAAGTTGGCTAGAGGCTAAAACACACAGGGAAAACTTCGACAAAACAGTCATACCTCAGACACCTGATTTATGAGAGTTAATTATCATCGAGGAATGATATAAAGGTTTCAGACCAGTTTTGCTTTATAGATTCCGGGACAACAGATTCACCGACGAAGGGACTCCACATATCTCCCCCAGGACCAGCAAGAACCCAATTTATAGTTGATGGTGGGCCGACAAAATCATCCATTGAGTTTTCAGCTTTCTCTCTTGATTTGCTTTTCTCTGGAGTATCAGAATGCTCTGGGAACTGGAAAAGACGCGAGAATAAATACGTTGAAAAATAACTGAATATATGTTAACAAGATTCTTGTTCTAATCTGACCTAAAAAAGTAACGAGTTGACAAACTTACAGTAGGATCTCTGTCCGGTGTGACTTCCTTTGGCACAGTTGTATTGTCTTCAGATTTTTTAGGGCATTTAATGACAACTCTCAGGGAATGTTTCTTTCCAGAGACATTTTTCCTCTTAGAACCAGATCTACGCGAAAGCTGAAATAGAAACCCAACTATATTGGTCAAGGATCAAAATGGAATCAAGCGAGTATGGTCACTATTGTTTACTAGTTTGTAAAATTAAACATACATGATGTCCATTGGAACGTTTGAATGTGTTGAGTGGCTTTGCAAACTCCTTTTCTTCTTTTTCTCTTAGGTATCTCTCAACAGCTATCAAAGAGCGGAATCGCTGCCCAGTCTCTTGCTCAACATAGTACTGCAAAATGTAAGTGAAACCATAAAATTCTCTTGTTTATAAATAGAGCAACAATCTTACTTCATTAATTCATCAAAGGGAGGTATAGTTTCTACATATGCATGCATGCATCCATCTTTTTATATGCAAAGAGCACATAATTACATATACCAAGAAAACATTGGTAGAGGTGAAAAGTTTTACCCAGCTGTCAAAAAAAAAAAAAAAAAAAAGTAATTGCCTTCAGCAAGTAGAAAACATGATAAAGCCAGAGTAATGAGTGACAATGAATGAACAAGAGCGGAAGTTGAAATCTGGGAACGGAAACAAACCTTGTCAATGACAAAAGCATTGCTCCGTTTCCTTTCCTCAATGATCCAACCATCAGGTAGTATAAATTTTGATGTTTTCCCAGCGGTAAAAGGAGTAATTTGCATCTGCAGTAGTATTGCAGAGTCAATGAGAATCTCCACCCCGTGTAAATACGTCAGTAAATGACACCCAAAGTAGCACCCTTACGCAGTGGGTTACCTTTCAAACCATGGCTACCATGTAAGAAGAAACACTAGTGCAACTTTTTCTTAAATAGCAATGTTGCTTGGTGTATACATACGGAATAAATTTGAATCAGTCATCATTTAACAAAGTGAATTTTGATGCACTTAATAGCAATACACTAGATGAGTCATTTTATTCTGGGAGACTGGGTCTCAAGTGCGGTTTGGTTCATTATGAACTCCTCTAGTCCTTCCCCCCTCACAAGCACCTCATTCGCACCATCATGGAAAGTATCTGAGGGAAATTTTGGAGGATACTGGAGGGTGCAAACTTGATGTTGATGAGATGTATGAGCAGGTTTTGAGGTCTATTTATTTTTCATCAAGACAATATCTTAGCCCTTCGCCTCAGAGAAACACACAAACCAAATTGAATTTAACGCCTTTCGGTGATTGCATTCCTCTTTCATCATTTAAACATAGAATAAGACAAAACCTGTTGCAGACTTGCAGCACGTTTGTCTCTTCCTTGTCTTAATGCTGCAGGTGTTGTGCTTCCATTGCTTAGGCGTCTCTTAACGGCCATTGCCGAACAAAATTTCTTTCCCGTCTCAGGTTCAATGTAATACTGCAACATATTTCAATATAAACGATCGTCCAACTCTGTGAGACTAAATTGAACGAAATAGCAGCAACATAACCATAATACAAGTTCCACACCGAGTAATGTTCATATCAAAGGTTAAAAGTATGGAAAGACCAGAGTTCATTTTCTTCTTCTTCTTTTAGGTAATCTTTGGACAGCTGCTAAGATTCAGTCCCCAGCTAAATATAGTACAAGAAATACAAGTGAAAAAGTAAAATTCTCTAGTTTCAGTCGAAGCAATATTGCTTATTAATGAAAGAACTTAAGGAAGCACTAAATTGTTGATGAACCATACGATCTCTACATACACATGCATCCCTTATGAATATGCAAAAGAGCATACCAGTACAAACAAGGCTACACCAAGATAAATATGTGAGACATGTAAGCTTATATCTCATTCAAAAAATTGAAATTGCCACATCAGCGACTACAAAACTTCAGAACTTGATGAATCTGAGCAACATAAAACAAGAGCAGCAGAGCTGAAATTTGAGAACAGAAAAATACCTTGTCAATCTTACCAGGATGAATTCCACCATCTCGTCGCTTTTCTTCGATCCTCCAACCATCAGGTAGTACAAAGTCTGAGCTGTGCGAGGTGGTAAGGGGAATAATTTGCATCTGCAGCAGCACTGGCATTGTCAATGGGGATCTTTCTCTTTATACCTAATCATTATAACTTTAAATTCTCTTTCATCTGCGAATTGGACTGTCACTTAATTGATCTCAGAGACTTCTCAAGTCCAACATAAGGTTTATCCTTTTCCCCTGTCATCCTATAATAGGTGCTTATACATCCAGTGAGGCCCACAACCTTCAGAATGTGCTAATTTAAACAATCAAGGTTAGGACCCTTCAGGCCTTGTGTGTAAATTTTAGCAGTTAATTTTAATGTTCAATAGTTGAGATTAAATGCAAAACTGTCCAGTCCTTCCCGCCCTCACAACCACCTAGAATTCACCATCAGCTGAAAGCATTATAGGAAATTTAGCAGTTATTAGCCTTTGGTTATATACAGTCCTGCCCAGATGTTAATGCATAAAACTCCGAATATAATCATAAAGAATTCAAGTTAAAAAAATCAACAGAAGATCCACACCCCTCACCCCCACCCCCCCTCCCCCCCCTCTCTTTTTTTTTTTTTTTTTGTTTAGAAGTCATAAGACAACCAGATTAGACCATAGTACAGACGAAAACCACGCTAATCTTCCTCATTGTAACAGATAAACCACATCAAATTAAATCCTTTTAGGGACTGCATTCCTATCTTATCAGTTAAAAGTAAAATATTGTACTTCCAGTTCCAGACTTACATCAGATTTGTCGCCTGCTTCTTTTAATACCTGGGGTGCAAACATATCTGTTTTTCCATCCATTAGATATCTCTTAACAGCTGTCATGGAACGAAATTTCTGTCCTGTCTTGGGTTCAATGTAAGACTGCAACATATTTTGATACGACAAAGGTGCTTGAATATCTCTATAACATACCATGAAAGACCTCACAACAACATAACCATATATAAGTCCCAGAACGAGTGAATTCAAAGTAAGATTAAAAGTATAGTAAGACAAGAGTTGCTTATTATTTTCAAGGATTAGAAAATCAAAAGTTTTAACTGCATCCTCTATTTTAAAATGTAACAAAGTCTGCTTGTACAATATGATTCATTATAAAGAACTGCTTAGTGCCACCGACGGTACATGTCTAACTCTATATATGCATGCTTCCGATTATTATCAAATGTCCAGAAAGCACATAAGTAATACACCAAGACAAATATGTGAGAGGCGTACAACATTACCTCGCTCAAAAAATACAATTGCCATTGCAAGAATAGAAAAAAAAAAGGGGAAACAAACCATGTATCAGAGAATAAGATAGCTGAGCCAAAATTTGAGAACATAAAAATACCTTGTCAACCATTCCAGGATAAGCCCCGCTGCTTCGCCGCTTTTCCTCAATCCTCCAACCATCAGGTAGTGCCAACTGTGATTTGCTCGGGGTGATAGGTGGAGTAATTTGCATCTGTGGTCGTATTGCAGTTGTCAGTGGGGATCTTTCTCTTCATACCTAATTACTATATCTTGAAAACCTCTTTCTTCTACAAATTAAATTGCCAATGCATTGATCTCAGGAACTTCTCAAGTCCATTCTAAACTCTTTCCTCTGTTGTCCTATCATAGGTGCTTATATATCCAGAAAGGTGTATAACAATAAAGAATATGCTAATTTTAAACAATCAAGGTTTGGACCCATCATGCCATGCAAGTTAATTTTAGCAATTGGCTTCAAAATTTAAGATTAAACATGTAATCCCCACCAATCCTTCCCACCCTCAAAAGCACCTGGCATGCACCACATGTGAAAGGATTACGGGAAATTTGGCCCTTATTGATGGCTAAAAGGGTTCAAACTTGATAAGATGTATTGGCAAGTTTGCAGCTACTTTTCTTTTCTCAATAATTATTTTCCATTTCGACCGTCTCTTAAGCATTTGGTTACATGCAGTCCAGATGTTAATTCATACGACTCCACATATAATCAGAAGTTTATTAGTGAAGTAATTAAAACACACACACGCACAACATGACAACAACAACAACAGAACCATGCAGGTTGCATATTATAAACTAATTTGTACAAAATAATTTTTTTGGGGCCTGAAGATAAGAAGGCACATGCCTCCTTTTAAATAATCTCTTTTATTTTGTTAAATTTAGATATTATATGACAACCAGATTATACCATAAAACCCACTGTGATCTTCCTTTAGTAACGGATAAGCCAAATCAATTTAATCCATTTAGAGACAGCATTCTTATTTGATAATTTAAATGTGGAGCTTCCAAAGTCCAAACTTACATCAGAGTGGTCGCCTGCTTCTTTTGATACCTCAGATGTGGACATATCTGTATTACCATCCATTAGGTATCTCTTAACAGCTGGCACTGAACGAAATTTCTTCCCTGTCTTGGGCTCAATGTAGTACTGCAACAAACTTTAATACGACATATCAGATAAGTCATTTAATAACTCCATGAGATAAGATAAATAAGAACTCGCAACAATATGACGATAACGCGGTCCTGCAACAACTAATGTTCAAGCCAAGATTGATTAAACGTATAGCAATATAAGAGTTCCTAAACTGCACCCCCCATCATAAACGTGACAGACTGCAGACATAATATGTTTGCATCGAGAAGAACTTTGCACAGCCATTTTAGGTCCATGATCATTTGACCGAGAATTAAAGCACCATCATCGCTCAAGCATTTCCCAACAAGATGGGGGTAGATCACCGTTTTCAAAAATTCATAATTAGTGAGAAGTTATGGAAGATGTTAACAACACATTGGTTTGTACTAGACATAAGATTAGTAGAAGGCATAAGCATTATTATCTTCCATGGTAAGCCCTTATCAGCATCTTCTGTTTCTATCATCAAAGAGCAAAGTATCATCCTGTCTCAAATTTTGGAAAAAAAAAAATGTTAAGCATAAATAGTTTCTTACTTTTCATGTTATGATTTCTGAAATAAACCAAGGCGTAAAAATTAGTTGAATGAGCCCCAAATAATAGCTCAAAACTCTGGAAAAAAATCCAAAAAGAACAAGCAATGACTCTAGAAAAAAATCCAAAAAAAAAATTCTTAAAAAAAAAAAACTGAACAAAAAAACTTCAAGCTAGATCATGCCATTAAATATATGATCATGCTTAGAGCCCCAAGAACGCAGAAACTAGCACAAGAAATCATGCAGTTTTTTTTTTCAATTTAATCTTAATACATCAACCCATGCATGCTAATCCTTTGTTTAACAAGCTAGTCAATGCCACTGATTTCAACAAATACAGTAAAAATTAATAATTAGAAACCAGTAATTGTTTTTGTTTTTCTAGAGAGAGAACCTTGTCGACTCTGCCTTGGTCTGAAGGGCAATTGACGCGAGGTTTTTCCTCGACAATCCAGTCATCAGGCACTCTAAATCCTCGCGTGGAGTTGGAGCCCACTCTGAGACGATCAGACGATCCTTCTTCTTTGCGTGGAGTCGCCATTTGCAGCGGAACCGCCTCCAACGGCGGAGATTTGCCCTTCATCGTCCTCGGATTTGCCTCACGGTCACTCCACTATAGCCGTAATACCCAGTCTAAATTGTTTCATCTTCTTCGATTTTTGTTTATGTCAGTCGAATTTCTTTGAGAATTCTGAAGGTCTGATTCGATTCGGCAAAAAAGCTTTGTGTGATTTTGTCGAATGTAAACTGAGAAGCTTCCGAACTTACTCAACCGAGAGAAGAAAATGCAGATCGGATTTATAGCGCCAAATCTCGCTTCCTTCCGACCCAAATGCAACAGACATGCAGTAGACAAGAAAGAGAAAGGCAAAATGAAATGCTGTTTCTGTTATCGTGTTTAAAAAAGAAAGAAGGGAGGATGTGGAAAGTAGCTATTGGAATAAAAAATAAATAAATAAAATATAAAGGTGTTTAGTAAATAGTTTATTTAAATTAAAATAAAATTTATTTTTGTATAAAGTAATATATAAAGAAATAAGAAATAAGAACGAGATAATAAAAGTAAAAAGAAATAAAAAAACAAAAAAAATAAATTATAAATTTTAATATTTAAAAAAATATAAAATTAAATGTTTTTTACTTTAACATTTTTACAAATGTGACATTTGCCACGTTAAGAATTCTTAAGCTGCGCTGCAATTTCGAAAAAAAGATTACTATTGGGCTTTTTACTAGCTCCAAAGCCCAGTTGTTCCGATGTTTAGGCCAACTTTGTGCAGGACAGAAGCCTGGCCCAACATATAAATTCGACCTGATTTTTATTTATAGTTATCTAATATATTAGATAGATTTAAGAGGTGTATAATTTATTTATCATTTTATTTACAATGTCTTTACATTATAAATAAAATATTTACTTCATAAATTTACTAATTGCTACAATTATTTTAAAACCTATCACTTAATTTAAAAGGTTTCAAAAATCTATCATTTCCTTTACAGTCTAGAAGAAGGTTTTTTTTTTAAATGAAACTAGAGTCTTAAGTCAAACTAGTAACTTGACCCAAAAAAAAAATATGAAGGGGTAATTATCGGCAAGTGATGTTCAACCATATTACATCACATTAGTTTTTTTCCCCTTTATTTTTAGCGGTGTGGTGGGACCCTATGTTATAATCGGTAAATATAAGTGCATTTTCAATGTAGTATCAAACCAATAAATTAATGCTTAACCCCTAAAAAATTAATGTTTAATTTTAGTATTTTTTGAGTAAAAGAGTCAATCTCTAATGCAATACTACTTTAAATGCATCAAGTATCATATATTGAATTTTAGTATTTAATTTTGTCGATCGATATATTAAGCTGCAATCAAATTATTCTTAGACGCATCTAAAAATTAAAAATTTAACTTTCAACTAGTTTTAAAGGTTAAAAATTACGAGAAAAAGCATGTATAACATCTGAATTTGTAACGTGCATTTGAAATGCAAAAGTAAAATAAGTTGTCATTGTCATGTTTTTTTTTTATCAAATATAATATTGATATTGAGATCTGTATTGGTGGTCATATGATTAATATGCAAATTTGTAGTGAGTTGAAAATGAGTGATAAGTTATGATAGTATGCCATGAGAGAAAGAAAGTTCTTACATGTTATAGTAATTTTAGTTTAAACTCTTATTTTTATCTTATTTCTTAAGTACCATACAAATGTGCTAACAATAAAGTTGTATGTAGGTTTGGTTTCAGCACTAAAAATCAAATACTAGCCTGACTGGAGCAAACTTTCACTTTAACCTTTCCAGGCAGGTGCTTTAGGCCCGTATTTTAAGAGGCCCCAGATTTTGCCAACATTTTAGCTAACTCGTTGTTTAGTTTTTTTTTTTTTTTTTTTTTTAAGCGGATTGTCATCTATTTTTTGGGAACTAGAGTAATGATAAAAGAACGTGGATATATATCCGCAAATGTAGAGACATCAATAAGTGATCACAAATGTTAACTTTCAATTTAAAAAATTAAAAAAGAAGAAACATTAAGTTTCAAACAAAATAGAATTAAGGATGTCAACAAAATATCCTAAGCTAAATAATAGGAATGAACTCAATTATTATGCAACCGTCACATTTTCCTTTATACAAAGAGAAACCAAAAAAAAAAAAAAAAAAAGCTGTCCTCTTCTTTTTTATTTAGAAAATTATGTATTTACACAATATATTCTCTCTTTCCCACAACAAAAACATCTTCTTTTTATAAGAACTTTTGACTTCTCAGATTGTAATATACTCCCTTCTTAATATTGTATCCACAGGTTGATTATACCTTTCTTACCTAATTTTATTTCATTGTTAATTATTGCTTTTTGAGATTTACATTAACTATTTTGTTTTTAATAGGACTATTACTTTGACATTGTTGTAATTTTATTTTTATTATTTTTATTTGATATAATGGATTTTTTTGTTATTTTTTGATGATACATAAGAAGCATATATATTCTTCTGAAAAGGTCTATTTTAAATCGCGTAAGGCCCTAATGTTGGAACTCTAATTTTGGCCCATGTATTGCGTTTTTGTGAAACAAGAAACCACCTTCAACTGTAAATAACTGCCTCTCGTTTCTAACCGTGTGATGGTCACGGGTATAAAAATAAAATAAAATAAATTGGGTCCTTGAGCATATAATTCAGAGAACAAAAAACACAATCTAAGTGAATTATCAATGGTCAGAAAATGGAATTTTGACAGTGTAAAATTCGGCCAAAAACAAAGGAAGAAAAAACAATGGTAGGAGGTAATAATTATAAGTCCTTTACTTCCGCTTTATGTGTTCAAATTGTTGAGAAGGTTACAATTTGATTTACACCTAAATTATTTCAACCTGGCTCTGCATGCTACCCATTACGACAGTTCATTGATTACTCCTAGACTAACTCGATCAGTCATTTTGTCCTTTATAGTTTATACTTCACAACAGCATAAAAATGCACAATAGTTGTCGATTTTGCACCAGTAATATATACATACATACATACATATATATATATATATATTGAATGGTGAAAAGGCTCATTAAAAATGTTCCAACCCTCTTTTAGGATTCAACTGTGAAACAGGCTTCACTGAGTCAAAGTATCGGATTCGAATTTCTGAGGCCACCAGAAGTACTTCTAAATTTTAAAGAGAACAAAGCACGACGCTTGTTTTCATTATTGAGATAACCATATTCCAATAGTGGTTGGAGTCCGCAAGATGCGCTCGAGTGCTGATTGGCTCAAACTTGGCTGTCAAACAAAGACTTCCGTTAAGAAATGATGATGGGCAATCCGTATCGCAATTGAGCAAGAAGAGTACAGTGTATGAACTTAAAAGTACTTACTAATTAGGCGACGCTTTAAATATAGTTAATGTCCAAAATATAGGCTTCGAGTATGATCAAAGTTAGGTAAATAAACTTGTCATTATTAGCCACGTTGTTTATAACAATTATGATGCATGTAAGGCAAAATATATTATAAACATGGATGAAGATGTCCATAATATTTATCTACATTTCTAGGACATTGTTCATATTTTGAGATCTTGATATAAATAACCGAAAAAAATATGTTTTTTAATAGTGCATAAAATTTCTACAATGTGCAAAAATATTTGCAATATTGTTCATGACTATCTATCAATATGAAAGATATTTTTGAAAATATCACTAAACGGTGGAATTTTTTTTTTCAAAAATCATTATTTTGTAACAATTTTTTTATATTTTTTAATAACATGTGATCACATTATTCAACGAAGAAATAATAAAAAAAATCCGGTGGGGTCCTTTATGGTAAATGATCAAAATACGTAGTAAATGACGAAAATATATTAAATAGGATGCATTTATTAATTAGGTAAATAAACTTGTCATGATAAAAAAAGAGTAAATAACCAAAACATATTAAAAGACCTTTATAAATAATATTGCAACTTGAAAGCACTTTTTAATAAGGCGACCCCTTTAGAGTAAGTGACCAAAATATATTAAATAGGTGCATGATTCTTAAAGTACAGTGTTTGGAAAGTTTAGTTAGAATTGAAACTTTTGAACCGAAAACTGTAGCATGTGAGAATTTTTCACTGTAACACATTCTTTTTTAATCACTGTAGCACATAAAAGCTTTATATTGTGGCAACTAAAAGTTTTAGTTAAAATTTATTTTGTCAAACACCATTAAAGTTTTGAAAATCCAAAAGGGTCGATTGAAATTAAGTAAGTCATCATAAGCGACGTTCTATATTTATAATTATTATCATGCATGTAAGGCAGAATATATATAAGAGCCTTCTTCTGAGAAAACAGGGAAAAAAAAAAAAATCAGAGCCATGCATTTCTCGTGTCTCCAGAAGTACATGGTATCCACAAACGAAGAACAAAGAAACGCGCTTAAAAAAAAATAATAATAACCGGCAAAGACAAATAGAATATTTGGTATTATGATATTATTATTTGGAAAGAAAAAGAAAGGCCAGTAGTTGTAATTAGTGATTGACTCTTTGTATGATATACATACATACATATATATATATATATATATATATATATATATATATATTGGGTATTGAGTGGAAAATATGTTGCACAATATACACGCAAGAGACTTTTTTTTCCCTCTTACAAGGTCTCTTTGTTTGTCCTTACCCGGAACTAAAACCAATTCACTAAAAGAAAATTGGAAATATAACTGGAAAAACACCGGGAGAAAAAATTTGACGATAAAGTTTTAAGGATTTCAGTGTAAATTGGGAAATTTCAATGAGAAAGTTGAGACAGTTGCAACTACAAATTGAAGGTGGGGAAAAAGAAGAGAAAAAAGATCCACTAGTGGGTTATCTTCTAGAAGATCAAATTACTTTTCAAAAAAAAAAAGATTATTGAAATTTAGAATATATTAGGGGAGGAGAAAAAACTCGCCGGTAAATAATTAGGCGAGTTCTGAAGGTTTATCCGTCCCAAGATGCAAAACCAGAGTCTGAAAAAAAAAAAAAAAAAAAAAAAAAGGTACAGTTTGCAAAAAACGTACACGCCGTGCTTCGGTCGTACCGCACAAAACATTGTCCGTACAAGTATTCGATTATCTACACGTGATGCGAGGGTGGTTGTGTACCAGCAAAAGAAGAAGAAGAATAAAAAAAAGATACAAATAAATTGTTGCGGCGCTTTCTTTACTTAGATTCCGCAAACCGTGTGTCTTTGAGTGCATAAATGGCATTAGCAGGAAAAGCCACTTTAATTCATCTGAATTCAACATTATAGATTGATCAGTTCTTTTCCAATAAAAAAAGAAATTATTTTCCAAGAAAAAAAAATCATTTATTGGGTTGTGAATAGGTATCTAATATTTTTTATTTTTCTTGTATTTTGGGTGAAAAAAGAAGGGCCATGCAGAAGCAGTACCGTTTCTTTTTGTTGGATGTACGAGGGGACATTAGCACTTGCCTATGAAGCTTCACTTCTAGATAAGATGGTGTGTGACACACGTGACGTGAACTTTATTTTGTAAATTTTATCCAAAGCTAATAATTTCCATTTGACGAGAATAACGTGAACACCAAATGGAAACACAAGAAACATTGAGAATCTTAATTAATTTCTTAATGGTCATAGTTTTCTAATTTAATTTAGCGATCAAAGTTCAAAGGTTTAATTATGTGATGGATCAGGAGTGGGTAAAGGTAAAAAAATTAGAAAATTAAAACAATCACCATCCACACGACAAAAAAACTAGACTTTTAGTCACAATAATTTTTAGTAAAACTTTTAGACACAACATTTTGTTGTGACTCAATTACAATTAGTCATAAACTTTAGTTCAATTTTTATTGTAACTAAAACTTTTAGCTACAAATTTTTAGTCGCGAAATAGTTTCGTAACTAAAAATCTCGTGGCTAAAAATTTTAGTCATAACAAAAATTGAACTAAAGTTTATGACTAAATGCATACTCGTCATAATATTGTTATGACTAAAAGTTTTGTTAAAAATTGTTGTGATTAAAAATTTAGTTTTTTTGTAGTGCACGTATATTGTTCATATAATTAATGTAGATATTTTCTTTTTCTCGAAGGATGTAAATTGTCCTCAAAATTCATATGCGACTAAAAGTTTGACTACTAGCACTAGGATATAGATAAGAATGATATTCAATCATAAAAACAAAAAAAATTATAGGAAGGGGTTGGATTGTGGGTTCACGTTGTTAGTTTAAAATAAAATCCTATATAACAATTTAAATTTTAAAAGAGAAAATATTGTAGTAAAATATCTTTATATATAATGTCCTTATATGTTTACATTATTTATAATAATTAAACGATGCAATATTCAAATTTATTTTTATCCTTTACATGTCCTAAGAAAATGGTGTTCTTTTTGAAGATATCAAAATCTTATATTAGATAAACTGAGTCACTAGGCATTGATGTTATGTAAAATTTAAACTTTTTAAAGACTAGATTTTTGCTTCAAAAGGTCAATATATTAAGTGGAGTGGTTCAATATGATTATATTTTGACATAAGATCCGAGTCTACCGTGCCCTTCGCACTTAATAGAACTTGGCTTCTTGTGCCTTATTGTTAATGCGTTAAAGTATAAATATCTTGTTGGACACGAACTGAAAGTCCTGTTTAACAAAGACGGTCAACACAAGGTTATTATTATTTATTATTTATATTATCATAAAAGAAAGATAGATGAGAGATGTGAAAGGGTTGACAAGGACTCCGTTAGTTCGAGAAGTAAGGAATGGTAGGAACTTGGAAGGATGCGGTGACGTTTCGTGGAAAATGAGAACATATGCAGTAGTAAAATGCACTACGTTGGTGCTTACGAACAAAACAAAAGTATGTTTCCTCCAAGTCTTCTTTTATATTGCGTTGTACGCTTTTTACAGTGTGTTTCACTTCTGCTGACTCGCTTCCTTAATCCTTACTAGCTTTGTAGTGCCTTTCATACTCAATTACAAGTTTTTCTTGCCCACGCGAGCTCAAAGAACGGTGGCTTGTATTAGCCTCAAGCATTTGTTAAATTAAATAAATGCCCACATGAATGAAAGGATCACTTTTTTTTTTAAAGGGAGACATGTGAATGGTTAGTGCTCTTAATATTATATAATTGTATAAATATTGACATACATAATAGATGTAAAATTATTGCTATTACCTTGTGAGTTATAGAGTAAAGAAAAAAAAAAGGAAAATAATATATTCCTAAAAGTACGTAATTAAATTATTCCTTTTCTAATATCTCACATTATGGCGAGTTTCGAAATCACCAAAGGAATTAAATTGAAAATTCCAAGAATTAAACACATAATTTTCTCAGCCAAAAAAAAAGAAATATAAGAAAAGAAAGACAAGCCTCAAAAACATGAACTTGTCTCTCAGCAAAAAAAGAAAAAAAAGAAAAAAGAAATATATAAAAGGGAAACAATCCCAAAAGAATAATCTTATACCCTCAAAAAAAGAATAATCTTATTTGTCAGGAAAAAAATGAATATAAGGAAAGGAAACAACCCAAAAGAATAATCTCATTTCTCAGAAAAAAAAAAAGAAAAAAAATACAAGAAAAAGGAAACAGTCCCAAAGAACAATATTACTTATTTCCTTTTATTTATTTATTTTTTCAAGAAAAGGAAAGTGGAGGGAAGTGCGCGTGTCCACACGCCAATGGTGCGAGTGACTTGTCATCGGCGACTAATAATAAAAAAGTTTCCAGAATCGTCAAAAACGTAACTGGCAAATAAACATCGCTCACCGCAAACGACTTATCCACCAAGTTTCTATTTTGCTGCTTGCCCCACCCCTTCTCACGCGGTGATGAAACGCGGTGACGCACGTCCCTACGAAGGCGGCAAAGCAAACACTCCAACAGCAATACAGTACTCATACAAGTTGGCATTTTTTTACCAAAAAAACACCAAGCCGTCGTCTTCCTTGCTTAATTCCCAAGAAAACCCCAAGGGCATTTTCGTCATTTCGAAACTACCAAGTCAAAACTTATCAACACATTGCCTATATATACTCCCCAACACCCATTCCCAAACACGCATTCCCTTTTCACATAAAACATCACATATCATCTGTTTAGTCTTAAAAAAAAAAAAGAAAAATCATTTCAAGAATTTTCCTTTATTTACCATGTTTACCAATTCAGCGATCATGAAGAGAGGAAGAGAAGAATACGTCCACGATCATGATTCGGACACGGCCAAGTGCCTAATGTTGTTGTCGAAAGTCGGCGATATTAGTACCAAACCCATGATCAACGCCGAAGATGATCAGTTCGTGATGATCAAGAAAGAATCGTCGGGTCGTGTGTTTAAGTGCAAGACATGTAACCGGGAGTTCCCGTCTTTCCAGGCCCTGGGAGGGCACAGGGCCAGCCACAAGAAGATCCCGAAGCTGGCCTCCTCGGAAGACAACGGCGGTGGCGCGCAGAATCCGGGATCGCCGCCGAAGCCGAAGACGCACGAGTGCTCAATCTGCGGACTCGAGTTCGCCATCGGGCAGGCGCTGGGCGGACACATGAGGAGGCACCGACAGCACGTGGCAGAAAATTCTCCGGTTGCACATGACAGAGAATTTGTGCACGATGATAATGATCATGATCGGACGGTAGGGTTGATGCCGTTGCCGGTGCTGAAGCAGTCGAGTAGCAGCAAAAGGGTTTGCTTGGACATGGATTTGGATCTGGATTTGCACTTGGGGCCTCCTGGAGATCATCATATTTACGACTTGAAGTTGCGGTTGATGTCTCCTACTACAGTTGGCTGTTAATTAATTATTTAGACTCATATCAGATTATTACATAGATGTTCATATTAGTAGCTTGCGGATTCTTTCATATATTGATTGATATGTTATATATATATATATATATATTTGTACTGATGATGTCTATATTTTGATACAGAGAACTGGGGATTCTTCTTCTTCTTTTTTTTTTTTTCCTTGCAGACCGTTTTAACTAATTTGATTCATCTAATCTATTTGTCGTTTAATTTTAGGTTTTTGTTTTATAAGATTTCTTGAAATATTGTGTTTTTGTGTCAAAACATGTCCAATATTATCCTTTTGAATTCCTCATGTCCGATCTTCATATGGTTGTATGATGATATGAGGATTGCAGACACGTTGATCTGGAATCATCCAGCGAAAGGAAAAAGGAAAAGGAAAGTATTGGAAAAAAGGGTACATATAATTAATTTCCTTGTGTGAAAATCTGGCGTATAATTAGCAATAAATGGATACGAAAAAGTAGGGATTCTACGCGCTTTAGCAAAAATACAGATACATATGTATAGGACGCCTCTAATACTTATCTCATATTGAATTTCTGTATGTAGGCATTAATTTCTCCGCAAGAAAATGTGGTTAATTATATTAATTGAACGTTGATTCTGCAATATTAATCATTTAGTAACTTAAGAGGGTTTTTTTTTTTTTTTTGTATAAAAGAATATATTGGTTAATTGAGGATATAAAGCTTTAAAAATACTCAAAATTAATCTTATGTCCAGTAACATACTAGTATTTTCTTGAGCTATATGATTGTACGACTGTGGTTTTGATATATAGTACAAACTACGGTGAATTAAGACGAGATAAGTCGTAAGTTTGAAGTAGAAATCGAAGATTTGAAAAGGAAAAAATTCATACATGGATCCAAGTACAAGCTCTTTTTCTTTTTTTTTTCCAACACAAAATTAGTTTTTTTTTTATAGCGACAAATTAGTTTTTACTTTCCATATTCATGTTTAATGGTGCCTAAAAAATATTAATGTTACCTTCCAAGGAAACATAATTTCTCAAAATTAAAAACTATATATATACTTTTAAAAATAAGGGTTAATTTTAGAAATGCTTTGGACTTTTATTTTTAATCTCACTTTTAGTTCCTGACATTTAAAACGTCTTAAATTTAGTTTTCTATCTATCAATTTGTTTTAATTTAGTCATTTTCATGTTTGAATGTTAAAAGTATAGCAATATTAATTAGCAAAGTGTAATTACTTCTTCATATCTTTGTGTTAGAATCACGTAAGTATTCCATGTTTTAGTATAATATTATTTTCTATGAGCGTTACATGCATATTTTATCATTCTTTTTTCACCTAACCGATGAAAAGTACCAAAACTAAAACAGACTGATATAAAGACTAAGTTTGAGACATTAATTTTAAAAGTGAGATTGATAGTAAAACTCAAGGAATGAGATATATATAACTCTAAAAATAGTTGCGGGAAAAGTAGTTTGAATCTGAACAAATTGGAAAAGTTAGTTTTATTAAACAAACCCGTTAACAAAAGAAATTAACTTATAAAAATGGGATCTTACTACATATAGACGCTGAATGTGACTGGTATTAGGAGTACAAGTAGTTCATTATGACTTCCAATTACTTAAATGAATTAAAGAGTGAAATATATGCCACCTTTTCTTTCAGAAAATGAATAAAGAAAAGGTACGCACCTTTATCAAGTATAATATTTGGAAAGCCTAAAAACAATAAAATTTAACGCAACAGTTCTGTTTCTGTATTCTTCTTCTTCTTCTTCTTCTTCTACGATGAATTTTTTGTGTACTAAATCAGTCTAAGAAAAGAATGCATCATTGTTAAAATATATCATCTAATATATATTATTTTTAAATTTTGATTATTGGAGAGCTTAGCAGACTTAATTAATCATATATATTAGGGTGCTATGTTTAACAAAATTTAAATTCATAAGTTCAAATCACTCACAATGTAAAGTTCTCACGTTTTAAACACCCAAATAATATTCACATCAATTTATCATAAAAGTTATATATAGGGAGAGAATGAATTGTGGTGATTTTATTTTTCTTCCCATTTTCTGATGAATACTTGTGTGCATGAATATCGCGACTACTTGTCTGCACAAACACATTAGAATGGTTAGTATTTTAACAGCGCAAACGTGGAAAAGGGCACTTGTCCTACTTTTTGTATGCTATATACTACGTCCAATAGGTCCTTTTGTTTTTCTTTTTGTTTTTTTTTTTAAGACTAAGTATAATAATTCTGTCTTGCAGTACTACGTGTTACCGGGGTGCATCAATAATTTAATATTGCAATTTTCTATATATTAATTATTTGTTGAAACATGAGAGGGTGCTTGAGTTCTTATAGTTGAAGCCTTCTAACTCAATCTTGCAAATATTATTAGCATCCACGATCATCGTAGCTTTAGTGAAATTACAAAAAGTTTAAAAACATAATTCAAACTAAAGATTTAAATTGAAAATACTGTAGCAATCCGAATTTTATAAATAAAAACACTATAACAGATATGGTTTGAACCAAACTTTTTTTTTTTATTCAAACCAATCTCAAAATCTAAAAAGTTATTGACAAAACTAAATGATTTACATGCGTGCCTGCCCTTTAATTAATTATACATACTAAACAATTAATGTTTGTTTATCCTAATTTGCTTTAAACATATTAGGATAATTCTATGAAGCATCATTAGAAAAAAAAATGGTATACACATAAGAGCAGCTTATTAGACTAATGTGTTTGATGAGAAGGTAGAAAGGAAATAAAGGTCTATAACCTTTGCCAAGGTCGCCAAGGTGAGCAAAATATGAGACCTTTCTTTTCATTGTATTTGGTGTCGATTTCCTTCTCTAATCCTTACATATTATGGGAGGGACTACAATTGAGGTTAGCTAAAGAATTGAAATCTCTCCTTCATACATTTTTTCTTTTTCCTTTTATATCTTTCCCTCCTACCAAACAAGCAACTTACTAACCATGGGATTTTTTTTTAACCCTACCACCAATAATTCGTGTAATAGCAAAAAAAAAAAAGAAAAAGATGATAACATAACTATGAGACAAACGAAATTAAAAAGGAAAACAATAAAAGAAAGAAAACTTAGTTCTGAATGTAATGTTTACAAACGCAACGAAATTGAAGTTGAAGTAAATCATACACAAGAACCTGAACCAGTTATTAAATCAAAGTACTGGTTTAATAGCTAAAAGGAAAGGAAAAAAGAAAACCAGAACACTTATCAAGAATCGGAAAAGAAACTGATCAGGAATTATTAAAGCGAAATTCAATCAAATATTTGTCTTCTAGATTGTCGGCATCCTTCTTCTGATGATGATCTTCTTCGTCATCTGATAACCATTTTTCCGTATGTGCTTCTTCTCCTTAGCTTTTTCCGGTGGTTCATTGTTTAGTATATCGTAAAAAATTTCTTCATCTGGAAGATTAAATTCTTTAGCATGATCATCACCGGCCTATTCAGTCATAACCAAAACACATAAACTTCTTAAGCCGTGTTATATATAATATATATATTTATAATATGTATGTATATGTATATCAAAAAAATCTTCATAAAAAATATAAAGATTCAAACTAAAACTTTCAAGAACTAATAAAACCCAAAACACAATATCTAATCAACAAAAACGTACACCAAAAACTTTAACGATGTTATAGATTTGTATATCAAAAATCTTCACAGAGAAATATAAAGATTCATAAATTTCTTTAGCCGTCTTATATATATATATATATATATATATGTATGTATGTATGTATGTATGAATGTATATCAAAAAATCTTCATAAATAAATATAAAGATTCAAACTAAACCTTTCAGAACTAATAAAACCAAAAACACAGATATCTAATCAACAAAAAGGTACACCAAATACTTAAACCATCTTATATATATGTATATCAAAAGTCTTCACAGAGAAATACAAAGATGCAAACTAAGACTTCAAGAACTAATAAAACCAAAAACACAGATATCTAATCAACAGAAAATACACAGATACTAATCAACAAAAACGTACACCAAATACTAATACCATGTTATATATGTATCAAAAAATCTTCATAAAGAAATATAAAGATTCAAACTAAAAAACGTTCAAGAATTTATTAATATAAAACTTACATTGGTCGCGTTCTCATGACAATTCAAACTAAAAAACGTTCAAGAATGTATTAATATAAAACTTACATTGGTCGCGTTCTCATGACAAACCCTAGAAGGACCATCCTGTAGAACATGGTCACATGCAAAGCTGCCTTCGGAACGACGTCGTCGATTCTCTTCCACTTTCTCCCTCTCCCTCTCAGCATCATCAAGTTCAGCGTTGAAGTTCCATGGCGAGAAGAACGAGTTGTCGTAATCCAAGAAGGACGTGAGTCTTGAATAATTGATCTCCGACGTTGGTGGTTCTTGAATCAATGGCTCTGCTTGTACTTCTTCTTCTTCATGTCGTCTTTGCTTGAAGTTCTCCGTAAACCATTCCTCCACTTTCTTTATTTCTTTAAGCACAGCCAATAACTCCTCCACTTTAGCTCTGGCTAACTTGATCTTCTCCATGTCTAGTACTGTGAAAGAAAAGAAATCTAGCTAATAAAGGCTCTTACCTAAAATCACCTATTTATAGGCCTTTTAACTTGGTAATTGTACTAAGATAAGAATTCGGATTTACTAGTCCATGACTAACTCTGATTAGGATTTTTTAAAAAAAATTTTGTGCCCTGAAAACTTTGATTAGGATTCCGTAGATAAATAAAAATAATAAATTGAAAAGGCTTCGATGAGGATTAGGAGTAGTAATGAGTACTAATACTACTACTTGTTTCCCTCAAATAGCATTTTTTTGGAAAGAAAATTGAACTAAATAGTATATTTTAAATTTTAAATAATTTATTTATCCTTTATAAATGCATTTATTTATTTACTGAGGGTAAATAATTTAAATTGCTATTTACTTCTTTTCGAAGTTTCAAAAAATGATTTTTTGAAAAAAGTAACTCCTATTATTATTTGTGTGTATTCACATCCTATAGGGATATTTTGACAAAATCAATTAAAACTTATTAGTTTTAATTTAAGAAATAACTAGACATTTTTTATCGAATACATTTTTTAAAGAATGGAGTTATATAGCATTTTCTTATTTTAAAAAATTAACTTTTTGTGATTTTTTTGGGAAATGTTTAACGATTTTTTAGGGGAAAACGTCAACGGCTCCATTAAACGGAATGAAAATTTTCAACAGCAATGCTGAAGATCCACCAGGGAAGGGAACTAGTCCAAGTCACAGACTCAGTTCCATTAAGTCCAAATCTAGCCAATAAATGTGCAACCTCATTGGAAGAACAAGGAGCATATACACAATCACAATTAAGATCAGACAAAAGACCACAAATATCTGTAATAATGGCACCGTGCAGCCCGAAAAATTCCTTGGCCTTTACGCAATTCACAGCTTTGCTTGCATCCGCTCTAGCACCGAAACTCTCCCATTGTTCGCAACTGCAAAGAGCAAACCTTCTCTAAGAGCATAACATTCAGCAGGGAAAGGTGAAGCCGACCTCCTCATTCGCTTCGGAAAAGCCCTCACTATGATTCCCATGGAGTCCCGAATCACCCCGCCAACTGAGATTGAGTCCAAGTTTTCAATGAAGGCAACATCGACATTTAATTTCAAGGTATTTTCAGCAGGCGGCCTCCACCTATCCAGAGAGTTATTGGGAGGCTGATTGGGGCAAAAGTTTATTTCCTGATATCGTTGGAATTCTTTAGGATACAACTCCGCATCTTCAATAAGCACGGCAGTTGTTTTGGAAACTTTATTGTGAATCCTGCTATTTCCATCATTCCACAATATCCAGGCAGTCATGCAAAAGAATTCCAACTCTACCGTGCTAAGATGCTTGAGCAAATAGCAAATCCGCACTCCCCTAAAGCGTGGACAATATCCTCAAAATGGGCGCCACAAAGAGGACAAAAGGTATATTGCAATCAATCCCACGCTTGTGGAGATTGGAGAATGTTGGGAGAGCATTGCAGAAAGCTCGCCATGTGAAGTGCTTTACCTTTCCGGGAATCTTAAGGTTCCAAAGTCTTATCCACCAAGGTTTATCCACAACTCTAGTTGATGAGGAGAGATTAATCTTCTTTTGGACAGCCACCCAATAACCGGACTGAACAGTATAATTCCCCTTCCCGTGGCAATGCCATATCAACGCATCGTCGTTAGTTCAAAAACTAAGAGGGATATTCACACTCTCCTCCCTTTCAATTGGCCAAAAAACTTCATCAATCCTACTAATATTCCATTTTCCTCCTTCGAGGGAAACTAAGAGGGATCTTCACAATCTCCTCCCTGTCAATTGGCCAATATACTTCGTCAATCCTTCTAATATTCCATTTTCCTCCTTCGATGAAAGCAACAACCAAAGTGTTCTTCACTCGATCATTGGCAACCACGATGGCCTAAACATATACAGTTTTGGGATCCACGGTTTTCAAACGCATTAAACAAGCCTTTCGCCACGTGCCATCTAGTTCCCCATTCAATGAGTTTCCTCCCCCGCACCACACTTCGCCACAAATAGGAAGCACCATTCTTAAGTCCTGTCGACAAAAAATCCGAATGGAAAAAGTACTTGGCCCAAAGAACACGAGCAATAAGACATCGAGGAGCCTTTACGATCCACCACGCTTGCCTAGCAATGAGAGCTTCGTTAAAAGACTCCAGATCTCTAAAGCCTAATCCGCCCTCCATTTTAGATTTAATGAGATTATCCCACTTAGTCCAGTGGATTTTCCGATTAGTGCCATTCTTACCCCACCAAAAGCTAGAGACAAATGCCTGTTTATTAGTGCTAACGGGAACTTGAAAACGCTCATGGTGTATGTGGGGACCGCTTGGACTGCCGCTTTGATAAGAGTTTCTCCCCTGGCTGTGGGAAAAAATTGTGTTTCTACATCTGGAGTTTCTTAAGCACTCTCTCCTTGATCAAATTAAAAGCTTGATGCTTGTTGTGGCCGATGAAAGAGGGTAACCCGAAGCACATATCCAGTTATCGAAGCTCACTCACAACCCCCGCTCCAAGATTCAGGGAAAAACATGACGATGACCTATCTATGTTCACTACCTGACCAGAAGCTTCCTCATAAGTCCAGAGAACATTCGTAGTAGCACTACAATCGCTCACCGTAGCCCTGCAAAATAAAACACTATCATCGGCAAAAAATAAGTGGCTTACTCGAGGCACACCTCTAGCACACATAAAGCTTTGTAGCAGCCCTAGTCTTTCTTGTTGGTGGATAAGTGCCGAGAAACTGTAGCACAAATGAGGAAGAGGTACGGTGAGAGATGGCAGCGTTGGCGAAGCCCCTACTCGCTCTAATATCACCACATTGAAGTCCATTTATGACAAGGGAGAATCTCTGTGTAGAAAATGCACAGATTTCCATTGACCCCATCTGGTTGAGCATAGCATTAAGAAATTCCCATTCAACCCGATCGTATGCTTTGCTCATGTCAAGCTTGAGTGCCATGAAGCCTTTCTTACGTTTCACTTTTTTTTTCCTTATGGAATAGAGAAGCTCGAAAGATGTGATCACATTATTGGAAATGAGTCTACCAGGGACAAAAGCACTTTGGCATTCCAAAATAATAGACGGTAAGCATCCTTTAACCAATAGGCAATCACTTTGACAATAATTTTAAAAATGACATTACACAACCTTATTGGGCAGCAATCCGTTACCTTCTTGGGATTTTTAACCTTAGGAATGAGGACCGAGTTTGTTCTGTTCAGGGAGGTTGCAGAAGATGGCCTGTTAAGGACATCAAGCCACGTTCTAGTGACCTCTCACCCAACCACCTGCTAATACTTTTGGTAGAAAATAGCTTGGAAGCCATCCGGACACAGTGCCTTGGTCGGCCCCATAGCGAATAGTGCACACCTAACTTCGTGTTCCTTAAAAACCACGCCCTCCTCTTGCCAGAATTTTTGTTTTCTGCACAGTCATTTACATACTTCAATGTGTCCCTCAAAGGATTGGATGAGGAGAAAACTGATGTAAAATATCTACTAAGCCCCCAAATTGTCATCACCATTTGTGACCCAATTCCCTCGCTCATCTTCAATACCCTTGATCATATTCGTTGCCCCTTCAGCGAGTAGCCTTTTGATGGAAATATCTGGAGTTTCTATTACCTCCGTTTAACCAATCAGCTCTCGCCCTTTGCTGCCAATAATAATCTTCTAGTTCAAAAAGTCGGTCTAACTCCTTCTTAAGAAATCTGATCTTCTTTGAGGCTTCGGCCAATCGATGATCCACATAGAGATCTATAAGCACTTTTTGGATTTTAGCAATTTTTTAGGAATATTACCAAATGTTTTCGAGCTTAAGTTATTAAGCGCCTCTTTGCAGCGCGTAAGTTTCCCAGTAATTCCATCATTCCCCATACCCGAGCTTAAAATCCACAAATCTTCTACCATATTAAGACACCCATAATTTGACATCCATAGCGGGGCAAAGGCCTAACGCCGAACACCTTTTGGCTTACTTTCTGAAATGTTCTTAATGGGGAACAAATCCAACAACAGGGGTTGTTGATCAGAACCTAGAAATCTAATGTTGAACCATAGCCCCTAGCAAAAAAAAAGTCTTCCACGAAGGATCGGCAAATCAGAGATCCTATCTAACTTGGACATTAGCTTCTTCTTCCCTTTTATTATCCCACATCAAGGCAGCGTCCCGAAAACCTAAATCGTGCAACTCAGAGTCATCCAAAGCCTCCCTAAACTCTCTCATGGCACCCTTGCTATGATCCTTTCCTCCTACTTTGTCGGAATTGAAGAGAATTTCACTAAAGTCTTTCCCACATATCCACGGCAATAAGGAATTTCCTTTAAGCCTTCTAAGCAGCTCCCATTGTCAGGCATTACCACCGAATCGACATGGAAAAAATTACTGCTCTTGATATCCATTTTGACATCATCATACCAAAGAACCAAAAGACCCTCACTCTTACCCACACAATCCACTTCAAAACCATTAGGGAAACCAAGTCGAGAAATCACGTTGTTCATTTTTTAACCCCGAAGCCAAGTTTCAGATAAAAACACCAGCTGCGGCTTATGATTGTGGAGAAGGCCCTGCAACATCTGAACTCTCAGGGATTGCCTAACCCTTGCACGTTCCAGCATAGGATTTCATTGTAATTGGTAGGCCTGCATCGCAAGACCTACTGCTGGATATTCAGATAAGGTAACTTCAAAAATTCAATGAGACTTACCTCCATGCTCAGCCGAAACCTGAGCTCCACATTTCCTTTTAGCCGCCGACTTTGTTCCCAGAAAATCAAAAGGTTCCACCTCATTCTTATCAATCTTAGCCCTTCCCCTCCGTTTCCAATTCTTTTGATTATCATCAACTCTCTTGCCCTGACCACCAAATCCTAGCTCCGACTTTTTTGATTTAGCATCACCACACCCTGCTGAGAAAGAAGAGACTTTCAGGGGTGTAATTTCAGCCCCAATTGGATCTTCCAAAATGACAAGACGGTCATTGTTTTGATTGAAGTGTTGACCTCCCATTTATGCCTCAGCTTTGGGCCCATCTAATACAGCCATGGAAATGCCCGGATCATTTGCTTCTTGGTTAACAGTCACATGTTCGCATGTGACACTAAACTCACCCTTGTAGATGTTGTTTATGCCAAAACTCAGGGGGCTACTGTCGTAAAATTCCTTGTTCCCAAGTAATTGCTTCTTATTAGCAACTTTTGTGCCTGCCACCTCCTTGCCACATGCCCCAGCAACCTCGGCCAGCCGCCTGTCAATATTACGCCTATCTCTCGACTCATGTGTCATGCCCGCACGAGGAGTAGAAATCGAAGAGTCCTTCTTCCCGCTTTGACTAGGCCATGCCTTTTTGTTCCTTCCCTGCAGTTTCTCCACCTCCTGCCCTTGGAAGCGATTTGTATTATTGAACCTGTTTGGTGCATCACCTCTCGATTCTACCCCATAGCCGAAGCCATTTGCCAGTGGTTCTGTTGGAGCATCTTCAGCATTGCATCTCCTCCATCCGTGACCCATCCGCCCACAGTGGAAACAGAAATCCGGCATCTTCTCATACTTGAAGCTGAGGCACCCGAGCTTCCCCGATGAACCCATCTTGATTTGGACAAACCTCCTAAGCGGTTTGTGTTGGAACTTGGATAATGTCCCATGTTCTAACGTATTGTGGTCTATATGGTATGTTTAAATTTTGAACATAATTGTATCAACTGCTATTAAAAGCAGTTTTTCAGACACAAAAAAAAAAACAAAAAAACTGCTCTTAAGTGTTGATTAACCGTGTAATGGTCACGGTTAATATAAAGGCCTCATGTTTTGGTTCCTGAGCATATAATTCAAGGAGAAAAATACACCATCTAAGTGAATTAACAGTGCTTAGAAAATCAAAACATTGACAGTGCAAAATTCAGCCAAATTACAGAAAGAAGAAATCAATGGCAGGAGGTACGTTCGGTCTAATACGCTTCCGTTTTCTTTGAATTCTAGTTGTTATAAATGTCTGGAACAACTAATATTTGGCATCAGAGCCCATAACCTCTGCCTTGATGTTCAAGTTTTTGAACAAATTTCTGTTTTTTCACGACAATGTAGCCGTGACTTGGGTTTTGTTTTTCCCTTTGTATTCTTCATCGTTGATGCTTGAAAACAATTAGGTTGTTGTTTTCTTAATGTTCTGTGATGAAAAACCAAGAAATTCGACCACAATTAATAGTCTGCACATATTCAGTTTTATACGTTTCACGTTAAAACATTTTTTGTGAATTCGGGTTTCTTGGTTTGAAGTTTTGAATCAAAACTAAAGTTAGAAATCATTGGGTAATTGGATTTCTAACAATTTTATGATTTAAAACGTTAAATTTGATGTCCGAAACGTGAAAATTCGAACGGGTCCAAAATCGGGTCATAATATGGATCAAACGGTCAACAGGACCTATTTTAGGGTGAAGGAGACGACCAGAAAAAATGACACGTCGTTTGGCATTTTGTCAGCCAAACGACATGTCGTTCAACATAATGAATTGGCGTTTCATTATCGTGAAACGACATGTTGTTTCAAGCCTTGCTCAAAACGACATGTCGTTTTGACATGCGAAAGCAGGCCCTTTACAGCGAAATGACCCGTCGTTTTCTTGGCTGGTGAGCAGCCCGCTCCCAAAACGGCGTCGTTTTGGGGCATAAAAAAAAAACCGAAAAAAAAATTTATATATATATATTTTTTATTTAATTTTTGGTTTTTGGATATGCACATAATTTTGTAATAATTTCATGAGAAATTTATTTTGTACATTATGTGCTAAGTATTTGTTTTATGTGCATAATTTTATTGTTGTTATTATGTATATATTTTTTAGAAATTCATTTTTATGCATAAATTATGAAATTAATTATGCATATCATTTAGAAATCGTTCTATTTTAAATGAATGTTTTATTGGAAAACATATTATGGATAATTGATGTGCTAATTATTATTATATGCATAGTTTTGAGTTTTAATTATGCATGTTATTAAGTTAAATTAACCTATTTAGCATAAATTGAGATTTTGTTCATAATTATTATATTGCCTATAGAACATGTAATTCTTTCGTGAATAATTTTATGAATAAAATTAAATGTCTAAGTGATCCATATGATTTTGAATAATTAGAGCTTGGCCACAGCACCTCTAATTATGCAAAATTGTATATTAATTGGTTTAGGATCACATTTGGTTAAAGGACATTTATTGGAATTAGTTGTACTTAATATAATAAATTTTATCCCACATGAATTTCTATTATATTGGTATGACTAATTGGGATAAAATATCAAATTATATTTTCTGATTTACCCACAGGGATTAGAAAATGGAACATAATTTGATAGTTTTGTCATACAATGAAATGGATCTAATTGAATTAGAACTTTAACCCACAAGCAAGTTTTATGTCATAGATTCATGATTTTATGCATGGTTTACATTAGTAAAGCATGATTTATGTATATAAGCCTCAATATTTTGGATCATAAGCATGTTTGTTTTAATTATGCAGTCATACAATCTGTGAATTTCTCTGATGTTTGATGTGATATCCCTGAGTTGAAAGGGGATAATTATAAGGTCTGGAAGGAGAGGATTCTCCTTCACTTGGGGTGGATAGACATTGATTATGTTATAAGGAAAGACGAGCCCGTAATTACTGAAACCAGCTCTCAAGATGAGATTGCTCTTTGTGAACGTTGGGAACTATCTAATCGCCTTAGCGTCATGTTCATAAAGACTAAAATCTCTGTTGGGAAACGTGGTTCCGTCGAACAGTATGACAAAGTCCGAGCATTGCTGAAGGCCATTGATGAGCAATTTGAAACTTCAGATAAAGCACTTTCCAGCACCCTAATTATGAGGTTCTCGTCCTTGAGGCTCACTAGTGTGAGAGGTGTGTGTGAGCACATCATGGAGATGAGGGACATAGCGGCTCAACTTAAGTACCTTGAGGTGGATATGTCTGAGTCTTTCCTGGTGCACTACATTCTAAACACCCTTCCAAAACAATATGGGCCCTTTAAGATTTCCTACAATACACATAAAGACAAATGGTTAATTAATGAGCTTCTGGCCATATGTACTCAGGAAGAGGAGCGGCTTGTAATGAAAATGGGTGAAACTGCACTGACAACCACGAGAGGAAAGAATCAAAATCAAGACCAATATCAAGCCAAGGACAAGGGGAAGGGTAAAATACCTCCCAAAGCTATCATTAAGAAGGAATCCAAGTGTTTCTTCTATAAAAAGAAGGGAAACATGAAGAAGGATTGCACGAAATTTCAGAGTTGGCTTGAGAAGAAAGGTAATCCAATCTCATTGGTTTGTTATGAATCTAATATGATTGATGTTGTTTATAACACATGGTGGATTGATTCTGGAATTACAATCCATGTTTCGAATACCTTGCAGGTTATGCAAAACCTAAGAAAGCCAATGGGAAGTGAACTGAGCATCTCTTCAGGAAACAAGATGCGTTCACATGTGAAAGCCATCGAAACATGCACCCTAGTTTTAAGTAGTGGTTTTGCTTTGGAATTGGATAAGACATTTTATGTTCCAAACTTTTCTAGAAACTTAATTTCTGTTTCCAGACTTGTACATTTGGGATATTCCTTTACTTTTTCAGACAAATATTTCAATTTATTTTATAAATCTGATCTTGTTGGGAATGGTATTTTGTCTGATGGTCTTTTCTCAATTAATTTGCAAAATGAACCACATAATACTGCTATGCATGTTCAATCTGGCATTAAACGTTGTGTTATAAATAAGGATTCCTCTATGTTGTGGCATCGGAGATTGAGACATATCTCCATTGAGAGAATAAAGAGGTTAGTGAATAACGGAGTATTCAGTACTTTGGATTTTACTGACTTCGAGACTTGTGTGGGTTGTATTAAGGGAAAGCTGACCAACAAGTCTTAAAAAGGTGCCAAGAAGAGTTCAAAAATATTAAAAATCGTACATTCAAATATTTGTAGTCCAGTAATGGACTCATATGGTCCGAGATACTTTATTTCTTTCATAGATGATTACTCATGGTACATGTATCTCTACTTGCTTCATACAAAGGACGAAGCATTAGATGCCTTTAAGGTTTTCAAGGCTGAAGTAGAGAAACAATGCGAAAAGCAAATAAAGATCATGAGGACAGATAGAGGTGGAGAATATTATGGTAGATACACCGAGGATGGACAAGCTCAAGGTCCATTTGCGAGGTTTCTCTAAGAGCATGGGATAGTTGCCCAATACACCATGCCTGGTTTTCCGGATCAGAATGGTGTAGTAGAAAGAAGAAACCGAACATTAATGTACATGGTGAGGAGTATGCAGAGGAACTCCAACCTACCTAAGTCCCTGTGAACTGAAGCTCTAAAGACGGCTGTGTATATATTAAACCGGGTTCCGACTAAGGCTTTCCCAAAGACGCCATTTGAGTTATGGAAGGGTTAGAAACCGAGTTTGCGATATATACGCGTTTGGGGATGTCCGTCTGAAATAAGAATATACAGCCCACAAAAGAAGAAGCTAGATCTGAGGACCATTAGCGGGTATTTCGTTGGATATGCCGAAAGGTCCAAAGGATATAGATTCTACTGTCCAACTTACAGCACTAAAATTGTGGAATCAAGGAACGTCAAGTTTCTTGAGAATGACTTGATTAGTGGGAGCGATCAATTTCGGAACATAGTTTCTGAAGGAGATCATACTAAAGCTCAACCATCTACATCAAGTGATAGGTTGATCATAGTTCATAGCACTCCTATAGTTCAACAGAGTGTTGTGCAACTGATCATTGAGGTTCCACAAATTGTTGATAATAATCTAGAAGGTCAAGTTGCTCAAGAACCACCGGAAACAATTGAGCAACAAGTTGGACAACAGATCTCTCAGGAAAATGTTGAACCAACATTAAGAAGATCTACTAGAGAAAGGAAATCGGTAATTTCTAGTGATTATGTGGTGTATCTGCAAGAATCGGACTATAACATTGGAGCCAAAAATGATCCCGAAACGTTTTCACAAGCCATGAGTTGTCAAGAATCGAAACTTTGGTACGATGCAATGAAGGATGAGATGGATTCTATAGCATCCAATGGAGTCTGGGATCTTGTCAAGTTGCCTGATGGTGCGAAAGCTATAGGGTGTAAATGGGTCTATAAAACAAAAAAGGACTCCTTGGGCAACATCGAAAGATATAAAGCAAGACTCGTAGCCAAAGATTTCACTCAGAGAGAAGGAATCGACTACAAGGAGACTTTTTCTCCTGTATCTAAGAAAGATTCCCTCCGCATCATCTTGGTACTCGTTGCTCATCTTGACTTAGAGTTGCAACAAATGGATGTGAAAACAGCATTTTTCAATGGTGAACTAGAAGAAGAGGTTTATATGAAACAACCAGAAGGATTCTTCTCTAGTAATGGTGAGCAGTTGGTATGTAAGCTTAAGAAATCCATATATGGGTTGAAGCAGGCCTCCCGTCAGTGGTATTTGAAATTTTATGATGTCATCTCTTCATTTGGATTTATAGAGAACATCATGGATCAATGTATATACTAGAAGGTCAGTGGGAGTAAGATTTGTTTCCTTGTCCTTTATGTGGATGACATTCTACTTGCAACCAATGACAAGGGTATGCTACATGAGGTAAGACAATTTCTCTCTAAAAACTTTGACATGAAGAATATGGGTGATGCATCCTTCATTATAGGCATTAAGATACATAGAGACAGATATAAAGACACTTTGGATCTGTCTCAAGAGGCCTATATCAACAAAGTTTTAGAGAGATTTCGGATGAAAAATTATTCACCAAGTATAGCTCCCATAGTGAAGGTTGACAGATTCAATTTGAATCAGTGCCCGAGAAATGACCTTGAAAGAGAACAGATGCACAACATTCCATATGCTTCAGCTGTTGGAAGTCTTATGTATGCTCAGGTTTGCACAAGACCTGACATTGCATTTGCTGTAGGAATGTTGGGCAGATATCAGAGTAATCCAAGATCAGACCACTGGAAGGCTGCAAAGAAAGTGATGAGGTATCTGCAAGGAACCAAAGACTACATGCTTATGTACAGACGGACTAATAATTTGGAAGTCATTGGCTACTCTGACTCTGACTTTGCTGGCTGCATTGATTCACGGAAATCAACTTCTGGATACATTTTCATGCTAGCTGGTGGAGCTATTTCATGGAGGAGTGCCAAGCAAACTTTGACTGCTACTTCCACTATGGAGGCCGAGTTCGTATCTTGTTTTGAGGCTACCTCACATGGTGTATGGATCAAGAGTTTCATTTCTGGGTTTAGGATTGTGGATTCTATCTCTAGGCCATTGAGGATATTCTGTGACAATTCAGCTACTGTTTTTATGGCTAAAAACAACAAGAGCAGTAGTCGAAGTAAACACATCGACATTAAGTATCTAGCCATAAGGGAGCTTGTTAAAGATAAAGCAGTGGTCATTGAACACATAAGCACTGAATTGATGATTGCCGATCCCTTGACTAAAGGCATGCCACCAGTAAAATTTAGGGATCATGTGGACAGAATGAGACTTGGTTCCCTTATGTAATTTGTTGTACTTTGTTGTGAAACTCTATTTATGATATTTTCTCATTTCAACTTCAGTTAAGTGTACAACTTTATTTTATGAAATATCACTATAGTTTGGACCTAGAATAAACATAGGGTTTGTTCATTAAGTTATATGGGCAAATCTTAAGAGACAAGATATATTGTAATATATGAAAAATAATACTCGTCATTTAGAGAACCTATCGCCATAATTCATATATTTTGTTCTTACTGTAACAGTTGATGCGAACTATGGACCAAGTGAGAGAACGTTGAAACTTGGATAATGTCTCATGTTCTAACGTATTGTGGTCCATATGATATGTTCAAATTTTGAACATAATTGTATCAACTGCCATTAGAAGCAGTTTTTCAGACACAAAAAAAAAAAAAAACAAAACAAAAAAACTGCTCTTAACTACTGATTAACCGTATGATGGTCACGGTTAATATAAAGGCCTCATGTTTTGGTTCCTGAGCATATAATTCATAGAGAAAAACACACTATCTAAGTGAATTAACAATGCTCAAAAAATCAAAACCTTGATGGTGCAAAATTCGGCCAAATTACAGAAAGAAGAAATCAATGGCAGAAGATATGGTCGGTCTAATACGCTTTCGTTTTCTTTGAATTCTGGTTGTTATAAATGTACGGAACAACTAGTAGTTTGGGGATGCCTAGTTGAACCCTCAGGAAACTACTTGCACACCTCCCGTTACGATCCGTGCACTGCCGGGCTCGTGCCTATTTCATCGCCAATGTGCATACCAATCAGTGGCGATATATTTGGCAAAGAGAGTCCATGGAACTGAACCCAAAACTTCGTAAAGACCAGCTCCTCTTCATTAGCATCTCGAATATCAGCTAAGTCTTTCAGAACTAGCAACGCTTTGTTAAAAAAAAAACCCAAGGCTCGGCATTAAACACCTTCTTTTTTTCTTCATGGCTAAAACAGAAAAAGAACAAGTCCTCCTTAATCTCCTTAATCTCTAAGTTGTTAGGGACATTCTAGGCGTTAGCCATAGTAGACTTAAAGGCTCTTCCATTAAAAGTTTTCGCAGTCAATAGCCTGCCCATTAGACCACATCCACTTAACTCCTTTCCTTCGTCTAGCAACTTATCATCGATTCCCACGACGTTTTCCTCTTCAGCAGTGATTGAGAATGACTTCAGCATATCACACATCTCCTCCATTTTCTCAGAGAATGACACTGACGATCATACGCAATGACAAAGGACCCACAGAAACGAACCACCCAATTGGTGGGGACGAGAGACAACGCTCAGGAAAACTCGCACCAGGGAGAGTATCGTATTCGTAACTGCCAAAAAAACAAAAAAAGGTCAAAATTTTTAGTTGTACTTTTAGTCCACAGAATGTTTGCCACGTAAGCAGAGCCTTTGACTCCCACAAAACCACCACCCGTTTGTGATTCGCTTACCCTGGATCGTACGAAAAGACGAAAACTCAACTAGCTAAAAAGCAACCATAATCGATGGTGAGTATTCTTCCTTTCGTATACACGTGTACGACTAAGATGAAAGTAACAGCGACATTTGTTCGTACGAATTCACACAATTTTCCTCTCCTCAAGGCCGAGAAAAAGATCGAGTGCTCCTCGTCCACCATACATCCGACAACTTTCTCTCTCTCTCTCTCCTTCCCTCTCTCCCCCCTCAATTTTCAATTTTCTTTCTTCGCCTGCGTCGATTCGCCGGGAATTCTCTGTTCAGTAATCGCCGTTCGGTCCGCAGTTAGGTTTCCGTTCACTTTCGAAGGTAAAAATTCATCAATCTCCCCTCTCCGGCAACTCTTTCTCTCTCTTAATGGCTCTCGCATTACTCGAGCTCGTTTAATTTCTCAGTGTGTGAAAAAATTTTCAATTTTTTTAGATTGTTTGATTTTGCAGGGAAAATTTTGATGATTTTTATTAATTTAGTTATTTTTTCCTTTTGTCCGTACATAAAGGAACAAAAGTCAGAGTGGAACCACAAAGTGTTTTCAATCACTTGGAACGACAAGGTGAAAAATGGTATGTTTTTACATTCTTCAAGGATTGTGAAATTTATGGAATGAGATATGGCTTATGACTAGCAAGAAATAAGAAAAGTAGTTCCATTTTGATTTTTGTAGCTGCTGTTGGTACATTTTCTTGAATGGTGGGTAGAAAAAAGATAATGTCACGTTGAGGAAAAGACAAACTGTGATTCAGTTGGAAAATTACTGAGAAAGTCCCAGAGTTGTAAGTTTTAGCCTTCTCCATTTGATGGGTTTTGGAATTTGGGTTTGGAAAAAGATGATTAATTTTTCACATAATATTCAATAATGAGATAGCGTGGCATGTCTATATTCTTTTCATCCTTTTTAGGTTGCATTTCATTTTCGTTTGCAAGTTGCTTGAGCACATGTAGTTCAAGCTGCTGGTGATTTTCTGATTGCTATTAATTGGTTGGTATTCTCTGAGGAAGAATTTTTGTGTTCGCTCACTCGTGACCTTAGAATGAGTGGTTTGTAGGGTGGTGCAAGAATCACACTTAATGAATGAACCTATGATCTGGGAACATGCAATAATTTGTTTAATAGCGAATTGATGGGATTTACATAGCGAGAACTTAAGCCAGAAAACAGCATTAAATCATGTTTACCCAACACCATCAACAACTTTATGAGATACAATATCTTTTAAGATGCTAACACAAGTCTCTTCCTATAGATATGCTTATCTATATTCCCTCTCTATCCGTGCATAGCTATGTGCTTATAATCTGCTATAAACTTTACAGAATAAGGGATTTTGGATGGAAAAAAGCTCTGCACACGTAGATAACGGAGATGCAACATTGAGTAACATGGCAAGAGTCGGACCTAAGAGGTCTCATCACTGGTTTGTGGATACTTCTGAATCAGAGCTGTTCTCCAACAAGAAGCAAGTACTGCCGACTGTAAGCAGTAAGTTGAGTTCGGGAATGTCATATACCGGCGTCCCTCCTTGGGAGAATAGTTCCAGCCTTCAGACGGTCCCAAACCAATTCATGGACCGGTTATTCAGGAGTGAATCAACAGCGTCCGCACACTTTGCTGAAAGAAACATATCTTCTCTTGGAACGGATAATCTGAATGGAAGAAGAAAGGACACTGACAACCAATTTGTAGAAGGCGTGCCTGTTGGGTTGTCTATGACTCATGATATTGTAGATGCTGAAACGTGTGTTAGTTATGCAGGAGTCAGAAAATTCAAGGTCAATCAGGTTAAGGACTGCGACAATGACATGAATGTTCCACGGGAACATGGTTCCAACAACAGTGACTTGACCACTGGTCAGGCCTTTGACAGTGAGAATGAAACTAGTTTTGTTTCAATGGGCCAGACATATAATAAGGATCATGACAGTATGATGCTAATGGGTCAGACATATAACACTGGTGATGCCCATATAAGATCATCGGTTCCAAATTATGGCGGAGGGGACGAGAATACAATTTCAATAGGCGACACCTTTAGTAAAGGAGACACCAATGTAATTTCTTTTGGTGGATTTCCTGATGAACAAGACATTATCCCTGTGGGTAGACCCGTTAGTAACTATGATCAGTTTTATCATCAGAGTTCAGTAACATCAGAAACAGCTTCTGATAAAGCATTTGATGCATCGAAAGCAAATACTGTTTTGAATACTCATCATGTAGCTAAACCGAAAACCGAGTCGGTTTCCAAGAACAAACCAGAGTGTAAAACATCGAGGAAAGAGGCTCCAAATAGCTTCCCCTCAAACGTCAGAAGCTTGATATCAACTGGTATGCTTGATGGGGTTCCTGTGAAGTATGTTTCCTTGGCACGGCAGGTAAACTCCAACTGCTGTTTCCATTCCTCCGTTTAGCATTCCTGTTTAATAACTTGTGGTTATATCCCTACATGTGAAGGAGCTTCGTGGAATTATAAAAGGTTCTGGCTATCTTTGTGGGTGTCAATCATGCAATTTTTCAAAGGTAAGTCACCTTTGGTTTTCTATTCTCACAATTAACTTGAAACACAATAACTGATCACTGGATTTATGTATAAGGTGCTCAATGCGTATGAGTTTGAGCGTCATGCTGGTTCCAAGACAAAACATCCCAACAACCACATATACTTTGAGAACGGAAAAACAATTTATCAGATAGTGCAAGAATTAAGAATCACACCGGAGAGCTTATTGTTTGATGCAATCCAGACAGTCTTTGGTGCTCCTATCAATCAGAAATCTTTCCGCATTTGGAAAGGTAATGGAAATCTGTTTTAACCATTGCCTTCTTTCATCCTTGCATTCATTATCTTTTTTTAGTCGTTCTTTTCTTTTTGCCGATTGGTTGTAGGAGTTATACACATTCCATGTTTTGTTTCATTCTTTTACTTTGTTCGTTCTGTCAGAATCATTTCAAGCAGCAACTCGGGAACTTCAGCGAATATACGGAAAAGAACAAATGAACTCGTAGGAGTGTTTTTTACTTTTTAATGAGTCAGAAATACTATTATCTGTTGTAGTCTTGTATGGACATAGAAAAAGATTGCTTAATGAAAATTGTGCAGTATTTATGACTATGAGTGGCAGTGGATGTCCTGTTTTTTTGCTGCACAGATGTAAATCTTGAGATAGAGCGTGATTTGTTGTAGAGAGGTTTTCCTGTAAATTTTAACCATGAAACATCCATAAATATTATTAGCAGGTCCCCTGTTTGGTGTCCCTCCTGTCTTCAAAAAAAACTTGACAAACATTCAAATAAATGAGCACTATAAAGGTTCAATCTATCGTCCGGTTTCAGAAATTGTATCGTCGCGTGAAATGTAGAGGGAGGGAGGCGTCCTTTTATCTCATGGGGTTTGATAAAAAAAAAAAAGAAAGAAAGAAGTGACTTTTTGTTTGGAGTTTGAGAAATGAGAAGGAAAGAAGTAATTTTCTGGTTGGGGTCGATTAAATTAGAAAGTGAAGAAGTGATTTTTTTGTTTGGTATAATGTATCTTCAGTGTGTTTGGTTTCTTTGACGACGAGATAATACATTATTTTTAACTCTATGTTCCAAGAATCCTCTAATATAAAGAAGAATTAATATTGTTCCTGACAGAATCCTTCACCTAATTCATTCTCACCCCTAATCCTTTTCTACCAAACAATCACCAACACACTGCCCCACCGCGTCCTTCTACCGAACAGGGCTGGATTTATGTGAAGAAATTAAAAATTTAGAACACGAGCTTCTTGACAAGTCCACATAGAGTTTTATCTAATTAAGGTGCCAACAAAGTGAAAGCACTTCGTAGAGAATTTTATGTTTTAACGTTATGATCTCTGGGAGCTGGTCCGGAGAATTAAATAAATTTGAGTGGAGGAATTTTTTTTTAAATAAATTTTTGCTGGCCAAGAAGCGACCGTAAAAGAGGAGGGACAAGAAAGAAACATCCAAGGTGGTAAATCAAAGATTAATGAGCCTCTACCAAAGCTGCAAAGATATTAAAAAAATAGAAAGATTGAAGAAACAACAGCTTTTTTCAAGATATGAACTACCAATTTAAACAATAAAGTAATGCAATCTACGGATTCTAATGAAAAATTTAAAAGATTTATAAACAAAACAAAATGAGAAATAATCGCAACATAAAGAAAACGTCACTTGCCACAAAATACTACTCCCGAATAGTAAAAAAAAAACCATCTCACACACTAAAACAAGCTTTAAAAGAATGACAAGTAGATTACAATCATCCATCAAATGTCATTCGGTTAGTTTTCTGTCCTCCTTTCCAAGCACAAATGTTCTTTTAACGCAGGCCCCTCTTTTAAAATAATTTTGAGCTATTTTAAGAACCACAGCAAGCTGATTTTTGTACCGCTAAACTAGACCCAGCCCCCTGGTCCGGTTGATTGATCTTGATTGTTGTAGGCTGTGATCACGCAAATAACGAAGACAGGTTAAAGAGTAAACAGATTGAAACCGATAGTCATAAATAGAAAGTTATATACGTTAGGACCAGGGAGGAAAAATAAAAAATACCTCAGCTTTGGAGTCGGTATCAGCAAGCCTTTGTTTTATATCTCTTGCTATTGAAAAGAAAACTTGTTCAACATTTAGATTGGTCTTTGCACTCTGCAATACAAAAAAAAAAATTAGACATTCAGTGTTACACCCAGAGGACTCGTTGAACCAGTTCACAAGTTTTGCAGTTTAGTTACAGTTTCAAAAAACTTGATTCCATACTCATCCGCGAGTGCTTGACCTTTGGAGGTGGGCACAGCCTAGAAAAATGGTGAAATAAGATCAAAGAATGGCAGAAATACAAATTAAAATTCCTAAAATGATGATGCAGAATTGTCTAAACACCATGAGAAGTAGCCTACTCTTTTGCTTTCATCCATGTCAGCCTTGTTTCCTACCAGAATCTTGTTGACATTATCAGAGGCATGCTGTTCAATGTTGCGAATCCAGTTTCTAATATCTGATATAGGTACAAGCTAGGTCAGTGCCAAAACTACATGATAAAAAAGAGATCCACGTCCTTTCAAAAACAAGAGAGAGAGAGAGATTTATGCTTAAGAAATACATTTATTTATGAAATCAGTCCAACCATCCACCTCAACCAGACATACAGAAATATTGGAACAGACGGTTGATAAACGAGCATTGAGCAAAACAATATCCAGTCTAAGAATGAAGGATATGGATGAAGGACCCTGAAGAAAACACAAATATAATAATAGGAGGGACGAATGAGGATTACTATTAAATGATGATTCATCAGTTACGTCATAGACCAGCAATATCCCCATGGCTCCTCGATAATAAGCTGAAAAGAAGGGGAAAAAAATAATCAGAAAACATTATTGACTGAACTACAAAATTCCATATGCTAAAAAATCAACCAATACCAAATGGTGAAGAAAAATGAAGTGGAATATCAATACAATGAAATAGAACATCTCCGCAATCTCTCACTGTGGGTTTATCTTAAAGAGTTTTGGCTAAGTGCAAAGGAATTATTCCAAGGACTTTACATGATTAACAGTCGTTTTTCAGTCCTAGTAGAGATGCAGATGCCATGATGCAATCCGGTCATTCTTCCTCTAGGAAATTGTTACCCAAAAGGCCTCTCAAATAAAGGATTTACATGCTATCCAACCACCTACCGTGGCAGAGTGATGATGGGATGCACAATTAGCAGCACTTCCTCAGTTACAGGCTACTTGCTGGTAGATATCCAGCACTATACTAGTAGGCTGCTAACTCAAATCACTAATCCAAAGTCTTGTGTGCTCCTTCAGCAAACTGGAGCATTGAAAATTCCATTACTCCTGGGACATCAGAGGCCAAGTATATTGCCAACGTAGATTGATAGGCCTGCTGCTCATAGAAACTAAGCATAAAGAGGCTCTGTTATCTCTCCTTTAGGTTTATCTTTGGGAACTTTGGTCATTTTGATTGGTATAGTGACCATTCAAGTAACAACCGTTTCTGTGGGCCTTTCAAGGTCAATAACTCGTCTTGGTTTGGGTATCAAACTTCCTATTACCATTGTGTTCACACTTCACATGTCACCATAATCCAACCATCCTGTTCTCACAAATCTTGCATCCCGTTCCATGATTCCATGGTCACTTTTCTTCCACCATTTATAATTGTCAACCACTTTGTTCACCAGCACCTTGGCTCTCATTTTGGATGGTTCAAATAAAAGAGATGTCATGACTGATGAGTCAATATCTCCCAAGAAACGACAAACAATAATGTATTCTCGTACGTTGTATATAAAACTAAAAAAAATCCATCCATATTTCTTAAACTCAAAAGTCAAATTACGCAAAACAAATCAGAAAATTTACCAGTGGTAATAGTTCGAAACCGCTCTTGACCAGCTGTATCCCAAATTTGGAGCTTAATCCGTTTTCCATCTAGCTCAATGGTCCTTATCTTAAAATCAATGCTACATAAAGAAGAATGATGTCATGGGCATATCATAATTTTTGGGAAGGAGAGAGACGATCTTGTAAGTCAAAACTTCGGAGATATATACCCAATGGTTGTGATGAAACTGGTGGTAAAAGAACCATCTGAGAAACGCAAAAGAAGGCAACTCTTACCAACACCTGCAAGATAAACAAATAATTAATGAGACAGGTATACATGGTCCTAAACCACATTAACGTCTAAGCCAGTTGTTCTATTAAAGAACATAATGTTTGTAACATAGAAAGAGGAACCTTTGTTCCCACGATCTTAGTTGGCAAGTTCCTCCATATCTAGAGGGTGTTTGTTTTTCCAAGTATGTTGCTAGACATGAATTTGTGCATGCCAGGAAACCCTCTAAAAAAACCAACTATACTCAGTCACTTCACTTGCACCCCAATTCGAAGGGAAATCAAAAGATAAAAAAAGATTAAATTTAATACTTATTAAGGCAAAATTTTACTCTCCCTGGAAGAGATATGTGTATATAAAATACCAAATATAAGACCTAAAAACACAAAAATATGAACACAAACAATTCTAAAACGTCACAACTCTACTGGCCTCGCTACAAAAAGTTTCAAAGAAGTATAACAGCAGATAAAGTCCAAGAATATCAAACAAAATAATTCATGTAGCCGTCATAACAAAAGAAAACTGCTAATACGTTAAAGTCAACAAATAAAAAGAAAGCTTATTTCCTGAGAACATGCGTGAAGCTTTAAAATGAGATCCGTAAGCGAATGGTGATAGAATGATAGCAGATACAAAACTTATCCCCTTAAAAAAGGTAGAACATTCAGAAGCAAATATTTGAGGCCTAATTTAATAGGTCTAAAACAACCATAGGACTAGAATTTAGTCATCAAGAAGTTGAACTTCACAACAGATACATCAAAACTAAACCGCGTGGAAGAACAAACTAAATAGTAAACGGCCTCAAATTATAAACATTAAACAGCTATTTCAACCAGTTAATGCAAAACTATGTCAAATGTTCAACATCCACAACCGTATAATAGCTTGGGTCATGTATTAGGCTAAAGCAACTGAACCAATGTATATGTAAATTCCCTTATTCCAAACCTAAAACTAACAAATCTCAACCGAAAAAGGAAACAGCAAAAACTTATCCCTCTCGCGATCTCAAAACCGAAATGCCGCAATTCAAGCTAATATTACATTATGTGTTTTGTAACTTGTTGAGAGATGTGATTCAAACCAAATCACGCTCCGCTTGTTTCTCGGGAAAATCAGGGAAACCAAAACCAGAAGAAAAGTAATGAAGAGTACAAGGTCAGGAACACGTACCGCTATCTCCGATCAGTAGAAGCTTGATGAGATAATCGTAATCGGCTCTAGCCCTCGCCGGTGGAGCGGCCATTACTCAATCTGATTTTCTCAACAAATTACTTCAAAAATACAAATCGCGTATATATATTTTCTCTGCAAAAAGCCAGAAATCCACACATCAAATCCAAATGCACAGGAATAACTGACAAATCACCATTATAGAAAGAAACGAATACCAGATCGGACAATATTAGGTAGAAACAAATAGTTTTATAGAGAGAGAGCAAATATCCTACAATTAGAAGCTGAAGTCCATGGAGGTTTACAGAGAAGCAAGAACAAATACAAGACCAAGAAGAAGAAGAGGAAGAAGAAGAAGGACCTCTGACTATCGTGCGCCGGTGACGTACTGCGCACAAACCCAGACTCCCTCTCCGGCTTCAGCCTTTTTCCACCACAACGTGCGCCTATCGCTCTCCTGCGCACGCTAGCAACTCGTGGAAGAAAAGCGAGATTGGGCAAGATCACTCCACTGCTTTTAAGAATCAGATCACGCAACGACATCCAACACGTGGCGAAAACGTTTCACTCCAGGCGTTTCTATTGGTAGTGGCAGTGAGTAAAGTGAACAAGGTTGCAGGGGATCACAGCTCTGGGCCCTCGACCTGGCATCCGAATCATCACCAAAGAGTTCTTTCTGTCAAAGAGGCTCGTCAAGGTACAACTGTCATCTGGCTATATGATTGATTGCCAATTAATCCAATATTGTATTTTTTTTTTTTTAACAAAAGCTATACATATAAATACAGACGAAAAAACTTATGTTTTGGATCTTTAGGATAGCACATGTTTTTTTATAATCGTTGAACTAACGTTATATTAATACGTCCTATTATTTTAGATTAATTTTATAATAATTTAATTTATGTTTAAAATTAATTCTATATTACTCATAAAATTTAATCATGAATAATTTATAAATTAAACTGTTAAAAAATTAATATAATAATTAAAATAATAAGATCTGCTAATAAAATCGAAGTACTTTTCCTATCATAAAAGCTCTATGTAAATGTGTACGTGAATATTAGTGAGTGAGCTTAACATAATCGCTTCACTTAACGGTTTGTTAATGTGGGTGGACCCTACAATGAATGGATCGTCTTTTGTGGGACGATAGCAAGAGGATGGCACAAGCGACACGGCCATTATAGAGTCACAGAATGAATAAACAGATTGATAGTGTCATGTATGTGACAAATTCAGGAAAATCGTAAAACGAACATAAAAAGGTGTTTAATAATATTGATGCGTGTTGGGGAAAAAACTGCCAAAACAGGGACGTTGTCTAAGCCTCGAATTCATTAGCCAATCAATTGTGAGTTAGAAGACCTGTTCATCCTTTTGTTTTTGTTTTCCTTCTTTTAAAAGGAAAACTATCCGTGGCTTGTTCACATTGCAAAGCAAAGGAAAATGCTGAAAGTATTTTTTTTTTCACCCAAAAAAAATTGTTTTTGTCCATACAAAGAACGAGTCTCCCTGTTGTGATTTGCGAGAAGCAGGTTATCGACCGTTTCAGGTTGTCTTTGGTCGGAGAAGTCATGGAGTGATGCATAACATAACATCTAGCAACCAACACAATTAGTAAATTGATAAACGTTGAAGGAATATACATATATATATATATATATTAAAACCATATCAATAATATAAAGGTCTCAAATATCAAATATTAGAGTACTTATAATTCTAACTTATAGTTTTAACGATGTTTTCAAACGCCCTTTGAACATTTAATTTGGGCTTCAATATGTATGTTTTGTAAGTTAATTTCTACGTTGAGAGCCATTTGGGAGGACTAAAAATGCTGTCACAAGTTATCACTTTGCTGTACCTTTCTTCAACCCTTTCTGTTTTCCTCATCATTTTCATGGCTGACTTTGAAACCTCACTCGACAAGTGAGCATAGACAAAGCTAGTAATACCGTAAAAGCAACATCACCTAACTCACGCAATCCTTTGCATCTGTAAAGCTTGAGAAAGACCTAAACAAGTATTCTATTTAACTTAATAAAGTTTCAAGCAAAGAATATGGACAATTGGTGAAAGGCCATTTGCGTATTGCTCTGCTAACAGTTTGTACTTGCCGGCCAAGCATAATCGCTTTACCACCAGATTTAAGCTTGACTCTGTTAAGAAAGTGTTTCCCATGGATGATACACAAAAATTGTTTATTTTACGCATTTAGCCCTAGAAAGTAAAATCTAAATAAAATCCACATACGTTCGAACATCTTATGTGGTGTTTGAGTATACAGTTATAACTACATATCGTAGTTATAACTATATTTTAGCTTAAATTTTGTGTGAGAAAAAAAGCGTTACAATTTTAGTAAGAATTACAAAAATGTAGTTCTAACTCTATTCCCAAATGTCACATTATTGTTTTTGTTTCTTTGGGGTTTCTTTTTTGCATCCTCATGTCATAGTGAATGTGTGTAATTAATTATTGCAATATGGAGCCAAATCAACCTAGCAAAGGAGAAAGAAGAGAAAAAAAAATGGGGCAGTGGTCCAACGCCGTGGCGCCTAAAAGGAGGGCTGCGGCGCCCGAACCAGCCCTGCGGCGCCCAAACCAGCTCCGCAGCGCCCAAACGAGGACCACGGCACCCGTTTGAGAGCAAACCAGCGCCACGGCACCCAAAATGAGGGCCGCGGCGCCCAAAGTCTGGTTTGTTGCGAAATTTTGAGTTAGAGTCGAACTCAAAAGCCCTAAAAACAGAAAACTGCTAGGGTTTCTCATTAGTTGCTATTTTTCTCTTTCTTTAGGTATAAGTAAACATAAGGTGGTTAGGGTTGAGCATGTGTGACATTGTGAGTGGCATTATTTTGTGTAAGGCATAATTCTTGAGAGCTCCATTCTTGAGAGAGAAAAATTCCCACAGGGTGCTAGATAGAAGAGAGTTTTGGTAAGCACAATTTGAGAATGTATCAGAAACTTCTCTTATAATCTATAATCTCCTTCATCATAGTAGAATCTGCAAGCGGCAGAAATAGGACGTAGTCTCAATTTTGGACGAACCTGTATAAAATTTGGTCTCTCTTTTCTTTTTTTCTCCATTTTATTTTCTGCAATTATTCGTTCTTGCAATCCTTAAAATTAGAAGTCGCCTAATTCTCCAACAAGTGGTATCAGAGCGGAGGTTTTGATCAAGAACGATGACGAGAGAAGAAGGTTCGGCAGCTGGTATCATCAAATTTGATGGTTCAGATTTTTCCTATTGGAGGATGCAAGTGGAAGACTACCTCTACAACAGGAAACTACACTTGCCCTTGGATAATAAGCCCGAAGGCATGAAGGATGAGGAGTGAAATCTCCTTGATAGATAGGTGTTGGGTGTGATCCGTTTGACCCTGTCCAAGAACGTTGCCTACAACGTTGCAAAGGAGACTACTACAGCTCGGATGATGAATGCTCTGTCAGAGATATATGAGAAGTCCTCAGCCAATAACAAGGTCCATCTCATGAAGAAGCTTTTTAATTTAAAAATACCTGAAGGTGCCTCTGTGGTAGAGCATCTAAATAGTTTCAACACAATCCTGAACCAATTGGTCTCAGTAGAGATTAAATTCGATGATGAGATCAATGCCCTAATCCTCTTGGCCTCGTTACCAAATAGTTGGGAACCCATAAGGGTGGCCATTACAAATTCGCTTGGGAATGCAAAATTGAAGTTTGTTGATGTCAGAAACTCTATTCTGGCGGAAGAAGTTCGCATGAAGGACTCAGGTGAAGCCTCAACGTCGAACTCGGCCCTTAATGTTGATAATAGGGGTAGGAAACTTGACAGGCATTCCAACAGGAATAATGACAAGAGAGGCAAGTCGAGGAATGGGAGAAGCAAGTAGAGAAACGGTAGGACCATGGAGTGTTGGAATTATGGGAAGACTAACCACTTAAAGAAGAACTGCAGGGCTCCAAGGAAGAACGAAGACAATAATAATGACTCAGCTAACGCCACCACTGAAGAGCAACAAGATGCCTTAATCTTGTCAGTTGACATTTTTTTTATTCGTGGGTTATAGATTTAGGAGCATCATTCCACACCACTACACACCGTCATATCCTGGAGAATTATGTTGCTGAAAATCATGGTAAGGTTTATCTTGCTGATGGAGAACCTTTGGATATTGTTGGCATTGGAGATGTCAGCTTAAAAATGCCTAATGGGTCTGTGTGGAATATTCATAAGGTGAAACATGTTCCTAAACTAATGCGTAACTTGATTTTGATGGGCAACTGGATGACGAAAGACATAAAGTGATCTTCAATTATGGAGGTTGGAAAGTTACAAAAGGAGCCATGGTTGTTACTCAGGGACGTAAGGTTGGAACTCTCTACATGAACTCTAGTTGTAGAGATGCCATAGCAGTTGTTGATTCTGCTGCCAATACCGAGCTATGGCATAATAGGCTCGGTCACATGAGTGAGAAGGGTATGAAGGTGCTTCACTGTAAAGGAAAACTGCCAGGTTTGAAAACTGTCGATCACAGTTTCTATGAAGCCTGCATCTTTGGTAAACAGAAGAGAGTTAGTTTCTCAAAGATGGGTAGAGAGCCTAAGTCCAAGAAATTAGAGCTAGTTCACACTAATGTGTGGGGACCTACGTCGGTGACTTCCCTTGGTAGTGCAAATTACTATGTGACGTTCATAGATGACTTAAGCAAGAATGTATGGGTTTACTTTCTGAAAAACAAATATGATGTCTTTGATGCTTTCAAGAGATGGAAAACCATGGTGGAGAACGAGACAAATTTGAAGGTACAGTGCTTGTAGTCTGACAATAGGGGAGAATATTTAGATAATGACTTTAGGCGATACTGTGCTGAGAATGGAATAAAGATAAAGAAAACTATTCCAGAAAAAGTACAACAGAATGGGGTAGTTGAGATGATGAACAGGACTTTAAATGAGTGTGCCAAAAGCATGAGGTTACATGCAGGGCTGCCAAAGACGTTTTGGGCTGAAGCAATTAATACAGCCGCTCATCTGATCAACAGAAGTCCACCCACACTGCTAAAGTTCAAGCTACCGGAAGAAGTCTGGAGCCATAAAAAGGTTGATCTCTCTTACTTGAGAGTGTTTGGGTGTGTTTCCTATGTTCACATTGATCCTGCTGCTAGAAGTAAACTTGATGCCAAGTCAAAAAAGTGTTTTATGGTTGGCTATGGTGGACTTGAGTTTGGTTATCATCTCTAAGATGACCAAAATCGAAAGATTATCAAGAGCAAGGATGTGATCTTCAATGAAGGTGTTCTGTACAAGGACAGAGACAACACTGACTCTAGGAGTTCAGGTTCTGAAGACAAGAAGCCTGAGATGATTCCATTAAAGGATCTTCCTGAAGTGGAAGTGGAGAATCTAGAGGTTGAAGACCAAGAAGACATAGCTCCAAAAGGAAACCAGAGGACTCCTGTCACACCAATCAGGAGGTCTAGCAGGACCATCAGACCACCGCAGAGATACTCTCCTTCTCTGCATTACATCTTGTTGACCGACAGAGGTGAGCTAGAGAGCTATGATGAAGCCATGGAGGCTGAAGATTCGGTCAAGTGGGAGTTAGCCATGAGAGATGAGATGGATTCCTTGATGTCTAATCAGACGTGGCAATTGACAAAGTTACTACATGGCAAAAAGGCCTTGCACAACAAGTGGGTATACCGAATAAAAGATGAATCTGATGGCAGCAAACGATATAAGGTAAGGTTGGTGGTAAAAGGCTTTCAGCAGAACAAGGGCATCGACTTTAACGAGATTTTTTCTCCTGTGGTGAAGCTAACCACGATCAGGAAGATACTTGCGCTAGTGGCAAATGAGGACTTGTTCTTGGAACAGTTGGATGTCAAGACAGCTTTTCTCCATGGTGATTTAGAGGAGGAGATCTACATGAAGCAGCCACAAAGTTTCGAAGTATCGGGTAATGAGAACTTGGTGTGCAAACTTCAGAAGAGCTTGTATGGCCTCAAACAAGCTCCCAAGCAGTGGTACAAGAAGTTTGACGGTTTTATGTGCAGCAATAGTTTCTTGAGGTGTCAGGGAGATCATTGTTGTTATGTGAAGAATTTTGGTGACTCCTACATTATATTGTTGCTATATGTCGATGACATGCTGATAGCAGGAGGTTGCAAATAGGAGATTGACAAGCTGAAGAATGAGCTGTCTAAGGAGTTTGCAATGAAGGATTTTGGTGCTGCAAAACAAATCCTTGGGATGAGAATAACGAGGAACCGTAATAGTCTAAAACTGTCACAGGAAGAATATGTTGAAAATGTGCTGAGCAGATTCAACATGGGTAATGCGAAGCCTGTGAATACTCATTTGGCCAGTCACTTCAAGTTATCAAAGGAGCAATCACCAACCACAGAGCAGGAGCGAGACCACATGGCCAAGGTTCCTTATGCTTCAGCAATAGGCAGTCTTATGTATGCCATGGTTTGTACCAGACCAGACATTGCACATGCAATGGGAGTTGTGAGTAGGTACATGAGCAATCCAGGTAAGCAGCATTGGGAGGCAGTGAAGTGGATTCTCAGATATCTAAGAGGTATTGCAGATTTAGCATTGTGTTTCAAGAAGTCAGACTTGGGACTACATGGCTATATTGATGCTGATATGGCTGGAGACATTGATGGCAGAAAGATACCACCGATTATGTCTATACTTTGGGTGGCACTGCAGTTAGTTGGGTCTCGAAGCTGCAAAAGATAGTTGCACTCTTTACAACAGAAGCAGAGTATGTGGCAATGACAGAAGCGAGTAAGGAGATGATTTGGTTGCGGTCATTTCTGGAAGAACTAGGTCACAAGTAGGAAATGAATGCATTACACAGTGACAGTCAGAGCGCCATTCACTTGGCAAAAAATCCCGCATTTCATGCTAGGACGAAACATATACAATTGCGGTATCACTTCATCAGGTCAGCTTTGGAAGATGGAGTGTTGAAGTTTAAGAAGATTCTTGGGAGTCAGAATCCAGCAGATATGCTCACCAAGACGGTTCCGATTGAGAAACTGAAGTTGTGCACAACTTCAGTTGGACTTCTCCATGAGGCGTGAGAAGTCATTGCCGCTGCAGTTGGAGACATGGTGATTGATTAGTCTCCAAGTGAGAGATTGTTGCAATATGGAGCCAAATCAACCTAGCAAAGGAGAAAGAAGAGAAAAAAAGAAGGGGCAGTGGTCCAGCGCCGCGGCGCCCAAAAGGAGGGCCGCGGCGCCCGTTCGAGAGCAAACCAGAGCCGCGGCACCCAAAATGAGGGCCGCGGCACCAGGAGTCTGGTTTGTTGCGAAATTTTGAGTTAAAGTTGAACTCAAAAGCCCCAAAAAGGGGAAACTGCTAGGGTTTCTCATTAGTTGCTATTTTGCTCTTCCTTTGGGTATAAATAGACATAAGGTGGCTAGGGTTGAGCGTGTGTGATATTGTGAGTTGCATTATTTTGTGTGAGGCATAATTCTTGAGAGCTCCATCCTTGAGATAGAAAAATTCTCACAGGGTGCTAGATAGAAGAAAATTTTGGTAAGTACAATTTGAGAGTGTGTGAGAAACTTCTCTTGTAATCTGTAATCTCCTTCATCATAGTGGAATCTGCAAGCGGCAGAAACAGAACGTAGTCTCAATTTTGGACGAACCTGTATAAAATTTGGTGTCTCTCTTTTCTTCTTTTCCTCAATTTATTTTCTGCAATTATTCGTTCTTGCGATCCTTGAAATGAGGAGTCGCCTAATTCCCCAATATTAATGGCAGTGACATCCTAATTCCTATCCATGAGCACAAAGAGGATTTGATAAAGATTGTGTTATGTCACTGGATTTACGTTTTTATTACATACACATATCTGTTAGATCTTCAGAATGGTTATTTGCTGGCATATTGATAATCTAGTAGAGTGCACATAATTCTTCTTTATGATTGGACTGCTATGATGGGGGGTGGGCATTTGAGAATATTCCTCATTCAGCCATATTTTATTCTTTGACTTTCACCAATAAACAAATTATAATAAAGGCTTCTTAAAAGGGCAAGACCCTTTCTTTTACCAAGTGCTCAGAACGCTTTAAATCCTTTCAAGATGTTTGAACTAAATTAGAAGAAGATTCTACCCTCAAAAATAAAAAAATAATAAGTAGAAGAAGATTTTTAATACAGACTCACAGCTTTAGTTTTGTAGTCAAAAAACATGGATAACAAATTTCAGGCTAGCTGGTATGTCTATTGTCTATTGGACAGCTCTTTTTACCTGTAAAGGAAAAATCCCATGAAAGAAAGCCCTACTTCTTTTGTCAAAGAGAGGCAAATTGTTATAAAGAAACATGATTGGTGGATACAGAAAGACAATCTGACCTTCCTAACTTTGTATTTCTTCGATGGCCAACCGATGTGGGTCTGTGCAGCCACGTTGTAAAAAAACATGATTGGTGCATTTTATACAAAAAGAAATACAATAATTGACTAGTTGCACTTGGTTGTTCACTTCTCTACAAATAAAAAACATATCAGTCTTCTTCTCTTTTTTTTTTTTTGGCTAAATTGTTTTTTTGTGGTGGGACAATTTACAAGACGTATTTCAAATCCTGCTTAAGTTTTTTATTGTTAATGAAAACTATGCCAAGAAAAAGAAAATCCCATATTGACTTCAGCACATGGCACTGTCCTGCTGATTAAACTAGAGCAGCAATTGCCAGCATAACATAAGCACACATGAGAATGCAATGTCCAGTCTTGGGGTTCATGACCTGTCGTTTCACATAGATGTTAGATTAAAGAAAAGCCTTTTTAATATTTTATATGTCTTTTGATGAGTCGTTCACATATAGAACACACAAACGTTCATAGCAATGCAATTTTTCTTCTTCCACTTTTTTTTCATATTCTTTCTTAAAATGACCTTGGTGGTTTCCTTTTTGTAGGGCAATTGATTAATTAAGTAATGAGCAATTGTATACATATATATGTGTTCTTTTCTTTTCTTTTTTTTTCTTTTTTCTTTTTTGGGTTGAATAAGCAGGGGCATAGATATAGAACCATGGTAGCATTTTTCTTTTATGAGAACCTATAAAATTGGCACCCAAATGGTTCACTGGGAATATTAGTTCCCATATTTTTAAACTCTGATTTGAAACTAGAGCTCAGTTAGCTAAATACGTGTTGCCCAAAGACAAGATAGTCCAAGAAAGACTGACAAGGAAAATACAATAGAAAGTGGTGGCATTACCCTTCCGTTATATATATTTTTTTAATATGCGGCTGCACATCCATGTTCCCATGACCAAAAATAACCGGCTAAAGTGGAAAAGAAGGGGCCAGAAAACTTAATGCTCAAAGTATATGCTTTGGAACATACTCTCCCACAAACTCAAAACCAAAAAACATATTCCCTTTAAGGCCTAAAAAACCTTCCTTAGCTCTCTCTCTAAAACTTCATCCTTGGCCCTCCATATTAAAGGGTGTTTAACTGCTCCTTTAATTTGTTCTACACCAAAGTGTTGATCATGGAAATTACGGGCACATCTAGCAGTGATATCAACGGTGAAGACAATGGAGAGGGCGATGAAAAGCACGTGAACCGTCGCCGTTAAAAAGTTTACAGCCATGTTTCATTGGGCAACTGAAGACCCTTTGGCAGACCTCCTAGGATGAGAGACACAACTATGGTTAAGCAGCAATAGTCAAGCTGATTTTATAGGGGGAAAAAAGTTGTTATAAATTTCTTAATTTTTCTTTATGTTGTAGCTTGGACGAAACATTATTAATGAATCTACTTTACAATATATTGTTAAGCTTCTTTTCATCTTCTTGACATGTTGTGTGCTTCTCACGTTGAATTTTCTGAAAATGTTTTTGCCGAGTAATGGATAATATTCCCAAATATTCTGCTAATGTTTTTGACAAGTCTGAGAAATTTTCTTGGTTTTGTCGTACGAAGAAATCAGATCAAGTCTTGAAGGATGGTTCTCTAGTTCAAAAACAAAGTAAAATTAAAATAATAGTAATTAATGTATCAAATCAAAGGCGTCTAGGTTCATGCGGGGGCCGCCGAGAATTGATTACTAAAAGGGCACAAACTAAAGTATATGTGCATATATCTGCACGTTATAAATGTATAATGCACATGGACATTTCTAAAGTATGCATGGCTATGCTTTGCACGTAGCAGAAGATATTATGAATGTATATTGGGAATATCTGTCTCCGAGGAATGGAAGTACACATAAATGATAAACTAATTAAAATGTTCTTATTTGTTTACTGCTAGTTAAAAAAGATTGAAATGTCATTATTTATCAGAGAGGCAATTCTTCAAATTTAAAAAACAAAAAGAACAACTAGCTGAATTGTGCTTGATGATTTTTTTTTTTCAAAATCTTACAATATTGTTGTAGGAAATTTGATTTATGCTTGCGAATCGAACAAACTGAATTAGTGGGGAAAAAAAGACCAAAAAAGACTAGTACGCAAAGTTGTAAACTAGTCTTCGCTTTAGTTATGGAATGGAAAAAACATGCTTATCCCGGTTCAGGTTGAATAAAGTGCTCTTATGCAACGTCCGGCCGGTCAGTTTGGTGAATCCTTAGATAGCACACACACACTGTCAAGCAGGACAACAACAAGGCAGTAGGGAGCTCTTATGCAACGTCCGGCCGGTGATTTGGTGAATCATTAGATAGCACAGACAGTGTCAAGTAGGACAACAAAAAGGCAGTAGGGAGCTCTCATGTATTTGGTGAATCATTAGATAGCATAAACACTGTCAATTAGAACAAGAAATAGGCATTGCACAATTTGTTGTCCAATAGATGCACCAAAGTTTTCAAGAGATTGCAAAAGCACGGGTTCACTTTAACGAGGTGACCAAGCACCCTATTGACATGAAACCACCCTTGTAGAAGCACAGGATTATTGCTGTAGTGCTGATGATGGCAGAAACCTACTTTGGTCATCTCAATAATTATGCCCTAATGACGACTCATCTCAATAATTATGCCCTAATGACGACACTTTACTGAACACCATCCAAGTATTCTTGCATCACACCATTTATATCGAATTATTGACCCCACTTGGATGAATTTGAGTGCTTAGCTTTTGCCCCAAATTCGAAGTATAGCGACAAATTGTGTTTCCCAACCACCACCACAACACAAGACGTTTGAAAGAACCTCCTACCAAAACCACAATGACTTTGAACAAGCAAGCTGTGATAAACACGTACGAGCGACCACCAAGTGAAATAGAACGACTATTGGAGTGTCATCTTAAAACAAAATCGCGTGTAAAACATCTTTGACGGATGATGCATCGCCTTGTGAGCCTCAATGTACAAGGCACATGCACATGAAAGATCATAACAAATACACGACGGCAAAAACAAAGCAATAATTATAAAGAAAGCCTGAACTCCAACAGTTACCTCAAAACAAAAATTTACTCAACAAAATTTAACATATCCAATTTTCAATTGAAAAACATTCAAGTTATAATGAAGTTAAATAAGAATGGCACTAACACCACAAAGCACAAAAACATTAATTCATTTGTCCTCGTTTGTTATGCTAAAACAAAGCCAAAACTTCTAAAGGATTCTTGGACTCCGATTAGTAAAAGAAGCCAAGCACTTTGCCACCAACGTTCTTCCTCCTAGCCTCTTCGTGATCCATGATGCCAGCTGATGTTGTCAGAACGATGTAGCCAAACTGCAAAATTATATTCCGCTCATCAGCACAAACATACAGTCATAATCTTTTTTTTTTAAGAAAAACCAACGATATTTCCCAAACACAAAAGGGTATAGGCCTGGACATTAGTTGTGTTGGGCCAGGTTCAGAGTCTTTTTAGGTGAACCAACAGGTCTCGGGTTCATAAAACTGGGCAACAAAAGAGTGCAAGTGATGTTTATGAGGAGTATCAGATATATTTCTCTTATATAAATAAAAAAGAGAAATAAATAAAATAACAACGATAATAATAGTTCTTATCCTATTATTGAAGCGAAGGTCAAGTTGTGTAAGGTTGAGTAGCAACAAGCATGATCATGTTCCAACCCGCTCTTCAAGGGTATGCAATTTCTTGGCCAAATCTGGCCTTTCCATAGGTGTTCACTGATGGGTGGAGTTTAAGGAGTGGCTTCGAGCTGGGTGGATCGGTCAGCCAATTGCAAATGATAAAAGTTTTAAAACATTCATCACTTTACCAAAAAGTAAATAAGATATATAAGACATAATCATCTAATATCTATGATAGTTTAAATGATCTCTGGATTCACAGCAACAAACAATATACATGCAAGCACTAGTATTTTTGAATCATTAAATGATATTTCTAGACTGAAGATTTCCAATATAACTTAATTTTACCTACTTTTATTGTAGAGCTCAATTACAGAAATCAAGCTCTCCAAACTCCAAGAGGAGTTCTACGTCCCATGTTGTACCCAATACTATTAAGCATGTAGCTCCTACAAGTATATGTCCACACACCGTATCTTAGTGCTCCAACACAAAAAGAAGTTATAAGTTGTGAAATGCAAATTATATTATATTGTCACCTTGTGCAATACCAACAATATGACACGACTACAACTTTATGCATCAAACACCTCAGTTCAATTCTAAGTTTCTGACCAGAGACTATCGTTACAAAACCCACGTAAACAGCACAATTCCTCACAACTTCTCTCTCATAATGTAATTACTGTCATCTCATATATAGCCCAAAAAAAAGCTTGATAAAATCACAATGGCTAACCTGTCTAGATGGAAGCAGCCTTGCGGTCCATCCTTCAATTTCCTTCACTCCAATATCAAACCGAGGACTGATAACACCACACTTGTTCAATCGTCCATTGAGTTCAACCACAATTTTTCCAGATCTATGGTCATCCACGTACTCAAACTCACCAATGTAACCTACAAAAACATTCGCAAAGTCAATTGGAAACACCTAAAAGGGTCCTCTAAGCTTTCGTTTAATCTTAACTGTAGAGAAAACACATGTTGAAAAGTGAAAGTTACAAACTAACCATGCTTCTGCATAACCAATAGAAACTTGATGATCACTTTCGAGGAAGGCCTGATCATGACCTGTCGCTTCCCCCTCTTCTCCGCATTGTACATGCTCTTAAGAGCATCATTCAACACACTGATTCTCACCATCCTTTCAAATGCAGGCTACCAAAAAACAAAAAGAAAACACCAAATAAGAAAAAAAAAAAGTGCTTTTTTTAAGAGACATAAATAAAAGGACAAGGTAAAGTAAGAATCAAATGAAAGGGCTTGTATCTGGTCATTCGTTTTAAACCATAAAATATTCACTCACATGATACAAACAAGCATTCTCCAAACCATAAAAACTCAGATACCAGGTAATTTTTTTTCCAATCAAACAACAAATTATAGCCTACTTCAAATACATCCAAAAAAGTATTAGAGGCTATATTACTCAGATTTCAAGAAAGAAAAATTTTGAGGTTGAAGTATTTCCAGTAATCAAACACCTGGATTGATTAATCATACAAATTATACACCTGTATCAGTTCACCACAAAAAGCTTTACAAACGAACAAGAAACCGATCAAAAGATAAACCATATAACAAGTCTTCCGAAATCCAACAGAAACAAGGTTTATACGTATGAGCAAACATAAACAGACATCAACAGAGAAGAAAAATCGATGAAAGCTGAGACAAACGCAGAAAAGAGAGATCCAATGCACGACGTTTCGTAGACGAGAAAAGCGTACCTGAAGGACGAAACGTCGGCGGCGCTAAAGTCGCTGCTGGTGGGGAACGGGACGGCCGAGAGAGCAATAGCGTAACTAGGGTTTCAGTCCTTGAAGGGGTTTTTAACTTCAATGTGGTTGGTTTATAAGATTGTTCTTTTACGAAAATACCCTTCGTTGCTACTTGGGCTTCGGCCCACGGTCAACATATCGGGTGCTATAAATGGCCCGATTTATCATGTGGACAAAAAATAGATTTCGCACCCTCTTTCTTCACCTCTGCTCGCCGTCGCCGGAGATGGCTAAGAGATTAAGCGCAAAGCTCTTCGTCAGCAGTACCTTTTTTTTCCTCTTTTTTTTCTTTTCTGTTTGCAATTTCTTTTGGAAATTCCTAATTTTTGAAATTTGTTTTGGTCTTAGGATTATCATTTCACACTACGAATGAACATCTGATGAAGTTGTTTTCTCCCTTTGGTGAAGTCCTCGAAGGTATTTCCCCTTCCTTTTTTTTTTTGGTTCTGAAATTCCATTGTTTTGCCTTTTTTTCCACACTATTTTTCAATTTTTCAGTGATTTTTTTTTTATTTTTTTGTGTGTGTTTGTATAGCTAGGTTGGTTATTGACCCTCAAACTCAAAGGCCAAAAGGTTTCGGCTTTGTCACGTACGAGTCGGAGGTTGAAGCTCAAAAGGCTTTGAAGGCCATGAATGGCAGGGTAATGGTAAAATTTTCTATTTCTTTTCAGTCATTTTTGAATCATTTTCCTTTGTTTTCCAAGTGCATATTTTCTTCCTAGTTTTGTCGTACGAAGTTACTTGTCTTGTTCTTGGTACAGATAGTTGATGGGAGGCTAATTTTTGTTGAAGTTGCCAAGACTAGTAAGCCTGGAGAAGAATCTACCTCTTGATGAACAAGCTCTTCTAGTCCTTTCGTTGTTAAATAACTGATGGTTTTGATCAAATAGTTTGTCTCACCTTGACTCTACTCTTTGTGGTGGAGCTCTAATCAGTTTAATTTTGACCCTTTTCAAATTGCATTTTGCTCAACTTTGTTTTTATAATTATCAAAGAATGCTTCTTCTTTTTTTTCCAAAGAGGGAATAATCTGCTGAACTTTGTCCAACAAACGGATCTATAATTTTCCAAAAAAAACATCTTTTATTGCTGTTTATCGTCTTGAGATCCTCTGTTTGTAGTGTTCTCCTTTACCAAGTGACACCAACCAGTTGATAAATTTTGACATTCCAGTTGTTAAACTTAGATCTACTCGGGAGAGAAGTATAAGTTGGGGGTTCGTAAATTTTGATTAACCAACTCTCCAGTAGCTATGAACAAATATTCCAACTTCATCCAAGATATTTACTTGATATCCGGAAATCAGTTGGATTTTGGAATGTATGCTGTCCTTGGGTTGATGATGCTAAGATGGCAAAATATTAGGAAAATATGATCAGTTAGAGAGAAAAGAAAAGGAAAAGTGTAATAAAATATGGCTGTGGTAACATAAGTCATTACTAGCTGAGAAGGATCAGGACAAAGGGAATTGAATTGGTAACGCTAGGCAACAACTTTGTCAGCCGATCACCATCCTTCCTCAAGGGAGCAACGCAAGAAGTTTCAACTACCCTCTGATGATGGAGATAGGCTTGATAGCAATCAGAAATACATTACAATGAATGATGTAGATATTTTCCAAGAAACTCTGGGTTTCTCCCAACCTTCAGCTATGTTCAGTAATTTCCTAATTTTAATTTTGGGAAACTGGTTTTTTGGCGTGCAAAGTGAATTGCCTCCAGAAATTTTACTTTCATCCAAAATGAAAGAAAGGGCACGTCTGTATTAGTTTGGGGGAAGATTACTGTTTCTTTCCTAATTCTGACTTCGCCGATAACTCAAAAAAAAAAAAAAAAAGGAAAAGACAAAGAAAAGGTTTGCATGTAAAGATTGTGCAGTGGGTTAATCTAAGCATATGTTTCTATCTTTCATTTCTTAATTTCTTCTAATTGTTTTGTCGCCAAAATTTGGTCGGAACTTGGAAGTTCCATTGGATGAACGTTATCGGCCAGCTTGCCTTCATTTTCATTTTCTTACTTAAATTTCCATCTGGCCTGTTTTGAACTACATATTATCTGGCATCTTTTGAGGTTTTCTCCCCCTTAGGCAAATAATTGAAGATATGGCGCCAACAATTATAATGCGAAACAGCTTAAACAAAATTGCCTACCCGCCTAAGCTTCCCCAAAAAAAAAAAAATCCCCACAATTATGCCTCTATAAAAACCACCCTGTAACCCACCATTTCCCAAGATCTATGCAAATTAAAATTAAAAAAGCATCGCAGGGTCCATATGACTACTTTATCAAAGCTAACAACAGCCGCGAAGTATTTAAGAAATAATAACAAGTCTCCGATTCAAGAGCTTCAACAAATACAAAGGGAAAAGGAGAGTCATCGATCCCCAAAATTAAGCAAACATTAAGCAAACCGAAGACAAAATCAAACACTCTACCAATCGCTACAACGCACGGAGAAGAAAAATGAAATTCAGTACCGTCCAAACAAAGATTATGGGAACAATAAGAGATACTCTTTTTGAAGGAAACAATGAGAGATACTAAAACCAGAAATGTATATATTATTCCTATAAACACAGAAGCACGTTACCGCAATTTCACTGATGCAATAAAAAAAGATAGCAAATTATGAAACATAGTGAAATTTCTACAATATTCATTTCCAAGAAGTACAAAAGATCCAATTAGAGGAACACGAGATATGTAAACTCAGTCTTTCATTTTGTACCATAAGAAGATAAGGATCAACCATACAAAGTAAATTACCTAAAAAAATCATCCAAAAGGCATTAAAGACAAAAGGCCAACATGCACCCATAGAGCCCTAATCCTAACACTAAAAATCACAATCCAAAGTCTCTTCAAGAACTCGTGAACTTGGTCACCGCCTTGGTCCCCTCGGAGACGGCGTGCTTGGCGAGCTCACCGGGAAGAACAAGCCTCACAGCAGTCTGGATCTCCCGGGATGTAATCGTGGGCTTCTTGTTGTACCTGGCGAGCCTTGAGGCCTCCTGGGCGAGCTTCTCGAAGATGTCGTTGATGAAACTGTTCATGATCCCCATGGCCTTGCTGGAGATCCCGATGTCCGGGTGGACCTGCTTAAGGACCTTGAAGATGTAGATCTTGTAGGTCTCGGTGCTCTTCTTCACTCTCTTCTTCTTCTTGTCTCCAGCGGCGGCTCCGCCCTCCTTGGGGAGCTTCTTGCCGGCCTTGGGCTTCTTCTCGGCGGGAGCCTTCTCACCGACGGCGGATTTCTTCTCCTCCGCTGGCTTCTTCTCGGCGGGCTTCTTCTCTGCCTTTGGTGCCATTGGTTCCAAGGATTTCTAGGAAAAGAAAAGGAGGGTTTGAGAGGCTGAAGAGAAGAGAAATCGATTGCAAATTTGGGAAATGCTTTTTGGTAAGAGTGATATGGAAGAATTGGGGCTGAGATCAGGTTATATAGAAAAGAGAGGCGTCTCATTATTGGCTATAGGCTTTTGACGACGATTGATGATTTGGCATGCATCTCAGCCGTTGGATTTCCTTTTCGCACGTTGCGAATAGACGGTTTAGATGCATTTATGCTTTTGGGAAACATGGTGGTGACGTTTTGAAGGGTGCTGAAGTGCGGATCGTCGAGTTGGCACATTTCTAACCGTTCGATTAGATGGCTTTGAAAAGTGTTTGAATAGGCGGTTGAGATGCTTTGTATGTCCCCATTTTTTCCCGCACCCCCCTTTTCGTTTTTTCTTTTTTCCTTGGACAATTAATAACAATGGATTGAAGAATTGAGGCTTTGACTAAAATAATAATACAAGCCTGATTCAGTATTGTTTTAAAAAAATTTTGAAATGTTTTTGTATATTTTTAGAGATAAAGATTTTAAAAATATTTTTAGTATAATTTTTAAAAATTTATATTTTTTAAAATAAAAAATACTACTAAATGAGTCCTAGTTTTAGGAAATTATCCTTGGTAAATTCTTATTTTACTATTCAAAAAGAATTCCTTATTTTACCTATTTGTTTTTTTTTTTTTGAATTCACCTGCTTTTTTTTAAGTAAAGAATCTATCTGCTTTAAATTAACAATAATAAAATGCCCCTAAAAAAATAATAATAACATAGAGTATGTTTGTTTCATGTATTTTTTAAACTTAATAGACTCAAATTTAGATTCGAGTATCAAAAATTCTTTGGATACGTGCTTATTTCCCCCAAAATCTGAATCATTTAGGGCTTGTTTGTTTCGATACTCGAATCACGGTTTGAATTATTTTGCTACAGTATTTTCTCTCATAAAAATTTAAATTCTTATTCAAATACTCGAACCAAACGGGCCCTTAAGTATCAAGAATCTAAGGAAGGGTGTGTTTGGTTCATGCATTCTTTGAACTCAATGGACTTAAATTTAGATTCGAGTATCAAGAATCATGCGGATACATATTTGTTTCCCCCAAAATTTGAATAATTTGAGTATCAAGAATCCAAGTTTTCAAAATTCTCATCCCCTCTTAAACTTTTGATACTTGGATATCTTTGTTACAGTAAAAACTAAAATTTTCTCTCATATATTTGAGGAAAAAAATCATAACTTCTTCATTTGATATCCAATTGAGATGATTCCTTTTTCACTGTGTTCCTAATGAAGAGATGACTAAATCAAGGTCCATATTGCATTTTTTTAAGATCATTAATATTAAGATTTTATTAGGTTTATTAATAAATCATAAACTATCATCACTAACTTTCCAAACAAAAATTTTAATTTTATTCCATACTCAGATTAAAACTTAAATGCACATACTAATTTAAATCATAATAACAATTCAAATCACTAACTCAAATCCTAATTCAAATCATACTAACTCAAACTAAATCACTCATTCGAATCCATTTACCAAACGGACCCTAAGTTTTTAGAATTCTCACCCCCTAAATTTTTAATACTCGGATATCTTTGCTACAGTAAAAACTAAAATTCTCTCTCCTATATTTGAGAGAAAAAATCATAACTTCTTCGTTTGATATACAATTGAGATGATTTTTTTTCACTGTGTTGCTACTGAAGAGATGAATAAATTAAGATCTATATTGTATATTTTTTAATATCATTAACATTAAGATTTTATTATATTTGTTAATAAATCAAAAACTATTTTCACTACTTCTCCAAACATAAATTTCAATTTTATTCCACACTTAGATTAAAAGTTAAATGCATATCCAAACGTCAATTCGGAAAACAATTCAAATCAATAACTCAAATCCTAATTCAAATCATCCCAACTCAAATCAAATAACTAATGCGAATTTATTTACCAAACGGACCCATAGTATACCCAAGGAGTAAAAAGGAAAAAAACAAAACAAAACAAAAAAAACAATCAACACATTTCGCTGCAAATGGATTTTCTGAGCAAAAATTATAATGACCGAGAAAAATGTCATTAATAAAACCTAATATTTAATTGGGTTTAATTAATGAATTTACTTTTAAAAATGTAAATTGTTGTAAAAATTACGATAAAGTAGGAATAAACGGCATTAAATGTAAATTTTATGGTAAATGTGATACAATATTGGATATTATCGAATACAAATTTTATGAGTTTAATTACTCAAAAATTTGTAAATAATATCCGTAAAATGAATTTTATATCACGATTAATTGTAAAAATGTGATATAAATAAGTAGGTGATTAGAATGTAAACAGGATATAGAAGTTGTCCAAACCTAAATCAGGGGTAAAAAGGAGGCTGAAGCAGTATGAGTATACCGCTAAATGAAAACGCAGATACAAAAAATGTTATGATTGGCCTCCAAAAGTAAACGAAAAGTAAGTTAAATATTTTTATACAGTCTAAGGATAGAAAGTATACTGATTTGATCACAGAAGTATAGAAAAAATACTGTGTGGTAAAAAATTACACAATATAAATTTTTAATTCCATAAAGTGGACATTTGCTTGAATTCTATTGGGCCAACAAGCCATGCAATGTGGCCCAATAAGATGAGGACACCTAGGGTAGTCTAATGGATGACCATGAGTCATCAAATGTGATAAGGAAGCATTTAATGCATGGTTATTACAAAAATTTCATTTCCTTTCTTTTGCTCCAAGCTCCGGAAGCCATAACCAAGACTTCTCAAAAAATTTCTCAGCCCCCAAACTTTGCAAAAATACCCCCAAACAAGTTTTACAAGCAAGTACAAGGATTTCCCACAAGTTTTAAGGTAAAATCCTAAACTTTTTAATGAGTTTTCAAGGGATTTTTCATGGGTAAAGAGGAAAAATTAATCCATGGTATTTTTGCATGGAAAGGAAGCCTAGGAGGGAGTTCAAAGGAACTTTGAAGGCTAGAAATCAAAAAAAGTGCCATTTGGGTAAGTTTTAAGTTTTAAAGTTTTAAAATTTTATGGATTTTATTTTGATTTCTATTCTTTCAAACCCATGTGGGTTCTTGAGCATGTATTTGATGGAATCTCATGTATATGTGATGAATAATAAGTTTAAGTTGTGAAACTTTGATTTATAGTGCAAAATGCTAATTTTTGCAAAAAGTGTTGTTTTTGTAAATTTAATGTTAGTTTTAGTAAAAGTGATGTTGAGCATGAGAATTGTTTGATCAAGGCATGGAATGGTTTATGCAGGGGTAGAATTGCAAGTTTGAAACGGATTTTTGTAAAAATGCCATAGGGACTAAATTGAAAGGAAAAGATTTCTCTCGGCATAATTAAAAAAGGCCAAAAATACCCCTGTACAATGAGATTTTGGGAAAAGTTAAAACACAAAAGTTGTAGATCTCGACGAAACTGTTAGGCATTATGGACGGTTCGTCAAAAAACTGAATCATTTGTGAGATTTTGATTTTTCAAAGAATTTGTGAAAATTGTGAAAAATTTTAAAAAGGGCAAAAACGTTATTTCTTAAAGGATTTTGAATATGGTACTTTGAGCAAAAATGATCCTGAAGAAAAATAGAAAATTCCGATGCAAAGAAGTAAATTTTAGTCCAAGGGGCAAAATCGTCAAAATTTTCAGTTCAAGGACTAAGCGCCAAAGTTTAATGAAAATGGGGCATAATTGAGAAATAAAGAGATTAAACCCACTAGGGTGTTATTTTAAAGTTAGCATGTGTTTATTTTCATAAGAATAATGAAATCAAGCTCAGGTAGGTTAGTGGACCCACAGATGACAAAATCGTCATTTTTGCCTAAATAACCCGAACCGTTTTGAAATGTTTCCAATGAGATAAGAAAACAACTAGAAAGGTTCCCGCCTTTCGTTAGAAACGATAGGGTAAAGTTAGATAGAAATAAGAAAAACCAGTGGTTTTTAGAGTTGTATATAGTAATGAAACTCAATTTATTAACTAACGGATGTTTCGTATCGAAACATAGTGAAATTTAGCTAATGGCTTTGTAATTGGCCAACAGGATCCTAGGAGTCTAGGAGAAGGAAAATCGAGGTTAAGTTAACAGACGTTCGCATTAAGTAAATACCCATCCCACCTACAGTATGAAAATTGTAGGCTTAGAGTGTAAAATGTGTATATGTATACCTGTGTGTATATCAAGGTGTATACTTGTATGTATGCAATGACATAAGTATATATAAAAATGAAAGGGTATACTTGTGAGTATATGGAATATATATATATACCTGAGAGTATATAATGACATATACCTGAGTGTATATGATGATCTGTATCTGTGTGTATATTTTATGTTAAGTACCTGTGAGTACATTATGCTATATACATGTGCGTATATTAATGTGTACTTGTGTGTATATTTTATGTTAAGTACCTGTGAGTACATTATGTTATATACCTGTGCGTATATTAATGTATACCAGTGTGTATATTTTATGTTAAGTGCCTGTGAGTACATTATGCTATATACCTGTGCATATATTAATGTACACCAGTGTATATATTTTATGTTAAGTACCTGTGAGTACATTATGCTACATACCTGTGCGTATATTAATGTGTACCAGTGTGTATATAAAGTATGTACCTGTGTGTACTATATCGTACAAGAGCATTTATGTAGATTATGTTATGTATAACATGTGATCATCACTTCATGCATAGTATGATAACCATAATAAGTGAATTGGTAAATGAATCACCAAAAGTTAAGAAAAGTGTTGTACCGACTCCTGACTCAAGGGGAGTTTAAGGATTACAGGATGGTCACGGTGTTACGTAGACCTAAGTGCGCAATGGTACAAACACTTGGGCCCTAGTTAAAGATAAGAAATGATAATGATAAAGAAGGACTATAAGAAAGCATAATGAGATCATGCATTTTATCGAATGTGCATGTGGGTTTATATGGGACTTACTGGGTGCTAGCTCATTAAGTATTTCATACTGTAGGTATTCTGACGAAAATGTCAGAATAAATCGTAATGATAAGCTGGCGGACGGATGATGTATGCAGACTGGGTATGGTTTCCACCACAGTATGTTTTCCACTGTATGGTGTTTTAAGATATTTTGAAAGTAATGTTTGATAAGCTACATTGTTAAAAAAATGTGATTATGTAAAAACAAGTATATGTTTGTATTTCAAAAGTTGTTAAACCAGTATATGTATAGTATTTATATAAAAGAAAAAACAAATTTCCTAAATTTTTGCCCTAAAGTAAGTAAGAAAGAGTTTTATCACAACCCGAAAAGACGGGCTGTGACAAAAATGACCCTCTAACGACTCTATGACAAGCATAAACCAACATTAGTGGCTAAACGTTTTGCACCAAAGTCCTCGCGTTGATTTTCATGACATTTTAGTCTAGTTATCAAACAGTCGATGGCTCGCATTATTTCTTATGCTCTGTTTGGTAGGAAGGAAAGTAAATAAAAGGGAAGAGAAAAGAAAAGATTTTAATTTTTCTTTTACTTATTTGGTATGTGAAGGTAGAAAGAGAATAATTTTACCTTCTCTTTTTTGGTATTGTGAGAAAAACCAAAAGAATGGAAAAACTACTATTAATACTACTACCATTTTACCCAAATAATTCATGGTTGTTTATCGAAATAAATCAATATCCATATTGCATATTTTTTAAGATCATTAATATTAAGATTTTATTAGATTTATTAATAAATCAAAAACTATCATCACTAACTCTCCAAACACAAATTTCAATTTTATTCCATACTCAGATTAAAACTTAAATGCACATCCAAACATCAATTAGAATAACAATTCAAATCACTAACTCAAATTAAATCACTCATTCGAATCCATTTACCAAACGGACCCTAAGTTTTCAGAATTCTCACCCCTGAAACTTTTAATACTCGGATATCTTTACTACAGTAAAAACTAAAATTCTCCCTCTTATATTTGAGGGAAAAAAATCATAACTTCTTCGTTTGATATCCAATTGAGATGATTTTTTTCACTGTGTTTGTCACAACCCACTTTTTTGCAGGTTGTGAAAGACTTTTTCATACTTACGTATAGGTGTAAAACTCAAAAAAAAAATTAAAAAAAAAAATTTTAAAGACAAGTCATTCATGTGAAGTTTAGCAGCTCAACAGGTACAAACAGATACATATATTTACATAAATTCAAGTCTAAGGGTTTAAAACTTACCTAAACAGGAATTTCGTACTTCAAGCTTTCCAAGGACTCCTTTGAAGCTCTTTCCTAAGCCATTTTCATGTAAAAATCACCTTGAATCAAATCCTTCCTCAACCCATGAAAAACCCTAAGAAAACTAAAAAAAAAAGTTTAGGTTTTACCTCAATTTTGAAGAAATCGTTTAACCTATGCTTCTTGAATTTGGTTGGGGTCAATTTTTGTAAGATTTTGAGTTTGGAAAAATTTTCTTAAATGGTTCTCCAAGGGTTGTCAAGTGGGTGAGGAAGAAAATAAGAGTGATTTTGGCTTGTTTTATAATTATTTCATACTTATCTTAACTATGGTGACTCATCAAATATTAATGGGCTTGCTAGATGGCAAATTGTGATTAGGCCATTTTTTGTGATATGGTGGCCCAATAGGATTTTGTTGGGTGTCCACTTAGTGGCCCCAAAAAATTTACACTGTATAATTTTTTATCACTCAGTATTTTTCCTACACTGCCTTAGTGAAATCAGTGCAAACTCTTAACCTTAGACTGTGTAAACTATTTTACTGGCCTTTGGTTTACTTTTGGAGGCCAGACGTAACATTTTTCATATTTATGTTTTCACGTAGTAGTATACTTGTACTGTATCGGCCTCCTTTTTACACTATGTTGGGTTTCGGTAGACTCTATGTCTTACTCATATTCTAAGTACCCATTCGTTTGTATCACAATTTTGTAATTAATTATAATATAAAATTCATTTTATTGATATTATTTATAAATTTTTGAGTAATTAAACTCATAAAATCTATATTAAAAATATCCAACATGGCATCACATTCACAGTGTAATATTCAATTAATACTGCTTATTTACATATTATCATAATTTTACAAAAGTTACAATTTTAAGGGTAAATTTATTAATTAAACCTAATTAAATATTAGGTTTTATTAATGAATTTTTTTTCTTGGTCATTACAATCAACCCTCCTTAAAAATTTTTGTACTCGAAAATTAAAACAATTATGGGTAGACTCTTTTCATTTCGTCTTCTCTATCTAAAGATCAGGGTCATCCGACCACAAAATCCATAATTTTCGGTTCTATATCCATTCTAGAATGACATTTTGCCGTAATTTTCCTCATAACGTAAAGATCTCCAGCTTCCATCCTCCCATATGTGAGGTTTTTGCTGACATACTTGACATCATTATCTTGACGGTGATTCCCATCCGGGCGGTTACGAGCTCATTAGCATGTCTCAGCTCAACTACGGAATGCTTAAGCTCGAAAGAATCGTATAGTTAATCATCTAATGTCTGGTTGCTCTCAGGCACTCTCGTTCTATAGGACACCAAAAATCACTTTCAGACGTCGATTATTACGTTATCTTGATCTGCTCTACTCGTTTTGCACATAATCAATACCGAACGACTTCTAACGGAGCAAAATTTGCTCATACGGAGACACCATTGTGCGCATAAACATCATAATGTGTCACGAGCTCATCTTCTTGATTTTGAGCCGTCGACCATCTGTTGACCATCATTGACCACGTTTGGTCATTGTTGACTTGACAACGCTAATAGACGACAACTACCGTCTACTTGCTCATCCGGAAGTGCCATCACTAAAGGTTATATCCGGCATAAACACTTAACTATAAAATACTAATTTTTCTTCCTACTTAACTTAACTTACTTACTTGAGCTATAAAAGACTTTTTCATACTTACGTATAGGTGTAAAACTCATAATTTTTTTTTTTAAAGACAAGTCATTCATGTGAAGTTTAGCAACTCATCAGGTGCAAACAGATACATATATTTACATAAATTCAAGTTTAAGGGTTTAAAACTTACCTAAATAGGAATTTTGTACTTCAAGCTTTCCAAGGACTCCTTTGAAGCTCTTTCCTAAGCATTTTTCATGTAAAAATCATCTTGAATCAAATCCCTCCTTAACCCATGAAAAACCCTGAGAAAACTAAAAAAAAAGTTTAGGTTTTACCTCAATTTTAAAGAAATCCTTTAACCTATGCTTCTTAAATTTGGTTGGGGTCAATTTTTGTAATATTTTGAGTTTGGAAAAATTTTCTTAAATGGTTCTCTAAGGGCTGTGGGTGGGTAAGGAAGAAAATAAGAGTGATTTTGGCTTGTTTTATAATTATTTCATACTTATCTTAACTATGGTGACTCATCAAATATTAATGGGCTTGCTAGATTTCAAATTGTGATATGGCTACTTTTTGTGATATGGTGGCCCAATAGGATTTTGTTGGGTGTCCACTTAGTGGCCCCAAAAAATTTACACTGTATAATTTTTCACCACTCAGTATTTTTCCTATACTGCCGTAGTAAAATCAGTGCAAACTCGTAACCTTAGACTGTGTAAACTATTTTACTAGCCTTTGGTTTACTTTTGGAGGCCAAACGTAATATTTTTCATATCCGCGTTTTCACTTAGCAGTATACTTGTACTGCGTCGGCCTCCTTTTTACACTAGGTTGAGTTTCGGTGGACTCTATGTCTTACTCGTATTCTAAGTATCCATTCGTTTGTATCACAATTTTACAATTAATTGTGATATAAAATTTATTTTATGGATATTATTTACAAATTTTTGAGTAATTACACTCATAAAATCTGTATTAATAATATCCAACATGGGATCACATTCACAGTGTAATATTCAATTAATACTGCTTATTTACATATTATCATAATTTTACAAAAGTGACAATTTTAAGGGTAAATTTATTAATTAAACCTAATTAAATATTAGGTTTTATTAATGATTTTTTTTTCTGGTCATTACAGTGTTCTTACTGAAGAAATGAATAAATCAAGATTCATATTGCATATTTTTTAATATCATTAACATTAAGATTTTATTATATTTGTTAATAAATCAAAAACTATTTTCACTACCTCTCCAAACACAAACTCTAATTTTATTTCATACTCAGATTAAAACTTAAATGCATATCCAAACAATTCAAATCAATAACTCAAATCCTAATTCAAATCATACTAACTCAAATCAAATCACTAATGTGAATTCTTACTAAACGGACCCATAGTATACCCAAGGAGTAAAAAGGAAAAAAACAATCAACACATTTAGCTGCAAATAGATTTTCTAAACAAAAATGACCTTCTAACGACTCTACGACAAGCATAAACCAACATTAGTGGCTAAACGTTTTGCACCAAAGTCCTCACGTTGATTTTCATGACATTTTAGTCTAGTTATCAAACAACCGATGGCTCGCATTATTTCTTATGTTCTGTTTGGAAGGAAGGAAAGTAAATAAAAGGGAAGAGAAAATAAAAGATTTTAATTTTTCTTTTACTTATTTGGTATGTGAAGGTAGAAAGAAAATAATTTTACCTTTTCTTTTTTGGTATTGTGAGAAAAACCAAAAGAATGGAAAAACTACTATTAATACTACTACCATTTTACCCAAATATTATTTAGCTATTTTTTTAATTTGGTACCCAAATTTTTTGTTGGAATTTTGATGAAAAAGAAGGACAAATGCATAACTTTACTTTATTTGTATTGTTGTCAAATTTTTTCCCTACAAAATCCACCAATATTTAGAGAGATCAATTTTGGTAGAATCATATATCATTTCTTCTACTCACTTTTCCTTTCCATTCTAATTTCTTTTCTACCAAACACCCTTTCATATCAATTTTCATCCAAAAATCCTTCTAATGTTTTCTTTCCCCCTACTTTTCACTGAGAGCATTAGTCTTGTTGTGTTGTAGAGATGGTCACTCTTGCAACTTGACACCAACAGTGTCTTCCAACCAGGCCACTCTGCTAGGAATGTTTCATGGAAGAAATCCTTGATTTAATTGATCCTTTGTGTCCAACACAAGTTTGTAAACCTCGTAAAGATGTTTATGGTCTCAAGCAAGCTTGACGAGCTTTGGCACCAAGAGTTACGGGCGATTCTTTTAGCTTTTGGATTTACAAGACAGAGCTCGTTTTATATACAACCACATACATGTCACACTCTTTCGTCACAATCGTTTTAAATCTACTGGATAAGGAGTTATTTGTAGGTACCTAATGCGAGGATATCCAAATATTAGAAGACTTACGATTCATGCGAAAAAGAGAAGGGGAATAGAATTGATTACTAGCAGAAAAGGAATAGAACATGACAGACATAATACAGGATTTCATAAAGAAATGAATTTGGTAGGCAACTTATAGTTAATTCCCACCATGTCATCCAATCAGCCTCTTTTCTGTCATACTTGCCAAAAAGAAATGAACAACCTTTTGTAGACCACAAAATATAAAGAGGACACTGACTTGTATTTTAAGAATTTTTTCATATGGAAATGGGTGTAACAACCAAATCAACATTTAGAAAAAGCAAAACACTCCTTTTAGGACTGATCTCATAACCATGTCATCACTTGTGAGCAAAATGGACGCGAATATTCCTGCAATACAGTACCTGATCATGAAGATAAAAACAATTAAAGCATCATATACACATTTACATATAGGATTTTAAAGGGCTAAATTTGACACTTAAAGAGAACAATCAATAGTAGAGGTGTAAGATTTACCTGACCATCCATTTTTTTTAGAGCTGTGTTGGCTGCAGTTTCAGAAGTGAACTGCACAAACCCACACCCTTTTGAGCTCCCACTCCTATGATCACAAATTACTTTAACTGCTAAGTGCTATATATATATATAGTAATATGTCATTTTAATTAAGAAAAGAAAACATCTATAAAGATTAGACAACGTTAATATATCGAATGTACCTTCAAGTGTATCACCATGCTGTTCAATTTTGAGGACCTTCTCATCCATCAATGCACGATACCCGTGAATTGTTTCTTTCCTTTGGCTTCACAAGCTTTTTGTTTCGACGATATTTTCCTCTTTTTTTCCTCTTTCAAATTGTAACCTATATAGTTGTTGGGGAATTAGTCGTCTCCTAATTCCAAAGATCGTAAGAACCAATAATTGTAGAAAAGAAATTGAAGAAGAGAAGAAAAGAGAGACACCAAATTTTATACAAGTTTGTCCAAAATTGAGAGACTACGTCCTGTTTCTGCCCGCTGTAGATTCCACTATGATGAAGGAGATTACAGATTACAAGAGAAGTTTCTCACACACTCTCAAATTTTGCTTACCAAAACTCTCTTCTATCTAGCACCTTGTGGGAATTTTTTCTCTTTCAAGGATGGAGATCTCAAGAAATATGCCTCACACAAAATAATGCCACTCTCAATGTCACACACACAACCCTAGCCACCTTATGTCTATTTATACCCAAAGGAAGAGAAAAATAGAAACTAATGAGAAACCCTAGCAGTTTTTACTTTTTGGGGCGTTTGAGTTCGACTCGGACTCAAAATTTTACAATAAACCAGACTTCGGGCACCTCGACCGTCATTTTGGGCTCTACTGTGCGGGTTTGCTCTCGGACGAGCGTCGCAGCCCTCCTTTTGGGCACCGCGATGCTAGACCACTGCCCCCTCTTTTTTCTCTTCTTTCTCCTTTGCTAGGTTGATTTGGCTCTACATTGCAACAATCTCCCACTTGGAGACTAATCAATCACCATGTCTCCAACTGCAGCGGCAACGACTTCTCACGCCTCATGGAGAAGTCCAACTAAAGTTGTGCACAACTTCAGTTTCTCGATCGAACCGTCTTGGTGAGCATATTTGCTGGATTCTGACTCCTAAAAATCTTCTCAAGCTTCAACACTCCATCTTCCAAAGCCGACCTGATGAGGTGATACCGCAATTGTATATGCTTCATCCTAGCATGAAATGCGAGATTTTTCACCAAGTGAATGGCGCTCTGATTGTCACTATGTAATGCACTCTTTTCCTGCTTGTGACCCAGTTCTTCCATAAACGACCGCAACCAAATCATCTCCTTGCTCGCTTCTGTCATTGCCACATACTTTGCTTCTGTTGTAGAGAGTGTAACTATCTTTTGTAGCTTCAAGACCTAATTAACTGCTGTGCCACCCAAAGTGTAGACATAACCGGTGGTACTCTTTCTGCCATCAATGTCTCCAGCTATATCAGCATCAACATAAACCTGTAGTCCCAAGTCTGACTTCTTGAAACACAGTGCAAAACCTGCAATACCTCTCAGATATCTGAGAATCCACTTCACTGCCTCTCAATGCTACTTTCCTAGATTGCTCATGTACCTATTCACAACTCCCACTGCATGTGTAATGTCTGGTTTGATACAAACCATGATATACATGAGACTGCCTATAGCGGAAGCATAAGGCACCTTGGCCATATGGTCTCGCTGCTGCTCCATGGTCGGTGATTGCTCATTTGATAACTTGAAGTGACTGGTCAAAGGAGTATTCACAGGCTTCGCATTACCCATGTTGAATCTGCTAAGCACATTTTCAACATATTCTTCCTATGACAGTTTAGACTATTACGATTCCTCGTTATTCTCATCCTTAGGACTTTGTTTTGCAACACCCAAATCCTTTATTGCAAACTCCTTAGACAGCTCCTTCTTCAGCTTGCCAATCTATTGTTTGCAACCTCCTACTATCAGCATGTCATCGACATATAGCAACAATATGATGTAGGAGTCACTAAAATTCTTCACATAACAACAGTGATCTTCTTGACACCTCAAGACACCATTGTTGCACATAAAACCGTCAAACTTCTTGTACCACTGCCTGGGAGCTTCTTTGAGGCCATACAAACTCTTCTGAAGTTTGCACACTAAGTTCTCCTTACCTAGTACTTCGAAACCTTGTGGCTGCTTCATGTAGATCTCCTCCTCCAAATCACCATGGAGAAAAGTTGTCTTCACATCCAACTGTTCCAAGAACAAGTCCTCATTTGCCACTAGCACAAGTACCATCCTGGTCGTGGTTAGCTTCACCATCGGAGAAAAAATCTCATTGAAGTCGATGCCTTCTTTCTGCTGAAAGCCTTTTACCACTAGCCTTGCCTTATACTGTTTGCTGCCATCAGATTCATCTTTAATCTGGTATACCCATTTGTTGTGCAAGGCCTTTTTGCCATGTGGTAACTTTGTCAATTGTCATGTTTGATTGGACATTAAGGAATCCATCTCATCCCTCATGGCTAACTCCCACTTGACCCAATCTTCAGCCTCCATGGCTTCATCATAGCTCTCTAGCTCTCCTTTGTCGGTCAACAAGATACAATGCAGAGAAAGGGAGTATCTCTACGGTGGTCTGATGGTTCTGCTAAACCTCCCGACTGGTGTGGTAGGAGTCCTCTGGCTCCCTTCTGGAGCTATTTCTTCTTAGTCTTCAACCTCTAGATTTTGCACATCTACTTCAGGAAGATCCTTCAATGGAATCACCTCAGGCTTCTTGTCTTCAGAACCTGAACCCCTGCAGTCGGTGCTATCTCTGTCATTGTACAGAACACCTTTATTGAAGATCACATCCTTACTCTTAATAATCTTTCGATTTTGGTCATCCCAGAGATAATAACCAAACTCAAGTCCACCATAGCCAACCAAAAAACACTTCTTTGACTTGGCATCAAGTTTACTTCTAGCAGCAGAATCAATGTGAACATAGAAAACACACCCAAATACTCTCAAGTAAGAGAGATCAACCTTTTTGCCACTCCTTACTTCTTCTGGTAGCTTGAACTTCAACGGTGTGGATGGACTTTTGTTGATAAGATGAGCTGTTGTGTTAATGGCCTCAGCCCAAAACAACTTTGGTAGTCCCACATGCAACCTCATGCTTCTAGCACGCTCGTTTAAAGTCCTATTCATCCTCTCAGCTACCCCATTCTGTTGTGGTTTCTCTGAAATGGTTTTCTTCATCTTTATTTAATTCTTAGCATAGTACCACCTAAAGTCATTATTTAAATATTCTCCCCCATTGTCAGACTGCAAGCACTTCACCTTCAAATCTGTCTCATTCTCCACCATGGCTCTCCATCTCTTGAAAGCATCAAAGACATCAGATTTGTTTTTCAGAAAGTAAATCCATACCTTCCTGCTTGAGTCATCAATAAATGTCACGTAGTAATTTGCGCCACCAAGATAAGTCACTGACGCAGGCTCCCACATATCAGTGTGAACTAGCTCTAATTTTCTGGACTTAGGCTCTCTACCTGTTGTTGAGAAGCTAACTCTCTTCTGTTTACCAAAGATGCAGGCTTCACACAAACTGTGATCAATAATTTTCAAACCTGGCAGTTTTCTTTTACAGTGAAGCACCTTCATTCCCTTTGCACTCATGTGACCGAGCCTTGTAACACCCCTATGTGGGGGTTAACAGTTTTAAATAAATAAAAATAATTTTAAATTTTATATTATTTAAATCAATTAAACAATGCCCATGGGTCTTTAAACAACAAGAAAAATAAAAATAAACGTTTTAAATACAAACCACAGTTTTTAGTGTAGCACCAAATATATATAATTACAGTCATCATCACCATAGTACAATTCCCAAATAACTTAACACAGCCATAAAAAAAAATAATACAACTCTTACATGTTGTAGATAAGTTGTAATTAAACAGGGTCTTCTAACACGAAAACAGCAGGATTGTTTTCGCTTATTCCTCTTCAAATATGTTGCACTGAGTTCCACCTGAGATATGAAGATATGATAGGGATGAGCATCGACATGCCCAGTAGGGAAATCATGACTCACCTTATGGTTTATCCATTACCACATTTAAAAACTGCATGGTTAGTAGGTTACATCATATTCCAGATTATGAGGTTTATTATGATCACATCTTATGGATACCGTAGTTAATCATTACCAAGTGTCATAATTACACATTTATACAAATATTACCAATCATCATTGTTCCTAGGTATCCATGTTAAATTGAGTATCACTCAACTCATCGAAACCCAAATGGGCGCACTTGATCACCCCATAAACATTCCAAGGGTGTTCCGGTGAGGGGACATCAAGCCCCGAGTCCTCACCAAATCAATTCCTGTACAGTGTGTTCTGGGACTTTCAACCCAAGGAAGCGTCATCACCTTCCCCCTATTTTACCTTTTTGGGTATTCATGCCCAAGGACGTAACCGCCGCCCTCTTCATGTCTCACCATTTCTCTATATTAAATCATTATTAATAGAGTCAGTTTTCCTAACCATGCTTCTCAATTTATAACATGTGTCAATTCATTATGTTCCTCGTCGTACAATACAAGACGAGTCCATGTCATAGTTTCATATGTGATACTCATATAATATCAGTTCAACATAGATATATATATATTGCGGCAAAACAATCAATTTTAATTCTATAAAAACCTCACAAAAATGAGTAATAGAATCCCTACCTTTCAAGCTTATCAACAATCTTTTAATCCTGGAATCAATTAACGTTAGCTCCACACATCCTTGACCCTAAGGCATGCATAAGGACAATTAAAACTAAAGCACAACGTATAATCACATTCATAAGTGAGTTATGTGTAAACCCGTCTACTAGTGCCATTAAAGTATTTTTATGCATTAAACATGGAGAAAATGCATACTAAAAACTAAGTTTAGATTAAAGAAAACCTACCTCAAAACTTCTTTGAAAAGCACCAAAGTTTGGGTTATCAATCAAGCTTGAATTAACTTTAAAACCGCCTCGATCATGGTTGGGAATTATAATTGTCTTGGCCACAAAGAGAGCTTTGTGCTCTATGTCTTTAGTTAGAAATTTGAAGTGAGAAGGGAGAGAATGAGAACTAGAGAAGAAGGTGGTGATAGTTAAATAAAAAGATATCAAAATGCTTAAGAGGAATGAGATGTTTACGGGGAAAAGTTGTAAGAAGAAACAAAAGAGTCTTAAAGGAAAATATCATCTTGTCTCCCATGAAGACTTTTAGCAAATAATGCCAACATAATTGAGGGGATAATTGGAGTGAATTATAGAAGAAGATAAGGAAATAATTAATTAGGTGGTTGAGAAATATCTCCATGTCTTCTATGAATTGACGGAAAATAATTCAATGTCCCCTTCGGATACCTTTAGCAAAATGAGAAGAAGTCTATATAATTGAGCAATAATTTAGGGAGACAAGATTGGTAGAAGTAAGTGTTGGTAAGTTTTGAATGTTTCTTAGGAAGACTTGGTAAGAAAATACTAAAATGGTATTTTTTTTTAAATGATCATAAACAACTTAGTAATTTTAAATAGTCACATTTTATTCATTAAATTTTACAAAATTATGCCCGTTAAAAATACGGGTGTTACAACTCTCCCCTCCTATAAAAATTTCGTCCTCGAAATTTCGTACGCTGATTACAATGTTAAAACAAATGTGGGTACTTTTCTCTCATTTCAGATTCAAGTTCCCATGTGGCTTCCTCCACATCATGGTGTTGCCACATCACTTTCACCAGAGGAATTCCACGACGACGTAATAATTTTATTTCATGATCCAGTATTTGAACTGGAATTTCTTCATAATTCGTATCTCCTTGAATTGGCACATCTGTCCACATGATCACATGTGAAGGGTCGGGTTCATACTTTCTCAACATCGATACATGAAACACATTATGTACATGAGACAATTGTGGTGGTAGGTCTAAACGGTATGCCAACGTTCCAATGCGTTCCACAATCTCAAACGGTCCTGTATACCTTGGTGCTAACTTTCCTTTAACACCAAATCGAGATACACCTCGTTTTGGTTTCACTTTTAAGAACACAAAGTCTCCGATCATGAACTCTAAAGGTCGCCTCCTCTTATCTGCATAACTCTTTTGTCGACTTTGAGCTGTCTGAAGACGTTCGCGAATAATCTGGATCTTGTCCGTTGTTTCTCTGATAAACTGAGGCCCAAGTTCAAGACGCTCTTCCTTTTCAGCCCAACACAATGGAGATCTACAAGGTCTACCATATAAGGCCTCATATGGAGCCATTCTAATACTTGCTTGGTAACTGTTGTTATATGCGAATTCAACATATGGCAGCTGTGCAGCCCAATTTGTTCCAAAGTCCAGCACACAAGCCCGAAGCATATCCTCGAGAATCTGAATGACACGTTCAGATTGTCCATCTGTTTGAGGATGAAAAGCTGTACTAAAATTCAATTGAGTTCCCAAGGCCCTCTGCAATCCTCTCCAAAATTTCGACGTGAAACGTGTATCTCTATCGGAAACTATTGACATTGGCACTCCATGCAATGTCACTACCTTTTCCACGTACAATTGACATAATTTTGAGACACTATAATTAGTTCTGATTGGGATGAAGTGGGCTGTCTTAGTTAAACGATCTACAATTACCCAAACGGCGTCATGCCCTATTTGAGTCTTAGGAAATCCAGTAACAAAGTCCATTGTCACATGATCCCACTTCCATTCTGGAATAGGTAAGCTCCTCAACTCGCCTCCAGGCTTTTGATGTTCCGCTTTAACCTGTTGGCACGTCATGCACTTAGAGACAAAGGTTGCTACATCTCGTTTCATTCCTCGCCACCAGTATTGTCGTTTTAGATCCATATACATTTTTGTGCTTCCAGGATGAATAGCAAACTTTGAACGGTGAGCCTCATCTAGCACCGCATGCCTGAGATATGGATCCTCTGGAACAACTAATCTTCCTTTGTAAAGTAAAAATCCTTCTGGCTCAATCTGCCATCCATCCAGTTGTTCTCCATTTTGTATTTGTTTCCAAACCCTACGTAATCCTTCATCGTGCCATTGTCCTTGTTTTACTTTCTGAATTAACGTAGGAGTTGCTATCACATTGAATAAGAAAGCTCTCTCGTTATCTTCATAATATTGCAAGTTGAAGTCGGCGATGGTGACTCGTCTCCAATCTTCCAATGCTAAACTGGCTATACGTCCGTTGTTCTTACGACTTAGAGCATCTGCCACGGCATTTGCTTTTCCAGGATGATATTGGATACTAAAGTCATAGTCCACCATGTACTCAGTCCATCTTCGTTGCCTTAGATTGAGATCCTTTTGAGTAAACAAATATTTCAGACTTTGATGATCTGAATATAGCTCGAACTTTGCGCCATATAGATAACATCTCCAAATTTTGAGTGCGAAAACCACAGCAGCTAACTCAAGATCATGTGTGGGGTAGTTCCTCTCATGGGGTTTCAACTGGCGTGAGGCGTAGGCAACTACTCGTCCATGCTGCATTAACACACAACCCAAACCGTTTCCTGAGGCATCAGTGTATACTGTGTAAGGCTCCTCGTTGTTAGGTATGATCAGCACAGGTGCACTAGTGAGTCTTCGTTTCAGTTCCTCAAATGCTTCTTCACATTTATCATCCCACACGAACTTGACATTCTTCCTTGTGAGTTTTGTTAATGGAGAAGCAATCTTTGAAAAATTCTCTACGAAGCGTCGATAGTATCCAGCTAGTCCGAGGAAACTTCGAATCTCTGACACGTTCTTTGGTCGTTCCCAATTTAGCACTGCTTCAATTTTGGAGGGGTCCACTGAGATGCCTTCTTCAGAGACAACGTGTCCAAGGAACTTGACCTTCGTCATCCAGAAATCACATTTTTCTCTTTTTGCATAAAGACCATGTTCTCTCAACGTTTGTAGAGCGATCCTCAAATGCTCAGCATGTTCTTCTTCGTTTTTAGAATAGATCAAGATATCATCTATGAAAACAATGATAAATTGATCTAAGTACGGTCGAAAGACACGGTTCATCAAGTCCATGAAAGCCGCTGGTGCATTAGTCAACCCGAAAGGCATGACAAGAAACTCAAAATGACCGTAGCGAGTCCGAAAAGCTGTCTTTGGAATGTCCTCTTCTCTTATCTTCAGTTGGTGATATCCGGATCGTAAGTCAATCTTTGAGAAATAGCAAGATCCTCCTAACTGATCGAACAACTCATCAATTCGGGGTAGAGGGTACTTGTTCTTGATAGTCAATCGATTAAGCTGGCGATAATCGACACAGAGCCTCAACGATCCGTCATGTTTCTTCACAAAAAGTACTGGAGCTCCCCAAGGTGATGTACTTGGTCGAATAAATCCTTTTTCCAGTAATTCGTCCAACTGCTTCCTCAATTCCACTTTCTCAGCAGGTGCCATTCGATACGGGGCAATAGAAACAGGCGCTGCTCCTTGAGTTAAGTCGATGACAAACTCAATTTCTCTATCAAGCGGAAGTCCGGGCAATTCATCTGGAAAAACATCTGAAAATTCGTCCACCACAAGAGTGTGAGAGGATAGGTCACTCTTCTTTAGTTCTCCATCTGAAGCAAAGATCGTCCCAAGATTGGTGAAATTCCTTCGTCCTCCAATACAAGCCTTTAGCACCGGGGCTGGCGTCACTGTTCCTGTTTTTGCCTGAAATTCGATGACTTGTCCATTCTTGGTGAATAAAGAGACACGTTTCCTATGACAATCTACTATTGCCTGGTATTTAGTTAGCCAATCCATTCCTAAGATTACATCAAACTCTGTCATAGTTATTACATATAGGTCAGCCGATAGTTTATGTTCTCCTATAACAATACACACTGATTTACAAATTATGGATACTTCAGCTATCCCGCCCATTGGTGTACTAAGGGTTAATGATGAACTACATGTCTCAGTTTCTAATTGTAGTACGGAAGCAAATAACATAGATATAAATGAATGAGTGGCACCAGTGTCAAATAATACATGAGCCCAAGAATGAGACACGTGAATCATACCGTCTACAACTGAGTGATCAGCCTGTTTTCCTTGTCCAGTTGTAGCCGTAATTGCATAAGCTTGTGCTGGTGCTTTTCCTTTATCACTTTTTCCTCGGTTTCCTTGGCTACTACTAGCCTTATTATTATTTCTCCCAGAAAAATATGGCCTTTGATTCACTGAGCCTTGTGGAGTCGGTTGGAAGTTCTGATTAGCATAAAAATTGGAACCCTGTGGCCGCTGTTGATAGTTGTACTGAGGCTGGAACCCTCGAGGTTGAGTTACTGAGACTTGGGAAGCTGGAGTGTTTTGCTGAGGCGCTCCACGATTTTGACTCCCTCCCCAAACAGTGGAGCCAAAATGACTTCCTTGTGGCCTTGGTGCAAAGGATGATTGTGTAGGGCGGTTAGGGCAATTTCTCCTCAGATGTCCCACTTGTCCACAGTTATGACAAGCATACGGTTGGAAACGACCACTGCCAGAAGATCCACCACCAATAGTCACTCCACTATGCTGAATGACTTGCCCTTGTGACTTCTCTTTCTTACTTATTTTCCTTTGACGCCCACCAGAACCCTTATACTCTCCATAGGAGTTATTTAGTTCTGTCTCTGCCCGCTGTGCCGCAGCTACAAGATCAAGAAAATCTGTTGATGGAACAGCAGCTATCATTTGTCTGATTTTCAGCCTCAGGTTATTTCTAAATTTTTCGCATCTCGCCATTGGATCCGATACAGCCCCGGGATTGTAGCGAGACAATTCTATAAATCGAGCATGGTATTCAGCAACTGTTGTATCTCCCTGCACCAGGTTTTCAAATTCTCGCATCATTGCTTGCCTATGGCTCTGAGGAATATAGGTGTTGCGAAAAATGGTTTCGAACTGCTCCCATGTAAGATTCGGCACATCATAGTCGTCTTTCTGAAGATCCCACCATTCTTCGGCTTTACCCTCAAATATATATGTTGAAAAGCTAACCCAATACTCCCGTGGAATCCTCAAGGTGTCCAACTTCTTTTTGACTGCCTTTAGCCATTGTTCTGCTATGACCGGGTTAGGTTCTCCACTAAATGTGGGTGGTTTCTGCTTCATAAACTCCTTCAACAGAGTTAGATGTCGTTGTTCGGGATCACGAACCTCCACAGGTCTTTGCACATTTTGTAATGCTTGAAGAATTTGTCCTAAATTATTTACTTCTGGTGCAGCTGGCGGGGATTGTGTTGCATGTCGTAGTTGCTCATCTTCTTGAGCTTGTTCCATCGGTTCCGGTTGCTCAACTTCTTGAGCATGTTCAACCGGTTGTGACAGCTCAGACGATTGCATTTGACGTCTTGGTGGCATAGTTTCTACTGGCTGCGAAAATTTAACTAGGATCAGTACCAAATGATGATGACATTAACACCTAACTTTAAAACCATTCCCAAAGATTAATTTTTAAGGTGGTGCTATACCCCCTAGGTTAATCGAACCTAGGCTCTGATACCAAAAATTCTGTAACACCCCTATGTGGGGGTTAACAGTTTTAAATAAATAAAAATAATTTTAAATTTTATATTATTTAAATCAATTAAACAATGCCCATGGGTCTTTAAACAACAAGAAAAATAAAAATAAACGTTTTAAATACAAACCACAGTTTTTAGTGTAGCACCAAATATATATAATTACAGTCATCATCACCATAGTACAATTCCCAAATAACTTAACACAGCCATAAAAAAAAATAATACAACTCTTACATGTTGTAGATAAGTTGTAATTAAACAGGGTCTTCTAACACGAAAACAGCAGGATTGTTTTCGCTTATTCCTCTTCAAATATGTTGCACTGAGTTCCACCTGAGATATGAAGATATGATAGGGATGAGCATCGACATGCCCAGTAGGGAAATCATGACTCACCTTATGGTTTATCCATTACCACATTTAAAAACTGCATGGTTAGTAGGTTACATCATATTCCAGATTATGAGGTTTATTATGATCACATCTTATGGATACCGTAGTTAATCATTACCAAGTGTCATAATTACACATTTATACAAATATTACCAATCATCATTGTTCCTAGGTATCCATGTTAAATTGAGTATCACTCAACTCATCGAAACCCAAATGGGCGCACTTGATCACCCCATAAACATTCCAAGGGTGTTCCGGTGAGGGGACATCAAGCCCCGAGTCCTCACCAAATCAATTCCTGTACAGTGTGTTCTGGGACTTTCAACCCAAGGAAGCGTCATCACCTTCCCCCTATTTTACCTTTTTGGGTATTCATGCCCAAGGACGTAACCGCCGCCCTCTTCATGTCTCACCATTTCTCTATATTAAATCATTATTAATAGAGTCAGTTTTCCTAACCATGCTTCTCAATTTATAACATGTGTCAATTCATTATGTTCCTCGTCGTACAATACAAGACGAGTCCATGTCATAGTTTCATATGTGATACTCATATAATATCAGTTCAACATAGATATATATATATTGCGGCAAAACAATCAATTTTAATTCTATAAAAACCTCACAAAAATGAGTAATAGAATCCCTACCTTTCAAGCTTATCAACAATCTTTTAATCCTGGAATCAATTAACGTTAGCTCCACACATCCTTGACCCTAAGGCATGCATAAGGACAATTAAAACTAAAGCACAACGTATAATCACATTCATAAGTGAGTTATGTGTAAACCCGTCTACTAGTGCCATTAAAGTATTTTTATGCATTAAACATGGAGAAAATGCATACTAAAAACTAAGTTTAGATTAAAGAAAACCTACCTCAAAACTTCTTTGAAAAGCACCAAAGTTTGGGTTATCAATCAAGCTTGAATTAACTTTAAAACCGCCTCGATCATGGTTGGGAATTATAATTGTCTTGGCCACAAAGAGAGCTTTGTGCTCTATGTCTTTAGTTAGAAATTTGAAGTGAGAAGGGAGAGAATGAGAACTAGAGAAGAAGGTGGTGATAGTTAAATAAAAAGATATCAAAATGCTTAAGAGGAATGAGATGTTTACGGGGAAAAGTTGTAAGAAGAAACAAAAGAGTCTTAAAGGAAAATATCATCTTGTCTCCCATGAAGACTTTTAGCAAATAATGCCAACATAATTGAGGGGATAATTGGAGTGAATTATAGAAGAAGATAAGGAAATAATTAATTAGGTGGTTGAGAAATATCTCCATGTCTTCTATGAATTGACGGAAAATAATTCAATGTCCCCTTCGGATACCTTTAGCAAAATGAGAAGAAGTCTATATAATTGAGCAATAATTTAGGGAGACAAGATTGGTAGAAGTAAGTGTTGGTAAGTTTTGAATGTTTCTTAGGAAGACTTGGTAAGAAAATACTAAAATGGTATTTTTTTTTAAATGATCATAAACAACTTAGTAATTTTAAATAGTCACATTTTATTCATTAAATTTTACAAAATTATGCCCGTTAAAAATACGGGTGTTACAAGCCTATAATGCCATAGCTCGGTACTGACAGCAAAATCAGCAATTGCTATGATATCTCCACAACTAGAGTTTATGTGGAGAATTCCAGCCTTGCGTCCCCGAGCAACAACCATCACTCCTTTCGTGACTTTCCAACCTCCACAATTGAAGGTCACTTTATGTCCTTCGTCATCCAATTGCCCCACCGAAATCAAGTTGCGCATTAGTTTGAAAACATGTCTCACCTTATGAATCTTCTACACAGACCCATTAGGCATTTTTAAACTGACATCTCTAATGCCAACAATATCCAAAGGTTCTCCGTCAGTAAGATAAACCTTACCATGATTTCTAGCAACATAATTCTCCAGGACATGGTGGTGTGCAATAGTGTGGAATGATGCACCTGAATCTATCACCCACGAATCAAATGAACTGTCAACATACAAGTTTAAGGCATCTTGTTGCTCTTCAGTGGCGGCGTTAGCTGCATCATTATTCTTGTCTTCGTTCTTTCTTAGAGCCCTGCAGTTCTTATTCAAGTGGCCAGTCTTCCTACAATTCCAACACTCAATGGTCTTACCGTTCCTTGACTTGCTTCTCTCATTCCTCGACTTGCCTCTCTTGCCATTATCCCTGTTAGAATGCCTGTCAAGTTTTCTGCCCCTATTATCAACATTAAAGGCCGAGTTCGACATTGAGGCTTCACCTGAATCCTTCTTGCGAACTTCTTTCGCCAGAATAGAGTTTCTGACATCAACAAACTTCAATTGGGTTCCCAACTATTCGGTAACGAAGCCAAGAAGATTAGGGTATTGATCTCATCATCGAATTTAATATCTACCAAGACCAATTGGTTCAGGACGGTGTTGAAACTGTTCAGATGCTCTACCACCGAGGCACCTTCTGGTATTTTTAAATTAAAAAGCTTATTCATGAGATGTACCTTGTTATTGGCTGAGGGCTTCTCATACATCTCTGACAGAGCCTTCATCATCGCTGCTGTATTATTCTCCTTTGCAACGTTGTGCGCCACGTTCGTTGACAAGGTCAAAAAGATCACACCCAGCACCTGTCTATCAAGGAGATTCCACTCCTCATCCTTCATGCCTTCAGGCTTATTACCCAAAGGCAAGTGTAGTTTACTGCTATAGAGGTAATCTTCTACTTGCATCCTCTAATAAGAAAAATCCAAACCATCAAATTTGATGATACCAGCTACCGAACCTTCTTCTCATGTCATCGTTCTTGATCAAAACCTTCGCTTTGATATGACTTGCTGGGGAATTAGTCGTCTCTCAATTCCAAGGATCGCAAGAATGAATAATTGTAGAAAAGAAATGAAGAAGAGAAGAAAAGAGATACACCAAATTTTATACAGGTTCGTCCAAAATTGAGACTACGTCCTGTTTCTGTCCGCTGCAGATTCCACTGTGATGAAGGAGATTATAGATTACAAGAGAAGTTTCTCACACTCTCAAATTTTGCTTACGAAAACTCTCTTCTATCTACCACCCTGTGGGAATTTTCTCTCTCAAGGATGGAGTTCTCAAGAATTATGTCTCACATAAAATAATGTCACTCTCAATGTCACACACCCAACCCTAACCACCTTATATCTATTTATACCCAAAGGAAGAGAAAAATAGCAACTAATGAGAAACCCTAGCAGTTTCTTCTTTTTGGGGCGTTTGAGTTCGACTCGGACTCAAAATTTTATAACAAACCAGACTTCGGGCACCGCTACCCTCATTTTGGGCGCCGCGACGCTAGACCACTGCCCCCTCTTTTTTCTCTTCTTTCTCCTTTACTAGGTTGATTTGGCTCCACATTGCAATAATAGTAACTCCCTCAAAATAATAATAATAATATATCTAGCTTACTGCCGCTCAAAAGACGACGTCGTTTTCCAGACACTCACATCTCTTGCGTGCGGGGCATTTTAAAAACTGGCTTTAAGAAAAAGTCTTTTTGGTAAAATGGCCCTTTTTTTGGGGCAGTTTTTTGTTAAAAAAACTCTTTTTGGGTATAAAAAATGCTCCAGTTTTTTTTCTTTTCACTCTTATGAGGTTCCTTTCTTTGTTACAAGTCTTTTTCTTATCTTTTTGTAAAAATCTGGAACAATTTTACTGCACAAAAAAACTTGTTTTTTAATGCCTAAAAAAAAAAACCATTTGTCCAATTCAAAAATTTTTTTTTTGCTCTTTTGTCAAAATTTCCCCTTGCGTAACGCCCAATTCTTTTATCTCTTGTCGTTTTTTTTGTATCTTCATTTCTTTCTTTCTTTCTTTTTTTCCCGACTTAGGAATTTCAAACACTAGTTAGTGGTCGGTGTCGGTGTAACAATTAATTGAACCTGCATCCTAAGTTAATATTGCCAGATAATGTTTTTCTTTACAATTATGAAACAATCCTCTTTCAAAATTGCATGTGTACGATTTTGCAATGCAAGAGCCACGGCAAAAGTTACACGGAAGGAGGGTGTACGCCAATGCAAGGTTTTATATTTTTTCCTTTTTTTTCGCTAAATTTGATTTATAAGGATTACATTACAATTATCAAGTGGAAACAGCATAGCTTTACTGTCCTCCTTGGTATTGTTTTAAAATTTTTGAAGATATTTTTACATATTTTTTAAGATAAAAATTTTAAAAACACTCCCATTATAATTCTTAAAAAAAATTTATTTTTTAAAACAAAACCATTTTAACCTATTTTAAAAATACTACCAAACAAACCAATAACAATTTTCTTTTTCTTTTTGAAAATAGTAAGACTAAAATTAAACACATGTTATTTAACAATAAAATTAACGCTGAAGTTCCTAAAATTCAAAAATAATTCATTTAAATGTAGTGTAAAAAGTGCAGTTGCTAAAAATTATGATTAAAAAGCTGAAATATAACATCAAAATTTTGCCTCATACATTAAGTATAACTGTTGAAAGATGCGAGCCAATATACGCATGAATCTAAACATGCAATTCAGCAAAGCAAACTTCGAGGGCAACAACGAAATTTACTAATAAGAGCGCAAAAATGATCACCGACAAACAAATACAAGGGACTCCAAGAATTTAAGAATGAGCTTGCATGGTTAATCATTTACATTTCTACCACAACAAACACAATCCTTTATTTTCGTAACAGTCCATGTGAATCAAGCAGAGTAGCATTCTACCTATAAAGGTAAGGAAACATATGTAAAGACTAAAAGTTCGAAACTGTGGATGCCAAAGACAAGAATACCGTTGCCAAAAGAAGAAATAAACCCGAATTCGGGTAATAAAAATAGATTGAATCACAAGCAAAGAGAAAGATAGAAACAAGTCGTTCCATTCGTTAATTTCATGACAAATAAGTCCCTACAAAATGATAGCAAAGACACCTAAGAGATTACAAATCTTTCAAAATCATTCATTCCAATATTTTTTTTTTTCTTCTCCATTACTTGGCTACACAAACATAAAAAAGCTAAAGAACCCCTATAGTCTTCAGGTACATACAAATGAAGAAGAAAAAGCAAAGCGAAAGAAACGGGCGAAACTAAGCCTTCTTGGGGGACTTGGTAGCCTTGGTAGGAGACTTGGGCTCTTTGGTGGCTCTCTCGGTTTTCTTCGGTAACAGAACTGGGTTGATGTTTGGAAGAACACCACCGTGGGCGATGGTCACTCCAGCAAGCAATTTTCCAAGCTCTTCGTCGTTCCTCACAGCTAGCAAAACGTGCCTCGGAATTATCCTGTTCTTCTTGTTGTCCCGAGCCGCATTCCCTGCCAATTCCAGAACCTGAACAACAACAACAACAATGTCTAAAGCTTTCAATAATCACATTTCATGAACCCTAATTTCATTTCTATGCAAAAATCTCCCACATTGAGATCAAACCATCAGAAATCCCCAAATCAACCAGGCCCCGACCCTCAATTTTCAACCGATAACATTTTGATTCAATTTCAATTCAACTGATCAATTAACCAACAGATTGCGGCGAATTCCAAACCCTAGAAGCTTTGCGAAATCATGTTCATACCTCAGCAGCAAGGTACTCTAGCACGGCGGCCAAGTAGACCGGAGCACCAGTCCCGACGCGCTGCGCATATCTTCCCTTCTTCAAGTACCTGCCGATTCTTCCGACGGGGAATTGGAGCCCGGCCTTCACGGACCTCGAGACGGGCTTCTTCTTGGGGCCACCTCCCTTCCTACCTCCGGCACCCTTCTTCACTTTTCCACCGGCGTCCATGGCTGATAATCTAAACTCGAACTTGTTTGGTCTCGGTTTGACCTCCTAGAGAGAGAAAGTTGGATGGAGAAAGAGATCGACTGTGTGACGCAGAAAGGGGCGAGGGAGATGGATTATTTGGGTAGCGTTGAAGCACCGTTTTATAGAAGTGGATTTGTGAGATGTAAAGCGAGCCATGCTTCTAGCGGATGCGGAATGGGCCTGGGGACATCGTGTGCGTCTTTTGGCCGTTGGATTCAAGCGCTTATCAACGGTTGTAAAGCGCTGTCTCGCGATCCGCATCAGAGGAGACTGGCCAATAGGAGATTGAGATTTATCTTTGCGAGCGCGTTGTTTTCAGTTTCCCGCTGCAAAAAAGTTTTCATTTCGCAAAGGCTGGAATTTGTGGCCTTGTGATCCAATTGCCAAATACAAAATTCAAAATTATATTGTTTTTTTAATATATCAAAGGGTAGGAAATTTTGTAATAAATATGAAAATTATAGGCTTTCCAAAAAAATATGAAAATAATGGAGAAAAGTATATGAACAGTTGTGGTAACCCTAAATTTGTATTTTTTGGTTTAATTTCATAAATTAATAGAAGGTTAATATTAAATTCTGTAACTTTTATAAATGTCCTCAAATTATTTTATCTTTTTTTTTTTTTGGAATGATATTGGATCTTGTGTTAAGTTGTCCAAAATTATTATTATAATCAATAAAATGTAATAGAGATGAAAATGAGATAAATTGTTTGTAGAAATATGTCACTATTAATATCCTCGTGCAAAGTGAGCGAAAGAAATGTAATTAATGTCAAGTTATTTACACCCTCGTTTTTGTGCCACATTTTCTCCTTACGCTCGGTTTGGTACGAGAGATAAAAAGCATAAAGGATAGAGTGAGTTAGAGAAATAAAGAATATGAAAAATGGAGAAAATCATAGTAATTTTTTATATTGTTTGATAGGAGGAAGGGATAGTTAGAATGATGGATAATAGGTATTTGCCTAATTGCTATTTTGCACATTGTACTATTTGTTAATAATTTTTTTAAAAAATAAAATAATCTTTTTTATTTAAATTTAGGTGGATTGGTTAGAACCCTCCATCAATTAAAGGATCCAAATTGGTGGGCACGAAGGGAGAAGCTCTCCCTCCATGTCTCGTCTCCCTTCTCTATTCTCTCCAACCAAACAAGAGATTCATCCACTCTCCCCAGCACTTTTGCTCCACTGCTCTTCTCCTCCTACCAAACATAGTGTTAGTTTTTTTACCAAAGTTGGAAAGATTAAAAAGGTGTTTAGCAAAATCAATTCGAACAAAAAACTTTTGGTTGCTACAATATAAATATCTCACATACTATAATGACCTAAAAAAAACTACAAAATAAAGGTCTCAAATAATGTACAATTCTAGCCATATTTCTCAAACACCTTATAAAAAGTCTAGCCTCACAGACTTTCTATTTCTTTCGTTTCTAATTCCTTTTTATCAAACAACCTAATACCCACTTTTTCATCATAAATCATTCAATAATTTATTTTCTTCCACTTTTTTGCTCTATTAAACAAAGCATTATTCTGTGTTTAGTATTAGCGAAAAATAGATAGCAATGTTGGACGAGGCATTTAGAAAAATAATAGGCCCTCACCTATTACCAATCAACTAAGTTTTATGGTTTATCAATGGCGATAAAACTGACAAAGGTTTGGATGATTTCAGGGTTTCTAATATGGTGTTTGGAAACATGATATGGGCTATAAGTTTGAATTGACCCAACAATTCAGATTTATGAAAGAAAATTGGCCTGTTAGGTCACAAGTTTGAGCAAAAATTTAAAAATTTTTGCGAGAAAATATATTGTAACAAAATGGTTCAAATTATGATTCGAACCTACAAAAAAAATAGGCCAACATTATAGTAAAATTAGTTTAAACCGAAACTGTTTTATTTAAACTAGTAGATGTTTCAAAGCTTGGCCTTGAAGAATTTTGGATGTGAATTTGATGTTTACAAACTTAGCAAACGATTGGAAAAGGCTTCGTTCTTTTGTCCTTATAGAGTGAGATGACTTTAGTTACTCCGAGGGATTAGGTTTTTTTTTTTTTTAAAGGAAAAAACGTATCATGGGCTCTGGAGTGCAATCGTTACATTATATTCCTCATAGTTTCAAGCTGTTTGTGATTTTCATGCGTGAAGCACAAGCAATCAAAAAATAACGCGATTTCATACAACTAAACTAATTCTAGTTAAAATTCTCCATCACTCGTCCATTATCAGCCAAATAAAAGCCTAAGCCCTCCAAGTGGGATTAAAACCAACTTAAGCTAAAACTAAATATGCTCGTGTAATAAAGCTCACCAAATCACAAGTTACAAGGGTTCTCCAATGTGTGACTTGGGTCCTCAAATGAAGCTTTTTCGTGTTATGAGACAACACATTGGGCTCGGGCCTTAGCAAAAGTTCTTGTACAAAAAATGGGTATCAGCACTTAACATCGTGTTTTTAAAAAAAAAAAAGAAAAAGAAAAAGAATACTTACAGAGTGTTTGAGAGAGTAATTTAAACTATCAGTTTGAGTTTGAGAACTGTAGCATATAAGAGCTTTACACTGTAGCTTTTTATTGTAGTATATAAGAACCTTATGCTATTTACAGTTCAAACTATTGGTTTAAACTACTATTCTAAACATCCTTTTTTAATATTATTCACAAGTTTCTATGATCAAATAAAATAGGACAGCTATGATCAAACACGTAGACAAGCTCTACTAAGTTTGTCTTCCAAAAATTAAGTGGAGAAAATATTTGTAAATCCTTCAGCTCGTGCTTTTATTTTGTGAAAGATTTGAAAAAAAAAATCATGCATTTACATTGAGCTAATATTGTTTGAGAGCCGGTGTTTTAGGTTTTTAGTGTTAAATTATGTTTTAAATTGTTCTTTATCAATGCCTCCCTTCATTGCCCATTGCGGGAAACAAGTACTTAAGTCTCCAACCTCGTTATTATGAACTTATATATATTATGTAATCATAGTTATTTTACATATTTGAAAAATAAGGTTCTTTATGAACGAGCATTCATAGCATATCGTGGTCCAATTCAACGTAGTATAAAATATATTAAAGTGTTTAATATCATAAATAAAGACAATATCTACATATAAGATTGTAACACCTGGAATTTAATTAAATAAGGTTAGCATGTAAATGATGGATTAGTATACTTTAATATGATTTAAATTTAATCTAAACATTTTGTGGTGCATTTTAAATTTGTCTCACCTTTAGTTATTTTTATTTGTTATTTTGAATTTTTAAACAAAAAAATTTGTCAAATTACCGAATATGTCCTTTTTGGAAAACTGTGTATTGAAACACGGTTTTCACTTTGCAAACGTCACTCTCTTTCTCTATTTAATCACCTCTCCACCTCATCTTCTCTCCCTCACTCTCTCCCAGCACATTCTCTCTCTCTTCCTCTCTTCTTCGTTTCTTTTCTCTCTCTTTCGTTTTTGTTTTCAAAATTTCAAGCTCAAGCCTCGATTTTTTGCCAGTTTGGAGGTCAAGAAGCAAGATTTGGCCTCCATAAACCTGATTTCAAGCTAGGATTTAAGATTAGTTAACTAAACTTTCAAAATTTTAAACTTTTTTCCAAAGTCTCTAAATTTCTTTATATGTTGAAATTTGAGTTTCTAAAGCTTAGGAAACCTTCAATCTAAGTTAGTAGAGCTTAAATTATTTAGAATCTAGGCTTGATATCATGAAAATTGGGTTAAATTACATTTTTGCCTTTTTCTCCATTTTTGGATTTATTCAAAAATCTTTATGTAAATATTATTTAAAGTTATTTAAAAGTATTCTAGTGTATTTTTCTATCATCTATGAACATTACTCATTATTGAGAATTGAGAAAAACAGGTTTAAAATGAAATTTTGGATTTGGGGAGGCCGAGACTCAAAGTTTTAGGTCCTTATATTTTATTAATTCGACAGGCCGAACCTGGGCCAGTCTAGCAGGCCGGTGCTGCATGGCGGGCAAGCTGAATTGTGAAGTTCGGCAGGCTAGACAGAGAAGTTCGGCAGGCCAACTAGATTTTATGGCATTTTGCTATTTTTCACCCGTTTTTTACCATTTAAAACGTAGATAAAGGTTTTAACCTCATGCTATGATTTTGTGACCTTTAGAGACATACTAAGACACCATGAAATAGCATAGTATTATAGAATACTCTAAGTTAGATATTGATAAAGCTTAGTTTACTTTTAAGGTTGATCGTGGTTCCGTAGAGCTAACGTATGACGGGTCGAGACTACGGTGTTGGGTCTTGATGCAGAGTATCGAGGTAGAACTTCTACCCCTTATTTGGTAGCCAGGTTTTTAAATAGTTTTGGCCTTAAAGATTCTTTCAAAATGTTTTCAATAAATGACAAGATGTTCTAAATATTTTCAAAGAGGGCCTTTAACACAAAAAGACTTATTGCCAAGTGATTTCTTTCAAATTGATTTTTAAGGAATGATTAGAATGAACATCTTAGTATTTTTTATTTCTTGCAGAAGAATGCATGATCATAATGAATCAAATAATTAACGTAATGAGAATATCTAGTAAAAAGGAACATAATAATCATAAGATACCATACGTGATGACTAGCACCATCTGAAATGATAAACTAGAGCATGATGCCATACATAGAGATCGGGTCGTGGAGAGTGCTACCTTGGGGGTAGGTCCAAAAACCCAACTGGGCCACTACGGTGGTGATATTATGGCTTTGCCAGAGAATAAATAATAAAAAATAATTCCAGATAAATAGGGATTCTAAAGATAATGATGAATTTTAATACGTTTTATTTATCTTTTCTGAAATTTTATGAATTATTTTCAAATATGAGAATTTATGTTTAGAACTAATGTTTTTAAACCTAGTCCTACTGAACCTTCTGCTCACTTTTCTTTATTTATTTTAAAAACCTTTCCCCTTAGATGGATTGCAGCTTAGGATCGATTGGGAGGCAATAAGACAAACACGTAAGTTGTAGGAATTCTGTTTTAGTTATTTATTCATTTTAATCCAGTCATGAATTACTTAAATTTTTACCTTTTATATTGGACTGTGATTGTAATATTTTATTGTCGATACCATATGTGTGCACTAAAGTGGGTCTAGTGGGGCCTAGCTTATGTTCTTCTATCTTTGTTTTTTTATTTTATGATTAACTGTTTCAACATAACGATAATTGCGTTAGACAGTTTTTAAACTTTCACGTTTTTTCAAAATACCCCAAAATATTTAATTGGTGTTTTTAATAAAAAATTTTAGTTTAATTAACTTAATTAATCCACCACATCACCTCCCGTACTTCAGAGCGTGACAAAGATCATTATATTATAACCGAAGATAGACAACAATACAATTTTATCAAAATAAAGCTGTCAACTTTATTTCTTATCATCAACTGATAATTTAAGGGATAAATGCATTAATGTCTTTAAAATAGGGACCTTATGTTAATTTGCCCTACATTTTTTCAAAAAAGTTCATTGCACCCCTTAATTACATAAAAGTCATTCAAATGGTGCATTTGTACATATTCATCTATAACACCAACAAAAGTTGATGTAACACAAAACAATTTCATAAATATCCCTAAACTATTATAAAGGTATTTGAAAAGTGTTTGTTGGAATTGAAAATTGTATCGTACGAGTGTTGGAAACAAAGTGCGCAGCGGAATTTTAAAAATTTTTCATCAGAGTATTTTCCAAAACACAAGTTTGACATGTTATATGTATAAATTAAACAGATCTTACTAACCTCAGTATGCCGAAGAACCTCCGCGACCTGTGTAGAGAAGTAACGTTCCAGAAGAGCCTCAACCAACTGGTCTTCTTTGCTATTCTCTATCCACAACCGGAGTGAGTGTGGGCTCACACGTACAGCTCTTCCACCGGTGACTCTCCTTCCAACCAATAGAGAGAACCCAAAGCTAGTGTTCGTGATTTATGAACAAAAGCTCTCAGGGAGTTTTTAGATGCTCACTAGAAGAGTATCACTCTTAATCTCTCAAATTGATCTGAGTAAATCATTAGACTCACTCCCTTTTTATACCTATTGGTCCTTGGGGTCAGTCCATATCAGATTAGGTCTCAAAAATCGAAATTGAATCAAGTTCGGATCAATATCTGATAAGATACGCGTGAAAAACGCGTAATCTTAGCTGTCGCGGTCGGCATGCCGAACTGTGAGATAGGCAGGCCGAACTGGCCAGTTCGGCAGGCCGAACACGTCATCCGGCATGCCGAACTGCCGAGAAAAAATCTCCGCGAATCTTTTATTTTCCACCCGAGATTCTAAAGGATAAAGTCTCAGTTTTGATTCAAATAGCCCAATAGAAAAGATATCTGATCAAAACAAACTTTATCAAGATAATCTCTAAGAAAATAAATCAATTCACAATAATTCTACAAGTTTATCTTGTTCTAATTGTCCAAAATTAAAACAACCGATAAACAGACAAGAATTATCCGAACGCCATAATTCAACAAGTTCATCTTGAACTAATTTCTTACATAATTAATTCAACCGATAAACAGACATGAATTATTTGATTCTTATAAATTTTAAACCAATCTGATAAATCCGACATAAGTCACCAATTATTGGAAAAGCACGCCGTGTCGTTACAGGATTTTGTGAGCTAGCAAAGGGGACCAAAATGGACCTATAAAGTTCAAGCTCATGATAACTATGAAACCCAATATCCCAGATATACATTTCACAATTATCAACTCCAACGCTACTCCACTAAAAGCTTGGAGCTGCACTCTCGAACTTTATAGAATTACGAAGCTCGTGTAGCTAAGTCTCCATGACATATCATAGTGTATCGCATCCCCATATGATCATCCATAATCGGCTTAAGGACAAGTTCTGTCTTACCTTCCCGATTATTTTTATCTTACGTTCCATTGTCTCACCATTAGAAAACTTACCATCCAAAGATAGTATACCATTCGGTTACACCTATGTATCCAAATGGTTGAGCGCTCCAGTTTTCCAATTACAGGACAACGCATATAAGAGGATATCATTACTCCTAAAGAGGAGCTATGGATTCCATATCTATGAATAACAAGTCTACGCTACCAAGAGTCATGCCTCCAACGTACCGGCATGCATGCCACTATAGAGATGTGGGAGTCACCCATTGGTACATCAAAAGACACAAGTCGAGACAACGGGCCCATTATTCATCTCAGGATTAAGATACAATACAAATGATTGTCTAAAGTGAATCGATTTGACAAGACAGAATTATTAATCCAAATCAATTCACTTTATGTCCCGATCCAACACATCGTCACCTATGACAATGCGCTAATGTTTCTATTCACGGAGTCCAACTCCGATGGCCAAGACAAACCATCTCCCAAAAGGGATATAGACAACATAACAATCTTTACATGAATAAAGCGCCCAACTTTATTCCCTCGATTGCGGATCATATATTTTAGACCATCACCTTAAGAGTCGTGTCTACCGCATAATCATCCCATCATATGCCCAACTCTTAAGGTTTAGATTGACAGTCTCAGACTACTGTTTGCTTATCATACATTCAACGAATATGAACGTAAAGAGGACAATATTTGGTATGAATAAATTCTTTATTGATAAAAATGTCTCCAAAAACGTATTACATTTTTACTCCTTAGAGCATACATGTCTAACAATCTCCCACTTGCACTAAGTGAGTAAATACTGCAAATTTCGCATCCCCATAGCTTCCACATGCCTTTCGAAGACTCTCCCAGAAAGTGTCTTCGTAAATGGATCAGCTAAATTGTCCTCTGACGCGATCTTGCACACCGTGACATGCCCGCTCTCAACGAAGTCCTTTATCACATGATACTTCCGATCAATATGCTTACTCTTCTTGTGAAATCTTGGTTCCTTAGCATTAGCTACCGCCGCACTGTTATCACAGTACAGTGATACCGCTTTATCCATACCAGGAACTACCTCAAGATCCCCAAGGAACTTGCGGAGCCACACTGCTTCTTTCGAAGCATCACTAGCCGCCACATACTCGGCCTCCATCGTTGAATCCGAAGTGCAATCTTGCTTCGCACTTCTCCAACTGATGGCACCGCCACCTAGAGTAAACACAAACCCTGAAGTCGATTTCCTAGAATCCAGGCAGGATTGAAAATCCGTATCAGTGTATCCTAGAGGAGTTAAATCCTCACCCGAATACACAAGCATATACTCACGAGTCCTTCTCAGGTACTTGAAAATATGCTTTACCGCAACCCAATGGTTTGGTCCTGGATCCGCCTGAAATCGACTCACAATCCCGACCGCATAGCTAATATCTGGTCGAGTGCAAAGCATGGCATACATGAGACTACCTACTGCCGAAGCATAAGGCACCTTCTTCATGTATTCTCTTTCTTCATAAGACTTTGGAGAGTCTTTCTTAGAAAGAGTAATTCCAGACCTAGATGGTTGCCCACCTTTCTTGGAATCCTGCATTGCAAACCTCCTGAGAATTTTATCTATGTACCCGGCCTGTGACAAAGCTATCATTTTGTTCTTCCTATCCCGAAAGATCTGGATACCGAGAACAAAATTAGCCTCACCCAAGTCCTTCATGTCAAACTGCTTGGTCAACCATAATTTGACCGATGACAATGCCCCATCGTCATTGCCAATTAGCAGAATGTCATCTACATAGAGTAGTAGAAAAACCACCTTCCCATTCTTAATGTGTTTGTAAACACATGGTTCATCCACATTTTGTGAGAACCCATAAGTCTTGATCACTTGATCAAATCTTATGTTCCAAGAACGAGAAGCCTGCTTAAGTCCATAAATAGACTTTAGCAACTTACAAACCTTACCCTCTTGACCCGTGACCTTGAACCCGTCTGGTTGTTCCATATAAATGGACTCATCAAGATAGCCATTCAGAAAAGCCGTCTTGACATCCATCTGCCAAATCTCGTAGTCGAGAGCGGCAGCTATGGACAAGAGAATCCGGATGGACTTAAGCATGGCTACAGGCGAAAAGGTTTCCTCATAATCGATTCCTTCCTTTTGCGTATAACCCTTAGCTACCAGTCTAGCCTTAAAGGTTTCGACCTTTCCATCCACTCCTCTTTTCCTCTTGTAGATCCACTTACACCCTATGGGTTTTACCCCTTCGGGAAGATCCACAAGCTCCCAGACCCGATTAGTCTCCATAGACTTCATCTCAATGTTCATGGCCTCTGTCCAGAGTCTTGAATCAACATCCTCCATAGCTTCTGCGTAAGTATAAGGATCCCTGTCTTGTTCATCCGGTTCAGCCAAAAAGACCTCCCCATTGAACATATACCTCTCAGGTTGACGCCCGATCCTCCCACTACGCCGAAGCCCCTGAGGTTGTTGTTCAGGTTTGTTTGGTTTTTCTACACCGATCGGAATGGTTTCGTTCGGAACCTCTGGAGTAAACGGATTACCCCTCAACTCCTCAAGCACCACTTTGCTTTGAGGTTTAAAGTCGTTCATGTAACTCTCCTCAAGGAAAGTCGCATTAGTTGAAACCACGACTTTATTTTCCTTTGGGTTATAAAAATAACCCCCTTTAGTCCCTTTTGGATATCCTACAAACACGCAAACTTCTGAACGTGCTTCCAACTTATTCGGATCCTTAAACAGGACATGAGCTGGACATCCCCATATGCGAATATGGTTTAAGGATGTCTTCCGTCTTGTCCACAACTCGTGAGGAGTTTTAGGGACCGATTTTGAAGGCACATTGTTCAAAAGATAACATGCGGTTTGTAGTGCATATCCCCAAAAGGATAAAGGCAATGATGAATAACTCATCATGGACCGAATCATGTCCAACAAAGTCCTATTCCTTCTCTCTGCTACGCCATTCTGCTGCGGAGTGCCCGGCGCAGTCAAATGGGATAAAATCCCATTCTCTAACAAGTGTCCCAAGAACTCATCAGAAAGGTATTCCCCACCTCGATCAGATCGAAGTGCCTTTATGGGTCTACCCAATTGCTTTTCCACTTCAGCCCGAAACTCCCTGAATTTATCATAAGTTTCGCTTTTGTGGTGCATTAGGTACACATACCCATATCTAGAGTAATCGTCAATAAAAGTAACGAAGTACTCATACCCTCCTCGTGCCCGGATGTTCATCGGTCCGCAAACATCACTATGCACAAGTTCTAGAACCCCTTCGGCCCTATTGCCCTTAGACCCGTATGGTCTTTTGGTCATTTTACCCTCCAAACAAGACTCACATTGAGGTATAGATTCCACCTTTAAGTGACTTAAAGGTCCATCCCTTACCAACCTTTGAATCCTATTCAGGTTAATATGGCCAAGGCGCAAATGCCAAAGATAAGTCTTATTAGAGTGAGAAGTTTTAAGTCTTTTTGAGTCATTATCATTTATCTCAGCATTAAGCAATAAGTCCATCTTAGGTTTGATAAAATATAGATTATTTTGCATCCATCCAGAACAGATAAAAGATTTGTTTTTACGAATCACCACTTTTTCATTAAAAGATACCACGTAGGAGTCTTTAAATAAAGAAGATACAGAAATTAAATTCCTTTTAAATTTAGGAACATAAAAACAATCTCGCAAAATTAAACTCCTATAATTATCAAAATAAAGATGGACATCTCCCACTGCTTCCGCTGAGACCAAGGATCCATCGCCCATCCGAAGCGTTAAGTCTTCACGAAGTAGACTTCTCGTTTCTTTGAATCCCTGCAGAGAAACACAAACATGATTAGTTGCACCGGAATCTATGACCCAAATGTCACTGGATTCCTCAACCAAACAAGTTTCTAAATAAAGAAGATCACACCTACCTCCCTTGGAAAGGAAGTCCTTGCAATGCTTCTTTATATGCCCGACCTTACCACAAAAGAAGCACTTAAGCTTCTTTGGGTTCTTCTTCTTCTTCTTCTTGCTCTTGGTAGCAATAGGAATAGAAGACTTCCCACTCTTGGCCCGTTGTTTCTTTCCATTCCCAGAGTTAGGATTGGAACCAGAAGCAGCTACCATATTGGCCTCTCCACCAGCAGGAGACTCCCTGATCAGCAGTTCAAACTCTTGTAACTGTTTCATCAGTTCTGTCAAGGTCATATCCCGTCTATTGCTTAGATTAAAAGTAGCTCTAAACGGAATAAATTCCTTAGACAGAGTCTCAAAGACCATAGTCATCTGAGTTTCAGCATCGATGTCGGCTCCATTGGTTTGAGCCTCAGCGAGGTAACCCATGACCAACATCATGTGCTCCTTTACAGATGTCCCCGGTCTCTGTCTACAGTTTAAGAGTTTCCGAAGCGCCCCTTGCCGCTTTGTTATGGCCTGGCCTCCAAACATGTCCTCAAGATTATCCAAGATCTGCTTCGCAGTCTCATAATCCTGATGTTGAGCCTGCAGCACGTTATTCATGCTAGCCATAACATAGCAGCGGGCCTGATCATTAGCATCTTTCCAGCGTTCGTACGCTTGGAATTGCTCATTACTTGAGTCTCCCGTAGGCTCGGGAGGACAAGGAGTTGTCAGTACATATTTCAGTTTCTCAAAGGATAGGACGATGTCCAGGTTCCGTTTCCAATCATTATAGTTCTCACCGGTTAATTGGTTTTTGTCAAGTATCGATGATAAAGCGTTTTTAGACATTTTCAATCTACAATAAAGAATCATATACCAAACATAAGCAAACATATTTAATAATTTAGTAAGATAACACAATCATGTAAAATCATACAAATGTGTTTATGTGTCAAAACCTTGAAAATATCACAACCTTACAACGATAATTCCCAACTCAGAATTCAACAAGCTCCTAGGGGAGTCATGCCAAATTCAATCAGGAACACGGATCCCCTCCTGATTAATATATGCCATCCAGGACCCGTATGATCCAGCATATACTAATAATCGTTTCTTTGGCCATTAATTTTATTAACAGAGCTCCTAGGGGAGGTTAATAATAAAATTAACGTGAGTGTATAACCACCGTTTTAATATTTTATCCATGATTTATAATCACCACCTAGGGGTGTGCAACCATAAATCATACTAAAATACCTTATCCTTTTAGAGATCCAATCTGGTACATAATAGAAATCCCTTCCTAGGGGTTGGGACCATCATGTTCTTCCTATGGACCAACGATGGAGGCCTTAGGTTCTCTCTTCGAAAACCTTCTCCCACTCAATCTTTTGAAGTCAAGGTTTTATTTTAAAATTATGCATGAACAATTTTAATATGAGCGGCACTCCCTATTCTATATGACATGTTATCAATATACATGGTAAATCATATTATAATGCAGACAAGCAAAGCAATCAAGCAAAGCTACAAGCATAATAATAATAACCGTAATATTATGGTTCCACCCTAGAGAATAGAAAAACTAAGATTACAAGAGAATAATCGAGACATTTATCGATTCTTCATCCTTGAATCCTCAAGCTGTATCCTTCTTCATGTAATATCCATCTTCAAGTCCTCAATCCCGTATGAATCGAACACTTCATATTTCCGGTCATATCCAAATTTAATGTTTCTCAGAATCGTCCCAAAAATAAAATTAAAACTGCACCAAAAATTGCACCTTTTCTGGACACCTGGATGCTCTTTGTCGGTAGGCCGATCTAGGTGATCGGTCTGCCGATCATGGTGGTTCGGCCTGCCGAACATGAAGGTTCGGCCTGCCGGCAGAGCACCAAAATTTCTGCCCCACTGTCGGCCTGCCGGACCGTACGTCCGGCCTGCCGATCTGTGACCTTCGGCCTGCCGAACTGTGAGGTCCGGCATGCCGACCGAGCAGAAAACACTCAATCCAGAAAATACAATTTTAATGCAATTCATCAATTTTATTTTCAACAATTCAAAAACACAAAATTAGAGACTCAGGAAATACCTGGAGGCGCCATCATCTATCTTCAAGATCCGACTTCTCGTTCCGTCTTCTCCGAATAATTATTTAATTACAAAATTCTTACAAATTAAATAATAATTCCTAGACGGAGATGATAGTCCGCCATCTAATTACATGAAAAACTTAGATACACATTCTAACCTCTAAGGAACCATAACCGGTATTAATTAATTAATAAATAATTAAACAACAATTTAATCAACCATAATTAATTAATAAACATCCACCATATAATCCATGACAACATATATATTATATAGAAACCTAGAGTGCCATCTCTCTATAAAATTTAATTCAAGCATTGGAGAGATTAAGATCACAAAATTTATGCATATAACATGATCACAAACTTGCAAATTTATGTAAAAACCTCGGCTCTGATACCAATTGTTGGAAACAAAGTGCGCAGCGGAATTTTAAAAATTTTTCATCAGAGTATTTTCCAAAACACAAGTTTGACATGTTATATGTATAAATTAAACAGATCTTACTAACCTCAGTATGCCGAAGAACCTCCGCGACCTGTGTAGAGAAGTAACGTTCCAGAAGAGCCTCAACCAACTGGTCTTCTTTGCTATTCTCTATCCACAACCGGAGTGAGTGTGGGCTCACACGTACAGCTCTTCCACCGGTGACTCTCCTTCCAACCAATAGAGAGAACCCAAAGCTAGTGTTCGTGATTTATGAACAAAAGCTCTCAGGGAGTTTTTAGATGCTCACTAGAAGAGTATCACTCTTAATCTCTCAAATTGATCTGAGTAAATCATTAGACTCACTCCCTTTTTATACCTATTGGTCCTTGGGGTCAGTCCATATCAGATTAGGTCTCAAAAATCGAAATTGAATCAAGTTCGGATCAATATCTGATAAGATACGCGTGAAAAACGCGTAATCTTAGCTGTCGCGGTCGGCATGCCGAACTGTGAGATAGGCAGGCCGAACTGGCCAGTTCGGCAGGCCGAACACGTCATCCGGCATGCCGAACTGCCGAGAAAAAATCTCCGCGAATCTTTTATTTTCCACCCGAGATTCTAAAGGATAAAGTCTCAGTTTTGATTCAAATAGCCCAATAGAAAAGATATCTGATCAAAACAAACTTTATCAAGATAATCTCTAAGAAAATAAATCAATTCACAATAATTCTACAAGTTTATCTTGTTCTAATTGTCCAAAATTAAAACAACCGATAAACAGACAAGAATTATCCGAACGCCATAATTCAACAAGTTCATCTTGAACTAATTTCTTACATAATTAATTCAACCGATAAACAGACATGAATTATTTGATTCTTATAAATTTTAAACCAATCTGATAAATCCGACATAAGTCACCAATTATTGGAAAAGCACGCCGTGTCGTTACAGGATTTTGTGAGCTAGCAAAGGGGACCAAAATGGACCTATAAAGTTCAAGCTCATGATAACTATGAAACCCAATATCCCAGATATACATTTCACAATTATCAACTCCAACGCTACTCCACTAAAAGCTTGGAGCTGCACTCTCGAACTTTATAGAATTACGAAGCTCGTGTAGCTAAGTCTCCATGACATATCATAGTGTATCGCATCCCCATATGATCATCCATAATCGGCTTAAGGACAAGTTCTGTCTTACCTTCCCGATTATTTTTATCTTACGTTCCATTGTCTCACCATTAGAAAACTTACCATCCAAAGATAGTATACCATTCGGTTACACCTATGTATCCAAATGGTTGAGCGCTCCAGTTTTCCAATTACAGGACAACGCATATAAGAGGATATCATTACTCCTAAAGAGGAGCTATGGATTCCATATCTATGAATAACAAGTCTACGCTACCAAGAGTCATGCCTCCAACGTACCGGCATGCATGCCACTATAGAGATGTGGGAGTCACCCATTGGTACATCAAAAGACACAAGTCGAGACAACGGGCCCATTATTCATCTCAGGATTAAGATACAATACAAATGATTGTCTAAAGTGAATCGATTTGACAAGACAGAATTATTAATCCAAATCAATTCACTTTATGTCCCGATCCAACACATCGTCACCTATGACAATGCGCTAATGTTTCTATTCACGGAGTCCAACTCCGATGGCCAAGACAAACCATCTCCCAAAAGGGATATAGACAACATAACAATCTTTACATGAATAAAGCGCCCAACTTTATTCCCTCGATTGCGGATCATATATTTTAGACCATCACCTTAAGAGTCGTGTCTACCGCATAATCATCCCATCATATGCCCAACTCTTAAGGTTTAGATTGACAGTCTCAGACTACTGTTTGCTTATCATACATTCAACGAATATGAACGTAAAGAGGACAATATTTGGTATGAATAAATTCTTTATTGATAAAAATGTCTCCAAAAACGTATTACATTTTTACTCCTTAGAGCATACATGTCTAACAACGAGAGCTTTATATTATAGCTTACTTTTTTTTAAATCACTGTAGCATGCGAGAGCTTTACACTATAGCAACTAAAAGTTTTGTTTAAAATTGATTTTGCCAAACACCACATATGTAAATTGCCATCCATTTTTTAACAGAAGTTATTGCAACTGCTTAACTGTATAAAAATGTTTTAGACGTTGTTTCCATCCAAATTTGTCTATAAAACAAATAGAATGGTTGACATATAATATGTTCAAAATAGGTTAAATGAAGAGCATTTTGGTAAAATTGCTTCAAGTAGGTTTGAATTCCACTTTCAAATCCTAATCAAGAATGTAAATATTACTAAAAAATATAAAAAAATAGTTAAAAAGGTTATTTTAAGGAGAGAGAGAGAGAAAAAAAAAAGACTCACACCTTTTACCCTAAGGCATGATAAGGACAAAAAAGACTCCTCCCATCGCTCAGCCTGAATAACCCTACCCCCACCACTGCTACAAAGAGGTGTCATAGGCTAGTTCGATGAGCAGCGGTTGAGTGGCGGGCGGTTTGGGGGACAATAAATCGCCCAATGATGTAGAAGGGTTAAGCGGGTTAGAGAAGGGTCTAACCATGCAATAGACTTTTTGAGTTAATTTTGTCACTTTTTTTCTTGGTAATTTTTTTAGTAGTAAGGAAACAATAAGTTTAGAATTTTAAACTTATTCATATGTTTGACTAATGATACATCCAATAAAATACAAAGAGCCCGTTTGGAATAGCTTATTTTAAGCTATTTTTGGCTTATTCTTTTTAAAAGTTGTTTATGAGCTTGTTTGGGTAACCCACGAAAAAGTGCTTATGACTTTTATTAGTACTTATTGGAGAAGTTAGACCAAAAGTGCTTATGAAAAAAACACTTATGAAAAAGCTTTTTTAATTGACACTTTTAACCTTATATTTAAGAATAACAAATTAAGAATTCTATCAATATCCTTTAATCACACCACTTTTATAGCAATAACAGCTTTTGACTTATTTACCAAATAAGTTTAAAAGCTCATCTAAATCAAAAAGTATTTTTCTATACATTATTAAAAGACTAATAAAAAAGTCATAGCTTATGACTCTCTTATTCTGCTGCTTAAAAGCAAAAGGTTAAGGTATCCCAAACAAACCAAACAATAACAAAAAGTCTAAAACTACATCAAATCCATACACACGTAGTCCATAGGATACATGATTTAAAGTTCATAGTCTGTAATTTATATAAGATAAACAATGTGAAAGTGAATTTATATTAAATACCCTTTTAAGTCTCTAACTGTTGTTTAAAAAGGACAAAAATATGAAATATGTGTTAAAAAAGGTGGGGGTTGATAGTTTAAACTCACCAATTAATTTTCTAAAACAAACCTCGCACACCAAATCACATTTCATTAACACATTTTGAAAGGTTTCGACAGGGTCATTTAATTTATGCATATACATTTATTATTTTCACCTTGATGTGATATAAAAGGTTGGGAGAAACTTTGAGAGGTTTTTTCTTAAAAAAAAAAGGAATTTTTGAAATCATCAGCCATTTCATTAAATATAAGATTGCTTACATTATTGAATGGATAAGAACTTGGTCATTAAATGTGATGGTTGTCGAGTAAACCACGAGTGTTTTAAAAAATAAAAGAAATTGAAACCGATTGCCACCAAACCACAAGACTAATGGGGGCTTTGGAGGTATAGTGGTATACCACACATTTAAAACCTGGAATGATGAAGGCCAAGGATGACAAAATTTGTAATACTAATAGAGTGTTTGAAAGGAAGGTAAGAACCGTTAGTTAATATCATTTTTATTACAATATATGAGAATTTTATACTGTAATAATTTTTTTATTATTATTATAACATATAAGAGTGTAAGAATTTTACATTGTTCATGACTTTTTTTCAAAAAAAGGTCAATATACCCTTAAAAATTTCAGTTGGTATCCAACGACACTAGCGGGTATCCGGCCAGTGACCAACCGGTAACCACTGAGATACTAGGCGGTTACCGACCAGTCACCGCCGTGAACCAACCGAAAAAAGCTGTCAATGACAGCACCGCCATCCTAAGAGGACAAAGAATCACAAAAAAAACAACAAACATAGATCTAAATTCTACAGAAGAAAATCAACTGATTCAAGAAATTACACAAACATAACAAATACAGATTCAAGAAATTCGATCTGTCCTCAAGGGGAAAATCTCTCTCGTGGAACAGAATTGCGATAGTGGAGATCGGCCGCTACGGTGAGAAATCTCCCCACTTGAAAATTAAATCAAACGGATCTCCCAAAGCGGTGGCCGTTCCTCACAGCATCGACTTGTTTCCGATGAATTTGGATCTCGCGACGCGGTAGCTTTAGTCTCTCTTATCTCCGACGACAATGCAACGTGCAGATCGGCAAAAGAGTCGTAGCGAAGAATAATGGCCACTCTCGGCTGACAGAAGGATAAGGGATAGAGGAAACTACCTCATGGGGAGAGATCTCCCCTTGCGGCTGCGACGAAAACGATCAAGCAAAGGAAATCTCTTCCATGCCCTTGCCGATCTAGATCCCCTTACCGGCGATTGCCCTTACCGCTGTGGTTATTGCACGGATCTAGTCGGCAATTGCCCTTCCCGATGTGAACGGCTCAAAGGGAAAAGGAGGAAGGCTAGGGGAGAGCGAAGCAAGGGAAAATGAGGGCGTATGAAAGAAAAACAAAAAAAAAAAAAACTAATATAAAGCGAGGCTACTTTGGTCCCTTCACTTTAATTTTTATTCTGCCATGTGGCCAGATATTTTTAAAGTGTGATACAAATTAATCTACACCTAAAAGTTGTGCCATTTGGCCTAATTATCCCAAAACCCAACTATGGAAAGGAAACTGGCCTCATCAGTTAAAATCGAACCACCTAAATAAATGATTGCTCGGTTGTCGAAGTAGGTATGTTGCGTTGGTCGGAAGTTGAATCGATCGAGACGTTTATATTTTTTGCTTTTTATATCGACTGGATATACAATGATACGCTTTAAAATTATCTTTAACATATCTATCTATAAATATATAGATAGAGGAAGAATGAGTTTCCCCTTGGTGCAAGAAATGCAGAAAAGTTTATTCCATCTTTTTTTTCTTTTTTTTTTACTTTTTCCTTCTTTTTTCTTTTCTCTCCTTTTTTGCCATTCTTGTCCTTTATTATTCATACATATTTGTTTTTTCATATTTTTTTTATACATGTTTGTTATTTTCTTCTGGTCTTTTATTTATTTTTTAGTAACATACTTAATACATACATGTAAAATGCTTACTTTTTGACTAGTAAAAACAAAAACAAAAACCTTCGCCTCTACCTTTAAAGTTACTGGTATAAGTTGCTAGGTTATTACATGCAAATTTCAAGGTTATTGTCGGTAAATTCCTTGGTTATTATCCGTTGAAATCGACGAAAACCACTAGTGCTGGCTGAAAAACGACTGAGTTTTTCATCCTCAGCTCGATACTCGTTGCTTTTTATTTGAAAAACTCTTTTGAGCCCAACAGAGAAAGAGCCCGACCCCGTCACAGGGGTGGGCCCCACTGATGGGCCCGGTCGGCTCTTAAGAATTGCTCTTTTTGTTTTTATTTTATTTTTAATTTTTCAAATATCAACTCTTTTAGGTCGAAAATAGTCGGAAACCGACCCAAAACCGCAAGTTATGAACCGAGATCCTAAAGGTGAAAGACATATTATTAACAAAATTTTTGTCTGGTCTTCACCATTTGTTTCCCAATTTCAGATTGTGTCGTTTTTCCACAACGTTTATCTCACGGGGCGTCGCACTTGTTATCTCACTTTACCATCCCAAACATTCCATGTCATCACACATTCCATAATCTGCACCACCCCACATGGAAGAATTGTCCCAAGTCCGAACATAAAACAGACACGACGCAATTTTTTTTGCTCAACAAACGACACATAAAATTTGTTTCTAGGTATGTTAGCTTCGACCTTTTTCCTTGGCGAAAGAACGGAAAAAAAACATAGTTGTTGCCTGCCATGTAGGCAGTAGCTGTTTAACCCCATCTTGGACCCAATAGGGACTCGGTGACAAATTCAGACATATTCCGAGGGTAAAATCGTGTTTTCATTGCAAAACCACGCGTCGTTTACTTATTGGACAGACCTACTTCCCTCTCTCAGTTGTCACGCATGAGCAGCATGATGATTATTAGAGGGCGTGGAGCCACCGCATAGCAGCCAGCTTCTCTCGCTATCTCCAAAAAAAAAAAAAAAAAAAAAACCGAAGCAAAAGGAAAGAAGAAAAAATAAAAAAATACAAAAAACGAGAGAATACTTTGCTGTACAAAAAGCCCCAATCTCTCTCTTTATCTTTCTCTCTATATTCTCTGATATCCTCATTTTCCTGTTGTTCAAGATTTTCCACATTTATTTTGGGTTTCGCTGCTGTCGATCTCTACAACCATGGTCAGTTTCCACCTACTTTTGTTTTACTCATTTTTGTTGTTTTTTTGGTTGAAAATTTTCTTTTTTGTGTTTGATCTGCGATGAACTATTTACGTTGTTTTGGAATTGCATAGTTGTAGATCTGCATTTGGATTTCGTTTTCATTTCGGATCGTGTAGATTATGATATGGATTCTTTTAGTCTGAAAGTGATTCTTTTTATTAGAAAAAAGTGCACCGAAGATTTGAGATTGTTTGCACTTAACTCGGATTGTGGATCTTTCGGTGGATTATGCTTTAATTTTTATTTTATTTTTATTTTTTTGCTGGAAGAGGGTTAAAGGTCATTTATTTATGTCTCGGAAATTACTTTTTTTTTCTTCTGCTTAATTTGTCTTATCATCATCGTAGTGAATTTTTTTTTTATTTGAGGTTCCTTTCCTTTGTGATCCCAAACTTGTAGTATTCGAGTTCCTTGGTAACTGTTAAGCATTTGCATACTCAGCACTATTAGTTTTAAAAATAGTATCATTTTTTGAATACTTTTTTTTGGGCCGATCTATAAATAGATTATCTAAATGTTTTAAGTTGTTTTTCATCGTTTGCAGAGTGTAGTGCTGACAATGGGCTCATAAATACCTCTTGCAGCAACACTCTTCTATTAATTTTTTTTTGTGGAAGCTGAGTTTGGCTGCTGATCAAGTTGTTTGTTTTGCGTAATCTCTCAAATGTTGAATAAATTATTTTGCTTAGTTAGTTTTCTTTATTGTTGTTTGATCGCAAGTTTCACATTGGTAGCGTTGGTGCTTGAAATGCATTTGCTATGGTAGAATAATTTACCTTCCTAATAAGAGAAGTGAAATCTCAAACTCCAACTCGTTGGTTGATGAGAAAAAAATCCAGAGGATCAACAGGGATAAAAGAGAATTAGCCCCGAAAATTCTCGCATGGTGTGAGCCAGTCCTATCGAAGTTGTTATTTCCTCAAGGTTTTTTTGATTTGGCGTCTGTTTTTTTTTTTTCCTTTGCCTCTGTTTGATTCTGTTGCAGGCCAATGCAGCATCTGGAATGGCTGTGCATGATGATTGCAAGCTGAAGTTTTTGGAGTTGAAGGCTAAAAGAACATACCGCTTTATTGTGTACAAGATCGAGGAGAAACAAAAGCAGGTAGTCGTGGAGAAACTCGGTGAACCAACTCAAAGCTATGAGGATTTCACTGCAAGCCTTCCTGCTGATGAATGTCGATACGCTGTCTATGACTTCGACTTTGTGACCGAAGAGAATTGCCAGAAGAGCAGGATCTTTTTCATTGCCTGGTAAATATTATTGGGAACACTCAACTAATTCTTTGTGTGTCTCTGTACGTGAGCTTTTGGTCTCTGATGAATTTCAATTATATTTCAACTGTTTTTACAAAGGTCTCCAGATACATCAAGGGTGAGGAGCAAAATGATTTATGCAAGCTCCAAGGACAGATTCAAGAGAGAACTGGATGGTATTCAAGTAGAGCTGCAGGCTACCGACCCGACTGAGATGGGACTCGATGTTATCAAAAGTCGTGCCAGCTAAGAAGTCTCTGGTGTCTACACTGGCGATATCATATGGTCTCTCCGTGCTTAAGTGAAATGTTAATAGTTTGTGGGGCTGTAATGCTGACTGAATTATGATATTGGTTTGTTGTTCAAGTTTTACCTCACAGTCTTGTCTTCATCGAGAACATTTTAGTGATCTCACTTTCTATCTTGTGATTTGATGTGGAGAAACTTATGGAAGAGCTTTGGGATGTCTTCTAATAGTCATGTCCACTAGCTTAGGCGTATCGCCTTCTGAGGATAGAAAACACTTCGGTTTGTTTTTGCAACTTTTGGGAATGGATGTTTTACCTTTTTTACCTGGCATGTCAAGCCATTACCGTTTGATTTCATCTACTGATGTCATACGTCGTTTTGGTACTTCGACATGATTTGTCATTTATATTTGAGATCTTTGTGCGCTGAAATTACATTGAACTATCTAATGAGGCCCGCTTCTCTGATCGATGTAGTGTTGAATGGTTGTAACGGGCCAGTACAATGGCCTGTCCTCCAAGTGTTAAAGACAATCATATATTTACAGAGAAGGAACAATAATGGTACCGAAAACAAATTCACCTGGGAAAGACTGACATCTTTACTTGGTGATAAAAGTCTAATCTGCATAGATTGGCAGGCCAACTGAGCTAGATCAATTAAATCATTTGTAAGAACATTTACTGAGGAGTATGTAACCCTGATAGAAAACTTAAAATGAAAGCCCCAAGGGGAACACGGTTTTGGAGGGCTTATTTGAAGCGCTAATTAACATCCAGATAAATTAAAAAAAAAAAAAAAAAAATCTCGGCTGTTGTCGCTCATTCCACTTTCATCAAATCCTACCTTACAAGATCGAATTAATGTACAAAAATTCGCCGACGGAATAGTTTCAACCATCTTCTCTGATATGAAGGTCATGAAAATGGCTTGGTTCTCTATCGGACATATGTAATAGAGATGAATGTCTAGCTACCGGAGGGCTGTCCTGTGTTTGCCAAGCACTTTCCATCAATGAGTGATCTATATGTAAATCGATTTGGCTTCAACCCTCTTCTCATCATGTCATCACGCAATTCAAATGCCTTGTTCAGCTCTCCAGTGACACAGCAACCATATATCAAAAAGTTATACGCCAATGCATCAGGCTTCAAACCCTTATCTAGCATGGTATCCCAGAGTCTGGTAGCTTCCTGCAAATTGCCCCTTTTACAGTACTCGTAGATAAGGGTGGAGTAGGTGATGCAATCCGGAAAAATACCGTTGTTTGTCATCCCAATCAGGAGCTCAAAAGCCTCCTCAAATTTACCCATTTTGCAGAAACCGTGAATGAGTATGTTATATGTTACAGTGTTAGCTAAAAGCCCTTCAAGCAAGGCCTTGTGCAGCTGTAGAGCTTTCTCCATATTTCCTTCATTGCTAAGGCGGTCTAAAAAACAACCATATGTTACGTGATTGGGAGGAAAATCGCCAATCAGCATCTCCTCACAAAGAAGCTCCGCTTGATTTGTATATCCTGCCTTGCATAATCCATGTATTAAAGCGGTATACGTTACAACAGTAGGAATGCATCCCTCACTAACCATTATATCCCAAACTGCAAATGCCTCCTTAAGCTTTCCTGATTTTCCATATGCATCAATCATACTTGTATATATAACGTTATCAGGCCTCAATTGTTGACCATGCATCGCCTTAAAGAGACTAAATAGCTTTCGTGTGTCCTGTTGCTTTAGAGTTCCATTAATAAGTATGGCGTAGCAAACCAGATCCATGTTGACTCCTCTTTCAATCATCTCCCGACATGCACTTAATGCGTCCTCTAATCTTCCTTCCTTGCAGTAACCATGTAGCAGCGCACCATAACACATCTCATTTAAGTTACGATTATCTTTATGGAGGCCATCGACAAACTCTTTGGCTTTATAAACTCTGCCTGTAGAGCACAGACCAGTTATTAGAGGTCTATAAGTGTATGAGTCAGGTGTAAGACCCTTCTTTAACATTTCATCAAGCAATTCAAAGGCTCTTGCTGTGTTACCTTTGCAACAGTACCCCTCTATCATGACATTGTAAGTCACCACGTTAGGAACAATATTCCTTCTTACCATTTCATCAAACATAACAATCGCTTCAGGCATCCTATTTGCACGACAAAGACCAGAGATAAGTGCAGTAAAGGTGTAAACATTTGGCGCAATGCCCTTCCCCGTCATTTCATGATATAGCCTAAAGGCCTTGTGGATTTCTCCAGCTTTGCAATTTCCATCTATCAGTGATGTATAGCTTGCAACATTTGGCACCAATCCTCTATTGATCATTTCCGTGAAGAAAGATTCTGCTGCAGTCAAACTCCCAAACCTGCATTCCCCATTGATCAAAGAATTGTAGGGATACACTGTTGCTCTTATCCCAGCATCACTCATTTTGTTAAGATAGCGTACAGCAACATCCATTTCTCCCCTTCTGCAGAAAGAATCTATCAAAATGGAATAAGTAACATCATTAGGAAACAAACCCTTCCTATCCATGTTATTCAAAAGCGACTCCGCCTTGTCTATTTTCCCATCTTTGCACAAAGAATTAATCAGTGAGTTGTAAACAAACAGATTAGGTACAACCCCAACTCCACCCACTTTATTTACCAAGTCAAAAGCATCTTCAATCTTCCCCTTTTTCCTCAACCCATCCACGACACCCGAAAGAGCAGCATTGCTTGGGACAAACCCCAATTCCATCATTTCATACATCAGATCCACACCAACCTCAAACTCTTGCATTCTGCAAAACCCAAGTACCAATGTACAATATGTAACCACGTCCGCTTTCAACCCTTTTTGACCCAACAAATTCTTAACTTCAACAGCCTCCCAAGCCCCATGGCTCTTGCACAGCCCATGAATCAACACATTATATGTAACTATATTCAAAACACACCCATTTGATTCAGCACTCTTAATCACTTCCTTGGCTTGGTTAAAGTCCTTCATTTCGCACAAACTTCGAACAACAATAGTATACATATAAACGTCAGGCAAGATACCCAAATTCACAAACTCGTGAAAAAGTTCTAGAACAACATTGAAGTGCCTAATTCGCACGAGCCCATTGAACAGGGCACTCAAAGTCCTAACTTCAGGCAATAATCTATTCTCCCTCATAAGCCTCACAACCGCAACACCATCAAACACTTTCTTAGTTTGCACGTAATTCTGGATCAACAAATCAAATCCCAATGCCGAACCAAACTTGCATTTCTCATAAGAATTAAGAAAGCAATCGAACAATTCGCAAGGGCTCAAACCTCGAAGGAGGAGGGTCTGCAACAGCGAGGAAGCTGGCCAGAACAGGTTAGACTGAACCAGAGCGTGGATCAGAATGCAAAACGATGCCGTTGAGTGGTTGAAGCCCTTGTGCAGGCCCAAGAAGTTGAAGAACCTCAAGGCTAACCTGGAATCGTCAAGGGTTCGGATGATAAGGTTCTCGACGTGGTGGGGCTTCAACGTGGCGGAAATGAAGGGGTTTTCGAGAGCCATTTTCCAGCTCCGGTTTCCTCGGACGATGCCGCTGAGGATCGATACGAAGTCAGAGTCGTTTTCGTCATTTTCTCCGGCGAATGATTTGGGACAGTTGCAGAGATTTCTGTGGGTTCCGCGAAAGCAAATCTCTGTGATGAAACGGCGTGGACGAATTTTCCTCATCTCGGGCTTATAATGGAGGTCTAAGTTTCAGCCATGGAGGTAAAGGTTGGAGCTTGGTGCTCCGGAGGGGGAAAGAGAGTAGAGAGAGCGTATTCTATTGTGTTTGTGATGTCGAGCTAAAGCAGTACATTTGCTGCTTTTTTTTTTTTTTTTGCCGTGTTTTTTGCTATAATCTTTGTTTTTGTTAATTGCTTAGGTCTCCTAAAACCTTAATTGTTGTTTTGTTACCGTTTTATATTAATTATTATAAGATTAATTACAAAAATCCTTTGTCAACTATAACTATATCTTTTGTACTTTAAAATATAATATATGTTCCCTCAAATTATAAAATATGAAAAAAAAACTCTTTTATCTGAACTTCTAATACAAATTGATATATAATAATGATTTAGTATGTAATATAAGAGTATTATGGTAACCTTACCATGTCCAAAGCTAATTTGAATCTAAAACTTAACATAATTTAAAAATTTTAATTGCTAAAAATTTTAAGTGTTAAAAATATAAACTAAGTGTAGAATACTTAGGTGATCAAGGCATGAGTGTGCAAAGTGCTCAAAGAATCACAGCATGACAAACCAATCACAAGAAAAACAATGATAGACTAACAACAATTATTATCCCCTAAAAGCCATATTCAATTTCAACCATCGTCTTATCATTGGCCTCCTATGATTCAAGTTAAACAGTGCTCAAACGGCACAACTTTACTATCCTAATTACTATCAAATGCAAAGAAAAAAAAAAACAAAACCTAAACTAAAACCTAATTAAACCATAATGACTGACTGACACAAACAAAACATAAAGCAACACACTCCCCCCAAACTTGAACAATATATTGTCCTCAATGTAAAAAGAAAACAAAAATGAGAAAGGAAAGAACACTCCCTAAGCTGAATTTTGCGGCAGCTTATTCCTCCTCGTCCTCATTCTCTTCATTATCTTCATTGAAAACAGAGACTGTGGAAAAATTGTCCAAGTTTATGTTCAGATGCATGGCCATGTGGTTCATCATCTGTGCCAGGTTGCAATATGGTTTTAGTTTTTGATTTTTTTTTTTAGCAAGCTGAGCACCTTGATATCTCCCAAAAACCTGGAATCGCCACAAACAAGACTTACATCATGATTAAGTTGCAAAATAGACTAAAACTAAAAGAAACAACTAACAAACTAAATAATATGATGAAAAGGAAAATAGAAAAGGATAGAGAGCTTAGGTTGCCTCCCAATAAGCGCTTGTTTTATAGTTACCAGCCTGACTCTGAGAGAAGTGCTCACCAAAGAGTGGCTTTCGCCCATAGTAACTGTCAAATAACACTATATACGGGTCTTGGTTATAGATGCCCTTAAGCTTGGCGTGATTTAGAAGTGATTCGTACGTTACACCAACAACACATGTCTTTAAATGATGTGCTTTTGATGGGAACTTTATTATTGGCTCGAGCTTAAATAGGGTGAGATGTGATGGTGGTGATGTCCATGGCCAACATGAATCGGTTGGTGATCTATATATTGGAACCATTGACGAGCTCAAATCAACGGTTTTTTACGCTTCTATATCCTCCAACGACCCTCGTGGCTTCTCCTCATATAGAAATTCCTCTTGTAACCCTTATATTTGCTCTTCTTTTTCCTTTTGGCTATCCATTAGCATGCTTGTGATTTGTTCTTCATAAAAGTCACTTTTGGATAGACTCCTCTTGATTTAGCAAGTGTAAATCATTGTTGATTGAGCAAGATCCCAACTCAGCAAATGGTTGAGCTAAGACAAGTTCAAAGGGTTTTTGTTCTTCATCTTGAGGTTCTATTTTCTCTAGAGGCTCAAAGTCTTGAGGTTTCGCACAATCATCATCAAACAAAACCACATCCTTTATCGTTTTATGGTCACCACAAGGATTTGACGTAGTAATTTCCTCCTTTAGATGACTCTCTAAAATTGTGCTTTTTAAACGGATTTGTTCATCAAGATATCGCCTAGAGTTGGAGATTTCATGACTTTCCTCAAGAGTGGCCTTTAGATGGTCTAAAGCAACTTCCAAAGGTGTCTTCTTTTCTTCATACTAGGCTACAGGATTGTTCTATCATGTTGGGGTGGATATCCAATGAAAGATTTTGGAGCCTCTCCCAACAGGAATTATGCATTGAAGAAATCAAATGCCAATGATAATTAAAGGCTGCCATATCCTCTAATTAGTAGTAAGCTTCATCAACAGTTCTTGAAAAGAAAGAATGATAGTCAGAAACTGCACCTTTTTCCACCCAATCTCTAGCTTCAAAATGCAATCCTTCAATAAAATATTTGAAAAAGAGCCTACTTTGGCAAGTTGTGATGTGGATACCGCTCAAGCATATCTTTAAATCGCTCTTAAGCCACATAAAATGGCTCCATATGTTGTTGGGCAAAACTTGCAAAGATATTCTGATGAAACATCATGAAGTTTCTTGAGAAACAAATGACTTAAAAGAAAAAAATTAGAACAAATAAAAACGAAATAAAACAGATAAAAAAAATTCAAAGTAATTCTAGAGCTAATTAGTATCGATGTTAACTAAATTAAACAACAATCCCTGGCAACGGTGCCAAAAACTTGTTGTAGAAAATCTGCAAGTGCACAGATTCGTAGACAAGTAATAAAGAGTGAGTAAAGTATTGTTTCCACGAAGATTGTGTTAATCTAGCTAAGTACCGAAATTGGTTAACTTTAAAATTATTTGAACAATCAAAGATAAATAGAAAATTAACAAAACAAAGCAAAATAAATAAATAAATAAATGAAAACCTAAATAATAAAAGACTACGGCATCCGATTTTACCTAAATTAATCCTATTCAAATGATCTAATTTAATCAACTGATGTTTACTCCTATGCCGATAACGAATTTCTCTTAGGTAGTCATTAATCTTTCTCAAGCATTAATAATTTACCCTAGTTAGCAAATTTTATACATTTATGTGGAAACTCTAAACTTATCAAGATTCATTAAGAACAAGAAATTCATAGTATTACACAAGTCTCATAGATATCTATATCCTATGATGATCTCATGGCATCCAATCATGGTCTAATTTAGTTATCACTTCTTAGCCTCAAATTAAATCACAAATCATGCAAAAGGTGTGCAAACTTTTACAAGCATTAAGATTAGATTAAACAATCAGCATAGATAATGAATAAACATCGAATTGAATTAAATTAAATAAAAGTAAACATTCATAATTCGGCTACATCGTAGCCCCAGAAAAAGGGGAATTAGTTCCTAATGAAACAAAAAACAATCCTAAATAATAACTTAAACATGATGAGTGAAGTAAAAGAACTGTGTTTGGATATGAAGATGATTTCCATCTCCAGGTTGTACCATTCTTCTTCTCCAAAGCAGTGAGTTCTCTCCTCTTGTCTGTAGTTTTTCCCTCTTAAAATTCATGCTTTAACCCTCTACAATGTTCTATTTACAGGCTAGGGTTTGAAAGGGCAATTTTGAAACGCAATTACATTAGAATTTGAATTGGGATCGCAATGGCGCCAGGATTGTAGCGCCTAAGCGTTACATAGGCCCATGGTGAATTTCTCGAACTGGTGCCTAGGCGCTACTGCTGGTCGGCCTCTTTTCACACGATAACGCCTAGGCGCCCAAATTATGGCGCCTAGGCGCTATGCTCTCGGGTCTTTTTGTATGAAAATTCATCTTCAAAAGCGCCTAGGCGCCCGAAAGCTGACGTCTAGGTTCCATTTTGTTCCTGTGTCACTTGTGCTTATTTTCGGTCTGTTTTACCCCGTACTTTGCCAATATGCATCTTTTTCCTCAAAACCTACAAAAGAGTATAAAACACTATCAAATTCTTATAAATTGCTCAAAACTAACAAAAATATTAAGTGAAAATTATCTAATCAATTAGCCTAAAACTAACTTATCATTCCCCATTAAACTCTTTTTTATGTTTAGATTTTCCCTCCAAAGTTAGAAGAAAAAAACTGACTTGTAAAACCAAACAAATTAGACAGAAGGGGGTTATTTGTTAACAAAAAATTTGGGGGGAACACGGTGACACGTTTTGAAAGTCGTCATGGGGCAAAATAACATAAGTGACATAGTTTGAGGAGAAGATATAAAAAATTTCGTAATAAAGGGTCCAAAAACCAATGGAATTGGATGGAAAGGAGAAACTTGCTAATAGAACAAAGTTTGAGGGTATTAAATGGTACATTTTAAAAGTCAGAGATAAAGTGACATAAGTAACATAGTTCAAATGATAAAAATGAAAATAATCCTTTCAGTTGCTTTGTGCTTGTTTCGTGCCGAATGAGTCACGTGGTTAAGTCGTATAGCTTTTTTTTTTATTTTTTATTTCAAGATAAAAAATTTAAACTTTACACCTTAAAATAAAGTCAACTATGAAATTACTCTTAAATTATGTTTCCAACCACATAGCATTTCAATTTTAAATAATTTATATTTGAAATTTTGTATATAATATTTGTGCAAAAAATTGAAGTTTTAACTTTTAAGCTTTTATTTGGCACTTTAGTTTTAACTCATCAATTTTAATTATAAACAATGTGAAGTTCTCAGCGACTACAGTAAAATACAAAAAGTTAGTACATTATAAAGCTCTCATATGTAATAATTTTTAAATTTAAAACTTCTGTTGCAATTGAATTGCTTTAGTGGTTATAATATTTTTAGACTAATGTACAAGCTATATAGATTTCTCAATCTTTTGTTGATTTTAATGAGGTCCAAATAACTTATTTTCTGAATATCAGATAAAAAAAAAAAGGCAGGGCATGGTGAGGGACAGAGGGATGGGCGTTTATTATGGATCGAATGGTCTATATCCAGCGCTGAAAACAAGAAGATAAAAAAACCGAAAATACCATGTTGATGAAACCCAACCTAACAACCATAAACTGCAGAATATAAATTTAGAGGGAGCGAGCCACCGCATACATCACGCTCTCTTTTCTCACTTTCCAGTTTTCCTAGCTACAACCAAGGTTAGTTTCTGCCTGCTTTCATATCGTGCACAACATTTATTTATTTATTTTGGGCTGAAATTAAACTAATTAATCTTTAAGAATTGAGAGCAATGTATGTAGTACTTCTAGATTTCGGTTCATATATTATGGATCTAAACTTCTAGACAGTTGTCAACGTTATTGAGAAAATGTGGTTTCAACTGCTACAGAATAAAGCTCTCACAGGTTACAGTATACTAAAATAGGCTACAGTCTAAAGTCATGTGTTACAATAAAATCGTTTTAACTTTGGTTTTAACCACGTTACCAAACGCACTCTTAGTTATGCACAGATTATAAATTGAGCATTAATTAATCTAAATGTTCCTGAGAGTGGTAAAGCAATGTTTGATGACATGGTAAGATTAATTACTCTTTTTTTTTTTTTTTTTCCTATGACAGGCAACTGCAGCTAGCTAGCAGCCATCTGAAATGGAGGTACAGGACGATTGCAAAGTGAAGTATTCGGAGTTGAAAGACAACAAAACACACCGCTCCATTGTGTTCAAGATTTCGGATGACTGGAGGCAAATAGCTGTGGAGAAACTAGGTGAACCTACTCAAACAATCGACGAATTTACGGCAAGCCTTCCTGATACAGGTTTTCGGCATGCCGTGTTTGACTACGAATTCGTGTCGACGGAAGACGGTTCCGAGAGGAGAAGGATCGTTTTCATTTCATGGTACGTACTATTGATATATATAAATTATGTATGCATGCAGCGTTTGTTTTGTCTCGCTGAGCTCTTCCCTTGACTGTTGTGACTGCTTTAAAATTTAGGTCTCCTGATGATGCGAAGATAAAAGAAAAAATGTTGTATGCAAGCTCTAAGGTTGCATTGAGGAGAGAATTGGCTGGTATTCATGTAGAACTGCAGGCTGCTAGCCTATCTGAGCTTGATGTCGACAAAATCAAAAGGGGAGCCGCCTAATTAACAAGTCCTCTGTCATGTCGTCTTCGCTGCTGGTGTGTGCTGATCGTCTCTGTGTTAGAGTCACGCAATAATGATAAGTTTGTGGGGTTGTAAACCCAATTGCATTATGATGTTTGGTTTGTTTGTTCCAAGTTTTTATCTTGCAAAAAAAAAGCACCTAGCTAGCTGGCTAGGATTTGAGATTGGAATAAATAAAAAGATCGGGCTACTTCTCCTGCCAATTATTAATCAATTCCTTTGTTTTTAGAACTTAAAACTTAAGGTTTAATTTCACTATTGGTCTTTAAGGTTTACTCTTTAAGGTTTACTTCTTATTTTATTTTAGTCCCTCACCTTTAAAAAGTCTCATTTTGATCCTTAACCTATTCATTTATCCTAATTTTGGTCCTTCTGTTAGTTGATTCTTAAGTTTTGGATGAAAAAAACTATGTGCCATCTATGTGATAGGCAGTTAAATTGATAAAATTTGAGGTAAATGCTTTTGGAACTAAAACTCAAAAAAAGTAAAGTTCATAGACCAAATTTAAAAAATACCAGAAATTTAAAGACAAAACATATAAAGTTTAGGAATCATCTGTGAACATTAGTATCTTTATTATATTTTGTATTAATTAATTGCTTAAATATATCAGAATAAAAAAAAAAAAGTTAATTGTCCTTCTTACCATATCAACCGGCTAGCAATTGAAGCTTATGTGATAATATGTTGTTTTAGTATTTGAATTGAGTATAAGTTCGTCCATATTTTATTTCGAATAAAATTAAGAGAGAATGGAAAAGCATGTCATGCGCTGAGAATGAGAAAGCATTATATAGAATATTGTATCTCAACAGATGGAGTTAGTCAAGTAATTTACTCGATGTCAACTAATGAGGAACTTTTTTTTTAATCTAGGGGAAGGGATTGTAAATATGTGTGCAGTCATATGCATGGAACAATGACGGTACTCTCTTTCACCGTGGAGAATTTTACCACACTCTGTTAGGCATATATGCCTTTAGGAGTAAAAATATAATAAGTTTTTGGAGACATTTTTATCAATAAAGAATTTATTTATTGTTTATATACTAAATCTTGTCCTCTTTACGTTCATATTTGTTGAATGTATGTTAAACAAACAATAGTCTGAGACTGTCAATCTAAACCTTTAAGAATTGGGCATATGATGGACAGATTATGCAAAAGACACGATTCTTAAGGTGACGGTCTAAATCATAAGATCCGAATAAAGTTGGGTGCTTTATTCTTGTAAAGATTGTTATGTTGTCTATATCCCTATTGGGAGATGGTTTATCTTGACCATCGGAAGTGAACTACATGAATAGAAACATTGGCACGTTGTCATGGACGACGATGTGTTAGATCAGGACATAAAGTGAATTGATTTGGATTAATTATTCTGTCTCGGCAAATCGATTCACTTTAGACAATTATTTGTATTGTATCTTAATCCTGAGATGAATAGTGGACCTGCTGTCTTAACTTGTGTCTTTTGATGTACACACCCACATCTTAATAGTGGTATGCATGACGGTACGTTGGAGGCATGACTCTTGGTAGCGTAGACTTGTTATTCATAGTTATGGAATCCATAGCTCCTCTTCAGCAGTAGTGATATCCTCTTATATGCGTTATCCTGTAATTGAAAAACTGAAGCGCTCAACCATTTGGATACATAGGTGTAACCGATTGGTATACTGTCTTTGAATGGTAAGTTTTCCGATGGTGAGATAACGGAACGTAAGATAAAAATAATCGGGAAGGTAAGACAGAACTTGTTCTTAATCCAATTATGGATAATCATATGCGGATACGATATACTATGATATGTCATGAAGACTTAGCTATACGGGTTTCGTAATTCTATGTAGTTCGAGAGTGCAGCTCCAAGCTTTTAGTGGAGTAGCATTGGAGCTGATAATTATGAAATGTATATCTGGGATATTGGGTTTTGTAATTATCGAGATCTTGAACTATATAGGTTCATTTGGTCCCCTTTGCTAGCTCACAACATCCTGTAACGATACGACATGTTTTTTCAATAATTGGTAACTTTTGTCAGATTTATTAGATTGGTTGAAATTCGAAAGAATCAAATAATTCATATCTGTTTATCGGTTGAATTAATTTTGTGATAAAATTAATTCAAGATAAACTTGTTGAATTATTGGGATCGGATAATTCTTGTCTGTTTATCGGTTGATTTAATTTTAAATAAATTAAATCAAGATAAACTTGTAGAATTATTAGGAATTCATTTATTTTTCTAGAGATTATCTAAATAAAGTTGTTTTAATTAGATAACTTTCTATTGGGTTAATTGAATTAAAACTAAGACTTTATCTTATAGAATCTCCGGTGGAAAATAAAAGATTCGCTGAGATATTTTTTCGGCAGTTCGGCATACCGATCCTCAAGTTCGGCCTGCCGATGTGCGAAGGATAAGATTACACGTTTTCACGCGAATTTTATCAGATATTGATCCGAATTTTATTTTGATTTGAATTTTTGAGACCTAATTTAATAAGGACTGACCCTAGACCCAACTTCTATAAATAGGAAGTAAGTCATATAAGTTATTTAGATCAATTGAGAGATTAAGAGTGATACTCTACTAGTGAGAATCTGAAAACTCCCTGAGAGCTCTTGTTCACAAATCACAAACACTTGTTTTGGGTTCTCTTAATTGGTTGGAAGGAGAGTCACCTGGTGGAAGAGTTGTACGCGTGAGCCCATACTCACTCCGATCGTGGATGGAGAATAGCAAAGAAAGCCAGTTGGTTGAGGCTTTTCTGGAACGTTACTTCTCTTCACAGATTGTACGAGTTTTTCAGCATTCAAAGGTTGTAAGATCTGGTTAATTTATGCATATAGCATGTCAAACTTGTGTTTTGAAAAATACTCTGATATAAATTTTTAAAATTTCGCTGCGTACTATTTTTTCAACACACTCTACGATAGATTTTCCCTTTAATAAAATGTTTTATTTCTTCTAATGTAAAACAAAAGGGGAAAAAAGGACAAGAGACTAAAAAAAGGTACCTTCGACAGTCTCTAATACAAATGTCAATATCAATGCTATATTTGCTATAAAAAAGTATAAAAATAGGAAAATGTTATAGTGGAAGGCCTAAAAATTCTCAATCGGTGGAGAGGCTTTGTTAGAACCATATATTTTGATCCAACGGTCAAAAAGCTTAAAACAATATTGGGTTTATAATAGATCCTACCACATATAATCAACACTAAAACTTAATCCTAATTTTATCTCACACAAATCCTACCACATTAAACCCTAGCATAGATGCCACCTCCACCTCTACTGCCATAAGTCTCCGTTCCAACTCTGACGGCCACTTCCTCAACTCCTCCAATTACGACGAACAGGACAACATGGACTTTGCCTCCAAGCGCCTCGACAACATGCTCCAATTCCTCGACCAAGGCGGCGCAGCCCTTCTGTCTTCATGTCCACGCTACTGTTCACTCGCATCCACTACGGGAGGCTCAATTGGCCGCTTCCTTCACTCGATCGCCGCCACGAGCTCTCTACTCTAGGTGGCCTCCAAGTGCAGCCTTTGCCTATGGGAGCTCAGTGATATCTATGCCTCTGGTGATGAACATGACCACGAGGACGTCGTGCCGTTCAGGGAGTTGGTGAGGACATCTGTGGCGCTATGTCTACGGTGAATGAAGGGCGAGGGTGGTGTGGAATGGCCATAGGGATGGGAGGATTACCTCCTCCACCTCCATCACCACAAATCCCCGTTCCAATCTCGACAATCCCCTAGGTTTTTGATAGATTTTTTCCCTTGCTATATTATGAAATTAAAATGTGTTTTGAAATAATTGTGTTCTTTAGATTGATTTGTGTATTAAGTTGTTGTGTTATTGGTGAAAATTTTTTATTATTGGTTTGATTTTTGATTTATGAAATTAGTTTGATTCATCTATTTGTTAAGGGGGACCAAATCCGTTGAAGTCTCAACGGAATCCGTTGAGAGGTGCTGAGTTTCACAACGGAATATCGATCGCCGTTGCAACCAAAGGGGGAGGAAAGTGATGTGTGGCGGAGTCTTGATGGATCTAAACAAGCGATGTCGGCGGCGGCGAAGGAGCAACAACACCTTTTTTTTCAGTGAAGCAGCTGCATTTTTTTTGTTAGTATAGTTTGTATTTTTTGTATTTTTTAATTTTATTTTTTGTTTAGAATTTGATTCGGTACGGTAAGGAATAAGTGAATCCTCCTAAGATTGCATAATAACCCTTGGATCGTTCTCCTTCGGTGGAGAAATTTTAGGCCCCACCATAGACCTCCCAATTTTTATGTTTCAAAGCTAATGTTATTCGAATTGTCATATTTGTCATTTATTATAATTATTAAACATTGAAACTTGAAAAAGTGAACTTTAATATTAAAATCATTAAAGAGTATGAATGTTGTAATTATTCAAACAAAAAATCAACCTACCAACTAATGGGCATCAAATGCTAAATTTGCTATATGTATAACTTTATAGCAAATTGGTCATAAAGCTTAGCATATAACAAATTTAACATAAAAAATGACAATGCATTGTGTTGCGAAATAGAAGCCCTAATTTTACGTAGAACGAAAAAAATATGTGAACAAAAAATAAATAAGAACATGCGACATTTATAATGGTTCATCCTTAATGTAAGAGCTATATCCATTTTCAGCTACTGTAGAATAATTTACTATGATGATGATGAAGTTTACAAGAGAAAATAACACAAACTCTCTCAAGATTATTCTCAAGTCTCTCTCTCTTTCAATTTATGAGATTCACTATCTACAAAGAAAAAAACTCAACCTATTTACTTGTATGTTTATAAAGAATGGGCAGCAAACCACAAAAAACACAAAACGCAAACTTCAACATGCTGACATGCATGGCCGCGCGAGATTTATCTCATGCACAATATGGCTTCTCTCTGTGTGCGGCAGCGGAGCTTCAAGGTGCGGTAGTGCGTTGCTTTTGTATCCTCAAAATCCTCTACATGATAAGATATTTTGAAAGACATTGAATTTAGCTCTATACTTCTTAACATATTGAAAAGTGTTTTCTTACACTCAAATACTAAAATTTGCAATATGTCAATGAGATGTTCTTACCAGGTTTGCCCATGGACATGTAATCCAGATTATATTATGCTCATAAAATAAAAAAGATGGAGCAATAAAGCCAATATTTTTCTCTCAAGTATGGTCGAAAGTTATGAGTATTGTGCTTTTCATTTTTCGTTAAAACTTTTACTTCCCAGTGCATATTACTTTCTCAATAATGAGAAAGAAAAATGCTTTTTCTAATAATATAGAAAAAATACTTTTCCTAAAAATAAAATAGATATAATTATAAGTTGCAATCACCGTTCTCTTGGTGCCGTACTGATTATAGAAATTGCTTGCATTCATATTTAATAAAGTGATTACCAATCATTAATATGGTAACATTTAATTAATCTTATATATTTTACCAAATCATATAGAATCATGTAATAAATCTTTAATTTACATTTTATTATTTTGTAAAAAAAATGTCAGCATGTCACAAACAAATTATCCACTCAAATAATATTTGAGAAGATTACTAAACCAAATGCTCATTAATTGTCGAAATAATTTTTGGTTAACCATCGACTCAGTTACAACCGTAAGATTTATATCATATAGCTAACAATAGCAGTACAACGTAACTATTGAATCCATGCCCCATATATATATATATATAACTAATTAAGATACAAAACAATATTTTACTAAATAAAATTGGTCTCAAAAAAAGTGTTTACCATAAACATGATTAATGGTAGTTTAGCTAGTCATATAGTTCGCAACATAAAATTTTACAAAACATAAAAATACAATAGCTCTTGTGGGGGCATCCACACCCCAACCACCACCTATACGTGCCAAGCCTACCAGTCCATAAAGGACAAAGAGCTGGTTTCTTACCAGAATTCCCTATAGCATTACCAAACATGCGAGCTTTCCTTCACCAAGTACAAATGTTCATTCTCGCAAAAAATATTTCTCAAAAAGATATAGCATGACAATTTAGGTGTATACCAGTTATACTTCACTGTGAAAATATTTTAGTTCATATGGGCCCTATGTGTTTTACCAGATGCACGCTACCAATAAAGAGTTAAGGGAGCGACCCAAAACTTATAACCAATTGCTCTCAAAGTGATTACAGGTGGTTGTTGGGAGTCGTTGTTTGCGGTCCCACTGACTTGGAGTTGTGGAGTTGAGGTTGTGTAGATAGTGGGTTTATTTTTTTCGTTTTTGTTGTTTTGAATTTTTTTTAATTTAGTTCAATTTTTATTTAAAGTATAATTTGATTTATTATTTTGCTAAAATATCCTTAATATATAGTCAAGTGCATGACACGTGATCTAAACTAAAAAGTGAAAAAATAAGTAGTCGTCAGTCAGATTGGTTCTTTTGCCCCGATTTTGTGAGTTCAAGCCGTTTTAGCCATGAAAAAAGTTCCAATTTCATATTTTAAACACATAGGAGACTACTTGCGCAATTAATTAATTAATTATTTATTTTCGGGAAGAAGTTTACCATATTTAGTTCCGTTCTAATCGGCACCAATGGGAATGGCATATCCATAATGGCATGGCACTGACTTCGGCAAAAACGTTGAACGTCGTTGCCGTATACGACCAGATCCACTGGGTCATTTCCTGTCCAATCACCCCATGTTTTCTTCCCCGTCAATTATTCTATCTTCCATAGCCACGTTGACGAGTGACGGACGAAGACAGTTAATTACATATAAAAGACGTGCTTCCACTTCCTCTCTAAGTCTCTCAACCCCTTTGTCTCAAAACATCTCAAAAAAAAAACTCTCCTTTTATTTCATGTCTCTCTCTTTTTTCCATTCGATCTTGGAGAGGATCGCGACGCGGCGGCTGGTCCTCCTCCGCGCGGCGGCGTGGACGGTTGTCCTGACGCTTACGGTGGCTGTGGCTTCGTTTTCGCCTGAGATCGCCTTTGTGACGGCGATATCTCCGTCGTCGTCATTTTCCAAGGCCTGTAACGCCAAGGGATTTGTCAGGATCCCGTTGAATGATCCGATGGAGGTTCTTTGCTTTCCGGCCCACATGGTCAGGCGGTCCAAGTTGGATTTCTTCGTGCCCACGGTCTTCGCCGCTCTCGTCGTCGCCGGTTCGGCTTTTGTTGTTCGGTCGTTTGGCTTGTGGGGAGAGGCTGGCAGGTCAGGATGATTGTTGATTTATAGATGGTCGATTTTTTTTTTTTTTTTTTTTTTGGATTCTGTTGGAGGGGTATGATAAAGTGCGGAAAATTTTGTGTAATTTGGATCAAGTGTTGTAAGTTTGTAGAAATAGATGATTTATGTTGAATTTTTGTAGAGAAGAGGCTCTGATTTGTTAGAAATTTAGAATACACATTTGTTATGTCTTCGCAATTTTTTGTTATATTTTGCTTGAAAAGGTTTAGCGAAAGCTATATGACCCCATGTCATATCTAAAGCGTTTGCCATGTTTTTAAGGCAAACGAGAAGAGAAAGACCCTTTTTTTTTTGGTAAGATCATATGCGCATTTCTTGTCGGGAAAACAAAGGCATGCATGTATAATGTTGATCTAGTTGAGGAAGTTATGGAAAATTGGAACTGCTATGTGAGTTTAAGATTGGACTTGAATTATGGTCATGTGTGCCTGCGGTTGGATCTATCGTAGTTAACGTTACTGGGCTTAGCATAAGCTTTACTAGTTAGGTCGAAATATAACAACAAATTTAAAAAAAAATTAAATGAAAAAATGAATATTGACATAGAAATTATTACATAATCTTGTAGTATAGAATATAAAAATCATTATGGTAATCAGTACGTTTTATTCTTAAAATTATTTAAGAAAATTGGTATGTTTTAATTCCCTTTTCTAAATTTGTAATTTGTATCTTTTTAGTGGCTTCAACTAAAAATATTATAAGTGATCTACCCCCACGGATTGTTATAAAAATCACACGTGGAAAATAAATGAAAACGACCCATCGTCATGACCTTAGGGTACGTTTGGTTGAAGTAACCGCTGAAATGGAATGACAATTCCTGAAATCCAGTCATTTTTATGTTTGGTTAGACAAATAGACTTAGTAATGACCATTTTGGTTGAATAGTCATTCCTAAAGTGAACCACTGGAATGATCATTTCATTTTAAAATTGAATCAATTAAAATTCTCTATTCCTAAATCTCCCCTCTTAATGTCCAATTATTTACTTTATTGAATGCTCATTTTACTATCCTAATATAAAAATATATTTAATTATATTAATTCTATAGCAACTCAATGTTATTATTAGTGCTCATACAATATTTTATGCAATTTTTCACATATAAATTAGGATTATCTTTGTTGATTAATTTAATTGTTATGGATTAGTTATAAATCAAATAAGACAATCTATTTAAACGTATAAAGCAAAAAAATCACTTTAAAGCATGTTTTAATTCCATTTTAAATATTATCAAATATTGAACAAAGGGGTATTTTTGTCAAATTGTTATTATTTCATTCCATTCCAATTAAAAGCCAAACATAACAACTGTAGATGATGAATTCTACAATCAAACAACAGAAATTAGGATCTAGTTATTTTGGAATATGGGCCCTCAAATCACCATTGAGTGGATTTTTAGACTCGAATCTATACTTGCTTGATTAATGTAAAACGAATGAAATAAAAGTGCAATAAGAATTGACACAAGCGATTTATAGTGTTTCATTCTGTTAATGAAGAGCTACGTCCACTGTAATTCACTATAATTTTGACTGAGTACAGAGAAGAAATGAGAGAACAAAAATGGTAGGATCTCTGTATCTGATTATGTATATCCCTCAGTACAACAAAGTAATCTTCCCCTTATATAGAATATGAGGAAGGATAATGGCTCTTAACCGTCTGGTGGAGTGGGATAGAACACTACGAGTAACCGCAGTAGTGGAACACGTGTCGATCGGTGATGGGCTTTAAAAATCATTCTTTCCCCACGTTCGGGTTCATGACTATACGTGCTGCAACCGTTTGTTCGTGCGAATAACCATCAGGTCGAGACTATCAATCGAGTCGAACGAATACGAGTGTGAACCAGTCCATATAAAGGAAAACGATCCAGTCGAATCAAACGAACAATGCACCGTCACATTGATTGGGCTCAAGCTAGTAGATTGACGTCGACCTACTCGTTTAGTATCAACATTGGGCCACATGGGCCTGCTTAGCAATTTGGTGGGCCTCACTAATTGGCAGCTCCTAAAAATTACTGCAATGCCGACGCATGAGTCTGATTCGAAAAGACACCGCTTGGTTTGAGCGGGAACTCGAAAAGACGCGTGACCCCAGCCTTTAGATCAGATAGCTCCGAATCGATGCCGGCCGTTGATCTGGTACCCTTGGGTGGTATATAACACGCTTTTCCTCACTTCATTCCATCTTTCTTCTCTCGAACTCAAGGTGATTTTCCTCCAGTTTCTTCAGGATTTTCAGGCAAGATTTTCTTTTCTTCTTCTTTTTTTCTTGCGATTTCCTTTTCGTTAATCTTGTTTTTCTTCTAATTCTAAACATTTTGATACCGAGCACGCTTCATTTCTGGAGAAAACCAGCGACTACCTAAACTGTTTGGCTGTCGCGACTCTAGAATACTCAAGAACAGTTGAAGCTTCTTGAGTTTTAGGATTATTCAGCTTTTTGATTTGCGAAACCCTAGTTTTCCTTGGACGGTTCTGTTTCTATAAAAATGTCGAAGGCAGTAGTTATAGATTCAAGCTCCAGCAGCGGTGAGGATCCTTGGTCAAGCAGTGACGAAAGGGAAGTCGGCGAAATGATCCGTCAACAAGCCATAATTGAATTAGGCGAACGGATGGCCGGAGCCGACAGCAGCAGAGAGGCGACAAGCCAAAGGGTAGAACAAAATCGGCCAGCTGGTCCCTCAACAAGGGTCGACAATATCGAACAGATCAAAACGAGGAAATATATTTCTCCAACAAAAGGATGTCATTTTTTATTAAAAATCTAGAGTCCGTTCTGATGGAGGACGACTTATTGACAGTAAGAATGAAGTATGGAATACCAGCCTCCGTTGAAATACGATTACCTTATCTAGGGGAGCGTGCAGATACACAAAACGACAATTAGTTTTGTGTGTACACAAAATGGTTCGAACTCAGCCTTCGACTGCCAATCCCAGAGTTCATGATTGAGATCATCGGCCATTTTTACATTTCCATGATGCAACTCATGCTGAACGGGGTTCTACTACTTATAGCCCTTATGGTCCTGATAGAGTAGGCTGGGATCGACTTCAACATATCTGACTTCCTAAGGTGCTATTACTTGAAGCCGAACAACAAAAATTGGGCCGTTTTCACTTCGTATACAGGCAGTCGAAGCAACTCATAATAGAGTTTGTAAATGCTGATAGGCACTGGGAGGAGCGATACATTTTTATGTCGATAAACCGTGACTCCTTCGACCTAACCACTCTATTGCCCTTTCCATTTGCTTTCGATCATATTGGTTAGCACCATTGTTTTTCCTACTTCAAACAGTAATTCCATCTAATTACAAGTAATTCTTCTCTTCTTGTAGATTACGAATTGAATCTTATGATTATGAATTAATATATTATTGTTTTAAAATATGTATTTTTCATTTTCAGGATTGGTCAATTTCTGTATGTTGTACACTTTGGAAGACATTGGTTTTATTTAACCAATTAATTACTGGCAAAAAAAAGGGGCAAAAAAAGAAAAGAACAAAAGGTGAAAATAAGAAAGAATAAAAAAGAAAAACAGAATAAAATAAGGTAACAAGGGAGAAAAGAAACAAAAAAGAAGGGGAGAAAAGAGAACAAGAGATGAAAGTGATAAAATAAAAAAAGAAAAGAAAAGAAAAGGAAAACATAATAGAATAATGTGAGAAGGAAAAAAAGAGAGACAGAAATGACGAATAAACTAAAAAAAAGGGAGAAAGTTGGAAAAAGGAAAGTAAAGATGAGATAACATCAAAGTCAAGAGAAAGAGAAGGAACAAAGAAAAGGAAGAAGAAAGATTGCATGCTTGTGAAGCACCATGCAATCAGTGATTGTAATTTGTAAGTTACTATTTTCTGTCTTCTTCTTCCTATATGATAATAGCACTCTCTGTTTCAGTTAATATTAAGTATTAAATAATAGATTCATCTATTTATCTTTGTCCAGGTATATAGTACAGTAGCAAATGTTCTTTCGCTCTTGCCGTTTGACATGGTTTCCATGCTCAGAATGCATTATATCTTCAACAACTATACGGTCATAATGTAAGTACTTTAGTTAGAGTTAAGCATGTGATTTACACCCCATTAATTATAAACTATTACCGTTTTAGTGGACCTAGTTTGCTTACCTTTTTTATGGTGCGGTTTTATTTTCAATTTAAGATCACATGTAATTTTTTTTTTTCCAAACTGTTACGTATGTTAATTTTTTCTGGAATTGTCAATGTCCTAGTTCATATACTTTCTTCTACTTGAGAGGCATTAATTTGATTCTGCCAACAAATAATTACTGTAGAAGCGTATTGTGATTTTTGTTCTTAAAAGCCCATCTTAAATTTTTTATGTTTTACTGGGTTTTCTATTCAGCTTCTAATTGTATGTGGTTGGAGATTGATGTTGTAGTAGAAAGCTATAGGATTTTGGAAAGACGCAAATGTTGGTCTAGTGCTGATTGTCATCAAATAAGCTTTTAAAGTTACTTAGATCCAATTTCTAGGCTGCCAATTGCATTTCCTTTTTTGGTGTCCTTGAGCATTTATTTTCTTGCTAATGGTCAGGCAAACTTTAATGTTGTACGTAACTGGTAAAGAAAATGTGGTCTTGCACCTCCAATAGGTAATCTGAGTTTTGTAGCCTTCATGATTTATCCCTCTATGTCTTGAAGAATCACTAGTCTTTTCTCAAGAAGGGGGCAAACCATGGGAACCAAACGAAACATCTAAGAATATGCATGTGTAATTTTCACTGAACTTCTACCATATAAATTTTTTTTTGGGTACTCTCTTTCTCTAGGTGACAACCTTTATGTAGAATGTTACAGAACTTTGCACGATGGTGTACATGACATTAGGATCAGCTGCATAAATTTTTTTTTGGGTACTCTCTTTCTCTAGGTGACAACCTTTATGTAGAATGTTACAGAACTTTGCACGATGGTGTACATGACATTAGGATCAGCTGCATACGCTATTATGAACTTTTTAGAAGAATGGAGACAACTTAAGCCCATTGTAAGTGCTTTCTAATTTTTCTGTCACACGTTTTCTTGTTTGATTCTTGTTCAATAATATGACAAGGTTCATAAAATTTCAGGTGAGGGTGTTATCATGGGAACCATTCCCACTGCTTGTTTCGAAAGCTCAAAGCATTAGATGTCTTTTACAAAACCATTCGACAGGTTCATGTCTCTCTTTTTCCAACTTTGTAACTTCCGAACATTATGTTCAGTACACATTAGTGAATAAGGTTTATGTGCTTATTAGCCTTCTTTTATGTAACTAGGTCGTTATCTATTCAGTCTTCATTTGGTTATACATCAAGTGCTCGAGCATCAATATTTGCAGCTGAAAACTCCATGTGAGATGCACTGCGTAAATTTAGTCTCCTTAAGGCAAGAATATTACAACAGTTTGATATTGAAGCCTTATATAATTGTGTTGGAAAGTTTCATTCAATCTCCGTCTTTGTTTTTTGGCCAAAAGATTTATCTGCCTTTGTCCTACATTTTTCAAAATCGTTTGCTTGCTATATGAGGTGAACTAAGTGTTGATCAATCACTTCCATGCATTTTGTAGTTCAATGGTGTCCCTTTCGCTATTTTTTCATGGTTTAACTTAAAAAGTTGTTATGGATGAGCAAGATGGTTACCATTCTTATCACACTGTGAGAGAACATCACGCATTAAGCATGAAGAGCACTTATTCCATTAAACGTTTTTGGACTTTTTCCTTTTGTTGTACTTTCCTAGAAAATTTAGGGTTAATTTGTTTCAGGGTTTGAATCATGGTTGTTTGAGTTTTTTGAGTTTGAGACTAAAAGTTCAAAAAGTGTGGTTTGAAATTGGAATTCAAAATAAAATCTAAAATCTGAAATTATGTTTGAATATGAAAAAAGGGAGTCAAAATACCATATAGGAGAATACTGAGTTCGAGTTTAAGGGGGTTAAATTCTGAAACTGGGTGGTTTGTAGTCTTTAATGTCTTGTCAAAAAGTTTAAGATTGGGTCTCTAATTTTTAAGCCAAACAACAGCTTAGGTCCAAATTTGGTTTTAAACCAATTGAACCCACCAAACAAACGCCTCCTTAAATTTTGTTGTATTATGCTAATTTAAATATGTTTTCATCTGCAGGCATATAGCGTTGCTTTTGAAGAATTAAGATAGCGGGGGAGTTCTTCACCATAGAGTTGCTTGAATTGAAGATTCCCATCCTCTTTTCTCTCCGTCATTTCAGATCATTCAACTGTAATTTTTGAGGAATTCATTCTTCTACTGAGTATTTGATTGCTTTTTTTTTTTTTTTTTGCTACTAGGTTCTGGTTCAGACGATGCCCCAAGTCAAAGAAGTATTCGGGATGGAGAATTATGCTTGCATATCTTACCAGTCACTATTACGTCTTTCTAAAGGTTTATTTCTTCTTTAACTCAAAAGTTCATATAGATTTGGAGTAAAGACATCGAAATTCTCTTGAAGTTGAACTAGTTCTCTGTTTTTGCCAAATATACTTACTCTGTTTATGACCCATTTATTCTCAGCTTCTTCTACATAGCATGCTGTGCCACACTTAGAAATCACTGAAGCACTTTGCCTTGGGAACTTCGAAAGGCCGAGTCCCGGAAGGCGAGAGCTTGCGTGTGTGATTTTTAAGCTAATTGTTAATAGTCATCCACTTTACCCCATATACATGTGCGCTTGATCTAATAAATTTGGTTTTGAATATAAATATAATTTTTTTTTTTAAAAAAAGAAATTTGGTTTTGAATTTTCTGCTTGATAAAGAAATACTACTAGCTAGTTTGAAATGTAAGGATAATTTTGTAGCTTATATGAATAGTCTAATCACACATAGAATAAAAAGATGAAAGATGATTTAACCATTTAAATTTTAGTGTTGGGCTTTACAGGTTACGACAGCCACAACCTTTCAAGGAATTCTTTTCGCTCCTGAGCTGGAATACTTGACTATCAAGCTTTTATATACATGATAAAAACTATTATGAGATTACGTGAAACTTCATTGTAGTTCTTCTTGTTTGTTTCAAGTCCACAACAAAACACCAAAAAGGTTTATGGCATTGCAATAGATTTTTCCACGGAGCTAGATTTGCACTTGGCAAATAGAAATCAGGGTTTGGGGGGAAAATCAACACGTTATTTTCTTGTATAGTAGAATTTTAGTCTTTCTTTGTTATTAAAATATTGTGCTTGTGTGTAGGTGATTTATATCTGATAAGACTGTACGAGATGTGGCGTTGCTCAGTTTAAAGCGGAAGTCGTGATCAACACACGTGTAAATGTCCACCTAGATACAAAGTGTCAATCTTTGGCAGGTAATTAATTATTCTTTACTTTTTGAATGTGGTCCTCTCACCTGTATTTTAAGCTTTCTAAATAACGATCCATCTTTGCAGAAAATTTTGTACCTGCGCAGAAATTCCAGTGTTGGTTACAGAGTTTTAATTTGTTTTTGGAAGGTTTACTTTATTTTGTATTTTAGTAACAAGTAACTTTTAGTGTATTATTTTCCTTTTATCCTATTGTTGTTTAATTGCATGATTTTGAGTTGATCTTTGTCTCTAGCAGCATAGGATAATGGACCTCTCAAACCAATGAGCCATTATCAACAAATTTTCACTACAGATCTTATCAATGCCAGAGACTTGCAAACTTTTATACACAGGTGAGCTTCTGCAAGGCAAACTTTTTTTGCCTTATGTTTCTATAATATCTCAACTTGTGCATAAATGCTCTGTCTCTTTAACAGCGAGCCCTTTTTGGAGCTCTTATGCAAGGAAATTATAAACAGTTCAATCACCGAAGTGAATCTCGATCATCTCCAGATCCAAAGTGGGACCTCTAATTCTTCTTTGTTTCAAGCATTTGTTCTTGATGCAAATAAATCCTGTAGTCAATTGAAAATTATTTCTTTTCTTCAAATGCCTTTGAGGAGTTGTGTTTTAGGGTTCAAATACAGATGGATTACTTGTTTGCTTACTGGCTTCATACACAATTGATCATCCCGCATTAATACTATTCAGTCACTGAATCAGTTATGAGATTTTGTTTACTCATTGGAACAACATGTTCCTTATGGAATAGTTTTTTGAGCGGAGGCACTTGACGCTTTACACTGTACCACATGGAAAATTTTGATCCAGTTGATGGATAAAACTTGATAAATGAATTTGGTGATTTTGTTTGCTCTGTTATTTCATGCTTTGGTTATGTCTTTTTGATCCAGTTGATGATTTTATTTTTTCTAGTTAACATTTACACCCTACACAAGAAAACTAAAGAATGCCATTTTCATTATACTGAATTTATTTGTCATTGAAAATCTGATTACCATCAAGGTTATATTCCTCTATTTGTCTTTCTACTTACATACATGGCTACTTTTTCTTTTTTTTTTTTGTGTATGTATTGATTGTAATAAATCTACCAACTATTTGACCATTTTACTGAACTAATCCTATGAGGTTATAGTCCCCTTTTTTTGTATTGTTATTTTCGCTTAGTGTGATTACCAGTTTCATTTTTCTTTTCTAATTTCTATTTACTTTTGACTTCTTGATATTAGTTCTTACCAAATTCATTGTCAAACGATGGCAAGAAAAGGTAATAATCAGAAATAACCTCTAATTTCTTCTGTCCTAAACATTTGTTCTTAACGTAAACGAATATCTTATTTTCAATTTTAAACTATTTCTTTTCTTCAAATGCTTTTGAGGATTAGTATTTCATGTTCAAATAACCATAGATTCATTGTTTGCTTACTATCTTCATATAATTCAGTTTCCCTATGATTACTATTCAGTCACTGAATCAATTATCAGATTTTGTTTGCTCGTTGGGACAACATGTTCCTTATGGTAAAGTTTTTTGAGTGGAGACACTTGGCACTTTTTACTGTATCGCATGGAAAATGTTCATCAAGTTGATGGGATAAAATTTGGTAAATGAATTTAACGACTTCGTTTGCTTTGTTGTTTCATGTTTTGGTTATGTATTATTTAGATGCATGCTGTTATGCTTCTTTTTGTCTTTAGCTCTTGCACTGTATGCAAAGAATAAATTAATGAAAACCAATTTATATTGGGATATTGTGCTAAATCTATTTGTAAATTGAAGTCCGAGTAGCAAAAGGTTGTCTGGTCCAACTCCTATTTTATTTAGTCTACATATTAATTACATTTGCCTGTATTAATCTCTGTTGTTTGTTGACTTCTCGATATTTAAATAGTAACTATACTTCTTTTTTGTTTATGTTTATACTTTCTTGGGATACGAGAGGGAAACATCAAATGCATTGGCGACAGGTAATAACTAAGTATTCTTAACATAGAGGAAATCGTTATTGACAGTAAAAAACCTTTTATGGCTTCTATTATAATTACTATTTTTTTTCACCAAGTTAATTTACCAAATTTTATTTTTCAATTGAAATAGTATCTTATCACAACCACAAGACTTGTTTATGGGTAATTAGCAGATGGAATTATGTCATCTAGAAAATGTGGATCTAGAGTCGACTTGCAGGATTTTTTTCAACTCTAACCTAAGGGTATAACATTTTTAAATCAAATTCTTGTGAAATAATTGTGAAAATAAAGCAATTAGTGAATAATCAACCACAGAGAAGGTATAATAGTTTCTTTCCAATCTTACTATTCTACTGTTTTTATTTTATTGTTATTCTACTTTTTTTTCCTTGTGCTTTCTATGTTGAACTCATCAGCTGTGGAGCCAACTTGACAATAGTTTGTCAAGAATTGTCAAGTTGTGAGAGTTGTGGAGTTCTTTTCTTCTTCCAGCTCTCTCTCTCTCTACTTCCTCTCTCACTTTTTTGAGTCCCTATATCTACTTTATGTTAATTTTATATGCGAAATTATCACATTGTTAATCAAACAATATAGGTCAAGTTTGGATTATAGATAATTGATGTATGCATGCCTATATTGTTTAGTCATTCTCTAATTTAGTTTTGCAGCAAGTCTGGATCCGTTAATGATCTCTCTATGGACATGGCTGGTGTGTTAGTGTGGTGCAAATGTCTCCTTACGCAATTTCATCTCTATTTCTTTCATTCATGATTCCTTTTTTGGAGTCCTAGCTTTGTTGAAGATAATTGTGTTCCACCATGGCCATTGATATGGCTAATGATATCTTACATGAGTATTGAAATTCACCTTCTATAAATACTTTGGCTTTATATCATCTCACGATGGTTATATCCTTATTACTTGCACCATACATGAATAGACAAATTTTATAGGCACAAATACACACTTTTATAAGCACAAACACATGTATATCCTAGAGTTTATATATGTATGTATCTGTGTTTGTCTGTGTATCGGTCAGTTGCTCAACTGTTTTTGGTTTAGTCTTTAAAGTTATTGGCGTCTTTTTCAATTTTTTTTCTAAACATGCTAAGAATTAATCCACAAAGTTAATTTTGTTTGTAAGAGTATGTAACCTTTTCGAAGTTTTTTATTTTTTAATCTATCTTTTTTATGGTGCATGTTTTGAAGTCAATTTTGTTTATGAAAAGTAATAAACGACCAAAGTAAGAAAATCAGACAATGGGGACAAAGGAATATCTGATATTAAAATTGGCACCACATGTAAGATAGTGAAATTTCCACAAAATGACAGTAATGAATGGTGGCAACAAAGTTTGTTTTTTAAAAAAAAACCCACACGCACGCTGAATGGGACAATTAACAAAGAAAACAATATGAAGACAAAACACCAGGAACAAGAGAACGACCGAGGAAATTGCACACTGAACAACGATAAGAAACAGTAAAAGCGACAATGACGTCGGGGCAATTAACAAAATATAAAAACACAGAAATAAGGTACAATTAGATGACAAGATAAAACAATGAGAAAAGAACAAACGCGCGTCGTTTTTATAGTCGTTTATTTCTTTGTGCCCCTTTCTCTGTGTCTTATTTCTTCTTTTTTCCATTCTTGTTCTCTTGTTATTTTTGTTTTTTTCTTTTCAGAATGTTGTTTTTAGTTTCTTAAATATTTAGAGTTTTGAAAGAATAAAACTTAATATATAAAGTAACAAAAAATCTATTAAAAACTTTACAGGCCGCGGTTCAAACCGGACTGGATCATTCTAAAACAGTTTGATCTAATCCCAAATCTTAAACAGTCCAGTCTTCCAAATTGCCAAAAAAGGTCTAATTCTAAAAACCTGGCATTTGGGGGCAAGACCGGGCCATTAACACCCCTACTTTCTTTATTATTTTTTGTCAAATACTCCCTCTTTAATATTGTTCTCCTTTTTCTTGCCCATGAACCTCATTGTCATATTCGTAGTCGTTTACTCTCTTGTTATCGTTATCCTTTTCTTCGTTACTTCATTGTCATTCTCATGCGCCTCCTACTGTGTTTGTGGTTCTTTCATTGTTGCCGTGCCGGTAGGCCTACACACGGGTTGGGTTGGGCGGGTTGAGAGTGGAATTCTCGGCCAAGCCGAGATGTTAGGTTTGTAGACATCGTGGGTTGGGTTAAGTAAATAATCAATGAGCCCGACATGAAAGACTAGTCTTGGTTTCGATCGGCTCATGCTGTGTCAACATATGTATTATAGATGCAATATGTATTGAAGTATTATATAATTATTAGAAAAATTATTAATGGAAATGAAAAGAAATATCACTTTTTTCAAAAATAATTGTAGTAAACGTCAAATTTATGAAATAAATAATTTATCTACCTCTTGTTTATGAGTAAATAATTCTTATTTACACAATAAATAGATTTATGGTGTAAATAATATATTTACCTCCTTGTTGATAATATAAATATTTCAATAATAATTGAGAAAGTTAGTCAAGACATTTAATGGATTAAAGCAAACATCAAAATAATGTATGCAAAATTTCATCCGATTATATTGTCTTAAAAACGAAGGGAGCCTAGACCCATGGGGGCATATGCCCCCTTGGATTTTTGATAATTTATGTTTTTACTTATAGTTTTTAATTTTTTTTTAATATAAGCCCTATCTCATTCACAAAATTTTATGTATGTCCCCATCATTAACAAATGGGTAATTCTAAACAACCTCGGTAGGTGGGTGCCCCACCCTTTCATATAAAGGCCCCACCCTCTCATATAAGGATGGGCCCCACCAGTACCTTGGCCATGTGAGGGTGGGGCTCCCACCCAACATGGTTTTTTTTAACAAATTATTTTATCTAATTTATTGTTATTAAAATTATTTTTATGTACCTTATTGATCTTTTTTTTCGTAATTTGACCTCATTTTAATAATGTTTCTCATATTTGTTTCTGTTTAAATATTTTTTCCCTTTCTAAAATATTAATTTTTCTTAATAACTTCAACTTTCATAAATAAATTTTCCTAATTGCCTTACTAAAACAATTTTTCTTGATTGTGTTTATACGTAAACCTCTTTTCATGCATATTTTTTGCACTCACTAAATAATTTATTATCAATTTGGCTCCATCAAAATTATTTTCTCGCAAGTGTTCTACTCTTTTTTTTTAACTAAACTAAACTCAAAAGAGAATTGTAAATCAAGAAGAAACTAAACTTTAAAGAAAATTTTACATTTATGTAGCAAAAAATTCAACAAATTGAATATACATGTCCTTCTAACTATTTTAAGCATTGAGAGTTGATATATTAATAAGTTTCAAAAGTTCTTTTGTATTCCTTGCTTATGCCCTTAAAACAAAATCTTAGCTCCGCCACTGACTGTTAGGGGTGCTCACATATTAGATTATACATATTAGGGGTTAATCCATAATCCAATCCGTATATATCGAATTGAGAAAATTCTAAGCCAAAAACAATCTATGAACACACCTAATACAGTCTAATCCAATCTGAAAACCACATATTTTGCAGATCGTATTATGTGTATTCATGAATTGAGGATTTAATTTTATTAAAAATATTATAATTAGTACCATTAGAATATAACATAACTCAATTTAAGAAAATCTAACATACTACAGCCCAAATGAATGCAATAAATAATAACAAACTAAATTGTAGCATGACAAAACTTTACAACTAACAAACTTAAATAAATTTTAAACATGAGTAAATTTTATAAGAATATAATGTTAGTCTTTATAATTGGACAAATTTTTTTTGAAAGCATATAAACTTTAGATACAATACTGCAGAGGTATAGGTTTACATATTTATTAAAATTTTGTATACGTATATACGATTTACATGGATTGAAAGACACTCAATCCCTAATCCAATCTATACATGTCAGATAAAGATTTTTCCAATCTAAAATTAATTCATAGTTTTCATAATTCAATCCAATTCGTGGGCTGGCTGATTATGTGAACACTCATAGTTGACGTGTAACATTTGTAAGATATGCATATATAATCTTGATCTAGTTGAAGAAGTTATTGAAATTTGGAAATGCAAAGAGGACAATAATTTAGTATATGAATAATAAATAAACTCTTTATTGATAAAAATGCCTCTAGAAATATATTATATTTTTACTCCTTATGGCATACATGTTTAACACTATGTGCATTTAAGATTGGACTGAGCTTGCTACTCTTCAGATTTTGATTACTGAAAGTTAGGTTATATTGTAGTTATGGGAAATTTTTATAAATGTAATCTTTTAAAATTTAGTTTTTATGAATACCACATATATTTATTTGTGACAAAATAAAAAAATATTATGGTATAATTTTTTTAAGTGTAGTATAAAAAGCACAACTTTTAAAAGTGTGACATAACATGTATTTTCTTTTGTAGTTAACGTTAATGGGCTTACATAAAGCTTTACAAGTTATGCTGACATATAAAAACAAACTTTAAAAAGTTTAAACATGACAAATTAGTATTATTATAGTAATTACTATCTAATCTTGTGTTACAAATATGAAAATCATTATAATAAACGCCAAGTAATTTTGTTAAAGAAAATTGCTATGTTTTAATTCCCGTTTCTAAATATGTAATTTGCACTTTCTTTAGTGGATTAAAATAAAAGTATTGCGTAATTGCGGTCTTAAAAGTAATATTATAATTGTTCAGTTATTTTGAATATGTTTCCTTTGGGTTCTCCCGACAAAACAGGGGTCCATAGCTCAGTGGTAGAGCATTTGACTGCAGATCAAGAGGTCACCGGTTCGAACCCGGTTGGGCCCTCATGTTCATTGTTTATCCTTTTTGGAGCAGAGCATTTTAGGTACATGGGGAAAAAAATATTCAGAATGGCGTCGCCCGGATTCGAACCGGAGACCTTTAGTGTGTTGGTCTGACGTAATACATGCTGACTGCCAATATTTTATTCTTTGCCCTTATCATAATAGACATATTCTGTTCCGTGTAAGGGCTTCGGGTTTCCTAATCGCAAAAGAAGGCTTCTTTCACGGTCTCCTCTCTCTCCTTCTCCACCGAAACCCTAGCTTTCTTCCTTCTCTGCCCGAACTCCATCTCTCTCTCTCTTTCTGTCCAAACATGTCAGATCCATTAAGCATGTCCCTCGACGATATCATCAAGACCAATAAGAAGCCCGGATCCGGAAACCCTAGGGGCAGGGGCCGACCCTCCGGCGGCCCTGGTCCCGCCCGCCGCTTCCGTAACCGCACCTCCAACCGTGCGGCGCCGTACGCGGCGGCCTCCAAGGTTAGCCTTTCCTTTCTTCATTCGAGATCTGCTTCTCTATGAATTTTTGAAATTGAATCGATTGAAGTTCCGATTTTTTTCCTCATCTTTTTGTGGAAATTTGATTAGGCACCGGAGACGACATGGCAGCACGATATGTATATGGATCAAGGGACTGCTTTAGCTGCTCAGCCTGGGCGAGCTTCCGCCATTGAAACCGGGACGAAGCTCTACATATCGAACTTGGAGTACGGCGTTTCAAACGAGGACATTAAGGTATGTAATTTATCTGGTTCATAATATTTTTTCTTCAATATATTCGTTCCTGTTCCAGTGTTTTTTTTTTTGGCGCTAAGATTAGGGATTTTGGCTTGCGCAGGAGCTTTTTTCCGAAGTCGGCGACCTGAAACGCTACGCAATTCATTACGATCGAAGCGGTAGATCGAAGGTATCTTTGTCGAGCTTGGCATAAATTCAATCATTCTGATGATTCCTTTCTGTGCTGCTGTGTGGCTTAGAAAACCGAAAAAAAAAAAACCTCTTTTTCTTAGGGAACGGCGGAAGTAGTCTTCTCCCGACGAGCGGATGCTGTGGCGGCGGTCAAAAGATACAACAACGTTCAGCTTGATGGCAAACCAATGAAGATTGAGATCGTCGGAACTAACATTGCCACCCCAGCTGCGCCTCCGCTGCCCGCTAATGGATCTTTTGGAAATTCAAATGGATTGCCGAGAGGGTACGTTCTGAACTTTTTTTTTTTAATTTATAATGATTGCTTATGCTCTTATCAGCTTTGTGGTTTTAGTTCTTATGGTGTTCGGCGAACCCAGTGTATAGATTAGTTGGACACGTAAAAGACCATGAAGATGTCAAGAGTTTTGAATTTTGCTTTATTGTTTTAATCATTTTGAGGTGACTTATAATTTCAATTTGAATGTTGTTGTTTGGTAGTTATCTGGACTACTTTGTGTAAACGCCATTTCATTTTACCACGCAATGAAAGGAGTGAGACTCTACATGAAAAAGAAATCGATAGACAAGTAATGCCTCACACTTTTTGAAAAGTAATGCCCCAAACATCATATAGATTTTAGAAAGGTAGTGCCCAAGTAGACAAAAAAGAAATCGTCAATTCTAAAAGTTCGTGAGGTCAAAAAAGTAATAAGTGGTTCGAAGATGACTTCTACTGTTATAGAGTTTATAGAATCAATAATTCACTTTTTCTCATATGAGCGCCTTTTGCTAGGAGGAGTGATTTATTGTACGGACATATATGCATTTTGAACAACCCCAAGGAAAACAGATGATGCCTTGCATATTTTATGCAGTGATATCATGTCATTTGTTATTTCTTATGGTCACTTGTGTTTAATCATCTCTTCCATTTTGAATTTTGCAAACTTTCTGGTTCTAGTGTGTTTTATGAGCTATGATAAAACTGTATTTTCCATCATTTCATTTATAGAAAGTTATGACTTATGGCTTATGCCCAATCTTAGCTGATGTTCCATCATGTCATCCATGCGTGAAACCTTGCATGTTTATGTGCGGTCATAGAAGCATCAGCTTAACACTGTAGCCTGTACTATGCTATTTGCTATGCTTGATCAGTTAGCTGGGCTGTTTCATTGTCTTTTTATTTCCACGCAGGCTACAAGTAAGGGGTTTTATAGTACTCCTGATTAATTTTCTGGTGGCTTTTGAACAGTGGACAGGGTAGGGGTGGTGCTGCTTTTGGACGGCCACGTGGCGGCGGTGGTGGGGGTCGTGATCCTAGGAGGGGCCGTGGACGAGGACAAGGTCGTGGCACCGGCGAAAAGATATCTGCTGATGCTCTTGATGCTGATTTGGAGAAGTATCACGCAGAAGCCATGCAAGAAAACTGAAAGCAACGCGTGTTTATTGATTGCTATTATGTCTTTTGTGGCCATTTAAGTACTCACTGGTTTGAGAACACCGTCTATTTTGTGTACTTCTACCAAAATCCAACTTCTAGAGAAAAAAACAGAGAAATTACAGTAGAAACAACTGTTAGAATCTTGCTTTGTGGAGTTTGGGCATTTATTGTTGATTATGACTTTAACTTGGGTATGAAATATGTGGGTTACTGGACTGCCGTCACTATGTAATCTGCACCAGCAATTTTTGGTTTTGTTTCATTGTCTTTTGTTTCATTCAACAAGTTGGGGTGTGGAAGCGGGGACCTTATTCTCTGTTTCTCCATGTGCATTGAAAGGATTGGCTGCAAGGTGTGAAAGGATTGAGCCTTAAAGAAATCCCACACTGCTGCTATGTCTTACGCAGTTGCAACTGCTCAAAAAACACTGGGGGACTTCACTGAGGTAGATTTCTTTGTTTCCCTTTGTTTATTCATATTCTGTTAAGTTTTGTCCCTTGCGTTCTTGGTGCAGTTTATTATGCTGCTTAGTTTTTGGCTGTGTTATGGTAGCTTTCTTTCTGTCTGTTGTCCAGGGAAATATAAACTTTATATGATGTGATATAGTGACATTTCATAGAGTGTCTCTACTTTAGTTCAACTAGTTGACAATGCTGGTGGGAATAGGGGGTTCAGTTGAATCAGACGTATTTATGGAAAGACGAGTAGAGGCCTTTTTGTTAACAATTGTTGCAAACGATCCCGCCCACCATTATTTTTTGCGGCTCGGCATTATCAGGAAGAGAGAAAATAAACTGCTGTTTAGCTATCCTGTACATCATTTTGGTATTTTCACATTGCTGTGGTTTAGGATATGATCTCTAGTCTGCCCTTAATGTTGCACATAATTAAGCAACACCTTTGCTGTTGGCAGTTCTTGTTCCATCAATGGACGGTTATTGAATGAGAAATTTTATGCTGCTTAACTATGAATCCCACGCCATTTTTTTATGTGGCTCGACGTTATTGGCGAGAGAATAAATAACCTGCTGCTTAGCTATGCCGTTCGTCTTTTGGTTTCTCTCATTGCGGTAGTTTAGAATCTTATGATATCTGGTCTACACTTGAATGGTGTAACATAATTAAGGCAGTGCCTTTGCTGTTGGCAGTTCTTGTTCCACCAAACTTAGGTTATTTGATGAGCAATTTTTTTATTGTAGTCTCTTGAAGAAATGCATGAATATCATTAGTAGGATGGAACCTAAATCCAGGAAGGTTTTGGACAAAGCATTATTGTTTTAAATGGTCAGTGTCTTCATTGTAACTGTACGGCGGGTGTTACCTTCAATTTGGTCTGGGAGGATTGGATAACTATATATAGCTAGTTCGAACACGGGTGTTTCTTGAAATTCCTCGGCCAGAATCTGAGACGATACGCAGCATGTTCATGTTCAGAAAATTACCGGAGGTTTACTTGATGTGACAATTACACGTACATTTTAACCAGAAGCTCTTCAGCCAAAGGATAAAAACACTTGTTAGTTTTCTTCTAATTGTTATTACATGTGCGTTATCATTGGTTTTTTCTAGATTCTGTAATTTATGGCTCAAGGGAGAGAGGATATACCCGAACAAATAGAAACTTTGCGGTCTTGAATGCTTACGCTTTGGGAACGTGTAATCTTGAAAGTTAAAACCGCGTTGTTTGTGGTTGCTTCCATACTCTTTTAAGTTTTATAATTAGAATAGTTTAATGTTGACAATATGATGTAATTGGTTGAGCGATGACAATATGATGTCATTTATAATCAGTTGAGAATACATGATGTAACATCCCTCGAAGCCGAAACAAAAAAATGACGAGCATATTTTGAGCTTTACAAGAGGGTATGTCGTTGAAAATTCAAGAGTAGTGCCTCTTAGGCCTTATCAGCTTCTCCCAAAAGGAGAAGACCAGCCTGAGCAGAGAGTACGATATTGCCTTTGTACAAGACACTACAAAGTTCCAACAAGAAGAAGGCCAATACCATGGATAGAGCAGCCTGAAGAACAGGCTTATAAGATGCCGAGGGTACCTGCCAACCTGTATAACACACCATTAAAGTTATAGCAGTTCCCATAATCATGGGACAGAAAGCTATATACGGAGCAGAATAACATATGTATCTTAAAAGAACCAAGAACAAAGTTTTTGAAACGGTTTAACAAGAGTATGAATTCCTCAAGATTACTGCCTTCATCTTTTTGGTGCACGAAAAATAATAGGTAATTGCAATTGTGAAAAGAAAATCATAATAAACTCACTGGGAAAAGAAAATCCAATGCATCCCAGGCGGCATGACGAACGGCTCTGGTGGGATACATTGGACCTCCAGGAGAAGTGAAGCTGTACAAACAACTTTTCAACCGTGTACTTGTGGTCATTCTCAATTCCATGCCTATGAAATACAATCAAAGCATGAAAATATATGAGCATAACAACATGCTAAAGTTCTATCAAATTCAGAAAATAAATGGCAGAAATATTACCTTGGAGAAATTTCATTTGTGAAAGATAATGCAAGAGTACTGGCTCGATCTTTAACTTCTGAAGCTGAATGACAAAAGGATGAGCACTATATTAGAATGCCAACTTGCACGTACCTACTTTGGAACTCATGAACGACAGTGAAAAGAATATTTGAAAAGGAGCAAGACCCTTATATATTTAATCTTATATTACCTGGTCTGCAAGTTCAATAACAAAAAAATCTGCTGGACCACCGACCAAGAAAGCGTTTGGGAAGGCAGGTATTTGATTCAAGAAGCTTTCAAGCTTGTCAACTGCAGAAAACATTACGTTATAGAATACGCTAGTTGCTCAAGAATAAAGTTGCTTCATCACAGGCCTACCTGAGTTGTAGAATAAAATAAATCTTGAAAGTAAAAGATAGAGATCTCGCTGGGCCTGAGAGTTAAGGAACAATTCTAAAGTTAAATTCTTCTTGAGAATTCTTATTAGAGATAAGATCTTAGCACGTAGAACTTAGAGGGCACTATCAATGTCTCACCTGTACAGGGATTTTATTTAACCGTGATGGCTCCAAGACCACTTCCTCGAGTAGATACTGAATCCAAGGCAACATGGAAAGAATGAAAAACAAATCATGACAACTTCAATAAAAGTAGAAAATTACAAATGAAAAACACTTGTGGTTGCAAGCTTGGCCTTGTGGTAATTTCAGACCCACCTCAAAATAGGGATGTAAAGCGCAGTGAGACACAAAATAGAGTTTAAAAACACGACGACAGGAACTCACACGAAATAGAGATTGAAAATGCCTTGTATTTGTTTGGATGTCGATCCTACAAATAAGCATACAAAAATTATAACACAGAACAACATCCTCTATTGAAGAGAGGGTGCCCAATAAAGAAAAAGATAATCTTCATTAATGAAAAATACACCACAAAACACATAATAGAAGATATCACTTTTGCTGAAGTAGGGAGATATGGTAGAGTCAAGAAAGGTTCACAATAGAACAAAACTATTATGAGGGGATAATAACAGCTACTCAAGCAGAATTTAGCATTAAAAGTAAAACACTATTAAACAGTACACAAAATTGTTTGGTCTGAAAATGAACATGATTGACTCATGTCATCGAACGTGTGGTCAAATTTGGCACTTCTTTTGGTCCCCAAATAAACACGACTGGCTCAAGTCATTGAACAGGTAGTCAAATTTTGCAACTTTAATGGATCTCTTAAAACTGTTTATAATGGGGCTTTACGAATGGTTAATCATCCACCTGAATAGGCTAATAGCACTTCTTTTGGTCCCAAAATAAACATGATTGGCTCAAGTCATCGAACATGTAGTCAAAGTTTGCAACTCTAACGCATCTTTTAAAACTGTTTATAATGGGGCTTCACGAATGGTAAATCATCCACCTGAATAGGCATATGTGCGTGTGTGCGCGCACGCGCTAATATCCATACCAGAAAACATTTGTAGCACCTTGAACAAGAGCAGATGAATAACGGAGGAGGACTTCAGAATTGTCAAGTTCCACTTCAAACAACTGCCAAAAGAAGAGGCAAATGATACTACTAAACATCATTGCAGCATCAGAAAAGAACAAAGATTAGACCTATATTTCATTACTTCTGTGACCGCAACTTTTAACGGCAAGCTGGGTCCTGGCCTAAATACGCAAATGAGGAAAAGATGAGTCACAGATTTTGCATTTTCATTTTCTTGATCTGATCTGAATTGTAATTATCTTACCCTCGTTTTAGAAATTAATTTCTTTTAAGTTTTCACTTTTTTATATGGCATTCAATAGTTACATTGAAAAAGATAAAATTACACAACAAAAGTGTCCAGTTTGAAGCCATAAGGTCTTGCAAAGTTTTAGGCTATCAAGAACATATAAACAAAAGTGAGCAGCAAGATCCCAAAATCAATACCAAGTTCAAGTATGAAAATATGGAAGGAACATCCACTAAGCTGATATACCCATTTGTGGAACAGGAGTGCGAAGATGTGAGATGCAAAGGACTGGCTCCATAGTTGGACAATCAAATCCAGGATGGGTTTTCCGCTCTCGGGCACCCTAACATAGTAATCAGCAAGCACATCAAAAAAACACAACGGACCATCACCGCCGCCAGTGTCTGCAGGAGAAATAAGGTAGTCTTCCCTGCTGAGAATTATATCTGTTTTTTAATTTCAAAACCCAAAATGAGAACATCATTCCTCAACATTTCACATGACAAGATAAAGCTTTGCATTTCCAATTCCCAAATGAGAACAACTGTTCATTCCCTACAACATCCAACTCTTCTGAGCAATGACAACCCGATTTAAACGACATTTAATAGTACTTCCAATGAGATAAATCATGTTATAGTGGTTTTATTCTTTTATAGCAAGTTTTTAGAATCATAAATTTTATTCTTTTTTAAAATACAACTATTTATCACATAAATGCTATTTTAACCACCACGTTCCAATTTGCAAGTGTTCAATTTAAGATGCAAAATTCTGCCATTCTTTAGACAACAACACACGTGATTAAATGCCAAAAATACTTGAGAATCGCAAAAATTCTGAATCTTTTTATATCACCTTTGGCTCGATCGTCAACCTCCAATGCTACATCAGCAAACAACTCCTGCAACAAGTAGAGCCTTTGCGATGGAGAAGCTAGTGCCTGCAAGACACACCAAAAAAAAAAAAGTTCGATTATGGACTGAATTGCAACAATATTCCTGTTTGATTACCGAGAAAATCCATAAAAAGAAAAACAAAAACTAATTATTATTCGAACAAATTGATTTGTGTTCCCCCCAAAACGAACCTTCTGAAGCTTCTTGTGGATTTCCTGAGAGAGAGCGTTCAGATAAGCAGAACTTCGAGGCGTGGAAGAAGCCTTCGGCATTGTGCAAAAGCCCTCCAGAAGATAGCATCAGAGAAAAAAAACCACCCAACCCAACCCTAATTCCGATCCAAACACGGCCTTCTTCTTCGTTGCAATTTTAATAAATGCTTTCGGACAAGACCACACGAGATGATCAGACTGGCCAAAGTTTGAAACTTGAGAGTGAATGTCTCAGTCGTCGCCGACAAACCAAGTAATTCGTACAACAACCAAACAAACAATTTGTTGGTCTGAAGCAAAAAATGGTTTCTTTATTAAAAAAAAGTGGAAGTTGAGGGGATTCAGATGGCGCGATCCGGCGATCCACAGAATCAACACGGTGGAGTCGGATGGCTTGTTGTTGTGTTGGTGGTGTTCTGGTGCGTCCCTTCTTTCAACACGTGTAACTTTTTGCATTTACTGTTGTAGTATTTACTGTAGTGTTGTTTTTGGATGAGTTTGGATAGTTAGATTATGATTGGATTACACGTGGAGGCACCAAAATTGGTTCGATAATGGGAGGTAGGTGGACCACGTGGTAAGTATGTTTATTCAGCATTTGCTCCTAATCGTGTTGACTTAGGATCACGAGGGATGAGGGGAAGAGCAGGATTATTTCTGAATATTTCTAATTATGAACAACTTAATAGATAAGGATAAAATAAAGTAATTCAATTCTTTAAATAACTCTAAGTTATTTTATAATTTGAATTCTAGTATTAAATTTTTAGTGATAATAATAATGATATATCTTTGTTCTTCATCACACTTTTTTTTTTCTTTTTGGGGAAGAATAGTTCTTCATCATAATCTTTACCTGAGAAGTCCCACTGTTTACAAAAAAAGAAAAGAAAAGTTCTATTGTTCCTCTTTGTCTCTAAAAAAAGATGAAGGGAAGTTCCTGTTGTTTTTATAATCGTAAATTGTATTTTCTCTCTGTTGATAAATTATGGAATAGAATTTCTAGTTCATCGTTCTCCTTTTTTTTAAGAAAATTTTTACTATAAGAAGAATCATTTTTATGGTAAAACTGTCGTTTTAACGGTTACCACGACACTTCTCCTACTAACAATGAAAAAGAACAATCTGTATCATATAAATTCCCCTATTTTTATATCGAGGGTTTTCGTATTATCAGGGAAAATATATACTAAAATTGATGGTGTGATTTGAAGTGTTGTAATCGTATCTGATTAAAAACTTCCAGTGTGTTATAAAGAGAAAGAAGAGTCATTTAAATACGCCTACAAATGCGCGCTTTACCATGATAAGAAATACTCAACATGGCCCTTTCTCTATGCTGCGATTAAGCTTTGCTCTTTCTTCTCAACATACTGTAGTAACTTGTGCCTTTTGTTCTTGCGCCGGATGTCATAATTTACTCGATGACAACTAAAACTCTTCGCTTGCTGCCTTGTTGAACCTGCTTCTTAAGCCCCTCAGTTACTTAAAAATTTGAAATCATATTTAGGTACTACATCTACATCAGTCAATATCTGTAACATCTATTATTTTTTTTACGGGTATAATTGTATATAAATTAATTATTAATGTATCAACTTAAACTTTACAAAATTTTGTTGTATCTAAAATTTACCAAATTGTTTTTGTTATTTTATTTATTTACGAAAATGATACATTGACATTTTGTATCGATAGTCTCCAGAGGAAACAACCCCTACCTAATTCTACATGTCTTGCCCCCTAATCATTTTTCGTTTTCTATTTTGTCTTCTTTCGTCCTCCTCACCTGTGACTCTTTTTTCAACCTCTCATTTGTCCCTTTCTTTCTTTTTCCTCTTCTTATTTGCTTCTTTCTCTCTCTCACTCTCACGCGTCTCTCTCTATCTCCCGCTCTTCCTTTTCTTTTTCTTCTTCCTTCTCTTCTTCTTCCTTCGCGACAACCCAAAAGCAAAGAAAAACCAAAGCAAAACTCAAACATCTTTTAAGATTTTCAAGTTATTTTCTCACAAAAAATCAACAAACAACGAATAAGAAAGATCAAACCACTAGGACCAGGGTAGTTATCTCTTAACTTATGTTGAAAATAATAAATATTTGACTACAAAGTTTGTAATTTCAAATAATTTTATTTTAATAAATATCAAACTTTTTAATTATTTTTTAAAAATATTTTAAAAATCATATTATTTATTTAAAAATCTAATTTAACATATTTTGTACCAAAATAAAATCCATATGATTTTATTATATTGTTATTTTATTATTTACTAAAATTAGTTGAAAAAATTGATATTCACAATTTTAGTATATTAATGATTATGGCACACTAATAAAAATAAATAGTAAATTTACATAATTATAAATTAGGATTTAAGTTAAAATATGGTTTTTTTATATACGTTATAGGATAACAGCGTATTTAAAGCTTACGTGGGGAACTTGATTTTGTAAGCTGAAAATTATCACTGGATACATTGCAAAAAGGTAGGAAATACATTACTCATTTTTTGTAAGGTTTTTATGGAATTGAAATTTGTCATTTACATTGCAAAATATACAAATATGTTGAACTGCTATTATATGAATTCACTTATGAGACAATGACATGAACTCGTCCTGTATTATACAGTGAGGAATAAATTGATTTGACATATGTTGTTATAAATTTAAAAGCATGGTTAGAAAAACTAACTCTATATATAATGATTGATTATGGAGGGATGGTAAAGCGTGAAGAAGACAACAGTTATGTCCTTGAACACGAATACCCTAAAAGGTAAAATATGAGAGTGATGACACTCTCTTGGGTAAGAAACCTAGAACACACTGTACAAGAAATGACTTAGTGAGCATTCGAAGCTTAATGTCCCCTCACCTGCCACTCTTAGAATGATTGTTAAGTGGAAAGGCGCGCCAATTTAGGTTTTGATGAGTTAAATGATGAATACTCTATTGAAACGTGGATACCTAGGGATATTAATGAATCATGATATTTGTATATATATGTATATATAAGTATGAAACTCAGTAATGATAAACATAAGACATCCACGCAATATGATCATAATGAACCTCATAAGATGAATAATGATTGCCAACTAATTAAGTATGCAGATGTTAATATGGTAATTAATAAAACTAAAAATGAGTAATGATATTCCCTACTGAACATGTCGATGCTTATCCCTTTTATATTTTCATCTCTCAGGTGAAGTCCAGTGTAACTTGTTTGACGAGGAGTAGACAACGACACTGTTAGTGTCGTGTTGGAATATTATAGTTTTATCTATATTTCGTTCAAAACATGTAAGATTCATAAGACTGTTGTAGTGACTGTGTTTAGTTAGATATTGAATGGGAATTGTAATATGATAATGATGACTGTATTTTTTTAATACTCGATGCTACACTAAAACTGTGATTTGTTATGTAAAGCTTGTTCTTATTTTTTATTTATTTCAAAGACCCATGGGCAATATTTTATTGTTTTGAAATGGTATTGTAATTAAATTTATTTATATTCATTAAATACTATTAACCTCTATAAAGGGGCGTTATAATATCAATTATAAATGATACCATTTTCCATGTCATAGAAGTGAAACTTAGGGGATACTTATGGTAAAGAAGGTAATTTTGTTCCACGGGTGGAGCAGGCTGTTTTAATCGTCGAATTAGGATTTTAGTAGTTCAATATGTGGAAATTAGAGAATACTTATGGTAAAGAAGGTAATTTTGTTCCACGAGTGGAGCAGGGTGTTTTAATCGTTGAATTAGGATTTTAACAGTCCGATCTACGACTGCCCACGTTCAAAATTTTTAACATGTAAACTGTACTTCTCTACTCACAAATCAAATCGTTAAAAAATTAACCAACAACTAAAACATCCATGCTCTATCAGTAGAGCAAAATTGCCTTCTTCATCATAAAAATTGTTGCAAGTAAAAGTTGAAATGAATAGAATGGCAAAATGTGCAGAGACATTGGTGTTAAAAAAAAAAAAAAAAAAACTCTTCTTAACACGAGTGATGATTACTCTTAAATCACATAAACCCCCCCCCCCCCCCCCCCCCCCCCCCCCCCCCAACCCCTTTTTTTTTTTTTTTTTTGCTGAATAAAAATTACGTAGAGCTTACACACGAGATATGCACAATAGAAATGAAATATGCTCTCAGGATCACAAGGATACAGACATCAATGAAGAAGACATCCCAAAATGCAAGCAAACCAAGTAGATAACATTTTTATTTTGCCATCTAAAAATAAGCACCTAAACTAACCGGCCCATCAATGTTCTTCTAACTTTATCCACAATCTGATTCCTAGCTACCATATTAGGTAGATGAAATCTACTGCTCTCCTCCAATAAAAATCTGTACACCTCCCATTCACGATCTGATGCCGAATGCCTCCCTATTTCAGCCTGAAAACCACATATCAAAACGTGTTATGATTTAATGAGTTTATTATTTAAGTTGGTCCTTCAAACCAAAAACAAAAAAAAACCAAAAACAAAAAACAAAAGGGCGAAGAATTAGAAGCAGCAAATTAACTATGTGATTGGCGTTGATAAATAGTAGCTAGTAAACTTCTAGCAATATATATATATATATATATATATATGTGGGTGGTAACGTACAATATATGGTAAGGGTGACATAGTTAAATGAACAGGATCTAACCAAATTGGCTCTGTCACTAAAAAGAGTCCTCTAATATAAACCCAATACTGCGATATATTGCATAAATTCTCTAATCGTGTTCTATGATATCAAACCGTCTATTGTGCAGATGGGAGGTTTTTTAAATCACTTTCACTTGATACTGCCGTATCTCACCGAGAAAATGCAGATGCCAAGAGTTTTTAGAGCAAGTGTAACATCATAGAAAACTCTAGGTCTTCCTTTTCCTGATAGCTCAACTGGATTAGCAACCAAGAGTTCAACATCTGGCCCTCTGTTATACTCACAAATATTGGTATGAATCAAATCTAATATTTGAGTATTTCTTTTGCTTTTAGGAAAGGTTTTTTTTGTTAATTTTGCTTGTATGCATATCTCACACTTATCATGTTTTTCATATTTGTAATTAATCAAACTATGTTTGGACAAGTATTTTAAAGATCTAAAGTTTAAGTGCGTTAAACGAGCATGCCAAATATCAAAGGACTCGACAATAAAAATAGAATTTTATCACTTTATTATTATTGATATTAGGTTTGTATATGCCATCACAAGAATATAATTTCCCACAAATGACCCAAACTTGCATATATACAAATATTGCCCTCAAGTACAATCTTAAGACCATTCTTACACATAAAAGATGTGGATATAATATTCTTTCTAATATCAGGAACATAGAAGATATTATTCAAAGTAACTTTCTTCCCAGAAGTAAAGTTGATCTCCACCACTCCTTTCCCTACAACCACCGTTGCGTCATGGTTCTCTATGAGGACCGTTTGTCCTTATTTCTCCACTACATATGACAAGAACACATTCTTGTCATTGCAAACATAAATGGTGGCATTGGAATCAAGCCACCAATCGCAAGACTTTGTTGCAACCATGTTGGTCTCGATAATTATGTCAATTTGCATCTTCGAGACCATAGCACAAATCTCTTTGAATTTTTCTTCAACAACATTGGCTTTGTTGGAGTTCACTTCTTCCTTTTTCTTCTAGTACCTGCATTCACTTTGTCTATGGCCCTTTTTCTCACAAAAAAAAAACTTCCGGTAAACTTTTTGGGGCCATTACTAGATCTTTTGCATTTCTTGTCATTGTTATCCTTGAAGTTCTTTTGAAACTTACTAGTTTTAGCCACATTAATCTTGGAATGGTCCAAAAGTTTCCTTTGAGATCTCGAGACTTAGTCTCCTCTTCGATCCTCAAGTGTTTTTGCAACTCCTCTAGAGTTATGTCATCCCTCCTATTGAGGAGTTTCTTTCTATAACGATTCCAATTTTGGGGTAATTTAGCAATAATAGCCCCCACTAGAAATGATTCAAAAATCTTAACTTTTAACTCTTCAAGTTTTGTAGCAATGACTTGCAATTAATGTAATTGGTCTAGAACTGACTTGGAGTCAAGCATAGAAAATTCTAGAAATTTAAGAATAAGGAATTTATTCATGCTTTCATTTTCGGTCTTGTACTTAGGGCTTTCCATATCTCCATTTGGGGACTTCATGTTGTGGTAGAGATCATAGAGATGATCGGAGAGAGTGTTAAGAATGTGTCCATGACACATGACTTCATCATCTTCCTTATTCTTTCTAGCATTCTTTACGGCATCGGAATCGTCTTCCTTTGGCTCTAGGAGTGGCTTCGTCTTCAGATCAAGCATATAAATGATCTTGAGTATCGTGAGTACGAAAAACAACTTCCCTTTCCAGCAAGTGAAGTTGGTGCCATCAAAACGAACAAGTTAGACATTTGGGTTAGGCAAGGATGCCATGTTCTTTTTAGCCTCCATCACAGTAGAATAAAACCTTTAAGATTGTTGGAGAATTTTATGTGTAAGGAGAGAATGAAAGCTAGGAAATTCTAGAAAATAGAAAAAGTGTTTGAGGTGTACATGAGCACTTTCCTCAAAGGTTTTATTTGCCCTCATTTCTCAAAGTTTGCTAACGAGTTTCATGGCAAGTTACCCCTAAGATATAACAAATATTTGAACACAACATCGAACAATAATATGGCATTCCAAAACAAGATATAAATTCCGTAATAATTTTGAAAATTAAACAAAGACATGGGTGTCATTTTATGAATGGACACAGTTGCTTCAATCCACATAACTTTTACTGAAAGGTACCTTTTCATTTAAAAGTATCTACTCATGAAACAATATAACTATTACAATAAATATGTCTGTTTGTAATAGTTGTTTAGGTTTGTATGAAAACATACAACCAATAAATACACCGGTTTGAGACATTTCAAATAACACATTTTTGACTATGTATCAAGTTGGCTCAGCGCTGTGCCGCCATTGGTTCTGCCTTTTTTAAGGGTTGACACCCGTGTGGCGCTGGTGTTGTAGTGCCGATGCCTCCCCTAATGGGCATTGCCATGCCCAAACATGGCGCTGCAATGCTTATGCCACTGCCTCCAAAGTGCTGATTTGCACCTTTTGGCGCAGCAACCTTAACTTTGAGTGTCGTGGTGCCCCGTGCTAATTAAAAACATATCAAAAATGTGTTTTTCACTCATTCTAATGTGTTCTTTTGATTTTAAACATCTTAGAAAGGCCTATTATAATCTCTCAACATTGACTTTGGCTTTCATTAAATTTTTTTGAATAGGTGTTTGGGAGCATTGGTTAGAATCAATTTTGTTTGAAAAATACTTTACCATGTGAAAACTTTACACTGCAGTACGACTTTTCTTAACGTTGTAGGATATGAGAAAGGCCTATTATAATCTCTCCAACATTGACTTTGGCTTTCATTAAAATTTTTTCAAAAGGTGTGTTGGAAGCATTGGTTAGAATCAATTTTGTTTGAAAAATACTATACCATATGAGAACTTTGTACTGCAGTATGATTTTTCTTAACATTGTAGCACACGAGAGTGTTATACTGTAACAACCAATAGTTTTAGTTCTAACTCATATTACCAAACACTACATAAAACTTACTAGAATTAAAAAAAATTTGCTCAATTTCACAAATTAAAGTGTTTTAAAGACATAAATTTAGTACTCCATCATCCATTTATCATACAAAGATAGACTAAAATCGTCCAACAAAGATAAAAGGAAGTTGTTAGCTATTGGAGTTTGAAAATGTGAGGGTTCTCGACAATGGGCGGCGTACGTGGTGGCCTATAGAGACTTAACAGAACGTACTTATGGAGGCATACACGTTAAGGGCATGACTTACGAAAGAGTGATAAAGTAGGTTTTTTTTATTATTTTTATAAATGAAATTGCATTTTAAATTAAAGAAGCACAAACACTAATTCAAATACAAAAGACCGTAAAATTTTGGACCTAAATTAAATAGTTTGAGCCGAGTTGGACCATCCTATTTGATATTTCTAATCAAAATACTGTTGGAAACAAAGTGCGCAGCGGAATTTTTAAAAATTTTCATCAGAGTATTTTCCAAAATACAAGTATGACATGTTATATGTATAAATTAAACAGATCTTACTAACCTCAGTGTGCCGAAGAACCTCCGCGACCTGTGTAGAGAAGTAACGTTCCAGAAGAGCCTCAACCAACTGGTCTTCTTTGCTATTCTCTATCCACAACCGGAGTGAGTGTGGGCTCACACGTACAGCTCTTCCACCGGTGACTCTCCTTCCAACCAATAGAGAGAACCCAAAGCTAGTGTTCGTGATTTGTGAACAAAAGCTCTCAGGGAGTTTTTAGATGCTCACTAGAAGAGTATCACTCTTAATCTCTCAAATTGATCTGAGTAAATCATTAGACTCACTCCCTTTTTATACCTATTGGTCCTTGGGGTCAGTCCATATCAGATTAGGTCTCAAAAATCGAAATTGAATCAAGTTCGGATCAATATCTGATAAGATACGCGTGAAAAACGCGTAATCTTAGCTGTCGCGGTCGGCATGCCGAACTGTGAGATAGGCAGGCCGAACTGGCCAGTTCGGCAGGCCGAACTTTCTGATCGGCAGGCCGAACTGCCGAGAAAAAATCTCCGCGAATCTTTTATTTTCCACCCGAGATTCTAAAGGATAAAGTCTCAGTTTTGATTCAAATAGCCCAATAGAAAAGATATCTGATCAAAACAAACTCTATCAAGATAATCTCTAAGAAAATAAATCAATTCACAATAATTCTACAAGTTTATCTTGTTCTAATTGTCCAAAATTAAAACAACCGATAAACAGACAAGAATTATCCGAACGCCATAATTCAACAAGTTCATCTTGAACTAATTTCTTACATAATTAATTCAACCGATAAACAGACATGAATTATTTGATTCTTATAAATTTTAAACCAATCTGATAAATCCGACATAAGTCACCAATTATTGGAAAAGCACGCCGTGTCGTTACAGGACTTTGTGAGCTAGCAAAGGGGACCAAAATGGACCTATAAAGTTCAAGCTCATGATAATTATGAAACCCAATATCCCAGATATACATTTCACAATTATCAACTCCAACGCTACTCCACTAAAAGCTTGGAGCTGCACTCTCGAACTTTATAGAATTACGAAGCTCGTGTAGCTAAGTCTCCATGACATATCATAGTGTATCGCATCCCCATATGATCATCCATAATCGGCTTAAGGACAAGTTCTGTCTTACCTTCCCGATTATTTTTATCTTACGTTCCATTGTCTCACCATTAGAAAACTTACCATCCAAAGATAGTATACCATTCGGTTACACCTATGTATCCAAATGGTTGAGCGCTCCAGTTTTCCAATTACAGGACAACGCATATAAGAGGATATCATTACTCCTAAAGAGGAGCTATGGATTCCATATCTATGAATAACAAGTCTACGCTACCAAGAGTCATGCCTCCAACGTACCGGCATGCATGCCACTATAGAGATGTGGGAGTCACCCATTGGTACATCAAAAGACACAAGTCGAGACAACGGGCCCATTATTCATCTCAGGATTAAGATACAATACAAATGATTGTCTAAAGTGAATCGATTTGACAAGACAGAATTATTAATCCAAATCAATTCACTTTATGTCCCGATCCAACACATCGTCACCTATGACAATGCGCTAATGTTTCTATTCACGGAGTCCAACTCCGATGGCCAAGACAAACCATCTCCCAAAAGGGATATAGACAACATAACAATCTTTACATGAATAAAGCGCCCAACTTTATTCCCTCGATTGCGGATCATATATTTTAGACCATCACCTTAAGAGTCGTGTCTACCGCATAATCATCCCATCATATGCCCAACTCTTAAGGTTTAGACTGACAGTCTCAGACTACTGTTTGCTTATCATACATTCAACGAATATGAACGTAAAGAGGACAATATTTGGTATATTTAAATGAATAAATTCTTTATTGATAAAAATGTCTCCAAAAACGTATTACATTTTTACTCCTTAGAGCATACATGTCTAACAATCTCCCACTTGCACTAAGTGAGTAAATACTGCAAATTTCGCATCCCCATAGCTTCCACATGCCTTTCGAAGACTCTCCCAGAAAGTGTCTTCGTAAATGGATCAGCTAAATTGTCCTCTGACGCGATCTTGCACACCGTGACATGCCCGCTCTCAACGAAGTCCTTTATTACATGATACTTCCGATCAATATGCTTACTCTTCTTGTGAAATCTTGGTTCCTTAGCATTAGCTACCGCCGCACTGTTATCACAGTACAGTGATACCGCTTTATCCATACCAGGAACTACCTCAAGATCCCCAAGGAACTTGCGGAGCCACACTGCTTCTTTCGAAGCATCACTAGCCGCCACATACTCGGCCTCCATCGTTGAATCCGAAGTGCAATCTTGCTTTGCACTTCTCCAACTGATGGCACCGCCACCCAGAGTAAACACAAACCCTGAAGTCGATTTCCTAGAATCCAGGCAGGATTGAAAATCTGAATCAGTGTATCCTAGAGGAGTTAAATCCTCACCCGAATACACAAGCATATACTCACGAGTCCTTCTCAGGTACTTGAAAATATGCTTTACCGCAACCCAATGGTTTGGTCCTGGATCCGCCTGAAATCGACTCACAATCCCGACCGCATAGCTAATATCTGGTCGAGTGCAAAGCATGGCATACATGAGACTACCTACTGCCGAAGCATAAGGCACCTTCTTCATGTATTCTCTTTCTTCATAAGACTTTGGAGAGTCTTTCTTAGAAAGAGTAATTCCAGACCTAGATGGTTGCCCACCTTTCTTGGAATCCTGCATTGCAAACCTCCTGAGAATTTTATCTATGTACCCGGCCTGTGACAAAGCTATCATTTTGTTCTTCCTATCCCGAAAGATCTGGATACCGAGAACAAAATTAGCCTCACCCAAGTCCTTCATGTCAAACTGCTTGGTCAACCATAATTTGACCGATGACAATGCCCCATCGTCATTGCCAATTAGCAGAATGTCATCTACATAGAGTAGTAGAAAAACCACCTTCCCATTCTTAATGTGTTTGTAAACACATGGTTCATCCACATTTTGTGAGAACCCATAAGTCTTGATCACTTGATCAAATCTTATGTTCCAAGAACGAGAAGCCTGCTTAAGTCCATAAATAGACTTTAGCAACTTACAAACCTTACCCTCTTGACCCGTGACCTTGAACCCGTCTGGTTGTTCCATATAAATGGACTCATCAAGATAGCCATTCAGAAAAGCCGTCTTGACATCCATCTGCCAAATCTCGTAGTCGAGAGCGGCAGCTATGGACAAGAGAATCCGGATGGACTTAAGCATGGCTACAGGCGAAAAGGTTTCCTCATAATCGATTCCTTCCTTTTGCGTATAACCCTTAGCTACCAGTCTAGCCTTAAAGGTTTCGACCTTTCCATCCACTCCTCTTTTCCTCTTGTAGATCCACTTACACCCTATGGGTTTTACCCCTTCGGGAAGATCCACAAGCTCCCAGACCCGATTAGTCTCCATAGACTTCATCTCAATGTTCATGGCCTCTGTCCAGAGTCTTGAATCAACATCCTCCATAGCTTCTGCGTAAGTATAAGGATCCCTGTCTTGTTCATCCGGTTCAGCCAAAAAGACCTCCCCATTGAACATATACCTCTCAGGTTGACGCCCGATCCTCCCACTACGCCGAAGCCCCTGAGGTTGTTGTTCAGGTTTGTTTGGTTTTTCTACACCGATCGGAATGGTTTCGTTCGGAACCTCTGGAGTAAACGGATTACCCCTCAACTCCTCAAGCACCACTTTGCTTTGAGGTTTAAAGTCGTTCATGTAACTCTCCTCAAGGAAAGTCGCATTAGTTGAAACCACGACTTTATTTTCCTTTGGGTTATAAAAATAACCCCCTTTAGTCCCTTTTGGATATCCTACAAACACGCAAACTTCTGAACGTGCTTCCAACTTATTCGGATCCTTAAACAGGACATGAGCTGGACATCCCCATATGCGAATATGGTTTAAGGATGTCTTCCGTCTTGTCCACAACTCGTGAGGAGTTTTAGGGACCGATTTTGAAGGCACATTGTTCAAAAGATAACATGCGGTTTGTAGTGCATATCCCCAAAAGGATAAAGGCAATGATGAATAACTCATCATGGACCGAATCATGTCCAACAAAGTCCTATTCCTTCTCTCTGCTACGCCATTCTGCTGCGGAGTGCCCGGCGCAGTCAAATGGGATAAAATCCCATTCTCTAACAAGTGTCCCAAGAACTCATCAGAAAGGTATTCCCCACCTCGATCAGATCGAAGTGCCTTTATGGGTCTACCCAATTGCTTTTCCACTTCAGCCCGAAACTCCCTGAATTTATCATAAGTTTCGCTTTTGTGGTGCATTAGGTACACATACCCATATCTAGAGTAATCGTCAATAAAAGTAACGAAGTACTCATACCCTCCTCGTGCCCGGATGTTCATCGGTCCGCAAACATCACTATGCACAAGTTCTAGAACCCCTTCGGCCCTATTGCCCTTAGACCCGTATGGTCTTTTGGTCATTTTACCCTCCAAACAAGACTCACATTGAGGTATAGATTCCACCTTTAAGTGACTTAAAGGTCCATCCCTTACCAACCTTTGAATCCTATTCAGGTTAATATGGCCAAGGCGCAAATGCCAAAGATAAGTCTTATTAGAGTGAGAAGTTTTAAGTCTTTTTGAGTCATTATCATTTATCTCAGCATTAAGCAATAAGTCCATCTTAGGTTTGATAAAATATAGATTATTTTGCATCCATCCAGAACAGATAAAAGATTTGTTTTTACGAATCACCACTTTTTCATTAAAAGATACCACGTAGGAGTCTTTAAATAAAGAAGATACAGAAATTAAATTCCTTTTAAATTTAGGAACATAAAAACAATCTCGCAAAATTAAACTCCTATAATTATCAAAATAAAGATGGACATCTCCCACTGCTTCCGCTGAGACCAAGGATCCATCGCCCATCCGAAGCGTTAAGTCTTCACGAAGTAGACTTCTCGTTTCTTTGAATCCCTGCAGAGAAACACAAACATGATTAGTTGCACCGGAATCTATGACCCAAATGTCACTGGATTCCTCAACCAAACAAGTTTCTAAATAAAGAAGATCACACCTACCTCCCTTGGAAAGGAAGTCCTTGCAATGCTTCTTTATATGCCCGACCTTACCACAAAAGAAGCACTTAAGCTTCTTTGGGTTCTTCTTCTTCTTCTTCTTGCTCTTGGTAGCAATAGGAATAGAAGACTTCCCACTCTTGGCCCGTTGTTTCTTTCCATTCCCAGAGTTAGGATTGGAACCAGAAGCAGCTACCATATTGGCCTCTCCACCAGCAGGAGACTCCCTGATCAGCAGTTCAAACTCTTGTAACTGTTTCATCAGTTCTGTCAAGGTCATATCCCGTCTATTGCTTAGATTAAAAGTAGCTCTAAACGGAATAAATTCCTTAGACAGAGTCTCAAAGACCATAGTCATCTGAGTTTCAGCATCGATGTCGGCTCCATTGGTTTGAGCCTCAGCGAGGTAACCCATGACCAACATCATGTGCTCCTTTACAGATGTCCCCGGTCTCTGTCTACAGTTTAAGAGTTTCCGAAGCGCCCCTTGCCGCTTTGTTATGGCCTGGCCTCCAAACATGTCCTCAAGATTATCCAAGATCTGCTTCGCAGTCTCATAATCCTGATGTTGAGCCTGCAGCACGTTATTCATGCTAGCCATAACATAGCAGCGGGCCTGATCATTAGCATCTTTCCAGCGTTCGTACGCTTGGAATTGCTCATTACTTGAGTCTCCCGTAGGCTCGGGAGGACAAGGAGTTGTCAGTACATATTTCAGTTTCTCAAAGGATAGGACGATGTCCAGGTTCCGTTTCCAATCATTATAGTTCTCACCGGTTAATTGGTTTTTGTCAAGTATCGATGATAAAGCGTTTTTAGACATTTTCAATCTACAATAAAGAATCATATACCAAACATAAGCAAACATATTTAATAATTTAGTAAGATAACACAATCATGTAAAATCATACAAATGTGTTTATGTGTCAAAACCTTGAAAATATCACAACCTTACAACGATAATTCCCAACTCAGAATTCAACAAGCTCCTAGGGGAGTCATGCCAAATTCAATCAGGAACACGGATCCCCTCCTGATTAATATATGCCATCCAGGACTTATTGCTCTGATACCAATTGTTGGAAACAAAGTGCGCAGCGGAATTTTTAAAAATTTTCATCAGAGTATTTTCCAAAATACAAGTATGACATGTTATATGTATAAATTAAACAGATCTTACTAACCTCAGTGTGCCGAAGAACCTCCGCGACCTGTGTAGAGAAGTAACGTTCCAGAAGAGCCTCAACCAACTGGTCTTCTTTGCTATTCTCTATCCACAACCGGAGTGAGTGTGGGCTCACACGTACAGCTCTTCCACCGGTGACTCTCCTTCCAACCAATAGAGAGAACCCAAAGCTAGTGTTCGTGATTTGTGAACAAAAGCTCTCAGGGAGTTTTTAGATGCTCACTAGAAGAGTATCACTCTTAATCTCTCAAATTGATCTGAGTAAATCATTAGACTCACTCCCTTTTTATACCTATTGGTCCTTGGGGTCAGTCCATATCAGATTAGGTCTCAAAAATCGAAATTGAATCAAGTTCGGATCAATATCTGATAAGATACGCGTGAAAAACGCGTAATCTTAGCTGTCGCGGTCGGCATGCCGAACTGTGAGATAGGCAGGCCGAACTGGCCAGTTCGGCAGGCCGAACTTTCTGATCGGCAGGCCGAACTGCCGAGAAAAAATCTCCGCGAATCTTTTATTTTCCACCCGAGATTCTAAAGGATAAAGTCTCAGTTTTGATTCAAATAGCCCAATAGAAAAGATATCTGATCAAAACAAACTCTATCAAGATAATCTCTAAGAAAATAAATCAATTCACAATAATTCTACAAGTTTATCTTGTTCTAATTGTCCAAAATTAAAACAACCGATAAACAGACAAGAATTATCCGAACGCCATAATTCAACAAGTTCATCTTGAACTAATTTCTTACATAATTAATTCAACCGATAAACAGACATGAATTATTTGATTCTTATAAATTTTAAACCAATCTGATAAATCCGACATAAGTCACCAATTATTGGAAAAGCACGCCGTGTCGTTACAGGACTTTGTGAGCTAGCAAAGGGGACCAAAATGGACCTATAAAGTTCAAGCTCATGATAATTATGAAACCCAATATCCCAGATATACATTTCACAATTATCAACTCCAACGCTACTCCACTAAAAGCTTGGAGCTGCACTCTCGAACTTTATAGAATTACGAAGCTCGTGTAGCTAAGTCTCCATGACATATCATAGTGTATCGCATCCCCATATGATCATCCATAATCGGCTTAAGGACAAGTTCTGTCTTACCTTCCCGATTATTTTTATCTTACGTTCCATTGTCTCACCATTAGAAAACTTACCATCCAAAGATAGTATACCATTCGGTTACACCTATGTATCCAAATGGTTGAGCGCTCCAGTTTTCCAATTACAGGACAACGCATATAAGAGGATATCATTACTCCTAAAGAGGAGCTATGGATTCCATATCTATGAATAACAAGTCTACGCTACCAAGAGTCATGCCTCCAACGTACCGGCATGCATGCCACTATAGAGATGTGGGAGTCACCCATTGGTACATCAAAAGACACAAGTCGAGACAACGGGCCCATTATTCATCTCAGGATTAAGATACAATACAAATGATTGTCTAAAGTGAATCGATTTGACAAGACAGAATTATTAATCCAAATCAATTCACTTTATGTCCCGATCCAACACATCGTCACCTATGACAATGCGCTAATGTTTCTATTCACGGAGTCCAACTCCGATGGCCAAGACAAACCATCTCCCAAAAGGGATATAGACAACATAACAATCTTTACATGAATAAAGCGCCCAACTTTATTCCCTCGATTGCGGATCATATATTTTAGACCATCACCTTAAGAGTCGTGTCTACCGCATAATCATCCCATCATATGCCCAACTCTTAAGGTTTAGACTGACAGTCTCAGACTACTGTTTGCTTATCATACATTCAACGAATATGAACGTAAAGAGGACAATATTTGGTATATTTAAATGAATAAATTCTTTATTGATAAAAATGTCTCCAAAAACGTATTACATTTTTACTCCTTAGAGCATACATGTCTAACAAATACATTGCACTATTTTAAGAAGACAATGATAAATAAAAAAATCATCAATTGTCAAACATCTTAAATTTGCCATCAAATATTGAATTTGCTAAATGAAACATAAAAATAACTGTGACACCCGTTATTCTCCTAACGGGTATTGAGGTAATTAAATTAATTTTTAATGTATAAAAAAATTGCTTCATTTAAATTTATTTTATAATATTTATTTTTATCTATTTTTAAATTTTCTAAAATTCTCCTATATTTATTTAGTATGATTACTAAAAAGCCTTAGAACTTCTAATAAATCTCAAAAATGTCATATTGGCATTATGTGTGTTAAAGTCTTTAGATGAGACATAAGGATATCTTTTCCAACTACTCTTGACCCTCATTTTCTTTATTTCCTCCGTGACATGCTGAAGCATGTCTCCTCTATAATTGTTTCTATCACTTCTCTTCAAAGACTTCATCTTTTCTTCCTTTCTCTTCCACGGTTCCCACACTCTTCTTCTCATTTCTTTGCTGAAGCAAAATACTTAGAGAACTTCTTCAAGGCAGCCATAAAAATCAGCCACCATCACCTCCATTTGAGCAAGAATTTCAGTCATACCGAAGTAAAGGAACCTGTTTTGAAACCATTTCAAGCTTCCAACTAACCATAATCCGAGGTTAGAATCTTATGAACAAATTTAGTCTTTCATTTATAAATTTTCTTTTATACTAAAGGATTATTCAAATTTGCGTTCTTAAACCTAAGTATATGTTTGTTGCTATTTTGGAGCATATGTATGAAGTCTAAGTGTATATGCCCTAGACAGAAAATTTATATTGTTAAACTTTATAATACCTCTATGGGCAGTGGTTATTTCTTGAAATTCTAAGATTAAATTAAAATGAATTTTATGAATTGGTTTGCATATTTCAAAAGTAGCATCCTAGGCTTTCTAACGAGCTATCATAAACCTAAATCGGAGTTGTATTTTATTTTCTAAGAATTATTCAATTTTTGTATTGGAAACTAGTAAATCTGCCAGTTTGTTATGGTATACCAACTACTAACCTGAACCAAGAACCCATCTTTGCTCACCACCTAATTCTTTAATGTCTTGCAACCTTTCCAATATTATCCTAAGTGATTGATGAATCTTATTAGGGACTAAAACATATAGATTACTTGTTCACATTTTATATTGTGTTAAGACAAAAATTGTTTACTGTGGTATTCAAAAGAGATTTATATAAAAGCTTTAATGGCATACTAGTAAGATAGGTTTACACATGATTTATTTATGAATGTAGTTGTATGTTGTGCTTTAGTTTTAATTGTCCTTATGCACGCCTTAGGATCAAGGGAGTATGGAGCTAACGTTAACTGATTCCAGGATTAAAAGATTGTTGATAAGCTTGAAAGGTAGGGATTCTATTACTCATCTTTTGTGAGGTTTTTATAGAATTAAAATTGATTGTTTTGCCGCAATATATATATATCTATGTTGAACTGATATTATATGATTATCACATATGAAACTATGACATGGACTCGTCTTGTATTGTACGGCGAGGAACATAATGAATTGACACATGTTATAAATTGAGAAGCATGGTTAGGAAAACTAACTCTATTGATAATGATTCAATATAGAGAAATTGTGAGACATGAAGAGGGCGACGGTTACGTCCTTGGGCATGAATACCCTAAAAGGTAAAATAGGGGGAAGGCGATGACGCTTCCTTGGGTTGAAAGTCCCAGAACACACTGTACAGGAATCGACTTGGTGAGGACTCGGGGCTTGATGTCCCCTCACCGGAACACCCTTGGAATGTTTATAGGGTGATCAAGTGCGCCCATTTGGGTTTCGATGAGTTGAGTGATACTCAATTTAACATGGATACCTAGGAACAATGATGATTGTTAATATTTGTATAAATGTGTAATTATGACACTTGGTAATGATTAACTACGGTATCCATAAGATGTGATCATAATAAACCTCATAATCTGGAATATGATGTAACTTATTAACCATGCAGGTTTTAATGTGGTAATGATAAAAACCTAAAGGTGAGTAATGGCTTTCTCTACTGAGCATAGTGTTGCTCATTCCCTTATGTTTATATCTTTTCAGGACTCACTAAGTGTGAGGTGGCTACGAGAAATATAGTTGAGGAAGTGATGTAACTATATTACATTGGGACTGCTTCAATCGTTGAGAATGTTCTTCATGATAATGTAAGCATCAATTGTTACTTTCTGTGACTGTATTACAATGTGTTGAGGGTTAAAATGATGATGACAACAGTTTAAATTATTAAATTTAAGGTGCTACATTAAAACTGTGGTTTGTCGTTTATATTTTTATTTTTGAGTTGAGAGTTTTGATTTAAGTCCCGGGCAAATTTTATTTTTAAGGTTTTACTTTTATTATTTATTTTTATTTTATCTCATTAAAAACTGTTAACCCCCACATAGGGGCGTTACAATAACACTTTGTTGAACAATAATTTTTTTTCTTTCTTGAATAAAAAATTTACATTTAAATATCAATTACTATTGTTATTTTGTTTAAAGTCTCCTATCCATTGTGAATTGTCCATGGAAAAAGGGAAGAAATTCTCTTACCTCTGTTTGGCACGATTGAAAAGTGAGAGGAAAGAAAATGTTAGAGAGATTTTAAGATAAAAATTGATAAGTTGAGATGTTTGGTAGGAGGGAAGATTGGATGAAAGAAAAATTTAGAGGAAAAACTACTAGGTGAGACCTCTCATTTTTTTCCTTCCAAAAGTGGGCGGATTATCAGATAGAAAAAATTACAGTTATTTAAATGGGGTAAAATTACTAGATTATCATTCAAACTACACCAAAAACAAATGAAATTATACAAGAACAATTAATGAATATGAACTAGTAGGGCATGTGAATTTACGTTAGATTTTAATATATATAAAAAAAATATTGGGAAAAATATATATGTCCATAGAAAAGAACAATTAAAACTTTTGTTTTATTATATATAAAAAAGATGAAAGAAAACTATTTGTTATATTACATCTAATTAAATTAGTTGTTTTCTGCTTCGATGTCACATAACATGTTAATTACGAAAAAAATTGTAAATTTTAATGACTATTCAAATGTGTTATTGTTTTAGTTAATGGAAGTCTTTTTCAAGTTTCAACTAAAGAAAAAAATTTAACGTTTTAGATAAAATTATTTAAACAAAAAAATAATTACAATAATTATAATTTGTCAATCTTTTAAGTTTTATTTCTAATACAAAATAAGTAAAAGATAAATTTATTTTCTTTTTTTCCTCTCAAATCAAACAACTGAAGAGAAAGTTAAAATTTTTTCTACTTTAAAAAAAACAAGTGCATAAAAAATTAGAAGAATCTCAACCGCCAATTCAAATGCACACCAAAACCACGTAACGTGTCAAAGAGTGCCAACATGTTGCCAGAAAGCATGAATACATCTCAACGGTCGATTTGCATCGCTCCAAAAAGAAGATCCAACGGCTAATAAACACGCCAAATCATCGATCCGCATTACAACCCTATAGCCGATAATAAGACGCTTCTCTTTTCTATATAACCTAATCTCGACCCCTATTCCTCCATATCTCTCTCAATTAAGGCATTTCAAATTTGGAAATCTATCTCTCCTTCCTCAAAACCCTTGTTTACGTTTCCTTGAAATCCTGATAATCAATGGCGCCAAAGGCCGAGAAGAAGCCCGCCGAGAAGAAGCCAGCGGAGGAGAAAAAGTCCGCCGTCGCTGAGAAGGCTCCCGCCGAGAAGAAGCCCAAGGCCGGCAAGAAGCTCCCCAAGGAGGGCGGAGCCGCCGCCGGAGACAAGAAGAAGAAGAGAGTGAAGAAGAGCACCGAGACCTACAAGATCTACATCTTCAAGGTCCTCAAGCAGGTCCACCCCGACATCGGGATCTCCAGCAAGGCCATGGGGATCATGAACAGTTTCATCAACGACATCTTCGAGAAGCTCGCCCAGGAGGCCTCAAGGCTTGCCAGGTACAACAAGAAGCCCACGATCACATCCCGCGAGATCCAGACTGCGGTGAGGCTTGTTCTTCCCGGTGAGCTCGCCAAGCACGCCGTCTCCGAGGGGACCAAGGCGGTGACCAAGTTCACGAGTTCTTGAAGAGACTTTGGATTGTGATGTTTAGTGTTAGGGTTAGGGCTTTATCGGTACATGTTGGCCTTTTGTCTTTAGTGTCTTTTGGATGATTTTTATAGGGTTTCTGTAGTTTACTTTTGTATGGTTGATCCTCATCTTCTTATGGTACAAATTGAAAGACTGAGTTTACATATCTCATGTTCCTCTAATTCGATCTTTTGTACTTCTTGGAAATGAATATTGTAGAAATTTCACTATGTTTCATAATTTGCTATCTTGTTTTATTGCATCAGTGAATTTGCGGTAACGTGCTTCTGTGCTTATAGGAATAGTATGTGCGTTTCTGGTTTTACAGGGTGTTTGGCAAGCATTTAGAATTAGTTTTATGTTTCAAAACCTGTAGCAATTTTTTGCTTTTATGGTGGTAACATTTGAGGGTAGTAAGGATCTAACTATGATCGCCAAACAACCTTAATTGTTTCCTTAAAAAAAGGGCATGTCTTTATTGTTTCCATGATCTTTGTTTGGACGGTACTGAATTTTATTTTTCTTCTCCGTGCGTTGTAGCGATTGGTAGAGTGTTTGATTTTGTCTTCGGTTTGCTTAATATTTGCACAATTTTGAGGATCTATGACTCTCTTTTTCCCTTTGTATTTGTCGAAGTTCTTGAATCGGAGATTTGTTATTATTTCTTAATACTTTGTGACTGTTTTTACCTTTGATAAAGTAGTCATATGGAGCCTGCGATACTTTTTTAATTTTAACTTGCATAGATCTTGGGAAATGGGGGGTTAAAGGGTGATTTTTATAGAGGCATAATTGGGGGGTTTTTTTTTGGAAATTTTGGCGGGTAGGCAATTTTTTGAAGCTGTCTCGCATTCTAATTGTTGGCGCCATATCTTCAATTATTTGCCCGAAGAGGGAGGGAACCTCAAAAGGTGCCAGATGATATGAAGTTCAAAACAGGCCAGATGGAAATTGAAGTAAGAAAAAAGAAATGAAGGCAATCTGGCTGATAACGGTCATCCAATGGAACTTCCGAGTTCCGACCAAATTTTGGTGACAAAACAATTAAGAGAAATTAAGAAATGAAAAATAGAAACATAAGCTTAGATTAACCCACTGCACAATCTTTACATGCAAAACTTTTCTTTTTCTTTTTCTTTTTTTAAGTTATCGGCGAAGTAGAATCTAGGAAAGAAACAGTAATCTTCCCCCTAAAATTTCTCGAGGCAATTAACCTTGCACGCCAAATACCGGTTACCCAAATATAAAAATTAGAAAATTACCGAGTATAGCTGAAGGTTGGGAGAAACCCAGAGGTTCTTGGAAAAGATCTACATCATTAATTGTAATGCATTTTCTGATTGCTATTAAGACTATCTCTATCATCAGAGGGTAGTTGAAACTTTTTGCATTGCTCCCATTTTGAAGGATAGTGCTGACCCAAACAAAAGTGGTAGAAATCATTTTTTCAGTTATAATAGTATACAATTTTTACATGTTATAATAACAATAAAAAATTATTATAGTATAAAATTTTCGTATACTATAACACAATAATTCTAACCAACGGTCCCCGTCACGCTTTCAAACATCCTTAGTTGCCTAGTATTACCAATTCACTTCCCTTTGTCCTGATCCTTCTCAGCTAGTAAGGACTTATGTTATCACAGCCATATTTTCTTAAACTTTTCCTTTTCTTGTCTCTCTCTCTCTCTCTGTCTAACTTATTATATTTCGCTAATATTTTGCCATCTTAGCATCATCAACCCAAGGACGGTACATTCCAAAATCCAACTTATTTCAGCATATCAAGTAAATATCTTGGATTAAGTTGGAATATTTGTTCATAGTTACTGGAGAGTTAGTTCAATCAAAATTTATGAACCCCCAATTTATACTTCTCTCCTGAGTAGATCTAAGTTTAACAACTGGAATGTCGAAATTTATCAACTGGTTGGTGTCACTTGGTAAAGGACGAACACTACAAACAAAGGAACTCGTGATGATAAACAGCAATAAAAATGTCTTCTGGAAAATTATAGATCCGTTTGTTGGACAAAGTTCAACAGATCATTCCCTCTTCGGAAAAAAAAAGATCCTTCCTTGATAATTATCAAAACAAAGTTGAGCAAAATGGAATTTGAAAAGGGTCACAATTAAACTGATTAGAGCTCCACCACAAAGAGTAGAGTGAAAATGAGACAAACCCATTAGTTATTTAACAACGAAATGACTAGAAGAGCTTGTTCGTCAAGAGGTAGATTCTTCTCCAGGCTTACTAGTCTTGGCAACTTCAACAAAAATTAGCCTCCCATCAACTATCTGTACCAAGAACAAAACGAGGAAAGTTTCGTACGACAAAACTCGGAAGAAAATATGTTCTTGGAAAACAAAGGAAAATGTTTCAAAAATGACTGAAAAGAAATAGAAAATTTTGTATTACCCTGCCACTCATGGCCTTCAAAGCCTTTTGAGCTTCATCCTCCGACTCGTACGTGACAAAGCCAAAACCTTTTGGCCTTTGAGTTTGAGAGTCAATAACTAACCTAGCTATATATACAAACATAAAAAAATTACTGAAAAATTGAAAAATCAGTGGGGGAAAATGGCAAAATAAGGGAATTTCAGAACAAAAAAAAAAAAAGAAGGGGAAATACCTTCGAGGACTTCACCAAAGGGAGAAAACAACTTCATCAGATGTTCATTCGTAGTGTGAAATGATAATCCTAAGACCAAAACAATTTCAAAAATTAGGAATTTTTAAAAGAAATTGCAAACAGAGAAGAAAAAAAAAAGGAAAAAAAAGTACTGCTGACGAAGAGCTTTGCGCTTAATCTATTAGCCATCTCCGGCGACGGAGAACAAATAGGCTACGAAATTTTTTGTCCACGTGATCAATCGGGCCATTTATATTAAGCCCAAGAAAGAGGAGAATCCAACGGCCAAGATACGTGCCAAATCATCAATCCTCGTCAAAAGCCTATAGCCAATAATAAGACGCCTCTCTTTTCTATATAACCTAATCTCAGCCCCAATTCCTCCATAACTCTCTTACCAAAAAGCATTTCCCAAATTCGAAATCGACTTCTCTTCTCTTCAGCGTCTCAAACCCTTTTTTTCTTTTCCTAGAAGTCCTCAGATCCAATGGCGCCAAAGGCAGAGAAGAAGCCCGCCGAGAAGAAGCCAGCGGAGGAGAAGAAGTCCGCCGTCGCTGAGAAGGCTCCCGCTGAGAAGAAGCCCAAGGCCGGCAAGAAGCTTCCCAAGGAGGGCGGAGCTGCCGCCGGAGACAAGAAGAAGAGAAGAGTGAAGAAGAGCACCGAGACCTACAAGATCTACATCTTCAAGGTCCTCAAGCAGGTCCACCCCGACATCGGGATCTCCAGCAAGGCCATGGGGATCATGAACAGTTTCATCAACGACATCTTCGAGAAGCTCGCCCAGGAGGCCTCAAGGCTCGCCAGGTACAACAAGAAGCCCACGATCACATCCCGGGAGATCCAGACTGCGGTGAGGCTTGTTCTTCCCGGTGAGCTCGCCAAGCACGCCGTCTCCGAGGGGACCAAGGCGGTGACCAAGTTCACGAGTTCTTGAAGCGATCTGGCTTTGGTGCTGACTCTGATTGTTTAGGTTAGGGTTAGGGTTAGGGTTTTATCGGTATATGCTGGGCTTTTGTTCAAAAGCTTTTTTATGATTTGTTTTTTTCTTTAGTGTTTCTGTGTTTTGGTTTGTATGCTTTATCCGTATGTTCTTATGGTACAAATTGGAAGACAAACGGTTTATATATATCTTCTCTTCTTCCCTTCGATCTTTATCCGTATGTTCCTATGTTCATCTAATTCGATCTTTGGTTCTTATGTTTGTGAATTGTTGAAATATCACTATCTTTACTAACCTTCTATCTAATTATCTCTGCATCGGTGGTGCTGTGGTCATTTGTTGGTGCGGTTATACAAACGAAATTTTCTGAATCTGGTTTCAGCATCTAACATCGGCACTTATAACGTATACTGGGCTCTGAGGCTTTCTCTTTTACATTGACAGTGATAACTTTTTGAATTTGTTACGCCAAAATGTTTCTCCATGATCGTTTTTGTCCTGTGAGAATTGACGTTAAATGGCATTTCAGTTTTGGTTGACCCAGATCGAAAGAAACTGGTGGTTTTTGGTTTGTAGGGGTCGATTACATTTGGGTGGCGCACTTTTTTTTTTTTTTTGGGAGTTTTTGGCGGGGAGACAATTTTTTTTTAAGCTGTCGCCGATTATAATAGTTAGTCTTCAATTATTTACTTTTAATCAATTAGTTTTTAGAGGAATTTGGTATAAGATTCTCAACCGGATTCGTTATTAAAATCCTAGCTTTACGTTTTGGCTCCTTGCTCTTTGTTCTTATGTGTGCGCTTGTTAAGTTCTTGCGTAAATTGCTCACGTTTTCAAGAACCGTTCTAATATGGGGTGGTCTTTAATCTCTCAAGCATTGCTAAAATATAGCATCAGACTCTGCTATGCATTGGCAATTATTTATCATGTTTTATTCAGTCTCCGTCGTTCTCAACGATGATCATTCTTTCTAAAATTATCTTAGAAGATGTATGATTAAATTTATTGTTATCGTTATTATTCCCCTCTGCGCAATGTTTAAGTCTTGTTGAGATCTCATTTTTATTGAAGTTTGCATTCCTAATCCATCATGGGATGAGAATTTGGAGAAACTTATTTAAGCTTAATATGGTCTCAATGCTAGAGATAATCCTCCACATTGGTTACTTCATGGACTGATCTCTGATGTTGTATATTTGCTTGATCTTTGTCCTGCTGTGAATGTTGCTTTTGTTCCTAGAACTGTTAATATGGCTGCGGGTGCTTTGTGTAAATGGGCTAGAGTTACTAACGCCTCTGGTTCTTTTTGTCTTGGGGAGGTCCCTCCCGGTGTGGTGATCAACATCCTTGAGGATCGGCTATGAGTTTTTGTAAAAAGTCCTTATTCAGCGCACGCCCCCCGCCCCCCGCCCCCCCCCCCCCCAAAAAAAATAGAGCTTAATGCAAGGTTAATTTGATTGACAGATAAATTGGACATGGAATTGTTTGTAGTCCCTAATGCTAGAATAACTAAATGTTAGAGAACTTTGATTCATCGGGAAAAAATTGGAACATGATACATTATTAGCAGAAAAAGGATAAGAACATAACGGACACAATACAGAATTTCTTAAAGCGATGAATTTGGTGGGCAACTTTCATTGCAGCCTGTCACCCTTCCAACTCTTCCACCGTCCCTGCCATAGAAATCAACAAGTTTAGACACCAATCTGAACATAGACATGAAAATTAAATGAAGGGACACATATTCGTTCTTTTTGAGATAATATATCCAAGAAACTTTTTTTCATTTCTAGCATTTAGTAATAAACAAGTCAACCTTTAGAATAATTTTATATCCTTGGTGGAAAAAGCATCAAGACCTGCAGATTAGAGATGGGAGTCATCTTAGCTCAAGTCTTCCATTTTCTTGTACTCTTTGGCTGCCATTAGTGAATGACAATGCGTCTTACTACAACCCAGGAACATACACGTCATATGGATCGAATCCTAACCCTAGAATTAGTCGTAACAACAACTATCATCTAGGCAAGAGTGAAGGAACAGGTTAAACTAATGAAGATTTTTCTTGTTTGGTAGAAGGAATAAATATACTCACCAAACATAACATCTCTGGAAATGAAAACCTTCCCAGTTTCATCTAGACACTGACAACCTTTGTGCTTAAGGCTACAACCCAGAAAAGTACAAGGCGTGAATCTAAATTGAAGCTTGTGTCTGCTATAGGGTCTAGTATTTTTTTTAAAATTTTTACAGGATAATTATAGGGTCTAGTATTGGGGTAACTAACACGTCCAAACTCTCAATTGTGAATAGACAGGCTGTTTATGAAAAATAACTTCAAGAGGAGTTTTATGTTCGAGGAGAGGCATGAGTAACGACTTATAAGAAAAGGAAAACAAGGCTCTAAATGCTTCATGTATATGAGAGCATAAATTCATATGAATTACGCCATTAGAAGTAAGGAAATGAGTGAACGATCGAAATCACCTCCCTAAATGGTTTATATCCCTTTTAGTTTGTACCCTAATTGCAATTCAACACAAGCCTTAGAGTTGAGGAAAACTAGATAAGCGTCTGATTTTGCCTAAGAAGATGAAGCCATGTAAAAACAGAGGAGGCAATTACAAAAAGAATATTGTGTCTATATCCGTGTGCAAAAGGACTGGTACAGGACCTCGGAGATCAGAATGAACCAAGTTGGAGTAGTTCAGTGTACTCTTTGGTGGCACAGAAAAGGGCAATTAAATGCATCTTGCCTAAACCACAAGCTTCACAAACAGAAACAAGACTTTTAGTGATATGTTGAAGATTACATCATTTAAGAATCGCACGAAATAACCCTTTTAGAGGGTGACCTAGCCACTTATGCGAAAGGCTATATATAGAGTGTACAAGAAGAGTTACTTTCAGAATTAAGACTTGGAACTATCGTTTACAGAAGAATTAACATAAGGAAAATTATTAATGGTAGAAGCGAGGACAAGTGGAATTTCAGTTGCTTGAGAATTACACAACTTTAAAAGCGTGGCATTTGTCACATGAGAAGATGACCAATTTGACCACATAGTTGACACTGAGGTCTATCAAAGCCATGCCATGTACCTCTCTGCCACCAGAACCACCAAAGTGTCCTCTTGCATTGAGATTGCCACAAGCACCGAAACCACCACGTCCTTGAAAAACGCCTAGTGAAGGAAAGCACCTCAAGTTATTTTCAGGACTAGGGCAATACTGAGAAAATTGATTGTTGCTAAAGTTCGAGTTGACTACTAGAAGAACAGAATTTCCTTCTGTTCTTATTTCGCTGGAGAGTGATGGCCAACTTAGCCATACTCGTGCTTCAGTATCTCAAGTCTTTAGATTCATTTCAATCCTAGCCTCTTGTGCAAGAAGTCAGGATTCAATTTCATTAATAGAATACTCCTATGTTCGAGAATTAACAGAGATTCTAAAAGTCTCAGTATTCCAAGCGTAGGTCAACGAAAAAAATGGCATCAGTATGGTCTCTCACGATCATCATTCCAACCAATCAACTAGAGACCGAATCTTTAATAGATATTCATTCACAGACAGAGAACCCTTACAAGTATTGCACAATTGATCTTGGAACTGTTTAATCTTAGCACGAACCTGTTCGGTAAAGTTTACTTAAACCGTTCTCCAAATGTGCGAAGAAGAATATAATTCACCATGCAGGTAAGAACTACATCCGACATTAAGGCAAGAAGCCAAGACACAATGATCTGGTCTTGTTGCTGCCAATCAAGAAGTTATAAGTTGATTTTCCTATGAGCTTCATCATCATGCTCAAGAACTGTAATCGCTTACTCTCAAACCAAAGAGAAAATGCTTGCTCGGAAACTCGTAATTGTTTTCTCTAATTTAGAAATTTGTTTTAAAAGTGGATGGGTAAAAGTCACGGGAATAAACAGAGAAGAGCTAAATGAAGTATCTCCCATGGCAGATCGCAATAAATTTTCTGGTTCTGGTATTTCTTGGTTCTTACTCTCATAACATGTAATGTTTTGTTTAAAAAAAAAAAAAGAAAAGAAAAAAGAAGAGAGAGAGAGAATCATTTGGCAAGAACTTTCTGAAAGAAACAATTCTCATTACTTCTGAAACTGAACTATAGAAGTGCTTAAATAGTTAATCTCCGTACTAAGTAATTGACTGAACAAAGCACTAAGAGATTTTAGTGTGTAAACTAGCAATAATTCTCTAACCGACTGCAAACTAACTAATCTGAAACATAACAAACTTCTTAACCACAATCGTTGACACTAATAAATAATCTACTAACTAAATCATACCTGATATCCATATCATCACTTGTGAGCAAACTGAATACGAATATTCCTGCCGTCCAGTAACTGATCATAAACAATTTACGTATTATATATACATACACATACGATTTTAAGGGGCTAACTTTGACACCAAAACGAGACTCATAGGGGACTAAGATTACCTGACCATCCATTTCCTTTAGAGCCGTGTTTGCGGCAGGTTCAGAAGTGAACTGCACAAATCCATACCCTTTTGATCTTCCCACTCTTGTGATCACAAATCACTTTAACTGCTAAGTGCTATGTATATGACGACTTAGTATTCTCTCTAACATAGATAAATATATGTTATTTTAATTACGAAAAGAAACATCTATAAAGATTAGACAACCTTAATAATATCGAATGTACCTTCAATTATATCACCATGTTGTTCAAAAGCATCCTTCAAAACAGTTTCGTTGGTGTCATACGATAGACCTACAACTCGTAACACATATCGAGTTAGCTCTAACTGGGGAACAAAGTCAAAGAGCAAGAAAAAAAAAAGATTTAATGAATTTGCGAGCCAAAATTAAATGTAAGTATTAATGTTTGAAGAATTAGAAGTTTTGAAGGAGACCTCCAACAAACAATTTGGTGCAAGAGTACTGGCGAGCCCACAAGATCCTGGCCAAGGGAAAGGTCCGCCGCCAAATACGAAGTCCACCATGCTGAGCCTCTCATTCTCTCTATGTGACGATCGTCAGAAACAAAGTCTACCTGAGATATTCGCAGATGGTTTAATGTGAATTTTGGGTTTGCGTGGAAAAGGATTATGGAAGGGTTTTGAGAACTTTTTGGGGAGCTTCATAGATCAACGGGCGTTACTGGCCATCTATTTCGGCGGCCTTCGCAAGCTTTGCTCTACTTAGCTTAAAACATTGTCGTTTTCTAAGAGGATTTGGGTTTTGAGAGGTTGAGTGTTACCAATTCCGGGTTTTTGGCGTTTTTAAACCAGGGGGAAAATTTTATCCTAGGACTATTTCAGGGACATAGAATGCCCCTTTTATCCTTTTAATTAATCAATTAATCAGAAATTGGCAAATGGCATAATTATCGGTCATGCTTAACTCCATTTAAAAATAATAATATTTTTTATCCTCTTATAAAAAAAAATAAAAAATAAGTAATATAAAAATACAAAGAGAAATCATTTTTAAACATATGGTTAAAACCCTATCATTTACAAAATAATAAGTCTAAGTTAAAAAAATACAAGTGAGAAATGAATAATATAAAAATACATAGAATGATCTTTTTCATTCCTCGTAGGTTTGAAACTTACTACTCACAAAATAATAAGAACCAATCTAATTTTACGATATATTTACTCACAAACAATAAGAACTAATCTAATTTACAATATTTATTTTTTATTGGATCTTGAGTAACAGCTTTTAAACCATAGGTAAAACATGGGTGCTCAAATACCAATACGGGAGAATTTGACGATAGAAAAAAAAAATTATTACATCCCAAAAGCGACAACCATTGTAAAAATAAAACGACAATAACACCAAAAACGAAAGGATAACAAGTACGGTTATGACAAAGAACAACTTCCCTGGTGTGTGTACCGGTCTACTCTACAGTATGAGCAAAAGAAGCATGAACAGAACAATCAAATGGGGGTATGCTAATCAACATAGAAGAAGCTAGCCTGGTATAATTAATTATTTATTTGATCATTAATTGATACATAAGCAAGCGCCAACATTTATTTAATAACAGTACGTAGTACAAACATAAACAGTGGGCTTAAAAAAAAATTTTTTGATGCAAGTTGGCTTAAATATTAGTACATCATCGATCCTTGATAATTATTTTCCTTTGATCCATGCAAAAGAAGCAACTTATTAACTTGACATTCCAAAGAGGAAGCACAGGCTGTTTGAAAGAATTAGTTAGAATTAATTTTGGTTAAAAATACTGTAATATGTGAGAGTTTTACATTATAGTACACTTTTTTTTAATATCGTAGTATATAAAAGTTTTACACTATAATAACTAAAAGTTTTAGTTTAACTCACACTGTCAAATGCCACAATAATGATCCTTAAAACTCGATGATACTCTCATTACCATAATATTTCTCAAAGGCTTTGGCCACATTATTACCATTACCATCAAAATTAGTGGGATTATTGTGCAGTACGTTCAGAGCCACCTAGAAATTCCCAGAATTTTCCCCCCTAAACTTTGCTGGCCTTCGCTCTAAAACAGTGGTAAAGCCATAACTTTTATTCAATGGGGCGCTATAAAAGAAAAATATAGATAATATTTTAAAGTGAATGTATAGTTTATATTTTTATTATTAAATAAGGACAATGTTATAATTTTTTTTGTCAAATAGAGATACAATAGTATGTTTTAATTATTCAACTAGAGGTATCATTATAGTTTTTTTTACAAAATAAAAATATATTTTAAAATTTTAAAAAAATTTTAGAGCAAAAATTTAAATTTAAAAATTGGGTGGGGGCATGTGCCCCTCACTCACCAGCACCTCCCTTCGCCAATACGCCAAAGAGGCCACTACTTCTGATGTGTTAGCTTTGGGACCACTAAGCCAAAACTTGCAAGCTCTATTGGCTAAATCCTCTGTCACGAGGACGTAGTTCCAGTCCAAACTCATTGTGACTCGGTGGCATCGACAGGGCTGTTTTAGCACCACCATCACTTGTTGGGTTTGGGATTGTATTTTAGTATACCTTCGTCCCGCAGTTGCTACTGCTTCTGTTTGGCTACAAGCATACGAGGTCCATTAATTACTTTTAATTTACGTTACGTAATCTTTTTCATATGTTGAGTTTCAATTTTTGTCTTAAAATAAGACAAACTCTATCTTTAAAAAAGCTCACATGTAAATTTTGTGACCAATATTTCTATATTTTAATGCTTATTGATTATTAAACCTCAATTGTCAATAATTTTAAAGTTTAATATGCATTTTATTAAGATTAAAAATTCAAAATACGTCATTAAAAAAACAAATAGTTTAGGACATAAAAAGGCAATTTACTCTTTGCGAGGAAAATAGATTATCTATAACTTAACAATGCTTCGTCTCTGTCAAGCCCCTAAACAATGCCTCAGGTCTTCAAGGTTTAAATCAAAATCGCAATGATCAAATGCCAAAATGTAAACCTCGTGACATAAAATCCACAGGACAAGTGAAGCAACAAAAAGTGAAACACATAAAAGGGCATATTATCAAAGGTTAATACAGTCATCGGGAAGGAAGTCATAAATGTCCTTACATAATTAGAGCTTTTTTAGGCTTCATCGTCACTAACTCCTCACATCTTTTGGAGCAACTTCGAAGAATTAAAGGCAATCGCACTCATAAATTCCTTCTTTTTTTTTTTTCAGAATGTGTTGAGAGACCTTTTAGAAATTAATGCATATTATATACGTCCGTATCCCTGCCAATTTTAACATCGTGCTTCGAACTGTCAAACGTGTCCTGTTCACATACTTTTTTCCCCCCTTTTCTGTTGCTGGGATCTAATGCTACTTTAAGAAGCAATATTTCTCTGACACGCTCTTCGGATGGGAACTTGGTGTATGATTAGCTGGTTATGTGGTTTGTTAGTTGCTGCTATGCGTGAGTAGTCTTTTAGGCAGCTACAAGTTAGAAGGAAGTACTACATAAATGATTTGTAAGAATGAAGAGAAATCAGCATTACATGCCCTGCCGATAGCAGATCACAATGATGATGTATCACTTCCATGTGCCTTCAGATACAAAAGTGCTCTTTAAATTAAAGCTTCCTATTCAACACAAATTTTCTTATACCAAACCTCGTCTGGACCAAAGAAAACCTCTTTCTAGAGGTGTTTAGATGTTTGAAAAAGTGTCGATAACTGCTAATTGAAACTATTTTTATTATAATATATAAAAATTTTACATTATAATAATTTTTTTTATTATTATTATTATACTAGGTTAAAACTTTACATTATTTATAAAATTTATAACTAAATTTATAGTAAAAACTATAATAAAAACCACTTACAAACATCCGGTTAGATTAGAGAATCCAATGCAATCTTTAGTTGTTTCAGGTCCCCAAAGATTTCTAACATCATCGTATGATTCTATAGATATCAAATTCATTGACACAAGAGTCATTCATGCTTCGATGACATGATCAAAATGCTCTCTCACTCTACCAAGACCCAGCGTATTCCTGCCATTCACCTATTCCGGCTCCACAAAAAGTGTCGTCGTTTGTGGCCGCATCTCAACCTAACCTTAATTTCAGAATGTGGTCTTTCCCTGGATATTACAGCTTTCCAAAACAAGCGTTGGCTTCATTGGTTACTTAGAAGTTGTCTTAAAAACGTGTCGTTCTCTGCGTATGGCGTTTTGTTGCGACACGGTCCTTTGAGTTACAAAATGTAGTAACCTTCGTAAGCCCGTTGCTTAAAAGATATTTCCCTAAAACGATCTCATTTTCAACACCTACGCGAGCTCTTTTTTTTTTTTCATTTCTTCTTTTTTGTCTTATGTCGCCAGTGTTACCCCTTTGTTGCAGAACTTTCTGCTTCCAAAAAGGCGAAAAAATGAAGGAAAATTCTTGCAATTTTCATATCATACGAGCAAATTCACGTCAAATTCTTGCTCCGCACCCATAAACGAGCAAAATAATAAAAATAAAATAAAATAAACACAATTGAGAAGATAAATCTAACAGCACCAATTCGTATTGGCTCAAATTTAGAAAGCGAGAATTACAAGTGATAAATCTAACAGTACCAAACTGGAAACGAAATATCCATATAATTCAGATCTAAAACCAAGATCTACAACCACTACTGAAATATCGACAACAAAAGCGCCAAATTCCCAACCAAAAAACAAAAAGAAAAAAGAAAAAGAATCAACCACCGAAACCGTAAAGAGTCCTTCCCTGCCTCTTCAAGGCATAGACGACGTCCATGGCGGTGACGGTCTTCCTCCTGGCGTGCTCGGTGTACGTGACAGCGTCGCGAATCACGTTCTCCAGAAAGATCTTGAGAACTCCTCTGGTCTCCTCGTAGATCAGACCGCTGATACGCTTCACGCCGCCTCTGCGAGCCAGACGACGAATCGCGGGCTTGGTAATGCCCTGGATGTTGTCTCTGAGGACCTTCCTGTGACGCTTGGCGCCTCCCTTGCCCAAGCCCTTGCCTCCCTTTCCACGCCCAGACATTTTCTCGGGAAAGTTTTGGTGAAGAAAAAGAAAGAGCGAGAAGGTTTTACAGAATTTGTGGTGGAAACGACTGATTAAGAGTCGTCGGTGAATTGCCGGAAGATTTGAGGGAAGTTATATAAAGCTCGGGGATTTGGGATTTGGAGTTCTGAAGTTTGGCGGGGCTGAATTTGGGACGTTGGATTCTGCACTTATCGACGGCTCACAGATGCTAATCCGCATCTATATCTGTAAGGGAATCTTGACCGCTGAAGTGGTTCGGATCGACGGCTGAGAATACGAGTTGGAATGATGGCACGGATTGTGCTTTTTTAGTGACAGCGTTTTTGGGTGTTTTTTTTTGTTTGGCGGTACGTGAAAGCGACCAAAATGAAATAGATTTGTCTTGTATTTTGCGTTTCTTTGGATGAAAATTTTGAACAGAAAGCGCGGCGACGAACAAAACACTCAAAATTGCCGAGGCACCTCATCTTCCCCTTGCCAATTCAAATAATTTTCTAAGAATAAAAACAAGTTAGGAAAAATGGTGACTTTCAATCTGGATTAGTTGACTTCCTTTGCCCTACAAACTTTAACTGGCACATTTACATGGGTGTGACATAATTATTTCTTCCAAGTGTAACAACTGACAAGAAAAAGGACCGTAAACATTCCCTATGACCAAGCTCGATGAATTCACCTCAAGCTCGACTCATGTTGGGTCTTACTTTAAGAAATCCTCTTATAAATTTGATGGCACACTCAGTGGAAGATGTCAGATGCTTCTTTAAGACTCAAGCCACATAGGTCACTTTTGGAGTTCAAAGTATGCTCTATCTAGTGGCTAAGGTGCAATCATGAAGACTTAAACTTGAGACTTTCTACTCTAATATTAGCCAAGAGGATGTTTGGTAATAGTTTCTACCACGCTTAATTTTTATCACAAACTCAATTATAAATAGTGTAAAGCTTTTATATTGTACAGTAATAATAAAAAAAATATAATATAGTATAAAACTCTCACATGCTACAATAAAAGTAGTTCCTACTACTCTTCCAAACACCCTACAAGAGTATTTTCAATGCAATATTATATTGATGTGTCAATAATAAATTTAGCATCTAAGTGTTAAAAAAATTCTCCAATATAATACTATTTTTAATACTAAATTTGTTATATATTAAACTTTATAGCAAATTCATCACAAAGTTTAACATACAGATATATAATTTCTATTGAATTAATAGATTGACTTTTTTACTTTAATAATTACAACATTCATATTTTTTAATTATTTTAATATTAAAAGTTTACTTTTATAAGTTTCAAGATTATAATTATGACAAAAACAAATATATCATTCCAAAATGCACTTTGTGTTGAAGCATAAAATAAAACAACACGTTAAATATGCTATTTTTGCACTTTTTATGGCCAAGTATGACATTGCTATTGGCATTTGCATTTGCATTAGAGATTGCTTGTAGTGCAATCCTTTCTCCTAAAGATTAGCAATTGATGGGGAGACACAATCAAATTCTATAAACACTATCCAAGATCAAACTTAAGAATCTATCTCGAGCTCTAGCCCTTTTAGATTCCTTAATTTAAGGAGTCCTTTACGAATATATAGGCTCACCCAACAAATAGACTCATGCAATTCTTGAAAACCCAAGTCACATGAGCCGCCTTTTAAGTTCAAGTATGCTCTTGCATGATATATTAATGGTACCTGGGCTTGACAAACATTGCAGTAACAATACACCCGTGGTAGAATTATTAAACAATGAATTGATTTTAATATATGTGATGCTTTAACGAGGGTCTTTTAGTAAAAGTAAAATTAGACATTTTTATTTAGACGAGTGAAATGGACTGATCCAACTATTTTATTGTATGAAAACCTAATATATTAGTTGGATCCAGTTAAATTCACCAGGCCTATGTAAACTATTGAATTTAATTTAACCTAAATTACCCACATTAAAACATCATCATCATCTCAAATACTAAAATCCGTCCATTTTTTATCAGCTTGTTATGGAGATATCATTAATGTGAGCTATAGCTTAGATCGAGTACCATTATAGTTTGAGGGAAAAAGTAAAGCAACTAAAATCTTTTGGGGTTAAAATTGAATGTAACTCAAAAAAATTAAACTGCATCTTTATATCTATAATTCTCCCAACTTTATGCATTATGGACGTACAAGACCAAATATTAAATTTCCCTCTCAATTGTTATGCTTTAGTGTTAGTATAACATGTCACCTTTAATATTGAGAATAATGTTTCATTTTGTAATGGTTTTCTTACTTCAATGTTAGTTTAAGATAAAGCATTTGTATGGAAATATTATATCATATTAGATATTTAACGAGGAATGTTCCGTTAAATATGTTCCGTGATACGTTAAGTAACGTAACGGTCATGTGAGATCAAGATTTAACGAGGAATGTTTTAAGTAAACGAGTGGTAACCGATGGGTTACAAAGTTAAAAGGAAATGTAACCCCGGTGGGTTACAAGGTTAATTGAAGGAAATGTAAACTGATGGTTTATAAGGTTGAGTTAAAAGAACGGTAGACCGAAAGTATACTAGTCAAGTTATGAAAAAGGAATAAATGGTTAATGTTTACGTTTTATTATCAATCGAGTGGATTGATAATAAAGAAAGTTAATTAATGAGTCGGCTGTCGTTTGATCAGGACACAAAAGCCGACCAATGGAAGGAAAAGGAACGAGAAAGGAACGGAATAGAGAACGCTAGAGTATAGTTCGGGTAAGTTTCAAACCTCACCTACAGCATGAAGTAAATGATTTTTAAATACTCATTTATATGTTTGCAAATGTGTTTGCAATTGTTAAGCAAGTTGTTTTTAAAGTATGTTTGCATTTATTATGCAAAAAGTTTTAAAGTTCAAGAAAAAGAATTGCAATGAAATTGCAATCGTTATGTTAAAGGTTTATTGGCATATTGATATGCATAACGTTTTTAAAAAGTGCAAGTTATGATTTTTTAAAGTATTGAAAGTATATTTTGCATTATGATAATGCAAAATGTTTTATAGTTTAAGTTATAAGCTTTATGATGCATTTGTATGCAATGAGTTGCAATTGTGGTGCAATAAATTCCAGAATACAAGTTATGACTTACAAAATGTATTTGCATTATATGTTGCATTTGTTATGCAATGAGTGTTAAATTGCAAGTTATGATTAGTAAAATGTGTTTGCATTTTATGTTGCATTTATTATGCAATATGTTGCATCTGTTATGCAGTAAATTTTATAGTACAAGCTATGAATTGCAAGTGTATTGCATATGATGTGATTGCATTTGAAATGCTCACTAAAGTTAATAAGAAGGTAACGTTAAGATAAAAAGAAAGTGTCGTACCAGCCTCTTTGTTATGAGGTAATGAAAGTAAAATTAAAGTTTGACCTCCTAAAGGTGAGGTACAAGACCTCAATGTTTGATGGTCTCAAGTCTTCCACAAGGGAAGCATCATGTTTATGATCTCATGATTAATGAGTTGGTACGAACACTAAAGTAAAGTAAGGAAAATGAAGGTTACAAGATAAAGAAAGTTAAGGAACAAGAATAAAGGTTGAGAAAGAAATGAATATTTAAGTTTATATAATGTTCATAATATGCTCATAATTGAAGTTAATAATTGAGCATAAATGGAGTCATGCATTCTGATGTTACTTGAATGCTTTTTTATGAAATGTTTATATGTTATGTTTATGGAAAACATTCTGAAAAATGTTTACGATAAATGTTTATGAATAACGTTTTCATGTTTTCAAGAAACGGTTTATGAACGACGTTTTAAGATAAACGTTCAAGAAATGTTTTAAGAGAAAGGTTTTACATTAAATGTTTATGAAAAACATTTCATGTTTGCAAGAAAAGGTTTACGAATGACGTTTTAAGAAAAACGTTGAAGAAATGTTTTACGAAAAACGTTTATGCAAAACGTTTCAGAAATGTTTTATGAAAAACGTTTTCAGAAATGTTCTATGAAAGACGTTTATGAAGAACGTTTTTAGAAATGTTAAAGGAAAACGTTTATGGAAAATATTTTCATAAATGTTTATGGAAAACGTTCATGAAGAACGTTTCAAGAGAAAGGTTTTCATGAGAAAAGTTTTTAAAGCATGTTTAAATGCTCTGTGAGAATATGTTTGAACTTGCTGAGCGAAAGCTCATTAAAAGTTTTTCATGCTGTAGGTAATGTATGGGTGACTAATAGGACCCGCTAGAAGAGCTGGGTGCTGCGGAGGACAGATGCGAAGATTTGGGTATGGATACCATCACTGTTTGCTTCCGCTACGTAAAGAAAATGTTTTCCATTGTTTAATGTTGTGTTTTCAAAGTTTAAAGAAAATAAGTTTTATGAATAGTATTAAAAGTTTTAAGATACAGTTTATAAACTGTTTTATGTAATTATAAAGTAATGTTTTAAACTATGATTTAATAAGTGTTTCTTATTAAGTATTGAGAAACGATTTGAAATGATTTTAAGGTCAAGTGTTGAGTGATGTCTCCACTTGAATGCGACGGAGGTCGCGTCAGTTTTAAAGAACGTTTAAGGAAAGAAAAAAAAAATTTACTACAGTATTTTCTTACTAAGTAAGTAAGATTACTGTTTACGAAACGATGATTATGAAAGTAAAGTGACTGCCCGAAAAGGCGGGTCGTCACAATTTGTCCCTTGTCATTTATAAGGGTTATGGAATTAAATTCTATTAAGGTAGAAGGTGAGAGACTTTCCATATTAAGAGATTTTAATCCTTATTTATAGGCGAGACCCGTGTTATTTAATTATCAAATAGAAAAATAAACATCATAATTTAAAATCTACAATTTAATTCCCTTTTCATGAAATTAAATTTCCTATAGAATTCCCCATATTGGTAAATGCACCATTAAATCGATTCGCCATAATGTAAGAGAAAATCACATGTTATCCAACACTTAAAAAAAATACGTTTATTCATTTTATACTTAAAAAGTTGTGTCACGCTATAATTTATATTATATGTTTAAGTTGTACTATACTTAAACATACGTAGCAATTATAAAAAAAAAGTTTTAAAATAAGGCATTTATGAACATTCCCCATAATTTAAGATGTAAAGTGTGTTTGGCAATACAGATTAAACAAAAAGTTAAAACTATTTTTGTTGTAACATGTGAGAGTAAAGGGTGCATGAATCTGTCAATCCCCTCAATCCAATGCAATCCAAAGATTTTGGATTGGATTGCGAATTGAGAAATACTCAATTTTGTCAAATCCGTCAATCCAAAACCTCATGTATATGTATATTTATATATTTATATATCTTATATTTTTTATTGGTTTGAAGTTTTAAATAGCGTTGATCAATGAACAAAACTTAAAATTATTTTAAGTTTTTCTTTTGTTTTTTCAAGAAGACTTGATTTTAAATTTTATTGAAGCTAGTTTGTCTTAATGATTAGAATCAGATTAGTTGTAATAAATTTAACTTTGTTAAGCTATTTTTATACTATAGATTATTTATTTTAATTTTTGATGTTGAAAAAATTGACCTTCAATATTCTTACTTTTAAAGGTCATAATTCAATCCGTGATTCCAATTCGAAGGTTTTAGATTGGATTACCAATTGAAATTTTTCTAATCCAAAGGTTTTAAATCGGATTTCGAATTAAAATTTCTTCAATCTAAAGGTTTGAAATTGGATTGCGGATTGACCTTAAATCCATAAAATCTAATCCGTAAACATCCTTATCAATGAGAACTTTATATTATAGCATACTTTTACTTTACATTATAGCATATGAGAGCTTCATACCGCAACATCTAACACGACATTTTATAAACAATGTTACCAAACACTCTCATGATCTTTATGCTTGTTACGAGTCTTTCAACGACACATTACAAATACGGTTTCCCAGAACGAGCTTGCCCCGAGTAACACAATGCACCTTGAGATGTAAGACGATGCCATTTAAAAAGACTTGGTCGCTAGAAATTTGAGAAAGGAATTACGAGATAAGGATAAAATAAACAAAAAACAAAATGTAGATTTGTATTTATCAAGGTAGCAAAATTGATTTGGGTAACAAGCAGCATGACCATAGAGAATCGACTCAACGAGAACAAGGCCTCGAAAACTAAATGCCAGTGGCAACAGTCAAATAGTTGAACACAATGCAATGAGAGACGGAAATCACCGCCGTTTATTTCCTGCAAAGGGCACAGTTGAAATGAAAAAGAAACAAGTAAATCAAAACTTGGCAACAGGAAAACATTGTAAGATGTGCATATTTATTGCCAGGGAGAGCACCCCAATTGTTATGTTGGATGTAATATTCCATAAATGAGAACTCATCCCTGCTCATCTATATGTTTGTTGCGGCTGCGGCTGTGGACATTCACTTCTTTTTGGCCAGTCCAAGCCTGAGTCGGAAATCCTCCTCCATGAGGGGAAGGCCTTCCCGTAACTTGATTTTGGGCTCCCATCCCAGCAATTCTTTTGCTTTGGTAATGTCGGGTTTCCTCTGCTGTGGATCATCCGGAGTGTTCTCCACAGTCTTTATCTCCAGGGTGGGATTAATTAGCTGTCAATGCCATATCGTTAGACAACCGATATCAACCCAAATTCTCAAATCAGTTTGGCCTTAAATTTAATGTCTACAGTACTTGATAAACAAATATGGCAAAGAGAAACTCACCTCCTTCACCGTCTCCGCAAGTTCAAGCATCGTGAATTCACCTGAACGTGTAAAAGAAATAGTATAAATTAATGTCAAATAAATAACTAGAAGGGTGTGACATAACTTCGAGTCTTGCTGAATATATACACATCGTATCAACCTGGGTTTCCAATGTTGATGGGTCCAGTGTGCTCTCCTTCCATAAGACGAATTAGGCCATCAACCTAAAACATTTTAAACAACCATTACAATTGATAATAAGGTACCTGAGAGTACATGACATTGAACTTTAGGAGAAAAAAGTTTCACATACCATATCCGAGACATAACAGAAACTACGAGTTTGAGTTCCAGGGAAGCTGGACAGTCAAAGGTTCATCACTGCCTTGTTCAAAACAGGAAGTCAAAAAACAGTGAGTATGATCAAGGAGGAGACAGATTTTAGCCAATTATTAGATCAAAATCTAACAATGGAGATACGTCAACCCTTGTATTAAATACAAGGGCGTCAAAAACATTTATTGTGGATTCTGTAGGGTATCCATGTAACGAAACTTGCTAATACTACAGGATAAACCAATGTCGCAAATACAAAAGAAAGGGCAAGTCAATCCTCTGGTAACAGTAATAGTCATCGTCTTTATATTCACAACATAAGGAAAGCACAAGTCAAGCAACAAGATTACACCAGTACTGCTAAAGCCATGAAACAATCTTAAGTTACTCACCGGAGTGCTTGAGCTATAAAATTGCTGACTACACGCCCATCATCAATATTCATACGTGGTCCATATGTGTTGAAGATTCTGGCAATCCGAATTTCTATCAAAAAGATGGAAGGAAGTTGAATATGTCAAACATCAGTATAACAGAGATACAATACTTTCAGTCGGATAATTAAAACAGAAAAACAATGACATAGTTAATAGAGATCACACAATTACCTATTCCATGCTGCCTATGATAGTCAAACATTAAGGTCTCAGCCACACGCTTTCCCTCATCATAGCAGCTTCTGACTCCTAAAGTTTTAAGAGAACATAAATGGAGATAAGATAACATATATATGAACTTAAAAATAGACCCTGAAGACACAATAGTCGCTTTCTTGCGTTCACCGCCGTCTGTTAAAACAAATGTTGCAGCTATTGCAGACATATCCATAAACATTCCATATGGCCTGATTAAGCAATTTTCATGGATTATGATAAAGCTATAAAGATTTTCAAACTGTTAGTCCTCTTTTTTCCTGTTGTTTACCTTAAAGAGTCCATAATCCTTAAACCATGATGAATTTAGTTAAATTATGACGCAGCAGAATGGATAACACTTACCAATCGGGTTAACATTACCCCAGTAGCTTTCGGGTTGGGGATGCACAAGAGGATCTCCATATACCTCTGAAGTCGATGTAAGCAAAATCCTGCTCAGCAAAACCTTATTTGAATGAAATATACTTGAAGCAAAAATGAATAGAGAGGTGCGAAATCAAGTTGTCTCACCTCGCTCCAACTCGTTTAGCAAGTCCGAGCATATTCAGTGTGCCAATCACGTTTGTCTTTATTGTCTGTTCGAGTGTTATAAATTATCACATTAGCTTGCATCTTACAGGGCATTTTTAAGTGGTCTGGAAGATGGCAAGTTTCTGGTAAGTGGTAACATGTCTAAAAAAAAAAAATATGTTTATGTGCATCATAGTATTAACATAGTTCTCAAGTCAGCAAAGTAAGTGTAGTAGACTCTCCAATGTCCATATGCAGAGGAAAGTGGCAAAATTTTAATACATTGACAACCTTTTCTACAATTTATGATGACAGAAGCAGTAGCATTGGAAGCTTTTTCACAAGAGATGGAAAAGAAGCGAAAAGTTTACACAATGCAGGCAGCTGCAGATATTAGAATGGACTAAAATTACCTCAATCTGCCACTACCTAGAAAGCTGGAGAAATTTGCATATGCCATTATGTTTGTACTTGAATGATATGAGGTGTGTGATGGGAGGTATTGACTAATATACCAATGCTTTAATTTTTAACCTTAAAGATGAGAAGAGGTATTGATTACGTATATTGATGTGTAATTTTTAGCGTGGAGATGTTGTACGCACCTTCACAGGATTGTATTTATAGAAAATTGGAGAAGCTGGGCAAGCAAGATGGTAAATCTGATCAACCTCAACCAATAATGTCTCAGTAACATCTGTATATAGGAAATAAAAATGAGCTCACTAACATTACCATGAACTCATTAAGGATATACAAAATATGTGGTGGCCAATTGTAATAATATATATAGCAACAGAACAAACAAGAAATACAATAATTAAAAGAAAAGGAAAATAAAAAGAGAGAGAGATACTATTACTAAGAGAAGCTTTTCACCAATATCAATCAACTTTAGTTTTTATCTTACAGTTTAACAAGTTCAAGGGCACACCGACAAAGTCAACAGATAGCACCACATTAGCTCATTATAGAAAACCAAGAGATGTAAAATCCATTAAAGGTGAGTTTAGGAAAGTCGTATGACGGGGTAACAGAAACCATGAACAAGCCCGCTTTTAATGTTTTTCAACTCCACTATGTATTGATTGCAAGACGGTGAGAGTATTTTAATGTCAGAGCTTGTTCATACAACTCCTTCAAACTAAATACATGTGTAGCAACAAAAGATATAAAAGTAATACCATGACGAATAAGCTCAAATCTGGGATGACCAATCCATTTCCTTAGATTGTCCTTTGAACCAGTGAAGAAGTTGTCGACAACAATTACCTGAGTAGAAAGTACTAGAATCAGTACAACCATTAGATCATTTTACACTTAGTTGTTGCATTATATTGTGACTTGGTATAAATATTGACCCATTTCTCGTCACAGAAACTATCGCATTTAGATTGGATCTGCTAATTATTATTAATCAACGAAAGAACAAAGCCTGCTAAAAGAACTAAGCCTGCTAAAAGATGAAGATGCTCACCTCATTCTTTTCGTTTTCCATCAATCTGTCCACAAGATGAGAGCCAATGAAGCCAGCTCCTCCGGTAACCAAAATTCTCATATTGGACTGCCATTAACATCTCAGTCAACCTAAAAATGGAAGTAACTAAAAACGAATGACAAAAACTCAAGATTTAAATTCTAATAGCATAATGAAAAGGCTAAACCAAATGCAATTGTGAATCACATACAAGAACATGTAACGAACACAGAACATCTGAAGCATATAAGAACAATGATGGATAAGAGGGAAGAGAATCAGCTCAAGATCTCCAAATTGATTAATCTAGAAAATAACTTGTGGTCTTACAGATCTAGCAAATCATACTAGCTAAGAATATATACATATATATATATATATATATAATGATGACCCTTTTCTGTAGACAAATAGATCTAAAAAATCAAGCATCTGCACTATCCTTTTTTTGGTGGAGGGGGCACCGGACAGCTACAATCTGATGATCCGGTTATACAAATGAAGATGCATGGCAAAGCTAATTTATAGTGCAAAGAAAAGCTGGAAAAAAAACAGAAAAATATTGGACATAAAATGCACCACGTGTAACATCAACCAGCATTTATAAGGCCATCTGAACAAACAAGTTTTCTAGCAATAAATGACTACACAGAGAGGCCACTATTAATAGACATTCATTTAACAATTACAATCACGATCACAATAGTTTGGTTTATGTATTTAAACAAAAAATCAAATTTTTATGCCAGAAAACACTGCAATAAAATTGTTCAAACTATGGTTTGAACCAGTGAAACAAATTGATTTTAAAAACAAATAGAGCCCAGATACAAGAGACCTTAAAATATACTGTAAAAAAAAAGAAAAAGAAAAAGAAAAGAATAAGCAGGTCAAACAAGCAAAGTCGGACCTGGAAAAACTTGGAATTACGCAAAGGAGAAGGCAGTGGAGGTGGCTTTGTTGTGGACTGGTGACTTCCGTTGGATGTATTGTTTGCCATTGCTGAGATCCAGCTCTTTTACTCTTAAAACCTATTAAGAAATCCAAAAAAAAAAAAAAAAATCGAAACATAAATTACACTGCCCAAATATATATGTAGAAAATTATAACCTTGGAAGAAAAACACCGAAAAAAAAAGTAAAAAACCTCAAGAGGCCTTTGGATCCACAATGATCTGTAATGAGAGAAACTCGTACTTATAGTCTCGAAAAATTACTTCACCAAACGATAAAATTGAAACCAGAAGGACGAATTGTAAATTGATTAAACTAAACCAAATAAAAGACTTCGAATTCAAGGAAAGTTCAGGTCGTTATGATAGCTCCTCGGCAACAATGATTAAAACAGAGGCCACACCAACTATTAAAACCAAACGAAATTAAAAACAAAAAAAAAAGAAGTTGAATCAAGACTTTCAGCTGTAATTAATATTATTATCATATTTTTTTGTACCTCACAAAGCTGAAAGGTTTAAGAATTTTGGATTGTGATAAGGGTTTTTGGTCTAAATACTTTTGGGATTTGCCAATGCGGAAGAAGGGATTATAAGTTGATGAAGATTAAGGATGGATTACGGAGCGATAATTACGGTGGTTAAGCAAATAATCTTTTTCAGGACACAGGCTGGGGTATCTACTGGTCCCGGTGGGATTGGGAAGAAGAAGCTCCTTGGCTTGCTTTGTAAGACAGAATCAGATGCCCCACGGCCGTTTTTGTGTTTATATGCTTACGTATCTGAATATGCCACGTGCATTCTGTTACTTAAGGGGAGGAGATTTGATCCCCCTTTTTCCTTGGGTCTTCTAAACTGGCATTTTATTTTTATTTTTGGGATGGTGTTATAAGTGGTTCTTGACATTTAACTTTAGTTTTATCTTAGTCTTTAATATTTAAAAAGCTTTATTTTATTTTTATTTTTTATTTTGTTTTAGTTTTAACAGGTGTTAAACATTTAATAAAATATTCTTAAAATGTTTCTTTAAAAAAAACTTAAAATATCCCACTTTAGTATCTAATTTATTACTTTGTTTCACTTTTGGTATATAATCTATCATTTTGTTTTATTTTTTATCCCTTCATTAACAAAGCATTATCAGGGATCAAAATTAAAAAAAAAATAAACAAAAAACAACAATTTTGATTTATGTAACAAATATAAAAACAATTAATTTATCATATTGTTATTTAAATTAGCTTTGTTTTTTAAAAGGTAAAGTTTAATATTTTATAATATTTTATAAATGAGCATGAAATTATAGTAATTGTGATGTTCAAAATTATGATTTTCCGACACAAACATATAAATATATATGTATATATATAATCATAATGCATAGTTTATTATTAAAATACATGATTATCTTGTTACTTATATATCACAATGAAAACTTCAATTTATATTTTTCTAAATTAAAATTCATTTGATCAACAATTTGATAAAATTGTTTTTTAATTACATGTGATAAAATTTTTACTTTTAGTTTTCACTTTAGATTTTTTAAATTTGGTCCTTAACAACTGTTGGTTATAATGGAGGAACTAAAAGCGAAACAAAGTAATATATTAGGCTTTTAAAAGTTTTTTGTTAAATATTTAACACCTAATAAAAGAAGGGGCCGAAACTGAAACAAGATAATAGATTATGAATCAAAGTAGACCTTGTTAAAAGTTAAGGACTAAACAGGGAAGAGAGTAAACCTAAAGGACCTATTTGTGAAATTAACTCTTTATTATTATTTTTTTAACTATGGGAGTGAGGGGATTGGATTTACCATTATAGGGTGTTTGGAGGATTGGTTTGAATTAATTAATTCAAACTCAAACAATATAAAGCTTTAATATGCTATGATGCTGTAACGACCTGCCTTTTCAAGTCAGTTACTTAGCTTGCTTAAATTTGATTACTTAAACTTATTCTTACTTACTAGTGAGAAAAATACTGAGTAAATTTTTATATACTTAAAACATTCTTGAAACTATATATTGCAATATCCGTTGCAACATAACCTAAAACACGAGTACAAATCTCCACTTTGTAATCATTTAAAACTTTTCTTAAAACTCATTAAGTGAATATTTACCTTCTTAGAACTTTTAAAACATTTTTTCAAAGCACTTGAAAACTTCATTTAGAACAGCGAAAACTTTCTATAGTGGTAATTTAGGAAAATGCTCCTTAGCGGGAGTTTTACCTTAACCCGTAAGTAACAAAATGGTAAAGCAATAATGAGAAATTAGTCACTTAACATTCGAACTAATGTTACTTACAAAACACCCATTAAGGATAAAATTGTCATTTTTATATAACGGCTAAAACAGAGACCAAGCACTTCGAATTAGCAAAGCCAACTAATAGAAGGAAAATGATAAACTAGGAACGTTAGGATGCTGCTCGAGTAAGTTTTAAACCTCACTTATAGCATAAAGAAAATGAATCTCAAATGCTTTATAAATGTATGAAATGTATTGCATTTGCTATACATACTATTTAAAAGACCAAGACATGATTTGAAATGTGGTTGCATTCATTGTGCAAAATGTTTTAAAGACCAAAGTCATGATTTGCAACATGATGTATTTGTGATGTTTAAAGTTTTAAATATCAAGCTACGTACGTTTAGCATTTGATATGCTCACTAAAGTTATGAGAAGGTAAACCAAATATATTAATTAAGTATTATGCCGGCCTCCTTGATGTGAGATTCACAAGTTATATTAAAATTACGACCTTGTTGTTTGATGGTCTTAAGTCTTCCATAAGAGAAGCATTATGTTTCCATAATTGATGATGTTGGTACAAACACTTAAGCCATAAGATAAAGAAAAGATAAAAATGATAATAAGAAGTTCATAATTGAACATAAATAAAATCATGCATTTTGATGTTGCCTGCATTCATTTTAAGAGAAGTTATTACAAGAAATGCTTATGAAAAACATTTTACGAAAAATGTTTTTACGAAAAAATTTCATGAATGAGGCTTTTTGAAAAAAATTTTATGTGCAAAATTGATGAATGTTTTTAATGTTTTGTGAGATTATGTTTGAACTTACTGAACAAGAGCTCATTGTGTAAGTAATTATACAAGAAACTAGTATGATTGGTTGATGAGCTGTGTTGCGGTGAAACAAATGCGAAGAATCAATTAGATAAACCTTGCTATCATTATGGCTGTCATCGAGTTTTGTGGCAAGCAAGGCTCATTCCCACAAAGGATTGATCCTAAATAATTAGCTATTGACGCTAAAACTTAAGATATGATAATACTAAACACAAATTAGGGGTTTAAAATATTAATTAAGTTACTAAATTAAAGAAAACACAAGAAAATAAATAAAATGAAAAATAATAATAAAACTAGTTAAATAATCATTCTCCATCACTAAACAATAACTATGCAATCAATCAGATAATTATTCTTAATTTTCTATTGAAACTACAAACTGTAGATAACAACAAGCTCTGTTATCCTAATCTTTTCTTATTTGGTCATTTAATACAACAAGCTCTTATTGAATCTCTTTCTATTAAATCTCTTTAAAAAATTATAAGCATTTTAGTAATTAAAATGAGTAATTAAAATGAGCTAGGACAAAAAAAGGTGCCAAAAAAAAAAAGGTAGGAGATTCAAACTCTTCATCATAAGATGATATTAGGTGTGAATTTACCGTTAGCTATGCCTGTAATTACTTATTCTTCTTCTTTTTTTGGGTAGAAAAGCATTCATGCAATTAATTATTTCTTTCTCCACATAATTTACGTCCTATTTTTTAGGCTGAAATGGAACTATTCTAATTAAGTGCTTAACATTTTTTTTCTTTAGAAAAGTTAAGCATGTAGTATTTTCCTTATATAGCATTTTTGTTTCAAAATTTATTGCAACACATTCTACAACAGTAAAGCTTTATAGCTTATTCTCCTTGCTTATCATCTTTCATTTAATTCTTACTTTATATAAGATTATGACATAATTTTTAATCTTAAAATTCCTATATCTTTATTTTATTAAATTTGTCACAAAAAATTGAATTTAAATAATAATCATTGTGACACTAAAATTGCTCCTTAAGCCTTTAACAAAATTTTGAGCATTAAATGTAGTTTATAAAATTTGTACATACACTACTTAACATAAACCTTAATTAATGCATATTAGATGAACTAAAAATTCTTAGCTGTCACAAATGTAACGCAAAAATAAGCAACGATATAAAGCTCATATGCTACAGTATTTTGAATTAATTGGTTTAAATTAATACCCACAAGTACCCCATAGTCTATGCAAAGAACCACTAAACTGATCACAATGGAAGTGGTGTTAGAAGTATGTAATTTTTTTATTGTTTTATTTGCTCTATTTTTTGTTTTTTATTTTATTTTTATCGTTTTAGTCCTTTCATTAGGAGAAAATTACTGCTATTAGTACTTATTCCCTACCAATTAATTATGTATACTAGACCGTATGATTCTATTTTGAGTGGATGAGATTTTTGAAAGTGTTAGTGTTTTCAATAATAATAATAAAAAAAAACCGTATTCCAACCGGTAACATTCTGGCCAGGAAAGTCTCAATCAATTACTAATTTAAAATTATACCAACCCAAAGCAATTTAACAGTTTGATTTGAATTGAACGAATTGATCGCATTTGTAAATTTGACGGACACCCTCGCTCAAAAGTTTTACCAAAACGAAGGGCGCAGAGGCTATGCCCAGGGGGGTATATGCCCCGTTAGATTTTCAAAAAATACAGACATTTACTTATAGCTTTTAAAATTTTTCTTATATATTCCCTCTCATCCCAAAATTTTATATACGTCCTCTCATCTATAAAATTTTATATATGCCTCTCATTAACAAGCATTCTCTCTAATTTATTCACATTAAAATTATTTTTATATGTGCCTTATTAACTTTTTTTTTTTGTTTCTAATTTGCGTCTATTACAATCATGTTTTCTCAATATGCCTCTATATATATTTATATATATTTTTTACTTTAGTTCTCTAAGATAATATTATTTAAAGAAAATACCTTCACAAATGTATTTCTAATTGCCCTACTTAAATAATTTTTCTTGAACATGTAAAAGTCAAATTTTTTCGAATCGGTAAAAGCCTTTCTCTCAAATCAAAAGTGTATTATATAGAAATCAACCATTCGTATGATTCTTTGATAGAAAGAAATCACAAAAAATGATATGTTGTTGGCAGAACAACTCAAAATATAAAGAAGTATCGTTAATTTCTTCATGCTCATTCCAAGTTAGAGGTATTGCTCTCTCACAACCATGTTTTTGCAATTTAGGCTGCTCCCATTTCGCTCGCCAACCTCTTTTATCATGCAATCTTTTTAAATACTATTTTTTTTCTTTTGTAGTTCTTAAATAATTTATTATTAGTTTTGTCCCCTTAAAATCATTTTCCACAAGTGTTCTACTTTATTTATATATATATATATATATATCTGTATACTAAAGTAAACTCAAAAGAATAGTAAATAAAAAGCTAAACTATTAAGAAAATTTAAAGTCCACATAGCAGATAAATCAACAAATTGAATTTCATGTCTTTCTAACTATTTTTACAATATTAAAAGTTAAGATATTGACGGTTTTTTATTTTTTTTTTCCTTTCTTAGCTTATGCCTCTTTAAAACAAAATTTGGACTCCACCATTGGCCAAAATAATTTTTGAGGGCGTGTATGCTTGTAAAACTCCATTCTTTGCCACTGTTGAGGTGTTGAGATCTCTGACCGGAGCCTAGCGGGTACCTCGAACGTATTGCCTGGGAGGCAGCCCGGCGCGACCCCAAGTTAAGTCCCAGGGAGGTCGGTTGGATGGATTGGTACCCAAGGGACACCCTAAGACCCTCTTATTCAAGAGGATACAGGTTCAACTCCTGGGGGACGTGCTCCTTCACTGGAGGCAAATCCCAGGGGGGGCTCCCGACCTTCCTGGGACTTAACTCAGGGTCGTGTCGGGCTGCCTCCCCGGCGGGGAGGGTCCTCAGCTCGACAGGTGGCTCCCTCCTAACGAATTGTGGGCGATAGGTCCATGCTCAGAAGAGGGATGCAGCTCGAAGTGGCAGGTGGCTCCCTCCTAACGAATTGTGGGTGATAGGTCCATGCTCAAAAGAGGGACGCAGCTCGAAGTTTTGCCTCTAGTGAAGAAGCGCGTCTCCCAGGAGTTGAACTCGTATCCTTTTGAATAAGAGGGTCTTAGGGTGTCCCCTGAGTACCAATCCATCAAATTGGATGGACTGGTACCCAGGAGACACCCTAAGATCCTCTTCAACTCCTGGGGGACGCGCTCCTTTACTGGAGGCAAATTCGCGTGGGGGCTCCCAACCTCCCTGGGAATTAACTCAAGGTCGCGCCGGGCTACCTCCTCAGTAATACGTTTGAGGTGCCTGCCAGGCTCCGGTCGAGGATCTCAACACCTCAACAGCCACCGACTCAAAGTCAAAGCTCTAGTGTTTAAATTTTCTTTTGGAAGTTATGTTTACAAGTCCTTTTATTTGGATGGTCAAAACTTTTCTAAAAGGTCATTTAAATAATCTAGAAAACATAGAGTCATTTTTAAGAGGTCATGCCAAACATTAAAAAAACAAAAATGGGTGCTACCGATTTCTCATACCTACTTTTATTGTTAAAACGGGTTACTTGCATAGAGTTAAACCAATACTATAAGATACTAGTGAGTTGAGGATCGCTCTTTTATTAGTTATAATGCTCAACTCTAATAATATCCTCAAATTATCTTCCATAGAATTAACAAGGCTTCTATTTGACTTCTTTGGGGGAAAAAAAAGGATCACACGGATCAATAGTTTTCTTTTCTTTTTTTTTTTTTTTTCTGCTCAAAGAAAACCTGGAATTCATTAAAAAGGTTCACACGGATTAATAGTGTTTAGATAACATCGTCAATCCAAAAAAAATAAAAAGAAGGAAAAAGGCACGCGATCACGCCATATTAATATAAAAATATATATATATAGAAAAAATATAATACAAATAACAATTGCTAACGGATGGGAAGCTTTGCCATCCTGTGGGTTAGGGGTAAGAATTCCACGTTGTGACCGTGGAGACCTGGGCTCGAATCCAAGCGGCTACACTCTCTCTTTTTTTTTTTTCAAGCTACCATTTCCATCATTCGATGCATTCCATTTTTGTCTAGTGAGTGGGCCCGTGTTGTTAAGCAACCCTTTCTGTGTTTGTTGTGATCAGATTATCTTTTCGCAAAGAGGCTTGGCCTTTTTTTTTTTTTTCATTATTACTATTTAATTTATTTTAAGAAGTAATTCACCAAATGAGAATTACATCATTACATTCCATAGTCTTGCTCACAATATAATACACCCTTTAACAATTTACTGTTCATACAATGTGTCCCAAAAACACTGTTGAATATTCTCTTGAAATTTGTATAGAAAGAAGGTAACGATGAAGTTCCATGCTTCACAGTTACGTTATTTTATATGTGATAAAAAGTGAATTCACATGATACAAGACAAATATATTTTAGCTCAAAAAAAAAAAACATTGGTAGTATTTTCAAAATAGGTAAAAATGGTTTTATTTTGTAAATTAAGAATTTTTTCAGAATTGTGCTAAGAATATTTTTAAAATTTTTACCTCAAAAAACATACAAAAATATTTATAAAATTTTTAAAACAATATCAAACGGACCGTAAATATTCCAAAAAAGTCTCAAATATATAGACAAGGGCCAAAAGTAAATGTACGTGACTGTAGGCTTGCAGCTATCTATTAACGTGTTGTTTAATCTTCATTATATATATCTTCAAAGTATGATATTTAATTACACCAAACAATACAAAGGGCAAAAATTGTGTATGCCTGAATGTCTTGTAGCTATATATTTTACTTAATACGCTAATAAACCTGCTTCATTATATTATTTCTTCAAGAAATGTATCATAACTGAGATTTCATGCAAATTAATACGACTTGAAGGATTCTCCCTCTGAACGAGTTCCTTGATTCCAACCTCAATCTCTCTCGTCTCTGTCATCAACCCACTCATGCAAAACCCTAGAGCAATCAAACACAAAACCATTTGGCTCTCCATGACCTTCTTATCATGATTATCATGATTACCGCCCCCAATCTTTTCAAAAACTTCTCTCAGATGTCGGACATACGAACTCATGACCTTGTCAAGCTCGTCTTCATCCAACGACAAGCCCTTCCTCGACTTTCCAAGCTCGATGTCGTACGATGTTTTACTCTTCTCAAGCTCCTTCTCAAGAACCGCCAACGACTTTATTAGACTAACCTCCTCAACAACTTTCATGGAAGAACAAACAATTTCCTTGAATACCTCGAGATCATCGTCCAACAATGATATTGCACTTTTCTGATCATCTATCAATCTCCATGACTCTTGCCGATCAGGAAATCCCAAAGCACGGGAGCTTAAGTCGAGGAGATCGACTATATTGCACAAGGACTTCAATATCTTCCCATAACAATCGCTAGGGAAAGGCAAGAACCAGAAGTTTGGTTCCATTTCAGCTTCTTCAACGAATTTCGCCAGCTCATCAACACACGTTTTGAGCTTCTTTTTATTTGTATCCAATAAATTGCGATTAAGTTTGGTGTTGTTTAATTGAAAAGTCAACGAGTTGATGCACTCCTGCAGAGTCTGGAAGCTTCTAGAGAGGTGAATCTTCGAGAGAGTGGATGCTCTCGTGGGTTGAAAAATGAGGTCCGACATTATTGAGCAGGACAATCCGATGAAGGTCTCCATAATTCGAGCCATAGCGAATCTCCTTGGTGGGCCGAAACCCTCCCGGCCCAACAAGAGTAGGGCCCCAACGACGGCGGAGATCCCACCCGCCGGGCCGTACATCTTGCTACGTCGGAGAAAGGTTATGAAGACGAACCAAGGGAAGAGAGAGAGGAGTCTTATGGGCAAGGACTTCGCGAAGAGGAACCAAACCAAAACGCCGTACACGGATCCCAAGACGGTGCCTTGGGCCTTAATGTTCGAGACTCTGAAGGTGGCTTCTCTTCCGGCCGATAAACTTATGGCTACAGTAAGTCCCGCCCAGAAACCATTTGGTTTACTGTAGGTCAACCCAAGGAACACTGCCAGGCCCAATGAAAGACTGGTTTTCAATGCGTACACAAGCCTTTGATTGTTCGCCAGCTTTAGTTTTGGGATAACACTTGCCCATGTCTTGTTATCAAACGCACCGTCGTTTTGTTCTTGCTCTTGCTTAACTTGGGTGGGTAGTACTATTTGTGTTTTCGTGGGAAGGATCAGGTTCATACAGAAAAGGAAGAAGAGTGAGGGCAAATTCTTGTGGGTTTGTGGGAAATTGTCTTGAACAAGGGAATGGAGAAAAGTTGTTTGTTGATCATCTAGTCCCGTTGATTCAGGAACCGTACTAATTGATGATGAATCGTTTTGTATGCCCGTTACAGGGTTAATCAGGTTGTTGTTCTCCACCATCATTTGGAGACCATTTTTTAGCTGATCTCCATTAAGGGTACTACTAATTATTGTGACAGGAAATGGAGTGTTGGTCAAAGCCATCTCCAACCCTCTTAAAGGTACTTCCAATTCTTGCATTCTGTCTCCTGGGTTAGTGCAGTACCGGGGTTTTAAGCATTTTAATGGAGGCCTCTCCCACATCATGCTTTCCTGTAAACATTAATTATGCAAAAAAAACTTTACTTAGTATATACAGGACAATTAGTCATGTTCATATATATATATATATATATATATATATATATTGGAGGTTTTTTTTTGTTTTTTTTCATTTCTTTCCTTTTTCTTACTTGGAAGCATTTGACAGTTTGTATAATTTTAGTTCCCGTGGCAGCCAAGGCCTTTGCTTGAGATAATGATTCTAGAGCGGAATTTTTGTCCTGTGCGGTAAAGGCCTTGACGAAGTGCTTTAGCCTCTCACAAGCATTCTCAGCGAACAGGCAGGAGTTTTGTTTCACCTGCAGAGAGAGAGAGAGAGAGAATGTATTCACAGAAGCGCTATATGTTTCACGTTTTCCGTTTCAATTATATAGTTTAAATTTTTATAATTGTAAAATTTTTATATGTTATAATGTAAAAAATTAAGTTAAGAGATATAAAATATTTGATAAGTATGATTATTATATATTTTTTAATTATCAAAAAATATAAATTTTAAACTTGTTGCCAACCACCGTAAGATCAATGTCAACAAAAATAACCACGTGGATAAATATACATGGAGGGGGACGGAACTGCGCATGACGTCAACTTCTGGCTAATAATAGTACTATATCCTGGTATATACATACGCGTATTAAAATACAAGTTGGTTAGTGAGTATGGACTAGACAATCAATAGGCTTCTTGATAATAATGCGACCTATCATTTTCCCTCATATATGACAAAGCTGTTGATCAAAGTGTTTGCAAAATATTCGGTTGGCACTTGGCAGAAAGATATGCTAACCACAGTGGGGGAAAATGATAGCCACATATTTTCACACTCATAGTTGAACAGAAATTTTAATACTGTAACACGGTTTAAACATATAAACAATAAACATATAATTTGTGATTTAAACCTACAAAATAAACATATAATTTGTTTTTTTTTTTTTTGCTCCTTTTGAACTTATAGTTATTTTGTTATACTTATCCAACTCTATATACAATATTTAAATGAATAACTGAAATTGTATATATGGCATAATTTATACAATTCATATGGAAATATAGAAAAATATTATATTTTATAAATAGCAAAAACTAAAGTCACTAAATAATTATTATGCGACTTTGCAGTATAAAACATAAATATCATTATAACTATTACTATGTAATTTTACTATTCGAAATAATACTAAAAAAATTTATATATTTCAACATGTTCTCATGAATTTGTCATGTAGTATAATTTCTATAAATAATCATAAGAGAATGAGGCACATAGCAGATTTTTGAAACTTTTTGAAGTAAAGAACAGGTTTTCAAAATATTTATTGCAAATAACAGATTTATGATGTAAATATTTTATTTATTCTATAAATAAGAAATATTTATGTTGTAAACAATGTAGTAAATAAATTATTTTTACCTTAAATTTATTTATAGTGCAAATAATATACTATATATATATAAATTATTTACACTGTAAATAAAAGGGTAAAAATCTATTATTTACTACACATATTTTCAAAACTTGATTTTTACTAATATTTCTATTGAATTATTACTTTACTTTTTCTGTTAAAATAGATTTAATTTGGCCCATTTAAATGTTTTTTTGGTACCATATATGAAGTTATACAAATTGGAAAGTCAAATTTCCTACCAGCACATACAAGACAAAATCAGTTATGTATATCTTCTCTGATTCAGTAATCTCAGTTAATGAATTATATGTTTGTAATATTTTAAATATTTTTAGAAGTACAGTGACAGTGTTACTTTCGATCGTTTTGCAAAGGGCAACAAAAGGCTACGGGGGAAATTAAATTGCATTTTTACGACTTGGAACAATTTATTGACTATACATGGCAACTAAATTTATTATAAATTAATAAGATAAACCAGCAATATGTATTTATGCTCCTTGAATCCAAGGCATCATATCCCGTCTTTATAAAACCTTCCAAAATTATAAGTTATGATCAGGGCCTTGCTCTGTATGCCTCATGATGTTGTCAGCGTTACATGATAAAAACAATCTTTATATATAGGCAGATTATATCTGGTATGTATAGCTCTTTTAATTAGCAGCACCATTTACGTAGTACACTGTTCATGCATAAATTTTATAAGCTAGCTAAACATTCTACGTAACGCATATGTACACACATACATACATATAACTAAAAATGTGTATTATATGTGTGTGTATTACTGTTTAGATAATTAACATATATACCTCTTTACAAGCCAGACGTGGGAAAGGGAGCAACAAAGCCAAAACGCAGGCAAAGACCCCAACGGCCGTGCTCACAGCCAGACGCGCGGTGTGCATGAAAACCTCAGTGTTGTCACGATTAATGAAAGCTGTAATGTACACAAGTACAATCTGTCCAAGAGCTATGCGCTTGGAGACCAAGTGAGTGGACTCCGGCAGCGCCACGACAAAGGCTCCAAGCGCCACCGCCAGGGAGGCGATGCTCTTTGTGAGCCGCGACGGGTCGATCAGCCAGAGGCTAAGCATGGCCGGACCGAGGCTCTGGGCCGTGGCGTAGAGGACCAGCCCGCAGCCCTGCAGGGTGTCGCCGAGCGACGCATCGGTGACGATGAGGATTACAGTGAAATAGGAGAACGACTGGAAGCCCACTAGGCTACGGAAAGACGCCGGGCCGTACATGGTGGCGCAGGCTACTAGGGTGCAAGCCACAGCGGTTCGGAAGGCCGCGGAGAGGCAGGACCGCCACACGGCCCAGGCCCGGGCGTCGGAGTAGTCGAAAATGGATGCCATTGCGTTGGAACAACAATATGGAGCATGCAATGAGCAGTGCCGTGGCCAGGATGGTACGGCTTTGGAGGATTGGAGGAAAGTACCATACTCGTGTGCCGAGTTGAGTGGTTCATATAAAAAGAGGCAAGTCCAATTTAATCGAAACCAAGTGGAAAGGCTCCAGTGGGCCCACGTCTAGTTAATGGAATACGTGACCACTTCATTAATTTTCTAACATTTGTACCATACTATACTGTAATACACTATGCTATACTATAATATTCTAAACCCTATACTATACTATACTATGCTACACTATACTATTCTAGAGTATACTAAAGCACATATTGATCATGATGGTGGCGGGAGAAATGAACTTTGTTGATGCTTACCGAGGTCCGGCGTCGTATCAACACCATGTGTAGCTGCACACAGTGTCTAGCTCTTCCCGGCTCACCTCTGTCCGGTCGGGTGTACCTACAACAAGAGGAGGGACGCTTTGGAGGTGAGAGAAAAGGTGTCAGTCAATAGACAAGGGCTCTCCGATGCTAAAGGCAGGAGTTGCTCGGCAGAGGACGGGAGCTTGTTAGGTGGGAAGGAGCGTCTCTCCCTAGAAGGCAATAAATGCATCCTATTTATAGGCTACCATTTGGACCGGGTGTCAGGTGAGTTTTGCCCACAACCTAGGTGTCATATCAAGGCATGTTAGGCAGTAGGTGACAAGTGTCACGTCCCTCCATTAATAGATTGGCCTCCATTAGATGGTGAGTTGTTTGTCATTTGTTAGCCTGTGGTGACGAGTAGTAGTCCACTTATGAATGAGAATAATCCGACCGAGTTGGTACATAGCTCGAGGTGGCAATCTACTGAGGTGCAGCCCTGGAGGCCCTAAGAAGCACCTCAGATGCAACGTCCATTGTCGTCAGGGTCGGTAGTTTGCTCCCTGGTAGCTCCGTTGAGCTGTTTCATCGACCACCCAGAGTTCGTCTCCTCGGCGGTGGCGTCGGGCTCACCCTCAACATTAACCCCCCAGCTCATCTGGTCGGTGTCCAACCAGGTAGACTACGCCGAGTGGGTGAGGTCGGCTAGCGAAAGAAGACCAAAAAGCATTTCAAAGTGGTGTGAGACGAAAGGTCGCGCAGATCAACCGAGGGACACGTGTCGTTCTGCGGTCGACTACGTGGCCTACCGGGCGTAATCTTCGCACCTTTTTGTTTTCTGTACCCATATTTTTTCGCCTAAAATGCTTATAAATAGGGCCTTTCTTCATGTCATTTTCATGCAATTAAGATCAGATTTCACAACTACGAGTTTTCAACCATCGAGCTATAGTTTCTTAGACTGAAAACTTCAAGTTTTCAAACTTCCACAGCCCGATCAGGTAACTTCCCGAGAAGCATGAAATATGAGTGACATGTCAGATTCTCAGAATGTCGACATTTCTTGTTAGAAAGCAGCCCAGAGGCTAGCTCGTCCATCGTTCAAGTTGATATCGAGAACGTGTCCCAGAGCGGGATGGGGCCAGCCAACTAGAACAAATATTGAGGGTCGACTCCTAGACAGTCCCCGAGCAGAAGTTCCTCGACTTGCTCGATAGGGAATGCCTGGTAAGGCCGTACAGGGGCAAAAACCCTTACATCTGGGCGGCCACCGCAGGCTCCTCCCGAGTTACTGCCCAGGAGCGAGCTGAGCTGGAGGCAGCTGGCGATGTTCCGAGCACATCCAGCTGAAATTCTAGGGCCCTTGTCCAGGTCGCGGGTAGGATTACAGTGAATATCTTCGATGAGAAGCGCGCGACCGAAGAGTTAGAGGGGCAGAACAGCCCAAAATAGAAGAAGACGAGCGGGTTTGAGTCACCCGAGCCTGGGGGTGACTGCTTATAGGGTAACCTAGCCCAGACAGACTTCAACAGTGGCTTATACAAGCGCTATAACGGAGTCTCGGCTGGAGGACCTGCGTGCTTAGTTCAACATCCCAAATGACGTGATCCTTATCATGCCTGAGGAGAACGATTCGCCCCTGGAGCCGCCCTAGGGGTGCATAACGCTCTACGCTGAGTTTTTCAGGGCTGGGCTGCGCCTCCTGTTCCATCCAGTCTTTCACCAGGCACTAAACGATTTTAATGTGCACTCGGCTCAGCTGAACCTGAACAGTTACAGGTCGCTGATCGGGATGTACATGCTATGGAGATATTACCAGGCGACTAAGATGCCGTTGGAAGCATTTAAATAGAAGTATAAAATGAAGAAGCTTCGTCAGCAGTCTGGGTGGTATTATGTCACTGGCTTTAGGAAAGACTTTATTTTGGGCAACCCTGACTCAGACAAACTCTAGAAGTACAAGTGGTTCTATATTGGGGGTAATTATTTAGCCCGAGCCGATGAGGCTATCCCTACTGACTAGCTTATGCCAAGGACGTTCGAACAGGGGAACGTCTGGTCTAAGAGGCCTTGGGCACCGAACCATGTGATCAGGGCTATCGAAGACCTGTTCGAGAAGCCAGAAGTGACCAAGCAGCAGTCCTTCCTGCTCAGGAATGAGACTTTTTTTGATTATGGCTGGTTTGGGGAACCCAGCATAACAAATCTCCCACCAATCCGCCCTGCCCCGTCTGCAGGGCAAGTGACAGTCGCCAAGCCGAGTGCCGTGGATGTCCCGGGGCTGAACACTTCCCGATCTGAGTGGCCGACGAGGGAGCCATCATCGTCCAGCTCGGAGGACTCGTCGAGTGGATTCTTCGATGCGGGGCCACCCGTGGCTGACGAGGACCTCGAGGACGTGATCCGGCTCATTAACCCGTCTCGCCAGCTCCAGATCCGAGGTCAGCCCTGAGTTTTTTTTTTTTTTTTTATGTGTGCCGACCTGATTTTGACTTGGGAGAGATTTTGGCTTGCAGAATGTCTTCACGGCCAAGCATAGCTGCTGAGAGGTGGGCTCTTATGGAGAGCCTCAAGAAAAAGAAAGGCAAGGCCGTGGAGGTCAGGAGGAAGCGCAAGCAAACTCCAAGGATGGAGCTTCCCCTGCAACCTGAGTAGGTACCCACTACAGTCTAAGAGCAACCACCCCAGCCTCCAAGAACTAGGGCTTTTTCTAGTGAGACCCCACCCGTCGAGGCTACCACCGTGGCGCCTTCACAGGACCCCCCGAAGAGATGCTTGAACTATCGCCGAACCATTCTGGAGCGTCTCGGGGATGTGATGCCTTAGAAGGACTTTTTGGTGAACCTCCAAGGGGAGGATTTCTAGGGCCTATCTAATGCGGCCTTCCGTTCTGCCACCAGGGTAAGTGCTTGCCCAACTCGAGCCTTTTGATCTTCTTGCATATGGCCTCCTCAACCAGGCTGAAGGAATTCAACAAAGAGAAAGAGAGGCAAAAGAAGACCTTCCTCGACAAGTTGGAGGTCGAGAGGAAGCTTAGTGCTAGGAACATTGAGCTAGACCAAATCAAGACGTTTCTCTCTTGAGCCGAAGAAGAAGCTCCGAAGGCCAAGGAGAAAGCCGTTCAGGCCAAGGCAGAGGCCAAGGAGGCATTAAGGGAGGCCAGACAGGCAAAGGATGAGGCTGCCCAGATCAAAGAGCAGCTGGTGGTTCTACAGGCCAAGCACCAGTGATTTTTGGAAGAGCTCCCTGGCCGACTCACTCAAGCCGTAAAGGAATTCAAGGCTTCTCCGAAGTACGTCGATTGCTACTACTTCGGCATGACAGACCTCTGAGATCATCTGATCTGGTAGCACCTTGAGGCTGAGGGCTTCGAATGGTTGCTCATAGTCGAGCCAGAGTAAGGCAGTACTCAGCAACAGCAAGGCGAGGAGATTGTCAAAGTGGACGGCGATGACAACGGAGACGAACAGAGCACCGGTGGTGGTGGAGGCGAGGAAGGCGATGTTGGGGATAGGACCCAGGCTTAGGCCATCATTTTCTTTTTTGTTGTTTTGTTTATTTTTTGGCCAGGCTCGGGAGGTGCACGATTAACTATACCTCCCCACCACCACTCATTAATATATTTTGTTTCCACGTTTATCGCTTATCGAGTTTTTTTTATGTTATGTTTTCTCCCAAGTACGATTGTTCTTGGAGATATATTTTCAAGTTTCTAGGTGAGGAGTTTCTTGGGAATGTAGTTAAGCCTTTGTCTTTGTCGAGTTAGCATAGACTTCGACCTCGAAATTGAATTAGGAATTCAGACAAGTTGGATACTCCTTGGGAGGGGCATTCCTAAACCATATTTTTTGAGCTTCCGTCTTTTTAATTTATATTGATGCCAAGTGTGTTGTCTCGATAATTATCGAGTTAATCCAAGCAGAGAAGGTATCCCCATTTTCTCGGTTGGGTAGAGCACAACGGTATGTGAATAGCTTATACGTTGTCGCCCCTAGACTTGTTTAAGTTTGAGGAAACTTTGCAAGTCTAATATTGGTCAAGCACATAGCTGTGCTAGGCTACTCATTAGGTGGTTTTCATGGTGATCAGCCCCCAGTCTGGTTATTAAGACGACTCTTCCTTTTCAGGAGTTGTTGTCTGGTCCTCTGGACTGGAGTTACAGTATCTTTTTTCTTGTCTGTTTATTTTCCTTAAACACATTGCTCAATGGAATGGTATAGGAAATTTACATTTAATTGATGTGTAGTATTTACATCCCAGTCCTATTGAAGAGGTCTAGTTACAAAAAGAATTATAGCTAGAGGTCAAAAAAGGTTTCTAGCATCGATCTAGCAAAATAATCTTATTAAGGAGCTTGGCGTTCCAAGGATGACCGAGCTGGTTTCCCTCCATGTCTAATAGTTTGTACATGCCCTACCAAATGATGCCAATGATTCTATACGGCCCATCCCACTTTGGACCAAAAGACCCCAACCTGGGCTGCTGAACCGTGACCTTTTTCAGTACCAAATCCCCTATTTTGAAGCTCTTCAGTTGGACCCACTTGTTGTAGTACTGAGCAACGACTTGATTTCGAGCAACATTGTGAATTGTGGCCTGGTTCCCTTTTTCTTCGAGTAAGTCCAGCTTGGACATTATGACCTTGGCGTTCTAGATTTTCTCGTAGTGCTCTATCCTATAGCTCGGCAACCCCACCTCGGCCGGAATGACAGCTTTTGCACCGTACACAAGGGAGAACGGGGTCTCTCCGATAGCTGTTTAGACGGTCGTTTTATAAGTCCAGAGTACTTTTGGGAGCTCGTCAATCCATGCTCCCTTAAAACCTTCGAGCTTTTTCTTCAAGTTGTCCATGATTGTTTTGTTGACTGCCTCTACTTGGCCATTGCTCTGGGGGTAGCTCGGAGAGGAGAAAACTTTTTTGATGGAAAGCTGCTCGCATAGGCAGATAAGACTAGCATATCGAAGCTTGCTCAAAGATCGGTCACATGATCCATTGCTCAGACAGATTTAACTAGCATATCGTCCACGCAGACCTCTATTATTTTGCTGATCAGCTGAGCAAACATCTTATTAAGTAGGCGTTGGTATGTAGCCCCGATATTTTTTAGTCCGAAAGGAATTACTACATAGCAGTATAGCCCCTGATCAGTAACAAAAGCTGTTTTTCACTTGATCTTCCTTGGCCATCCTTATCTAATTGTATCCGAAATACGCATCCATGAAACTCAGTAGCTCATGGCCGGCCATCATGTCGACGAGCTAGTCGATCCAAGGAAGTGAGAAGCAGTATTTAGAGCAGGCCTTGTTCAGGTCAGTATAATCGACGCAAACTCACCACTTCCCGTTTTTACAAGAACGATGTTTGCCAACCACTCCATATATTTGACCTCTCTGATGAATCCCGCCTTGAGGAGCTTCTGGACCTCTTCGTTTATGGCAATGTATCTCTCCAGATTGAAAGCCCTTCTATTTTATATCACTGGCTTATGATCGGGTCGGATGTTGAGCCGATGGCAGTCACGCTCGGGTCAATATAGGGCATGTCCTCATGAGACACGCCAAAACATCCTGATATTCTATAAGAAGTCCCTCTAGGTCGGCCTGGATCTCAGGTTTTAGCTGGGATCTGAATTGGACGGTGTGTTCAGGCCTCGTAGGGTCTAGAGGGAATGACACCAAGTCTTCGACTGGGGTGGCTCTTACCTCTTCCTCGGGCAGTCGAGGGTCAAGATCGGAGAGCATCTTGGGCACCGGGTCGGCAGGCAGATCCGTCTCATTGACCATGCAAATGGTTGAAATGTTCAGACGATGAGTTGTCACTGCTCTAATGGCGTTGGCGTAATAGGCTCGGCAGTCCTTCTAGGATGAGCAGGATTACTCCAACTCTACCCTCTGTTGGAAACTTCATAGCCAAGTGATATATGCAGACCACAGCCTTCAATGCGTTCAGCGTTGGTCGGCCGATTATGATGTTGTATTGGGAGGGCTTGTCGACGACTAGGAAGTCAACGATGCGAGTGATCCGAGCAGCGTCTTCACCGAAGGTCACAGGCAGACTGACCTTCCCCACTGCTCGGACGCATTCACCCGTGAAGCCATAAAGCGGGGTCTGGACTGGTACCGTAGTAGCATTGCTGATCTTCAATTTATCGAAGGCTTTCTTAAAGAGGATGTCAGCTGAGCTACCGTTATCAATTAACACTCGCCGCACTATGTTGTTGGCGATGTGTAGCTTGCACACGAGGGCATCGTTGTGCGGATGAATCAGCTTGTCCGCTTCGTCCTCAGTGAATGTGATCAGAGTATCTTCTTGGCGGTAAATCTTGTTAACATATTCGGAAATGTTAAAAAATTTGCCTCTTTTGACCAACCGAGCTTCTCGGACGTACGCCTACCGCCCACTCAACGTGTCCTCGGTGACAGGCCCTCCGAATATCGTGTGAATGATATTCGGGGGTTTCGAGGTGTTCCCACTATCGTTTTGGGAGCGGTTTGGTGCATCTTGGCTCAATGGTTCATTCCTTCCCGAGGTGGAGCCTGGTGTTATAACCTGCTCAACAAACTCCTTTAAGTGCCCCTCGTGGACCAGTATTTCAATCTGGTCCTTCAGCTGAATGCATTCGAAGTATGGTGTCCCACATCCTTCTGGAACTCGCAGTATCTAGCTTGGTCTTCGCTTCATCTTGCTGCCCTTAAGCTTCGACGGCGGTAGGAGCAGGTTTCTGCCGCTTACCTGGGCGAGCACTTCATCAATAGTCGCTACCAGGGGTGTGTAGCTTTGGAACTTCCCAGTCGGCGCTTTTGGCTTCTCGGGTTTCTTTTCTTTCTTCTGTTGCTTATTCTGCTCGGCGCTAGTCTGCTCCGGTGCCTTCTTTTGCTTCTTTTCTTTCTTGGTTCCACTGGGGCCAGCCTCCTCCTTGCGGCTTTTCATGTACTCCGAGGCATCGGTGTATCTCTGAGCATAGCTGAGCATTTGCGAAAAAGTGCTTGGTTGCTCAAAGGCCAGCGACCATGTGAGCTTTTCGTCTTGGAGACCCCCTACAAAAATATGCTTGAGGGTCTCGTCTTCGACATGTTTGACCTCTTGAGCTGCTTAGGTAAACCGGTTGATATAGTCTCAGACATTGCCGTCCCCTTGCTTGATGGCATATAGGTATGTGATCTCTTTTCTCTGCGTCTTCGTCGTGCAGAAGGCTGCTGAGAAGGCGTCGATGAGTTATCGAAAAAGAAGTGATGGAGGCTGGTTCAAGTCTTCGGAAACACTGCCAAGTTGGTCCAGTTAATGTCAACGAAAAGGCTTTGCACATTGCCGCATCGTTGGCATTCTGAAGGAGCATATGTCCTAGGAACAGTTCAACATGCTTGTCGACATCTGCGGTCCCATTATAGGCCTTAATTTGTGGGACCTTGAACTTGGATGGCATAGGGGCTTGTATGATAACATCTGAGAACGGTGGGTCCAGGGCTCCGACATCATCCAAGCCAAAACAGTTGTTTCGGATCTCATCGATTTAGCGTTGTAACGCCTGGAACTGGCGACTGTTCGTATCTTTGGGCAGTTCGACCCTGTAGGTTGCTCCGCCCTCCAAGCAGTCGTCAGCCCCGGGCTGGCAATTTTGACGCGCTTTCCCTGGCGTCCTAGCAAGTCAAATACTGATGCTCGGGAGCCTTGAAGTGATGGTACCCGTGCTGCTTGAGGGCCAAGACGGCCTTCTTAGACTTGTTTATTATTGACCGAGGCGCCACATGTAGAGCCTCTTGAACGCTCAGAATCGGCTTCGCTTGGGTCGGCTACATCCCGTCCAGCCTAGTCAGCTGGGGCTGGAGGCAGGAGAGCAAGTGCGGCCTGACATTGAGCTTGTTGTGCGAGTTGCTATGCAAGAATTCGAACAGCGTTTGTAAGCTCTCAGATTGGGCCCTAAGCAACTGGGTCCTGCGCTTGCTCGGCCCTGGCCGTGCTTCCCTGGCCCCCGGACTAGGACCTTGTGGCCCGAAGATGGCCCCTAGGCCTACTTGGATTCTATTGTCGATTTCTCGCATCTCCCGAACCCTCCTATCAAGCAGCGTTGTCTCGGGCATTTCCTTGAGTCACCATCTCGGTCCTCGAAGTTAATGTGGCTGGTGCCTGAGTAAAGGCGTAGGGGCCCTTCTTCTAGCCCCAAAATGTTGATACTTACTGAGGTCCGGCGTCGAATCAACACCACGTACGGCTGCGCACGGTGTCTAGCTCTTCCTGGTTTACCTCTGCCCGGTCGGGTGTACCTGCAACAAGAGGATGGACACTTCGAAGGTGAGAGAAAAGGTGTCAGTCAACAGACAAGGGCTCTCCGATGCTCAAGGTAGAAGTTGCTCGGCAGAGGACGAAAGCTTGTTAGGTGGGAAGGAGCATCTCTCCCTAGAAGGCAATAAATGCATCATATTTATAGGCTACCATATGGACCGGGTGTCAGGTGGGTCTTACCCATAACCTGGGTGTCACATCAAGGCATGTCAGGTAGTAGGTGACAAGTGTCATGTCCCTCGGTCAATGGATTGGCCTGCATCAGACGGTGAGTTTTTTGCCATTTGTTAGCCTGTGATGGCGAAGTAGCAGTCCATTTGTGAATGAGAATAATCCGATCTGAGCTGGTACATAGCCCGAGGTGGCAACCTGTTGAGGTGCAACCTTGGAGGCCCTGAGAAGCACCTCCAATGCAACGTCTATTGTCGCCAGGGTCGGTAGTTTTCTCTCTGGTAGCTCCGTTGAACTGTTTCATCGACCATCCAGAGTTCGTCTCCTCGACGGTGGCGCCGGCTCACCCTCGACAAACTTTATTAGCAATGGTTCGTGTGAAGTGTCACTTTTCAATATAAAAATAATGTGTTATGGGAAGTTTTGTTTTATACGCGGATATAGGAGAAGCGTCGTGGTCTGTCCTTTAGTCAACTATAGCAAGTGGATTATCATATTCTAGCGAAGGAAAAAAACAAGTACCAAAACGAGCAAACGAGAGGGAATATGTATATAACAGTAACTACGTACCATTTCCAATATGTTGACTTTTTATAAAGCACATGGTCAAGCTCTTTAAAGGACTATATATTTACAATAGATCTGAGCAAAAGAAAAAATAAATAAAATAAACTATTAACAATGGATTGGAAAACTATATATATCTTGATATCTTCTACACCTTTGCTTTTTTACTCCATGATCTAACATATATGATTATAATTAATAAAAGATAACCCTTTCTTTATTTCTTTTGAAACATTGCTTCGCCATCGAAGTGGACTTCGCGGCACCGCCAACGGATAATTGATGGGAAAGTACTTTAGGTGCATATATAGGTGTATATATATATATATGTGTGTGCACATTTATATAGATCATTAGAGTTCGGAGCTCCTATTAACCCTAAGAAGCACGATAAGATTCTCTTACTTTGTGATATACCTTTTTTTTATTTTATTTGTTGGATTAATTTTTCAACATTTTGATTTATAATTATTTATATTAAGAATTTGTAGCGTATAATGTAAAATTATTTCCGGTCATAAATTGAATCTTTAAAACATTAATTGAATAATTAAAAATAACAGAACCTCTTAACTGTGTAAGATCAAAATATACGTCTTGTCATAAATTTTGTCCAACTTTTTATTTTTCTTTTTATGCTATAGCTATCTAATATATAAGAACGTTACCCAATGAGTTCAACGTTCAAACCCGGCCGATTTCATTTCTACTATGACAGCGTTGCCTAGTTAATTAGTGCTATATTAAGGCTGTAAATGTTGAATAGAAGTCCACAAAGTATGGCACCATTGTCAATGTCCGGTACCTAACTTTGTTGATGGCACCATTGTCAAAATGTTCGATGCCTAACTTTGTTATTAATATTGTCAACAAATTTAATATAGGCAGCAAATTTGTTGACAACTTGAGGCACCAAAATGAAGTAAAAAAAAAAAAAAATCTTGGCTACCAACGTGAAAAATGCATGGCGGGGAAGAATGGAGGCTTAGAGGCTATAAATACTGCCTTGTCCTTCAACTTTAAAATATCTCATTCTCTTACGTTTTCTTTAGTTTTAAGAGTTTTTTTTGAGTGATAATTTTGAGGTAATTCTCTTATTTTCTTGAGGGAGAGATTTCTATTGTTCTCTCCTTATAGTCTAGAGAGAGTTATATTTATCACATTTTAATAATGAGATTTTTCTATACTTGATTCGTAGACGTAACCAAATTTAAATAAATCACTTATATATAGTCTTCATTTTATTCATTTATGGTTTTTACCGTCGTAACAGTTTACAGCTTGTTCGTGGTATATACATGGATCTTATTGGACCTTTTGGAACCTAGTTCCTTAATTAGCTTTCTTTTATATATACATAATTTGTCAATGACACTTACTTTAGCACAAATCTTCTAGGCCTGGTGAATCCTTTTAGGTGCTTCTCTAGTGGAAGAAATTTAATCAGATTGTTTTTCTGAGAAATTAAAGCATGACACTTATCTATTAATCATGAAGACAAAATTAACCGACTAGGAAGCTAGAGTTCTCTAACTGCTTATGAGATAGTTTATACGTTGTCATGATCAGATGAGACGCACATACATAAATATATATATATATACATATATATATGGATTGAGTGTGGACGTTGTGATGTTGATGTTTAGTTCTTGAATCCCTAATTGCATAATTATATCCTTTATTTTTAATTATTTTTAATTTGTTTTTCTATTTTAAGAAACTACAAAGACATCATTTGAATTTAAAAACCTTGTTTTAATTTCATTCATATAAATAGAAAAAAGTAAATAAATCGATATAATTACCTTTAAATAGTTATGAAAAATATCTTATAGACTTAAAAACATAAAAATTTTTAAAACAAAACATCAAATTTCAAAAAGCAAAATCTTAAGTTTTATGACTTTTCGACTGTTAAAATATTTTTTAAAAATTTTTTAAGAAGAAAAATATATTTTAGAAATAAATTCGGCCTAATTATAGGTATGTTTGTCTTGTCTTTATATTTTTTGGTCTAAAAAAGTCTACAATGGATAAAATTAAAATAAATTTTTTAAATTCAAAAGACATTTTTATAGTTTTTAAAAATAGAAAAACAAATTAAAAGATAGTTAAAACTAGAAAATATTATTATATAATTAACCCTCTATATATATTGGTTTGATTAATTGCACGTAGAAACGAATAAAAAGGGGAAATTGCGACTCAATGGATAAAAAGGGGAACTATTTTGCGCAGTAATCATATCTTTTGCATGAATGCAGTATTGACGTGCAAAGACAAGCGTTTTCAGGGTTAAGTTCTAAAACTTGAAAGAACATATTATTCAATACGCATCCTATTATGTCTGTAAAGTACTTTTTTGTCGAGCTTTTGTACAAACGAAGTGGTGCATGCGCAAAAACCAAATAAAGAAGAGTATTAGTGGTGGTGAATCAGTAAAGTTGGTATTTTCAATTTGAGACATGTATTAAATTTACGAAATGAATAATTAATTGATAAATTAAACAAATGGCCTTTCAAGAGATTATAATATATAGGGTCTCATAAGTGCGGTTTTCCTAGATTTCCACCAATTGTTTTTGTCCTAACATTTGGTGCTGCCTGATGGTGATGGAAGGGATAACTTGGAAGTGGTTTTGGTGCGCTTATCACAAAAATATCCAAAACTTGGTAGGATAAGACATACATCTTTATCTTATCAATAGATCATGATATTTAGCTGTTAAAGTAACTTTTAAACGTTTTAATTTATGACTAAAAACCATTCTTCATTATATACTGTAAACTTTTTGACGTGAACAGTCGTAGGTCAAATGGTTGACAAGTAATTAATCAACGATTAAAAAAACAGAAACTACTGATAAGACCGATATACATGTCCAGCTCCCCTAAAAAACAATTTTAAAAAATAGTTAAAGAGCAAAAAATGACTATTCCCTTGTGTCCCCTGTCTCATAATCTCTAATTTCATACAATATAAACTAAAATTAGGCAAACAAAACATGATCATATCATATAGAGCTTTTCTTAAATCCCATTGCTTTGCCTTTTTATTTCTTTTCCCCACTTTCTTCTGTTACCCACCTAATTTGCTTACGCAGTGGGAAATGCAAAGAGTCACGAGCAGATCATGCTCTCTCTAGTGCTAAATTAGGAAAAAAAACAATGAGGGGAAATTCCGATGCACCCGGAAACGCACTTTTCGTGTGCGCTGACCTCAAAAGGAATGTCATCAAGAAAAATCTTTTTTTATTTTTTCATGGAGAAGTTGAAGGTAGCCATATACAATTCCATAAGGTGGGATTCTAAAGAAAGTGTACGGTCTAAAGTTTGTCGGGAGAGCATGAAATTTAGAAGGTGTTTGGCTAAGGGTGTGGTTTACACCATAAACTCAGTTATAAACAGTATAAAACTTTTACATACTTAAAAAAGAAAAAAATTGTTACAGTTTAAAACTCTCACATGCTACAATAAAAACGGTTTCCACTAATAGCCAAACACCCTACTAGTTTCATTAGTCGTGCTTATGCATTAATATATCCCCTTTGTCTCATGGTAGCAGCATAAATACTAATATACCATAACAAGAATTTTGCTCTCATCCATCCGGCTGCACATAAGTAGAAGATTAGCACTCAAATATAGGGTGTTAGTTGCTTTTGAAGAATACCATTCGAATTCACACTCTATTGTTTTCAATCCATTATTGTAAGTCCAATTGGTGATGTGACTGCAATTGTGTAAAATTATATAAAAATCGAGGCGTGTTATGTAACATATCTTGCGCGGATCTGTTACTGAAAGTGACAACATAATTTTTCAAAAATTAATATAATATTGGTTCCAATATTCAATGTAACTTTGCTATGCTATAAGCCATATGAAGATTTTTATTATTTAGGAGACTCTTGGATGGCTATGTCTGGTTTTCTTTTAGAAAAAATTGTGGGCTTCTGATATTTGGTGGTATAGGAAGGGAAGGACAAGAAAAAAAATATTGTAATTAGATATTGAATCACATGTGGCACGCGCGTAGCCAGTACCCTCATTTTTTTTCCCTTCAAATGTTATATATAGATGTATGCATATATCAAATTGCATTGTTATAAATAGCCCCGCCGAACCATAACTCCCAAATTTTTGAAGTCCCACTCCTAATCGGTGTTGAAAGGATCGAGGACTTTATTTAAAAAAAAAAAAGAAAAGAGAAAAAACTTACCCTTTTTCTTCTTTATACGTCTCTTTTACTCATTTTTAGTCATGTCTCATGTTTTATATGTAATATCAGAGACTTAAAAGGCCTATTTGATTCGAGTATTTGAATAAATATTTAAATTTTTGTAAGAGAAAATACTGTAGCAAAATGATTTGAACCGTAATTCAAATATCGAAATAAACGGCCCAAAGACTATGCACGAAGTTAATAGCATCGACACTTGTGATGGTCTTAAAATAATCAATTTTGTCACTATAGCCTTACGATTTGTTCATTTCTTCAAATAGATAAAAGATCATATCCTCTAAGCTCCACTCAAATTTCTCAAAACACTTTCTAATCCAAAGGAACAAGAACAACCATATTGTGGTTTAATATAGACTTAAAGCTCTCAAAAACATAAATTCCAAAATCAAGAAACTAAGTCCTAATATATAATTATCCAAAGAGAAGTGACTCCTTCAAACCCATGAACTCCAAAACTAATCTCCAAGAAATTATCAAGATTATACTAAATGACTACAAGATAGTAAACCTGTCAAATAACCCTCAACTCTTTCATGTCATACCTATAAAACCCATGGTTTTATTTGAAAAAGAATTCAAAATTTTAGGCCATTTTGAAATTTTTAATAACCTTAGGGTAGAAAATCAATTCTAAGCAGTTCATAAAAAAGATCTGATTAAAGATCAGATCCCTTGATTCTTCCCCCATTTTTTTTTCTTTTCTTCTTTTTTCCTCTTTCTTTTCTTTTCTTTCCCCTCTCATGTAAATGGAGAACCCGCCACTGCCCTTTCCCACTGGCCATCTCTTGCCAACTCCTGCCTACATGGGTTGACCTACACAAGTGTCAACCCGTGAAACTTTTGATGCCAAAGTGCCACCTGCCCACTCGCCACCGGCAGCCCGGAGTAGAGCAAGCCCGTCGCCTCTTTCAAAGCTTCCAAGGACGATTATGGCGTCGTCTGACCTCCTCTCCACTTGTAAGTTACGCCACCAGGTTCCACTCGTTGAAGGGAACAAGACCCATTCCAACATGAGTCTGATTGCTGTTAGAGAACTCCAACCATTCGCCACCCCTTTGCTGGTTTTGTACCTCATTTTCTGGCAAGCCGAACCTCGTTTTAGAAAACCAACCATGGAACAATGATCCTCGCATCGAGAACTTCGTTTCGATATCGATCTCTGCCACTGCTTCGTCAATCAACCGTGGTCAATGACAGTCAACGTTGACCCGACCACCAAATCAAAAAAGATGTCATTCTGGCTTATTTTTGAATTTTGGACACATTTGTGGTGTCAGATTTGCGAGATGGAATTTCGAAGGCTAAGTTCGGTGATTTGAAGTTTCAATGGACGACGTCGTTTCAAACCTTTTTGCCGTCAAATGTCATCAACTAAGTTGATAGGAACTCTATTACTCATCTTCTGTGATATTTTATTTAATTAACCAATAAATTCAAAATTTGAAATTAAATTATGTGGATCTTAATATATTGTTTGTTAAACTATATGTTATTATTGTTGATGTTGTTGTTGTTAGTGTTTCTCTCATTGTTGTTATTGTTAGTATTGCTATTGATTTGTTGTTGTTCTTATCATCATCATTATTATTGTTGTCCTTATTATTATTATTATTATATTATTATTATTATTGTTGTTGTTGTTGTTTTATCATTATTATTAATATATAAAATTTGTTATTGAGTTGGTTTTATGAACATTTTAATCTTGAGTCGGTTTTTATACACATATTGGATACTTAATCAATTATATGATGTATGAGTTTGGCCTTGAAAAATTTATGGTTAGAATAAATGCTTATTTGACTCATTAAAATTGCTCTGGGTGGTGCATCTTGAAGTTATGGTGCACTACAATGCATTTGTAGCTTGTTTTCTTGCGGGTTTAAATTTTTACTTTTTTAAAAAATAAGTTGTTACGCTGTCATAAATTAACTAAGTCGGTAGAATGATTTACGATAGGTTTTTAGTAGTCAAGTAGGTTAAAACTAGATTCAATATATGTTGAAACCTTACGCGATGCCGTTAGACAACTCTTAAGGGCATCCAAAGTGTATCTCAAAGTTATATCCCATGGGATGCTCATTTGTTGGACACAACGGACATACATATTTTTGGTACTATCGATACTATATGGCCCATTTCACGAGGTGCTCATTGGGGGCACAATGAACACGGAGTGCTCATTTGGGGTATAATGGAACTTATTATAATATATTTTTTTTCCTTTCCTTCATTAACAACCTGGAATGTGTGTGAAAGTATTTGAGTGACGATTAGAAATTGTGAGTTATCGATTGATTTGATAACCCTGAACCTGATGAATTTTTCTTCTATTGATAAAAGATTTTGTTTTAATAACTTTATAAGGATTTTGTAGAAAATATACTAATAGAAAGAAAACCAAGAGGCGAGTAATTGATTTCCTATTGGGCACTGTGTACTCACCCCTACCTACCTTTTTAGGTTAGTTGATTGATACTTGATGTCTGAGAATGTTATCGATGCTCCTCGCTACTCGATTGGTATACTCTCCCTACGAATTTATTGGTGCATGGAAGATACATGAAATGAACACTCCCAATAGATGGTTGATTATTTGTAAACTCCGTTTTATTTGTTATTTATTTTGACTAAAGCTATACAGCTGTATTTTTACTTATTTTATAAATATTCATTTAAAAATTTGTATATTTTCATTTTAAACTTTCTATTTGTATTTTATCTTTTTATTTAATATTAAAGATTCTAGAGCAAACTTGATTTACTTTTATAAATTTATGGCCTAACTACAGTTTCCAAATTTTTGATTTTCTAGATCTTAAAAAATATTTCTTTTAATTTAGTTACTACTACAGGTTTTGGGTCATGACAATACTAAATAAAACCTAACGATTTTGCAAGGTAAGCCAAAACATAAAAAATACTATAGCTTAAGTTTATTAAGCTACAAGAAAACTAGTCGCATATAACTAATTAATCCTAGGCAAGAAAAGTACTCTATAGTTTCTGCCAAGTTAATATAATCTAATAGGTCAAGATAACACCTAAAATTTACAACTAGATTCCATGTCATATATCCATTGACTCTTAAATTTTCTAAAGTCAAAATCATAAATTCATAACTCCACCATCTAATCTAACCTAACTCAAATCCATCAGATGTTCCCTTTATTTTAAGTGAGCGATCATAATGAATATAGCGTCATAACCACATAGTTAACGAAGGATATTGAATCCACACGTTAAATCCTGTCTAAAACTAAAATACATGAGAGAATTAAAAAATTAAGAGCACGGATCACAAGAAAACCACTTTCTAATAAAATGGTAACATGTTACTCAAACCTAAGAATCATCCTAACCCAAAAGCTACAATTTTAGGATTACCTTTCAATAGTTGACTTAAGCCAATCAACACTCAACATGGTAAATTCCTAGAAACTTAAAACCATGCTCTGATACTTTTTTCGTCACGATCCAAAATCGAACATAGTGACTAAATTCAAAGAAATATTTTTTTTAAAGATTTATATAATCCAAAATTTGGAAATTAGAGTTGCACCCATAAAATTATAAAAGTAAATTAAGTTTGCTCAGGAGTCTTTACTATTAAAAAATAAAAAGATAAAACTTAAATAGAAAATTTAAAATGAAATTATGCAAAATTTAAACAAATGCTTATATAATAAGTAAAAATACAGTTGCACAACTTTAGTCAAATTAATAAAACTAAATTCAAATAACAATTAAAACAAAGTTTATAAATAATCAATTATCTACTGAGAGTATTCATTCTATTTATCTTTCATACATCAATAAAAAAGTTTATAAATAATCGATTATCTACTGAGAGTATTCATTCAATGTATCTTTCATACATCAATAAAATTATAGGGAGAATATACCAGTCAAATAGTGAGGAGCATTGATGACAATCTAAGACATCAAGTATCAATCTACTAACCTGTAAAGGAAAGTAGAGGTTGAGCACACATTGCCTGGTAGGAAATTCATTACTCGCCTTTCGATTTTTCTTACTATTATTATATTATATATAAAATCCTTATAATATTAATGAATAAATTATCATATCCATAAAAAAAAATTCATCAGGTTCACAGTTATCAAACCAATCAATAACTCCTAATTTTTAATCGTCACTTAAATTCTTTCACTCACGTCCTAGGTTGTTAGCAAAGGAAAGAAAAGAAAGAGAGGTTATAGTAAGTTCTGTTGTACCCCAAATAAGCACTCCGTGTTTGTTGTGCCTTGAAGAAGCACCCTGTGAGATAGGCAATATAGCAATGATGGTACCAAAAATACGTGATGTCCATTGTTCCTAACAAATGAGCACCCAGTAGGATATGACTTTGAAGAATACTTTGAATGGCCTTAAAAGTTGTCCACCAGCAATGCGTAAGGTCTCAACATATATTAGATATGGTTATAACCCATATGACTACTAAAAATCCTTCTAATTCATTCTATCTATGTTAAATAGTTTTTGACAATCTTTCGACAGCATAATGGCTTATTTTTCTTAAAACAAAAAATTTAAGCATGTAAGAAAATAGGCTATAAATATATTTTAGTGTGCCACAACTACAAGACACGCCACCTAGAACAATTACATCAAGTCAGATAATATTTCAGTACAACAATCAATTTTACAAGGCCAAACTCAAACATAATATGATTGATCATAATTCTAAATCATCAATAAACATATGAATAATCAATATGTGTATAGAAACCAACTCAAAATCAAAATGTACATAAAAACCAACTTAATAATGAATTTTTTAGATGATGATAATAGTAGTAGTAGTAGTAGTAGTGCTGCTGCTGCTACTACTAATAACAACAACAACAACAACAATACAACATAATACTACTACTACTTCTACTACTACTAATAATAGTGCAACATCATTAATAGCAATACCAACAACAACAACAACGATTAGAAACAACAACAACAAGAAGAATAATATATACTAAAATCCACATAATTCAATTTCAAATTTCAAATTTATTAGGTAATTAAATAAACGTATCACGAAGGATGAGTAATAGAGTTCATACTAGTTTAGTCTTTAGCATTCAATGGCGGAAAGGACTCTGTTTGTCAAAACGAATATGTCGGTTGAATCTTTGACTCGCCAACTAAGTGTTCGGAGCTTCGACTCACAATTTCGATGTTGCAAATGTATTCAGAATGTCAAAAATTGGCCAAAAGTGTAGCTCTTAGACTCGGTAGTCAGGGTCAACCATTGACCACCAACTGACTGCCGTTTGACAGACGAAGCGATGATGAAGATTAATACCAAAACGAAGCTTGGTTCACCGAAAAATGACACACCCGATGAAGGCGAGCGGCAGTGGCTTGGAATTTTTTTGGTGACAATCGGGCTTGAGGTGGGGTGGGTTGTATTCCTCTTGGTACGGGGAGCACGATGGAGTGGTTGATCAGAGAGGGTGGCGGTAAACGATGCCAGAATCAGTGCAAAAGCCATGGAAGGCCATGATTTTCCTCTTCGATTCTGAGCAAAGGATGGCGAGTGGTCACGCTCCCTGTAGTTTGGGTGGCAGCGCTTCAATCTCTCTGACACGTTCAGATGGGCGGCGGCTGGAGATTGGTTGATGGGAGGGGCAGTGGCGAGCGGGGGCACTCTTTTAACTTGAGAAGAAAGAGAAGAAAAGAAAAGAAAGGAAAGAAAAGAAAACGAGAAAAAGAAAAAATTGAGGGGGAAGGTCGGGGGAAAACTGTGACGATCCGCCTTTTCGGGCAGTCACTTAACTTTTTTAAACATCGTTCTTAAGTACTAATCTTATTTACTTAGTAAGAAAAATACTGAATTAAATTTTTTTCTTTAAATATTCTTTAAAACGTACTTAAAAACTGTTGTGACTTCTGTCACCATTCAAGTTGAGACCTTGCTTAACATTTGACTTTAAACCCTTTTCAAATCGTTTCTTAAAACTTATTAAGAAACATTTACTGAATCATTAATTAAAACTTAACTTTATAAGAAACTAAAACATTTCGCAAATATATCGTAAAACTTTAAAAATATTTCTTAAAACTGTGATTTTCTTAATACTTTAAAACAATATATTAAATAGTGGAAAACCTTTTCTTTGTGTAGCGAAAGCAAACTGTAGAAGTATCCATACCCAAATCCTCGCATTTATCCTCCGCAGCACTCAACTCTACTAATTAGTCCTACTAGTCACCCATAAAACTACCTACAGTATGAAAAAACTTTTAATGAGCTTTTACTCAGTAAGTTTAAACATAATCTCACAAATCATTTAAACATGCTTCAAAAACTTCTCTCATAAAAACCTTTCTCTCAAAATGTTTTTTCATAAATGTTTTTCATAAATATTTCTAAAAACATTTTTCATAAAACATTTGTAAAGCGTTTTTCATAAATGATTCCCATAAAACATTTCTAAAACATTTTGCATCAACATTTTGGTAAAACATTTCTTGAACATTTTTCTTAAAACGTCGTTCATAAACCTTTTCTTGAAAACATGAAAAATGTTTTTCATAAACATTTAATGTAAAACATTTCTCAAAATGTCTTTCATAATATGACATATAAATATTTCATAAAAAGGAATTCAAGCAACATTAGAATGCATGATTCCATTTATGCTCAATTATAATCGTTCAATTATGAGCGTTTTGTGAATGTTCTTTTCTTACTTTAACTTTCTATATTGTTCCTTAACTTTCCTTATCTTACTTTAACTTTCCATCCTTTGTTCCTTAACTTTCCTTATTTTACTTTAGTATTCGTACCAACATCATTAATCATGAGATCATAAATATAATGCTTCCCCTGTGGAAGACTTGAGACCATCGAACATCGAGGTCATATACCTCACATTTAGGAAGCCAAACTTTAACTTCACTTGTATATCTCACATCAAGGAGGTTGGTATAAGACTTTATTTTTATTATCTTTACCTTTACGTTCTTTTTTTAATTTGGTGAGCATATCAAATGTAATCACATAATATGCAAACACATTTTCAAATCATAACTGTACTCTTTAGGAAGCCAAACTTTAACTTCACTTGTATACCTCACATCAAGGAGGTTGGTATAAGACTTTATTTTTATTATCTTTACCTTTACCTTCTTTTTTTAATTTGGTGAGCATATCAAATGCAATCACATAATATGCAAACACATTTTCAAATCATAATTGTTCTCTTTGAAACTCATTGCATAACAAATGCAACATAAAACTAATTACTTAAACTATAAAACATTATGCATTAACAAAATACAAAACATACTTTAAACATAATTTTTGCAAATACGTTGCAAACTTTTACTTGATCTTTTAAAACTTTATGCATATCAAATGCAATCATACTTTAACATAATAGTTGTAAATACATTGTAAATATTGATTTAAACTGTAAAACTTTTTGCATAACAAATGCAAGTATACTTTTAAAAATAACTTGTATAACAATTGCAAATACATTTGCAAACATATATATATATATACATATATATAAATATTTTAAAATTATTTACTTTATGCTGTAGGTGAGGTCTGAATTTACTTAGACTATGCTCTAGTGTTCTCTATTCCGTTCCTTTTCCTTTCATTAGTCGGCCTCTGTGTCTTGATCAAACGATAACTGACTCATTAATTAACTTTCTTTTTATCAATCTACTCGATTGATAATAAAACGTAAATATTAACCATCTATTCCTTTTAACTTAACTTGTATAGTATCGTTTTACCTTCATTTACTTAATTTTGTAACCCTTCAGGTTACTTTTCCCTTTGCTTAATTATATAACCACAGGGTTACCATTCTTTATGCTTAGCTCTGTAACACACCAAGTTACCTCTTTCTTTACTTAATTTTGTAATTCACAGTGTTACCTTTCGTTTACTTGAACATGCCTTATTAAATTTCCTGTCTCATATAACAGTTTCATCACTTAATGTATTACGGAACATTTTTCGTCTAAGAGCATTTTGCTAGTTTAGAGTGTTTGACTCCACTTTAGCCGTTTTCTTGTTAATGACGATTTTATCCTTGGCGGTTTTTCGTCGTAACTTTATAAAAATCATTGCTTAACTTTACCATTCATTACTTACATATTATGAAAAAATTTCTACTAAATAACGTTTCCTGACATCGGACGTTTCGGGTTCGTTTTGACCATTTTTTGCAAAATAACAATTTTGCCCTTAATCTCCTTTTCTTTTATTCTTTTCTTTGACTAAATTTTGAATCCTTTAAAACTAAGCATCTATAATTGCTTGCTGCCTACAGAAGTGTAGGAAACCAATGTTCCCTAGTTAAAACCTGGTTTTCAAACAATTTTACAGTTTTGACCCGAAACACAAAAATATTTATATTTTTGCCCCCAGAACCAAAAACGACCACTTTATACCAAAGTATTTAGTTTTTCACAGGGAATAAAACTTATAATGGCACCATGGTCGAATTATAAACTTTTCATAATGTTTTCATTTCTGGAAATTTTATGCTCAAAATTTCGTAAAATTCATAACTTGTTAACCGAGCAGAATTTTAAAAAACTGTCCAAGCTTTCCTAATAGTTTCGATGAGTTCTAGAACTTTTGTGTTGTAAATTTTTTGAAATTTTAACATTTAGGGGGACTTTTTGGCTAATTTTTAAATATGCTGAAAATACACTTTTCTTTGCAATTTAGTCCCTTTTGAAATTTCATCAAAACCCTTACTTTCTTCTTTCCATCATCATCATCATCATCATCAACGTATAACATAAAACAACTATGCCTTAATATTCATCTTACATATCATAGTCCAAAACATTTATCAAACACTTCGTATGCATATAAAACATAAACTTTAACATAATTAAAAAGATTAGAATTTTACCTAATCTATGCAAAGTGCTTGTCTTCACTTTTCCTTGGTTGAAACCCTTCAAAGTTTCCTTGATATTAAGCCCATACCATACCATAAAAATTTCATCAAAACTTCAACAAAACTCTAGTACACCGTAGGGAAAAGTTTTGAGTTTTACCTTAAAACTCTCTATTCTTTTCAAGAACACTTGCTCTTGATTCCTTGCATACCTTGGAGGTTTAGTATTCATCTAAATTTTGAGAAAGAATAATTTAGGAGGGGCTGGTTTCCCTTTGAAAAGAAAATGGAACATATTTTTTTCTTTCTTCCTTTCTTTTCCTTTTCACGTTTCACTCCCTTTTTTTCTTCCACTGTGGAGACCAAATTGTGGTCTTTTATATTATGAAATCATTCAACTTTTTTTCTTTTTCTTTTTCTTTTCTTTTCTTTTTTTAAAAATAAAAAGGCGATGAGTCACCTTGGTAATCAATTTTGTTCCTTTGGGTGGCCAAATGTGATTGGGCCACATTAGTAGATATGGTGGCGCAATCAAAACTTACAAGGTGTCCTACTAAACTTTTTATGCAGTCCAAGTTTATACTGATAGTATTTTGTCTATACTATCGGTATTCTTTTTCATACAATTCATGAGGTCCCATAACTTCCAATACTTATCCACATCCATCACATAATGAAATTCCAATATTATCTAACTTTATACAGTCTAAATTTATACTGACAATATTTTTCTTATACTGTTGGTATGTTCTCCATACTGCTACAACATTCCTTATTTATCATATTCTCTAAACAGTATTATTCCTATATTGCTTTAACTTAAACAACCTAATTTCTGTACTGCTTAACCTTAAACAGTCTAATTTTTACACTGCATTACTTTTGCAGTGTAATTTTTATATTGCATAATTTTATCAGTGTACTTTCTTACACTGTATTTTTTAATACTATATAATTTCTTGTATTATTATGCAGTCTTTTTTCTTAAACTGTATTTTTGTCTTAACATAATCTTTAAATTACTATATTTTTAATGTATTAAAAATGCTTGGGTATTACAAAAACGATCCATCTGATCTTTAAATCAATTTTTTTTAAAGGAACCTTCTAGAATAAATTTTCTACCCAAAGGTTATTAAAAATTTCAAAATGGCCCAAAAGTTTGAATTCTTTTTTAAATATAACCGTAGGTTTTATATATTATCATTCATATTATATGTTAAGTTGTGCCATAAATAAACATGTGAGGTATATATAAAAATTAAATCTTAAAAAATGACATTTATAAAAATATCTCTAATCTTATAGAGGCCATCACTTTCCTAAACATGTAGGAATTATTTATACACTTCAACAGCGGAACATCGTCATTGACATCTTGTTAAGCACAACTCTTTTTGTGTTTCATTAATTATTACCAATTTGCCTTCACTGAATTAGTGGCTTGCTCTTTTTTAATTCACTGAAGTAAATTCAGTAATTTAAATAACAGGAACTACCGATAACATAAAAATGCATGTTCAAATTCCCTAAAAATAATAAAAAAATTAAAAAGCAAAAAATCACAATTCTCTTATGTCCTTTGTCTCATAATCTCTAATTTTGTACGATATAAAGGGTGTTTAAAAAAGTAATTTAAACTAATGGTTTAAATTGTGAACAATATAATGCTCTTTTGTGCTTCAGTAAAAAATCATATTATAAAGCTCTTACATGCTACAGTCTCAAACTCAAATTGATGGTTTAAACTACTCTCACAAACATCACAATAAACTAAAATTAGGTAGACAAAAAATGATCATACGGAGCCTTTCTTAAATCCCATTGCTTTTTGCCTTGTTATTTCTTTTCCTTACTTTCTTCTGTTACGTACCTAATTTGCTTACCAAGTTGAAAGTGCAGAGCACCGGTCGCCAGCAGAGCATGCTTCTCTACCGCTTAATTAGGAAAGCCTCCCTAGTGCTTTAAGGCACCTATGGCCAAACGTTGGCAGTCCAAAATTAAAATAACCTCCTTTTAAAATTCAATAGTAGCCAAAACCAAAACTTTATTTAATTGTAAATACCATAATAATCTTATATAGAAAAATCATAATATCCACTAAAAGGACATTTCATCACCATTAATTCAAGTCAATAACCTAAAATTTTCATGGTAAATTATTGATATCAAGCAGCTATTACTAGATGAGCAGAATTTAAGTTGGGTAATGGACTTTTTTGTTTGAATTTTAAAAGCTATCCACTTGAATCATTTAGTTGATATTTTCACCAGGGTGGTCTCGTCTCTTTATGGACGTTTGAGTAATTAAGCAGCTATTATATGATGAGAATTTGGATTGGGTAATTGGCATTTTCATTTGAATTTCAAAAGCCATCGGCCGACATCATTTAGTTGACATTTTCAAATGACCATGGTGGTCTTGTCTATTTATTGACCATTGAGTAATTACCATGTAAGAGTCGTCATTGAAACATGCCAGCGAGTTTCCAAACCAGGTCATGAAAGAAATTTCTTAAAATTCATGCACTTTCGATAAGAAAAATTATAACACTTAGTCTTGCATTTTAATAACAAAAAAATTTGACTTATGTATGTTCTAAAAACAAGACCTGTTCTCTTCAAAAAAAAAAAAACATAAAACAAAAAACAAGACCAGTTCATTACAAGAGGAAAAAGTTGGTACTAAAGAAATAACAAATTCAACGAGCAAACTCGAAAACGAATAATGAAGAAGCTATGTATTTTTTATTTTTTAAGATGAACGTTAGTTACAATGTTCTATTGTATTTTAAATATTATATTTTTTAAAGAAAAATTGTTTTTGGTACTTTTTTTAACGACTAACTTATTTGTACTGACTACTTAGGCCGTTTAAAAAAAACAGTTAGAATTAATAGTTTTGTTTTGAGAATTGAAACACGTGATAGGCTTTATAATTTTGTAGCAACTTTTTGTTTTTATTATAGCATATAAAAACTTTATACTATTTATAATTATAACGGATGGTTCTAACAATTCTTTCAAACACCTAAATAATGTTCATGGACCAGGATCGTTTACCAGGCTTATATTAATGACCTGAAAATGGTCTATATATTAAATGACTATTGACAATTTGCTAAATGGAAGTGGTGGTCTATATATTGACTGATTACCAACGGCAGTGGCCATTAACGTAAACGGTTGAAAAGTACCTCTTGTGGATTACTAAATTATTGATATCAAGCAGCTATTGCCAGGGAAAAAAAAAATTATAACACTGTCTTGCATTTTAATAATTAAAAAAAATTTACTTATGTATGTTCTACAAACAATACCTGTTCTCTTCCCCACAAAAAAAAAAAAAAAAACAAAAAAAAAAAAACAAGACCAGTTCATTACAAGAGGAAAATTTTGGTAGTAAAGAAATAACAAATTCAATGAGCAAACTCGAAAACGAATAATGAAGAAGTCATGTATTTTTTATTTTTTATTTAAATGAACATTAGTTACAATGTTCTATTTTATTTTTTAAAGAAAAATTATTTTTAGTACTCTTTTTAATGACTAACTTATTTATATTAGTTCTTTTTTTTTTTACGACTTAGGATGTTTAGAAAAACAGTTAGAATCAACAGTTTTGCTTTTGAAATTATAACATGTAATAGCTTTATAATATTATAGCAACTTTTTACTTTATTATAACATATAAAAATTTATACTGTTTATAATTATAATTATGATTCAAACTATGTTTTCAAAAGCCTTAATAATGATCAGTGACCAAGATCGTTTACCAGGCTGATATTAATGATCTGAAAACGGTCTATATATTAAATGACCACCGACGATATGCTAAATGCTATTGGTCTATGTATTGACTAATTACCAACAATAGTGGTCATTGGCGTAAATGGTAGAAAAGTATCTCTTTTGGATTAAACTTCTTTTTTAAGGAGGGAAAACAAAAGGAGCAAATAAGAAATAAAGAAAATTAGTGATCTTTATATAATTAATAAGCATGGTATATGTAACGGATTTGGGGAAAGAGTCAAAGGAAATAACTTAGGGACAATAAACATGGAAATAAATTCATATTAATTATCATTTATATAATTAATAAGACATAAAAGGACCCGATTTTCTCACATCAAATTGTTATGCTCATAATAAATATGAGTAAAATTAATAAAAAAATATTAAATCAAGAATTGAATCATGGTTGACCATCATATAAAATCAAACCATTTAAATTATTATAATGTAAAATGGCTAAAACATGTACCGCTTACCCGGAGGATTCACATGCACCCGAAAACCCACTTTTTGCGTGCGCTGACGTCAAAAAAGAACGTAATTAAGAAAAATCTTATTGTTTTTTCATGGAGAAGTTAAAGCTGGCCATATACATTACAGCCCAATGAGGTGGGATCCTAAAGAAAGCGTGGCCTAAAGTTTGTCGGGATAGTGAAATTTAGTTTCATTAGTGGTGCTTATGCGTTAATATATCCACTTTTTTCCCATGGTAGCAGCACAAATACCATAGCGATATCGTGGTTTACTATAACATGATTATATGGGGCTTTGCTTCCATCCAGCCGGCTACACTCTTATGTGGCCGGAGATTAGCACTCAAATATGAGGAGTTTTTGAAGGATGTCTTGTGTCGGAGTTGATATAGACTGAGTCAGACTAACTGTAGTATGTAAAAGCTTTATACTATAATTTAATATTTTTTAAAAGTTTGTCTAGCGTATATTAGAAACTAGAAAGAAGTATGAAATCAAATAACTCTGTATAAACTGTACATGTTTTTTTTTAGAATATGATTATATTAAATTACAACACATATAATAAATACTACATATATGACATTAGGTAGGTTAAAATTATGAAAAACTCAACCTAAATTTAGCCTAATAAAAATTGATTTGGTAGGTTAAATCAAATTTTATTCAGATTCGTTAAATTTGAATTATCTTATATTGTATTTGTTGCGTTAAATTGAATTTGTCGAAGTCTTAGGGTACGTTTGGTATATGAATTCGAATTAATGATTTAATTTGAGTTAGTGTGATTTAAATTAGGATTTGAGTTAATGATTTGAATTGTTATTCGAATTGACGTCTGGATGTGCATTTAAGTTTTGATATGAGTATGAAATAAAATTGGAATTTGTGTTTGAAGGGTAGTGAAGATAGTTTTTTATTTATTGATAAATCTAATAAAATCTTAATGTTAATGATCTTAAAAAATATGCAACATAGATCTTGATTTATTCCTCTTTTTTATTAAGAATACAATAAAAAAATAATCTCAATTGGATATTATATGAAGAAGTTATGATTTTTTCCCTTAAATATAGGAGAAAGAATTTTAGTTTTTACTGTAGTAAAGATATCCGAGTATTAAGAGTTTAAGGGGATAGGAACTCTGAAAACTTAGATTCTTGATATTCAAATGATTCAGATTTTGGAGAAAACAAATACATATTTGAAGGACTTTTGATACTCAAATCCAAATTTAAGTCCATTGAGTTTAAAAAATATATGAAACAAATATACCCTTAGATTTTTTTTTACCCCTCTACGTAGCTGTAATCTAGTAGTAAGAATTCCACCTTATGGTTGTGGAGACCTGGGCTAGAATCCCAGTGGGAGCAGCCCCAATTTTATCTCTTTTTCAGGTTACAATTACCATCGAATCCAAAATGCCTTACATTCCTAGTGAGCCCATTAAGCACAGAAGGCCGTCACGGGTCTTAACCAATGGAGCCCATCACTTTGCTAGACATGTAGCAACCATTTACGCTCGTTAACAGGGAACATCGTCATTAACATATTAAGCACACCCCTTTTTTTGTTCACCATCACCGATTTGTCCTTCAGTGAATTAGAGGCTTGCTCTTGTTTTCCCCATCTTTTTTCCTTTAAAAAAAGCAATTCCCTTCCAATAAAATTAGATCATTATATCCTATAGTTTACTTAATATACCCCGTAACATGTACTGTTCAATCTATGTCTCTCCAAAACACTAGTGAATATTCTCTAAAAAAAATTTCATAGAAGCAAAGTAATGCTGAATTTCCATCCTTGTAGGAATCACTTAGTTTGAAATTAAGTTCTTTCATATGTTTTAAAGGGTATTCACATGATATATACAAGACAAGAAATATTAATTTCATCATTTAAAAAAAATGTTAATTTCAGCCAAAAAAATGCTTAATATTTAAAGTATTCACCAAAAAAAAGAAAAAAACTTTCAGACAAAGGCCAAAAATTGTTGCGTGGCATAGGCTCTTAGCTATTAATTTATGTGTCATATAATTTTTTTTTTTAACTATTTCTTCAAAGCATGTATCATAGACGAGATTTCATACAAATTGACACGGCTTGAAGGATTCTCCCTCTGAACGAGTTCCTTAATTGCAACCTCAATCTCTCTCATCTCTCTCATGAACCCTCTCATGCAAAACCCTAGAGCACTCAAACACAAAACCATTTGGCTCTTCATGACCTCCTTATCATGATCACCAGGACCTTCGATCTTTTCCAAAACTTCTCTCGAGTGTTGGGCATAAGAACTCACGACCTTGTCAATCTCGTCTTCATCCAACGACAAGCACTTCCTCGATTTTCCAAGCTCAATGTCGTAGGATGTTTTGCTCTTCTTAAACTCCTTCTCAAGAACTGCCAACGACTTTATTAGACTAACCTCCTCAACAACTTTGATGGAAGAACCAACAATTTCCTTGAAAACCTCGAGATCACCGTCCAACAATGATACTGAACTTTCATGATCACCAATCAATCTCAGTGATTCTTGCTGATCAAGAAATCTCAAAGCACGACAGCTGAAATCGAGGAGATCGACTATCTTGGACAAGGACTTCAATATCTTCCCATAACAATCGCTAGAGAAAGGCAAGAACCAGAAGTTTGGTTCCATTTCAGCTTCTCCGACAAATTTCCCTAGATCATTAACGCACATTTTGAGCTTATTTCTGTTTATATCTGATGAGTTGGAATTTATTTTGGTGTTGTTTGATTGAAAAGTCAACGAGTTGATGCACTCTTGTAGCGTCTGGAAACTTCTAGAGAGGTGAATCTTCGAGAAAGTGGAAGCCCTCGTGGGTTGGAAAAGGAGGTCCACCATTATCGAGCAAGACAATCCGATAAGGGTCTCGACGATTCTAGCTATGGCGAATTCGCTTGGTGCGAAGCCCTTCCGGCCCAACACCAGTATGGCCCCAATGACGGCGGAGATCCCACCCGCTTGACTATACATCTTGCTACGTCGTAGGAAGTTTGTGAAGACGAACCAAGGGAATAGAGAGAGGAGTCTTGTGGGCAAGGACTTCTTGAAGAGGAACCAACCCAAAACGCCGTACACAGTTCCCAAGACGGTGCCTTGGGCCTTGAGGTTCGCGACTCTGAAAGTGGCTTCTCTGCCTGCCGACAAACTTATGGCAACAGGGAGTCCGGCCCAGTAACCATCTGGTTTACTATAGGTCAGCCCAAAGAACGCCGCGAGGCTCAATGAAAGACTGGTCTTCAATGCGTACAAAAGCCTTTGATTGTTCGCCAGCTTTAGTTTTGGGATAACACTTGTCCATGTCATGTTATTAAACGCACCGTCGTTTTGTTCTTGCTCTTGCTTAACTTGTGTGGGTAGCACTATTTGTGTTTTTGTGGGAAGGATTATGTTCATGCAGAAAAGGAAGAAGAGTGAGGGCAAATTCTTGTGGGTTTGTGGGAAATTGTCTTGAACAAGGGTATGGAGAAAAGTTGTTTGCTGACCATCTAGTTCAGTTGATTCAGGAACCGTACTAATTAATGATGAATCGTGTTGTATCCCTGTCACAAGGTTGATCGTGTTGTTATTCTTCACCATGTTTTGAAGACCATCTTTGAGTTGATCTCCATTAAGGGTACTATTAATTGTGACAGGAAATGAAGGTGTGTTGGCCAAAGCCATCTCCAACCCTCTTAAAGGTACTTCCAATTCTTGCATTCTTTCTGCTGGGTTAGCGCAGTACCCAGGTTTTAAGCATTTTAATGGAGGCCACTCCCACAATATGCTTTCCTGCAAAACATTAATTATAAATTAATAGTCCGTATGATAATTACTAATATGAGAATTTTTGCAGTTGGACATGTTATGAAACCGTCAAATCTGATCAAAATTATTTATTTTTTTTACAATTTGATTATTAAAAGATAAATATCTACTGATATTAGGTATCTTATTTTTATATTAAATGCATAAACTTGGGCGGTTTTCTTTTTTGTTTTTAATATTGCTTACTTGGTAGCGTTTGACAGTTTGTAGCAGTTTGGTTCCCGTGGCAGCCAAGGCCTTAGCTTGAGATATGGATTCAAGAGCGGAGTTTTTGTCCTCTCCGTTTAAGGCCTTGACAAAGTGCTTTAGCCTCTCTGAAGCATTCTCAGCAAATAGGTGGGAGTTGTGTTTCACCTGTTGAGAGAGAGGGGGGGGGGGAGAGAGAGAGACAATATTATTATTCCCACTAGATTAATGTGGACAAAAATAAGCACTTGACGTGTCTCTTCAAAGAAATGGAACTGTTACATCATGTCAACATCTGAAGTTTTCCGTACACCACTTTCTAGCTACTATATGTACTCTTTATAGTCTCTCATGGTAAATATACGCGCATTGAAATACATGTTGGTTAGTGAGTATGGACTAGACAACCACTTTGCTCGAATAGGCTTCTAGATAGTGATGCGGTATTTCATATTCCCTCCTCAAATATGGCAAAGCTGTTGGTCAAAGTGCATGCATGATATTTGGTTGGCAGAAACATGCTTAGCACAGAAAGGGACTGAGAAATGAGAGTCACACATTAATCTACAGTTACAAGTGAATAATAGTATAAACTCTCACATATTATAGTAAAAAACTTTAATAAAAAGCTCTTAAATGCTACGGTATCAAATCAGAATTGTTAGTTCAAATTGTTATTTCAAACGGCCTATACATACTTATAGTTACTTTGTTATATTTTTATAGTTACTTTGGTATCTTTTGTGCACTAGTTATTACAGTATACAATATTTGAAAGAATATAAGAGGAAATTGGATATATAAATTTTACTGAAAATTTAGAACATTTTATAAAAAAAAACTAAAATCATTAAAATAATTTTTATGTAACTTTGTAATAATAAATGTGAATAGATATCAATATTACAATAATAACCATGTTATTCTAAAAATATTTTAATGAATTTACTATATTTCAACTCTATACTCTCAAAAAATTTTATGTAGTGTAATTTTTTCACAAAATATTTCGTCTACTATACGAAAATTTATCATTTATTGGAATTTTTTCACACAATATTTCATTTGCCATACAAAAAATTTATCACGTAGTGTACGTTTTTCAAACAATATTTTATTTACTATACGACCATACTAGGTAGTTTTAATTATTACTTTTCTTTTTTGTTTTTCTAAAAGGTGTTAATTTAGCTTATTTATATATGCTTCTTTTATGAAGGTGTAAAATTTAGAAAATTAAATTTATAACCAGTGCATACAAGTCAAAATCATTTAGATATGCAGATATGATCTAATTTGGTAATCTTATCAGTTTATCAAGCACACATATATATGATATTTTAAATATTTTAAAAAGTACAGTGACAGTGTTATTCTCGATCCTTTTGCAAAGGGCAACAAATTGTTAGGTGGCAGCAAATGGCATTTGTACGGCGTGGAAAAATATATTAGCTACACATGCCAACTAAATTAATAAATTAATGAGATAAACCAACAACATCATGCATTAATGCGCCTTGAATCCCGTCATGTCCTATCTTGCTAAAACCTTCCAAAATTATAAGTGATATAAGGGCCTTGCTCTGCATGTCTCATGATTTTGTCAGCGTTACATGATATAAACAACCTTACTATTTTGCTATATATAGGCAGATTATATGTTATATGCATCTTTTAGCGGTTGTTTACGTAGTAAACTTTTCATGCATAAAGTTCTATAATCTAAACAAAAACTGTATAATGCATATGTACAAACTTACACACATATATATAAAAATGTGTATATGAATGTGTATTAGTGTTTAGATAATAAACACACACACACACACACACATATACACATGTAAATATACCTCTTTAAAAGCCAGACGTGGGAATGGTAGCAACAGAGCCAAAACGCAGGCCAAGGCCCCAACAGCGGTGCTCACAGCCAGGCGTACCGTGTGCATGACAGCGTCAGTCTTGTCTCCATTAATGAAACCTATAACGTACACAAGCACAATCTGTCCAAGAGCTATCCGCTTGGAAACCAAGTGGGTGGACTCCGGCAGCGCCACGACAAATGCGCCGAGAGCCACCGCCAGGGAGGTGACGCTCCTCGTGAGCCGCGACGGGTCGATCAGCCAGAGGCTCAACATGGCCGGCCCCAGGCTCTGGGCCGTGGCGTAGAGGGCCAACCAGCAGCCCCGCAGGGTGTCGCCGAGCGATGCGTCGGTGATGATGAGGACAACGGTGACGTAGGAGAACGCTGGGAAGCCCACCAGGCTGCGGAATGACGCAGGGCCGTACAGGGTGGCGCAGGCTACTATGGCGCAAGCCGCTGAGGTTCGGAAGGCCTCGGAGAGGCAGGACCGCCACGCGGCCCAGCCCTGGCGTCGGAGTAGTCGAAAATATTGGATGCCATTGCGTTGGAGCAACAATATGGGGCATGCAATGAGAAGTGCCCCAGCTAGGATAGGACGGCTTTGGAGGGGTTAAAGGAAAGTGCTGCTCTTGTGGTGCAAGGCTAGTTGTGGTTGAGCTGGGGGGTTTTTATACAAGAGGCAAGTCCAGTTTAATTGAAACCACGTGGAAGGCTCCTGTGGGCCCACGTTTAGTTAATGGAATACGTGATCACTTCATTAATTTTCATCGACATTGTACCATACTATACTATACTAAACTACTATAGTACATATTGATCACGATAGTGGTGGAAGAAATGAATTTTATTAGTAATGCCTCGTGCAAAGTGCCACGTTCAATATAAAAACCATGTGTTACTTCTATGTATTTCTCATCTCTGCAATATTAATTTTTTTTTTTGCTTGATTGGTGGAAAATGTTTTTGCTTGTTACGGGTAGTTTTGTTTTATACGCGGATATAGGAAGTGCGTCGTGTTCTGTTATTTTGTCATAGTAAGTGGATTGTCATATTTATGCTACCATAGGCCAAGAAATTGAAAAGGAGAGGACAATGTATAACTACGTACGGTTTTCAATATGCTGACATTTTAGCACATGGTCAAGTAAGTTATAAACTATTAATTAATAATCTTAAAGTGAAAAACTATATATCTTGATATCGTATACACATTTGCTTTTTTACTAGATGATCTAACATATATATGATTATAAATAAAAGATAACAAGCTCTTTTTTATTTCTATGAAATATTCTATATATCGCCACCGAAGTGGACTGCGCGCCGCCGCCAAGGGATCATACTTATCGATGGGAAAGTACTTTAAATAGATTATATGACCTCTCCTGTTAACCTTAAGAAGTACGATAAGATTCTCTTGCTTTGTGCTAGCTAGCTATCTATTAAGAACGTTACACCAATGAGTTTAATGTTCAAACATTTTTTAATCACTTATGTGTCACGCCCCGAAGTACGGGAGGTGACGTGGCGGAATATTTAGATTAATTAAAAGAGAATTTAATTAAAAATCGAGAGTTTGAGAACTAAATTAAATAAAAATTAAGAAGATTTTCCACCACATTTTATAAAAGAATTTATGAATATTAAGCAGGTAATAAAAATTAAATAAAAACCGCGAATATGGGTTCCACAACCCACAACTTATGCACACACATGGTTCTGACAATATCACAAATACAATTACAGTCCAAGTACAAATAAAGTTAAGTCTTACATGCCTTGATTAATAATACAGAATATAAATAAACTCTCATATTGCTCTTGAGTTCGGTCCGAAGAATCTTCTCCAAACCTAAATGGGAAACCACCTAGAAGGGGGGGAAAAATTTAAAACAATAAAACGTGAGCGAAAGGCTCAGTAGGACTAAGTTTTTATAAAATAGTTTAATGCAAAGAAACTGTCACGCCCCGGAGTACGGGAGGTGACGTGGCGGAATATTTAGGTTAATTAAAGGAGAGTTTAATTGAAATTAAGGGTTTAAAAATCCAATTAAGCAATAAATAAAGAAGATTTTTCCACCACATTTAATAAAGAATTTAAAATCATTAAGCAAATAACAATAATTAAATAAAAACCGCGAATATGGGTTCCACAACCCACAACTTGTGCACACACATGGATCTGACAATATCACAAATACAATTACAGTCCAAGTACAAGTAAAGTTAAGTCTTACATGCCTTGTTTAATAAATACAGAATATAAATAAATTCTCCTACTGCTCCTGAGTTCGGTCCGAAGAATCTTCTCCAAACCTAAATGGGAAACCACCTAGAAGGGGGGGGATTTAAAACAGATAAAACGTGAGCGAAAGGCTCAGTAGGACTAAGTTTTATAAAATAATTTAATACAAAGAAACATAACATTATCAGGATTATACAGAAAAGGAGCTTGAATAGATAAATAAATAAATTGAGTAGAACCGTTCTGACACAGAACAGTCTACTCGTCAAATCCAAACACCAGTTTACATTTACCTAGGCAAACCATGATATCACCACCGTAGTGGCCCAGCTGGGTTTCGGGACCTGCCCCCAAGGTCGATCACGACCCGATCTCTGATATGGCATCATGCCCATGTGGTTATTATCATTATCATTCAAAACCCAATTACCGAGTGTTGTCAATTACATTCATTATGAAATTCATTTCATGTCACGGTATATGAAAATATAACCGATAAAACCATTTTCAAACAACCGTTGAAAACATTTTGATAGAAATCCTTTTCAAAGCCAAATCATTTCAAAACCAGGCTACCAAAGAAATAGGATAGAAGTCCTACCTCAGTACTCGTGCCGGTACCCCACACCGTAATCCCGGTCCGCTATACGTTAGCTCCACGGAACCACGAACAATCCTAGATACCAACTAAATCAATCAATATCTAGTTCGAAACATCCTATGTTACTAAATCATTTCATGATGTCCTAGTGTGCCATTTGTATCATTAAAATCATCCTATAAGGTTGGGATTTAAATCAGGGTTCAAAACAATGAAATCGGGTAAAAATCACAAAATTTTCCATGCCTCGGTCGGCCTGCCGGACGCCCTGCTTCGGCCTGCCGAACTGTACAGTTCGGCCTGCCGGAAGCAAAGTTCGGCCTGCCGAACATGTCCCCAGATTCGGCCTGCCGATCGGAAGAACACCGGCCTGCCGATCATCACTTCGGCCTGCCGAACATGAACTTTGGCCTGCCGAACTGGGAAAATCCAGAAATCCCAGCCACGGGTTTCTCGATCCCCAAAATCCAAATCTGAATTCCAACCTGTTTTTCTCAATTCCCAGGCATGAAAAATAACTATAGTTGATAGAAAAACATTCTAAAACATGTTTGGAATCATTTAAACAACATTTAAACTCAAAATCCTCAAAAATCCGAAAATGAGAAAAAGAGGAGAAAAATGAAAATCTTGAATCCAATCCGTTTTTCTTCAATCTAGGCTTAGATTCTAGTTGTTCTAAGCTCATTTAACACAAATCCACGGTTTTCTAAGCTAAAACAAACTTAGATTTCAAAAACACACAAAATCGAAAATTTTGTAAAAAGTTTAGAAATTTCGAATCTAACCTCGAATCGAAGCTTCAATCCGCGTTCTCGGTCGCCAAATCACGTCCCCGAGCTTCCTCCTTGCTGTTCCGAAGCTTGGATTCGAATGCGGTTTTCAAAAATTTAGAGAGAGATTGAGAGAGAGTGAGCTGCCGAGAGAGAGAGGGAAGAGAGAGAGATGGGCGTGGAAGTGAGGAGAGAGAGAGAGGAAAGGAAAATAAATAGAGAAAATCGGTGGGCGGTTTTACTGTGCGAAAACCATGTGCCGCCCACGGTTTTGTAAAACAGAGTATTTTTAACATTTTACAAATTGTTGTGTTTTAAAACTCAAAACATCATTTTAAATCAACAAGGAATCTTTTGAACACATCAATTTAACAAAACAACCAAAAACTAAAAATCCAACCAAATAATCTAATTAAAGTTAAAACTTTAATTATGGAACACTAATTCATCATTTACATTACATTAATATTAAATAAATTTCGGGACGTTACAGCTCTCCACCCCTAAAAGAAATTTCGTCCTCGAAATTTAAAACTCATCTCAAAAGCAAAACAAATGCGGATATAACTCCCGCATACCCGACTCTAGTTCCCAAGTGGCTTCATCAACCCCGTGATGCTGCCACACGACCTTTACCAACGGTATCTCACGACGACGCAAGCTAATCACTTTCCGGTCGATGATCTGAATCGGCACTTCTTCGTACGTCGTATCCTCCTGAACCTGCACATCGCGAAACGATACTATCTTACCCTGCTCAGGTGGACACTTCCTAAGCATAGACACATGAAACACATCGTGCACATGAGAAAGTTCAGGCGGAAGATCAAGCCGATAAGCGACCACACCAACACGCTGAGTGATCTTGAACGGCCCAATATACCTCGGCGCGAGTTTCCCACTCACTCCGAACCGCATAGTTCCCTTACGAGGTGACACCCTCAAGAGAACAAAATCTCCAACCGCGAACTCTAAGGGTCTACGTCTCCTATCCGCGTAGCTCTTCTGCCGACTCTGAGCTGCTCTTAATCGATCCCGAATCACCGCGACTTTCTCGTTGCTGTCACGAATCTCATCTGGCCCAAGAATAACTCTATCCTCCGGCTCGGCCCAACACACAGGTGACCGACACGGTCGCCCATACAATGCCTCAAATGGTGCCATACCGATACTCGCTTGATAACTGTTGTTGTACGCGAACTCCGCCAAATGCAAACATTGCTTCCAATTCCCGCCGAAGTCCAACGCACAAGCACACAACATATCCTCGAGAACCTGAATGACCCGCTCAGACTGCCCATCAGTCTGAGGATGAAACGCCGTACTGAAGTTCAAATCCGTACCCAAAGCCTCCTGAAAACTCCTCCAGTACTTAGCATTAAACCTGGTATCTCGATCAGAGGTGATGGACAAAGGAACTCCATGCAACCTCACAATGTTCTGCATATACAACTCCCCGAGAATCTTCCTGGAACACGTCGACCTAAACGGAATGAAATGCGCCGATTTCGTCAACCTGTCGACCACAACCCAAACTGCATCATGCCGCTGCTCCGTCCTCGGCAAACCTGTGAGGAAATCCATCGTCACATGCTCCCATTTCCACCCTGGAATAGGAAGCGGCTGAAGTTGACCTGCAGGCTTCTGATGCTCGGCTTTCACCTGAAGACACGTCGAACACTTGGCCACGTACTCGCGAACATCTTTCTTCATGCCTCTCCACCAATAGTGCCTCTTCAAATCACGATACATCTTGGTGCTCCCCGGATGAATAGCAAACTGAGACCTATGAGCTTCATCTAGAACGGCTTTCGTCATCTCGGCGATAACTGGAACTGCAAGACGCTCCCGAAAGTACAACGATCCATCTGCATGCACGCTCCATTCTTCAAACTGCTCCCCGTTCTGAATCCGCGACCAAATCCCCTGCAAATGTCGATCCTGCCATTGACCTTGCTTCACCATCCGAACAAGAGCTGTAGTCGCTTCCACATGATACAACAAAACTCGATCACCGTCTTCATGATACTGTAGCCGATACTCACTCACTGTCGCATCCCTGCTCCAGTCCTCAAAAATCAAACAAGCGAGAATCCCTGAAGACTTTCTGCTAAGCGCGTCCGCGACCACATTAGCTTTCCCGGGATGATACTGCAATGCGAAATCATAATCCTCCATGTACTCCACCCATCTGCGCTGCCTCAGATTGAGATCCCTCTGAGTGAACAAATGCCTCAAACTCTTATGATCGGAGAAGACCTGAAACGATGCTCCATACAAGTAACATCTCCAAATCTTCAGCGCGTAGATCACCGCTGCAAGCTCTAAATCGTGAGTAGGATAATTTCGCTCGTGAGGTCGAAGCTGTCTCGATCCGTACGCAACCACACGTCCATGCTGCATCAACACGCATCCAAGTCCGCGCCCTGAAGCATCAGCATAAACCTCATATGGCTCGTCACTGCTAGGAATAATCAACACTGGAGCTGAAGTCAACCGGTTCTTCAATTCCTGAAAAGCAGACTCACAGTCTTCATCCCACTCAAACCTAACGTTTTTCCTGATCAACCTCGTCAACGGAGCTGCAATCTTCGAAAAGTCCTTTACAAATTTCCTGTAATATCCAGCAAGACCTAAGAAGCTGCGAATCTCCGCTACATTCCTTGGTCGTTCTCACTCCAATATAGCTTCAATCTTGGACGGATCCACTGAAATACCATGCTCCGAGATGACATGACCCAGAAATTTGACCTCAGTCAACCAGAACTCACACTTTTCCCTCTTAGCATACAACTGGTGCTCCCGCAAAGTCTGAAGCACGATCCGAAGATGCTGCTCATGCTCCTCCCATGTCTTAGAATACACAAGAATGTCATCGATGAACACGATCACAAACTGATCCAGATATGGCCTAAATATCCTGTTCATCAAGTCCATAAAAGCTGCTGGAGCATTCGTCAACCCGAAAGACATAACCAGAAACTCGAAGTGCCCATACCGAGTCCTAAAAGCTGTCTTGGGAATATCCTCTTCCTTGATTCTGAGCTGATGATAACCTGACCGCAAATCAATCTTCGAGAAGTATTGCGAACCTCCCAACTGATCAAATAGCTCATCAATCCTAGGCAAAGGATACTTGTTCTTCACCGTAACACGATTCAGCTGCCGATAATCCACACATAACCTGAGAGTCCCATCGTGCTTCTTAGCGAACAAAACTGGTGCTCCCCACGGAGATGTGCTATTCCGAATATATCCTTTCTCAGCAAGCTCCTAAAGTTGCTTCCTCAATTCCTTCATTTCTGCCGGCGCCATCCGTTAAGGTGCCATAGAAATCGGTGATGTCCCTGGAAACAACTCGATACCAAACTCAATCTCCCGATGCGGTGGTAACCCTGATAACTCGTCGGGGAAAACATCCTCGAACTCACCAACCACCGGAATCGCTACACCACTACTCGAAACATAGGGCTCGCAATCTAGATTGGCAAGAAAAGCAAAACAATCTAGATTCCTTCGCCCTCCTAGACATGACTTCATGAGACGCTCACTCATTAGCCAATCACCACCACCCTGGTAAGTGATTACCGTCCCACTATCAGACACTAGGGTCACTTTTCTAAGTTGGCAGTCCACAACTGCACTATACCTGGACAACCAGTCCATCCCTAAAATCACATCATAGGAACTCATGGGGAGTACAATCAAATCACTTTTCAAAATCTCATCCCCAATCTTTATTTTACAAGATTTACACACACAATTTACACACACCCGCCCCAAGGGAGAAGTTATAACTAGGGGTTCCTTAAACTCTTCTACTTCTAATCCCAAGGCATGTACAAAAGAACTCGAAATGAGAGAATGAGAGGCACCGGTATCAAATAAAACGCGAGCTAGAGATCTAGAAACCAAAACCATACCATCGACAACCGCGTTACCAATCTGAGAATCTGACCCTCCAGATGCCATTGCATGAACCTGCACTGGCGCCTTCCCTTTTCCTCTACCGACATTGCTGGGTCCTGCATTACTCGGCCGATACTGCTGAGATGGAGACGACTGCACACTACCGGTACTCGGAGCTCTATACTGAGGAACACTGCGCTGAAAATACTGCGGCTGCTGTCCCAGTGCCGGATATGAGAATTGCTGAGGAGAAAACTGCGGATACTGCAACTGCGGGTACTGCGGAGGCGGAGGTAGGGTCTGAGGCTGAGGCTGAGATGAACGACTGGCATCCTCCCCGGTCTGCGATCCAAGACGAGCACTCCTGATCGGGCAATTCCTCTTGATGTGTCCGGGCTGCTGACAGAAATGACAATGAAAGCTGTAGGGGTTGCTGCGCCCGCTGCCAGACGAACTGCTACTGCCACTGGTCGCACCGCCTTGCTTGCCTTTCCCCGGAGCTGGACGACTACTGGTGCTCTTCCTGCCACTTCTCTGCGGTCCTCCTGAAGCCTTGGCTCGATCCTCACAATACTGCACGTAATCATTCTCCACGGAGATCGCCGACGACACAAGCTCTTCGAAACTCCTAAGCCGTAGAGCAACCAACTGCTGCCGAATAGGAGCCTTGAGTCCTTCCTGGAACTTGATGCATTTCTCGCGCTCCGATGCCACAGCTGATGGAGCAAACCTAGCCAACTCGCTAAACTTTGCCTCATACTCCCGAACTGACATATCACCCTGCTGCAATCTATAAAACTCAGCTGCCTTTTGATCTCTATATCCCTGCGGAAAATACCGATCATAGAACAGATCCTCGAACTTGTCCCAACCGATATCGCCACCGCGCTCCAGACGCTTAGTTTGTTTCCACCAGGTGTTAGCGCCACCCTCGAGCTTATACGCCGCGAATTCCACACGATACTCCTCAGGCACACCAAGGGTATCAAGATGCTTCAAGATCGAATCCAACCAATACTCTGCTAACTGCGGATCCCCATTGCCATCAAAAGTCGGAATAGACGCCCGCCGAAATTCCTTAAAGAAAGCATGCCGACTACCAACACTGGAGTCTTCCGGTCTAGTCCTGGCTGCCATCTGCCGGAAAGCCGCAATCATAGACCTCATCAGGCCCTCATCATTTCCGAACTCGGCGTCAGCTGTCGAACGACGTCTAGGTGCCATTCTCTCACTTCTGAAAACAAAATTTGGACTGTCAGAGGTATTTCATTGTCAAACCTATGTGTGCACAATTCCCAAGGTTCATAACCTTGAGCTCTGATACCATTCTGTCACGCCCCGGAGTACGGGAGGTGACGTGGCGGAATATTTAGGTTAATTAAAAGAGAGTTTAATTGAAATTAAGGGTTTAAAAATCCAATTAAGCAATAAATAAAGAAGATTTTTCCACCACATTTAATAAAGAATTTAAAATCATTAAGCAAATAACAATAATTAAATAAAAACCGCGAATATGGGTTCCACAACCCACAACTTGTGCACACACATGGATCTGACAATATCACAAATACAATTACAGTCCAAGTACAAGTAAAGTTAAGTCTTACATGCCTTGTTTAATAATACAGAATATAAATAAATTCCCCTACTGCTCCTGAGTTCGGTCCGAAGAATCTTCTCCAAACCTAAATGGGAAACCACCTAGAAGGGGGGGGATTTAAAACAGATAAAACGTGAGCGAAAGGCTCAGTAGGACTAAGTTTTATAAAATAATTTAATACAAAGAAACATAACATTATCAGGATTATACAGAAAAGGAGCTTGAATAGATAAATAAATAAATTGAGTAGAACCGTTCTGACACAGAACAGTCTACTCGTCAAATCCAAACACCAGTTTACATTTACCTAGGCAAACCATGATATCACCACCGTAGTGGCCCAGCTGGGTTTCGGGACCTGCCCCCAAGGTCGATCACGACCCGATCTCTGATATGGCATCATGCCCATGTGGTTATTATCATTATCATTCAAAACCCAATTACCGAGTGTTGTCAATTACATTCATTATGAAATTCATTTCATGTCACGGTATATGAAAATATAACCGATAAAACCATTTTCAAACAACCGTTGAAAACATTTTGATAGAAATCCTTTTCAAAGCCAAATCATTTCAAAACCAGGCTACCAAAGAAATAGGATAGAAGTCCTACCTCAGTACTCGTGCCGGTACCCCACACCGTAATCCCGGTCCGCTATACGTTAGCTCCACGGAACCACGAACAATCCTAGATACCAACTAAATCAATCAATATCTAGTTCGAAACATCCTATGTTACTAAATCATTTCATGATGTCCTAGTGTGCCATTTGTATCATTAAAATCATCCTATAAGGTTGGGATTTAAATCAGGGTTCAAAACAATGAAATCGGGTAAAAATCACAAAATTTTCCATGCCTCGGTCGGCCTGCCGGACGCCCTGCTTTGGCCTGCCGAACTGTACAGTTCGGCCTGCCGGAAGCAAAGTTTGGCCTGCCGAACATGTCCCCAGATTCGGCCTGTCGATCGGAAGAACACCGGCCTGCCGATCATCACTTCGGCCTGCCGAACATGAACTTTGGCCTGCCGAACTGGGAAAATCCAGAAATCCCAGCCACGGGTTTCTCGATCCCCAAAATCCAAATCTGAATTCCAACCTGTTTTTCTCAATTCCCAGGCATGAAAAATAACTATAGTTGATAGAAAAACATTCTAAAACATGTTTGGAATCATTTAAACAACATTTAAACTCAAAATCCTCAAAAATCCGAAAATGAGAAAAAGAGGAGAAAAATGAAAATCTTGAATCCAATCCGTTTTTCTTCAATCTAGGCTTAGATTCTAGTTGTTCTAAGCTCATTTAACACAAATCCACGGTTTTCTAAGCTAAAACAAACTTAGATTTCAAAAACACACAAAATCGAAAATTTTGTAAAAAGTTTAGAAATTTCGAATCTAACCTCGAATCGAAGCTTCAATCCGCGTTCTCGGTCGCCAAATCACGTCCCCGAGCTTCCTCCTTGCTGTTCCGAAGCTTGGATTCGAATGCGGTTTTCAAAAATTTAGAGAGAGATTGAGAGAGAGTGAGCTGCCGAGAGAGAGAGGGAAGAGAGAGAGATGGGCGTGGAAGTGAGGAGAGAGAGAGAGGAAAGGAAAATAAATAGAGAAAATCGGTGGGCGGTTTTACTGTGCGAAAACCATGTGCCGCCCACGGTTTTGTAAAACAGAGTATTTTTAACATTTTACAAATTGTTGTGTTTTAAAACTCAAAACATCATTTTAAATCAACAAGGAATCTTTTGAACACATCAATTTAACAAAACAACCAAAAACTAAAAATCCAACCAAATAATCTAATTAAAGTTAAAACTTAAATTATGGCACACTAATTCATCATTTACATTACATTAATATTAAATAAATTTCGGGACGTTACAGAAACATAGCATCATTAGAAGTATTCAAAGGAAACTTAAATAAATAAATAAATAAATAATTTGAGTAGAACCGTTCTGACACAGAACAGTCTACTCGTCAAATCAAAACATCAATTTACTTTTTACCTAGGCAAACCATGAAATCACCACCGTAGTGGCCCAGCTGGGTTTCGGGACCTGCCCCAAGGTCGATCGCTACACGACCCGATCTCTGATATGGCATCATGCCCATGTGTTTATTATCATTATCATTCAAAACCCAATTACCGAGTGTTGTCAATTACATTTATTATGAAATTCATTTCAGATCACGGTATATTGAAATATAACCGATAAAACCATTTTCAAACAACCGTTGAAAACATTTTGATAGAAATCATTTTCAAAGCCAAATCATTTCAAAACCAGGCTACCAAAGAAATAGGATAAAAGTCCTACCTCAATACTCGTGCCGGTGCCCCACACCGTAATCCCGGTCCGCTATACGTTAGCTCCACGGAACCACGAACGATCCTAGATACCAACTAAGTCAATCAATATCTAGTTCGAGACATTCTATGTTACTAAATCACTTCATGATGTCCTAGTGTGCCATTTGTACATTTAAAATCACCCTATAAGGTTGGGATTTAAATCAGGGTTCAAAACAGTGAAAACGGGTAAAAATCACAAAATTTTCCATGCCTCGGTCGGCCTGTCGGACGCCCTGCTTCGGCCTGCCGAACTGCACAGTTCGGCCTGCCGGAAGCAAAGTTCGGTCGGCCGAACATTTCCCCAGATTCGGCCTGCCGGTCGAAAGAACACCGGCCTGCCGATCATCACTCCGGCCTGCCGAACACACAGTTCGGCCTGCCGAACTGGGAAAATCCAGAAATCCCAGCCACGGGTTTCTCGATCCCCAAAATCCAAATCTTGATTCCAACCTGTTTTTCTCAAATCCCAGGCATGAAAAACAATTATACTTGATAGAAAAACATTCTAAAACATGTTTGGACTCATTTAAACAAGATTTGAACTCAAAATCCTCAAAAATTCGAAAATTCGAAAATGAGGGGAAAAATGAAAAACCTTGAATCCAATCTGTTTTTCTTCAATCTAAGCTTAGATTCTAGTTGTTCTAAGTTCATTTAACTCAAACACAAGGTTTTCTAGGCTTAAACAAACCTAGATTTCAAAAATACACAAAATTGAAAATTTTGTAAAAAGTTTAGAAAATTTCGAATCTAACCTCGAATCGAAGCTTCAATCCGCGTTCTCGGTTGCCGAATCACATCCTCGAGCTTCCTCCTTACTAACCCGAAGCTTGGATTCGAATGTGGTTTCAAAATTTGTGAAGAAATTAGAGAGAGAAAGGGGCTGCCGAGAGAGAAATTGAGAGAGAGCGAGAGAGAAAGAGAACCAGAGAGTGAAGAGAGAGTGTGAGAGAAAGGGAATAAATAGAGAAAATCGGTGGGCGGTTTTACTGTGCGAAAACCATATGCCGCCCACGGTTTTGCAAAACAGAGTATTTTTAACCTTTTACAAATTATTGTGTTTTAAAACTCAAAACATCATTTTAAAACAATAAGAAATCTTTTGAACACATCAATTTAACAAAACAACCAAAAATTCAGAACCCAACCAAATAATCTAATTAAGGTTAAAATGTTAATTAGGGCACACTAATTCATCATTTACATTACATTAACATTAAATAAATTTCGGGACGTTACATTATGCTTACAACTTTACCTAGTTAGTGCCATATTAAGGTTGTAAAGAGCTCATTCGTGAGATGTACATGGATTTTATTGGATCTTGCCCCATCTTTCTTTTATACATACATAAGTTAAACGACAAAAAAATGTCATATATGTACTAGCTAGTGGACTAATCTTCTAGGCCTGGTGAATCATTTAAATGCCTCTCTAGTGGAGTGAATTTATTTGATCAGATTGGTTCCTGATGAGAAATAAAAGTAGGGCACATATATATCTATTTAGAGCAAATGAAAGATAACTTCTTTATAATAAACCAATCGAATATTTCAAACAAACCTCAAAATTTTAAATGCCCATTATTCAATAAAAACCTAAAATTCTAATAGTAAATCAAAATCTCTGACGCCATTAGTGATAAACGCTTGTTGACGTAGGTCCTGTGAACCGAAAACCCGAGTAGGAGTAATAGCTCCTCTAACTGCTGACCGGATTGCATACACGTGGCCATGATCCGATGATATGTTGATTACGTGGGGACGTTGAAATGTTTTTGAATCAATATATATTGGTTTAATTGCATGCAGAAACGGATAAAAAAGGAACTACATCAGCCTAGTGAAATTGAAATTGAGACTCGGTTATATTTAGCGCTATTTGCACAGTTGTCTGTAAAAATCTCTTTTACATGATCATTAATTATCAGTAATATTGACTTACAAAGACAAGCTTTTAAGGATTGAGTTTTAAAACTTTTAAAGAATGTATTATCCAGTACGTATCCAATTACTGTAAAGTACTTGTGGTATTGAGCTTTTGTACAAGACAAGTGGTGCATGCGCACAAAAATCCAAATCCAAATCCAGATAAAGATAAATATATATTAGTGGAGGTGAAACTGTAAGGTTTGCCTTTTCAATTAGAAAACATAAGTTAGGCAATCAATAATTAATTGAAAAATTAAATAAATGGTCTCTAAGATTATAATAGGATCTAAGTGGGGTTTTCCTAGATTTCCACCAAATGTTTATGTCCTAACATTTGTACGAATGCGTTCCTTGAGGCAATGGAAGGGTCAAGGGATAACTGAGAAGTGGTTTTAATGCACTTGTCAAATAAAAAAAAATGCAAAAGAAAAAAAAAAGTTAAAGAGCAAAAACTCACTGTTCCCTTATCTCATACTCTCTAATTTAGTACAATATATATACATATATATATATATAAATTAAAATTAAGTAAAGAAACATGATGGCGCTTTTCCTAAATCCCATTGCTTTGCCTTTTTGATTGATTTCTTTTCCTTACTCAATTCTGTTACCTAGTTTGCTTACGTAGTTGAAAGTGCAGAGAGCTTGTCACGAGCAGATCATGCTCTCTCTAGTGCTTAATCGATAAAAAAAACAATAAGGGGGTTTCCACATGCACCCGGAAAACCTACTTTTTGTATGCGCTGACATCAAAAAGAAGGTAATTAAGAATTTATATGTATATATATACATGTATATATTGTTTTTCATGGAGAAATTGAAGCTAGCCATATACATCACAGTCTCATAAGGTGGGATCCTATGCAAGAAAAGTATGGTCTAAAGTTTGTCGGGATAGTGAAATTTTAGTTTCGTTAGTGGTGCTTATGTATTAATATATTCACTTTTCTCCCATGGTAGCAGCATATACTATAATGAATTAGTGATCATGGTTTACAACATACGTTATATATTATATATATATGTATAAATGTATACGGGTTATCGAGCCCTTTAAAATGTTTATGTTTGGCAATCAAGTAGCACACCCGTGCAAACATTTAATATGCAAATACATATTTTCTTAGAAGATGCAACATATATAAATGTGACCCTCAATATATATATATATATATATATATATATGATTAAATAAGGGTGAACGTTCACATGCCCTGTTTACAGTTCTGTATGTATGACTATAATACAATTAATGAACTCCTAAATTCAAAATCGTCAGACTAGCTAAATATTGTTGTTTAAGAAAGGATCGTCAGCCTACTTAATTTATAGTCTTTCTTGTACTTTCCATTATTTATTTCATTCGTTTCTTGATCAAAGATATGATATGCCAACATTAATAAGTCTCATAATGTTACTGAGAGATTTTAAGATAATTGGCTTTGTTTAATGCAAGTAAAAACATATTAAAAGGAAATAATAGTAATTCATCCAGTTGGAGATTCATTAACTTGTCTCTCTTTGCTCTGTAGCTAGGCAAATTCCACCATGCTAAATGTGAGGTCCATCAGTCTTTAGGAGAGTTAAACATCAACGACTCTTTTATCTCTAAGTAAGCCCAGGTTAAAATAACCTCTGTTTGAAAGAACGGTTAGAACTGACAGTTAGAACCAATATTGGTTGGAATCAAAATATGACCTAGAACTATAATTTGTAGTTGTAACCATTGTTTGAGAAGTATGTAAAATTGTTGGTTGAAACCAAAAATAGTTGAAAACATTATTTGGAGTTTGAACAAAAAATATAATTTTGAATCATAATTTGTAGTTTGAACCATTGTTTGGTATGTTTGAACTAAAAATGTTGGTTTAAACTATAATTGATATGTTAGTTTGAACCACTGTTTAACATGTTTGAACCAAAAATGTTGGTTGGAATTGATGGGAGATCCAAACATACGTTAGGGTTGAAACGTATAACATAAATTGGGATTGTTGTTCCAAACAGGCACTAGATAATCCCAAGTAAAAAATAGAAGTAAAAAAATAGTTCGTTTGTCAAAAAAAGTTCCGATAGTTTAATGATTTCAATAACTTTTATTATAGTGTTTTCTTTTATAAAATTTAGACAAAAAATTGATTCTAAGACATAAAAAGGTTTCAATCGCAAAAGCTTAAGGTGTTTGAAAATCAAGAAAAAAGTTAAAACTGAAAGCTTAAATTTTTAGTATTATAGCACATAAAATTTTTACGCTGTAATTTATTTTTATATTTGATAGCTTTATACAGTTTACACTTATAACTACGAGCTCTAACTCTTCCCCTTAGCCGCTTATGTACCAAATTTTACCATCAGCTACGAGAGCTTTCCTGTCCAGGTGTGAAGCAAAAAAATCCAACTGCAAAAGTGGAAAAGAAAGAAACTTCTAATTGATGAGCCCATATACCTCCTTTTGATTTGCGAATGTCAGCTGTCGTAGCTGTTCGGAATCCCAAAGGTCACCGTTCCAAGTTGTCACGTCTCGTCCCTATAAAAATTCAACAAAAGTTTCCACATCTCGGATTGGAGAAAAGAAAATAAATTAATTAATATTGTGGTGAGAATTATAGTGAAAGCTCTATTCATAGGACTCCATTTCAAACATTCAATCAAATATTTATAAGATTTTTTTAAAAAAAATTACATATTTTTTTATTTTGATATGATTCTTAGAATTGATGTGTAAAATCATACATTATCGGAGAACATTTACGTGAATTACAACGACAAAGTGATTTTCAACATTATGCAAGATGGTGGTGGGGATGGATTTAATTTAATTATACTTGGGCAAATTCCCTTATAGGACCTCTTGTTACTTTTGTTTGTTACATGGATAACAATAGACTTGTTTAAGACAAAGTTGACACTTGAAAATATATACAACTAACACCACATATGTGCAAGAAAAGAGAAAAGAGAGATCACAAGGGATTAGATGAACATTAGACCCTGGCAATACCAAAAAAAAAAAAAAAAAAAAGAGAGAGAAACAACCGCCAAGTTCTGCATCTCCATGAAAAAGATTTTTGACATTAATTATCTTCTTTATCATGGTATTCCAACAGCGCTTTGCTTTGCAATTGCAAGTTCGAATTCAACTACCGCACCACACTTTGTTCTTAGTATCATTCAATTAGTGCCAATTTGGACACTCCACCAAGCACCTTCTTTTTGACCCCACATCTAACCATTCTCACGACTCCCGCCAACATTGATATTTTATCAAGCGCCATGATGATGTCATTATTATTGTTTCTTCTGCATTACTCGTCAAAAATCCAAATGTTCGGTCCTTTAGTCAATATAATTTGAAATAAAAAGGGTAAAACATATAACAGGACAGTTTTTTTTTTATTATTATTTTTATTTTTCCCCCTCTACCGAACATAACAATACTGTTGTTTAAACCCTTAGGTTAATATTTAAACGGTCTGATCGGCAGGGACGGAGGCAACGGGAGCTCAAGTCCCCCCCCTTCCCCCAATCTCAAATTTTTTGTTGCCTGTATATATGTATAAACAAGCATATATAAAATGTTGAAAATTATAAAAAACTCCCTAAAAATTCGAATATATATATACATATATATTGATTGTATTTTTTTATAAAGAATTAAACCACGAAGTTATCTGATTTTAAACGCAAGTATTGCTACAGGTGCTTATCACTGATGTCAAATCATACTTTAACCTATGATATCAACTACTACAAGTTTAAAATAATTCGATCAGACCGATTAAGCAGTATTTATAAAGTTTTGTCACGAAATTAGGAGAAAATGAATCTATATTATTTTTTCTCTTACTATCCCGAATTACACTAGGTGTATATATACACAATTCTACAACCGAAAATAAAAACAAATGATTCCTAGAATCACGGCACCTATCCCACAATCTTTGGGATATCAAAACAGACTCACCTAAAAATCTATAATTTCCTCGAATATACAATATAGTTATTATACATCTCGACACTCCCCCTCAAGCTGGGAGTAGATGTCTTCCATTCCCAGCTTAGAAATACTATTGTGAAAATTCGAACTATATAATCCCTTCGTTAAGACATCTGCTAGCTGGCCTCCTGATGGTACATATGACATGCATACAATTCCTTCCTCCAATTTCTCTTTAATGAAATGCCTGTCAATTTCAATATGTTTTGTCCTATCATGTTGAATAGGATTATGAGCTATATTAATGGCTGATTTGTTGTCACAATAAAGCCTCATGGGACCTTCCATCTTGATTCTCAAGTCATCTAGGATAATTTTCAACCACAACAACTCACACATGCCTTGAGCAAGTGCTCGAAATTCTGACTCAGCCGATGATCGTGCTACAACATTATGTTTCTTGCTCCTCCAAGTCACTAAATTGCCTCCTAGAAAGGTGCAGTACCCTGTAGTTGATCTTCGGTCCACCATTGATCCTGCATAATCTGCATCAGTGTAGGCTTCTAGGAAGAGATGGCCATTCTTCTTGAACATGATTCCTTTCCTTGGACTTCCTTTCAAGTAATGTAGAACTCTATAAGCAGCCTGAAGGTGTGACTCCCTTGGATCATGCATAGATTGACTGATGACACTTACGGAGTAGGCTATATCTGGCCGAGTGTGAGCTAGGTAGATCAATCTCCCTACAAGTCTTTGGTACATCTGTCTATCAACTTTAGGTTCTTCTTTGCATCTCCAAGCTTCTGATTAGTATCCATAGGAGTAGTAATCGGTTTACATCCAATCTTACCCGTCTCCTTCAATAAGTCAACCACATACTTTTGTTGTGATATAAAAATCCCCTGTTTAGAATAGGCTACTTCAATTCCAAGGAAGTACTTCTGTAACGCCCCTATATGGGGGTTAACAGTTTTTAATGAGATAAAATAAAAATAAATAATAAAAGTAAAACCTTAAAAATAAAATTTGCCCGGGACTTAAATGAAAACTCTCAACTCAAAAATAAAAATATAAACGATAAATAAACCACAGTTTTAAATGTAGCACCTTAAATTTAATAATATAAACTGTTGTCATCATCATTTTAACCCTCAACACATTGTAATACAGTCACAGAAAGTAACAATTGATGCTTACATTATCATGAAGAACATTCTCAACGATTGAAGCAGTCCCAATGTAATATAGCTACATCACTTCCTCAACTATATTTCTCGTAGCCACCTTACACTTAGTGAGTCCTGAAAAGATATAAACATAAGGGTATGAGCAACACTATGCTCAGTAGAGAAAGCCATTACTCACCTTTAGGTTTTTATCATTACCACATTAAAATCTGCATGGTCAGTAAGTCACATCATATTCCAGATTATGAGGTTTATTATGATCACATCTTATGGATACCGTAGTTAATCATTACCAAGTGTCATAATTACACATTTATACAAATATTACCAATCATCATTGTTCCTAGGTATCCATGTTAAATTGAGTATCACTCAACTCATCGAGACCCAAATGGGCGCACTTGATCACCCTATAAACATTCCAAGGGTGTTCCGGTGAGGGGACATCAAGCCCCGAGTCCTCACCAAATCAATTCCTGTACAGTGTGTTCTGGGACTTTCAACCCAAGGAAGCGTCATCACCTTCCCCCTATTTTACCTTTTAGGGTATTCATGCCCAAGGACGTAACCGTCGCCCTTTTCATGTCTCACAATTTCTCTATATTAAATCATTATCAATAGAGTTAGTTTTCCTAACCATGCTTCTCAATTTATAACATGTGTCAATTCATTATGTTCCTCGCCGTACAATACAAGACGAGTCCATGTCATAGTTTCATATGTGATACTCATATAATATCAGTTCAACATAGATATATATATATATTGCGGCAAAACAATCAATTTTAATTCTATAAAAACCTCACAAAAGATGAGTAATAGAATCCCTACCTTTTAAGCTTATCAACAGTCTCTTAATCCTGGAATCAATTAACGTTAGCTCCATACTCCCTTGATCCTAAGGCGTGCATAAGGACAATTAAAACTAAAGCACAACATACAACTACATTCATAAATAAATCATGTGTAAACCTATCTTACTAGTATGCCATTAAAGCTTTTATATAAATCTCTTTTGAATACCACAGTAAACAATTTTTGTCTTAACACAATATAAAATGTGAACAAGTAATCTATATGTTTTAGTCCCTAATAAGATTCATCAATCACTTAGGATAATATTGGAAAGGTTGCAAGACATTAAAGAATTAGGTGGTGAGCAAAGATGGGTTCTTGGTTCAGGTTAGCAGCTGGTATACCATAACAAACTGGTAGATTTACTAGTTTCCAATACAAAAATTGAATAATTCTTAGAAAATAAAATACAACTCCGATTTAGGTTTATGATAGCTCGTTAGAAAGCCTGGGATGCTACTTTTCAAATATGCAAACCAATTCATAAAATTCATTTTAATTTAATCTTAGAATTTCAAGAAATAACCACTGCCCATAGAGGTATTACAAAGTTTAACAATATAAATTTTATGTCTAGGGCATATACACTTAGACTTCATACATATGCTCCAAAATAGCAACAAACATATACTTAGGTTTAAGAACGCAAATTTGAATAATCCTTTAGTATAAAAGAAAATTTATAAATGAAAGACTAAATTTGTTCATAAGATTCTAACCTCGGATTATGGTTAGTTGGAAGCTTGAAATGGCTTCAAAACAGGTTCCTTTACTTCGGTATGACTGAAATTCTTGCTCAAATGGAGGTGATGGTGGCTGATTTTTATGGCTGCCTTGAAGAAGTTCTCTAAGTATTTTGCTTCAGCAAAGAAATGAGAAGAAGAGTGTGGGAACCGTGGAAGAGAAAGGAAGAAAAGATGAAGTCTTTGAAGAGAAGTGATAGAAACAATTATAGAGGAGACATGTTGAAGCATGTCACGGAGGAAATAAAGAAAATGAGGGTCAAGAGTAGTTGGAAAAGATATCCTTATGTCTCATCTAAAGACTTTAACACACATAATGCCAATATGACATTTTTGAGATTTATTAGAAGTTCTAAGGCTTTTTAGTAATCATACTAAATAAATATAGGAGAATTTTAGAAAATTTAAAAATAGATAAAAATAAATATTATAAAATAAATTTAAATGAAGCAATTTTTTTTTATACACTAAAAATTAATTTAATTACCTCAATACCCGTTAGAAGAATAACGGGTGTCACAGCTCTACCCCCCTTAAAGAAATTTCGTCCTCGAAATTTCAATTCTAGCAATACTAGTAAAAATTATGATTCCACTATGATTCCAATTCTGAGTCTAAACCGTTAATGTTGTTTGTCCTCCAAATTTAAGTTATCGTATCTCCACTTATTTACTTGCATAATAAATCTTACTCCTAAATCCCTCAATGAGAGTATTTCTGACAAGTTTCAACTTATAACACCGTATAATAGTCTAAGAATCTGATCAGGCCTACATATTGACCATACCATGATTTCAGTCCTTCATTGTCCATGGACTGTGATTTACAATCACATTTAAGGAGATTGCTAGAGAAATTTTATATACTTCATCTTTAGGTTCCTTTTCCTTTTTGAGTAAGGAAAAGTCAAATATATTTGATTTCATACCTCAACTAATAAACTAAAACATAATCATAAAACATATATCACAAACACTTCTATTCAAAACCATACATTAAGCTTACTCATAGAGATATTAAACAGAATCTCAGAGTTGCAGACAAACCCGACATATTTTTCATTAAACAGCTATCCTCATGACACAAACATTCAACCCAAATAATATACTCATATTTCATATGGAATATCCCCATAACTGACTCTGGTACTTCCACATAATATTAACAGAATATTACACATTACAAACATAATACGGATACGTTTCGAGAGTATAAGGCACTCCGTATACCAGCTATCCATATCATGCATGCTTAGAGGATACAAAAACATCGATAAACAAAAGATCGGACCTTAAGAAGGATGCGTTTCGAGAGCATCAAGTACTCTGTATCCAGCCATCCCGGCATTAGGCTCAATGAATCTAAAAGATTGAACAACAACGTACCACAAGAAACACAGAATACAAGGCAAACGGTTATTCGTAACACACGAAATACGGACACACATGCCTACATGCCAAAGATAAAACAAAAAGATTACAGATGGAGATTCAAATCAATTGGCCGCTCCCGGCTTTCCCTTTCCCATTCAAGCTTGGATGTTGCAGTGTCGGATTCTGGATGTATGATTTGCATTTTATCTATCAATTCCTCAGCTGTTGAAGCAGTGACAAAGATTTGTCTCTCCGATTCTGTAGTGATGTTTTCTTCCACAGCGTAATCTAGAAATTTCAAAAGACCGTCATAAAAACCCTTTACATTCAGCAGTCCCAAAGGTTTGGAATAAAAGCCCAACAATTGCCCACAAGCAACTATAAATATTTCCTCAAGAGTACCTAGACCACCAGGTAATGCTATAAAAGCATCAGAATTATAGATTATGTCTTTAAAATTTTTAGGGATACTCCTGACTCCTTCTCCCTTACCTATGGCTTCCTTACAAAGGTTTCCTTCAACTGGAATATGAGGCCAAATTCTTACATCAGTAGCGTCGCTAGACCTAGCTGCTAGTGCCATATTTACCATCATTTTTATACTACCACCCCCATAGATTATGTTAATCTTCTTGCGTGCTAGGACTTGCCCTAAGTGATTTGCAGCTTCTAAATAAGCTTTATCTTTTCCAAGGCTGGAACCACAAAAGACACAGACATTCTTTATTTTCTTCGTGGACTGGGAGGTAGACATATTTGGTTTATAGAAGTGGTTGCTTAATGTCTGCTCCACTTAGACTTCGGGTTCTACATGAGATTTTAAAGATGAGAAATATACAAAAAGGGCTAAAGAGATAGACGAGTAGGTAATGAAAAGGTAATCCAAAGATTTAAACAAAATCTTGTGCGGATAAGAAAGTAAGATAAGGTGATTGATAGTTTACAGAAAATCCGATTCACTTTTTGAAAAAGATTAGACTCTAATTGTATAACTTTTGACAATTGAGAACAATTCGACAAAAGACCCTCATGACACAACTGTAGACTTTTTGACAAATATACACCAAGTCTAGAAATTTAATATAAACGACAAATACTGTAGAACTTTTGAAATTTGAGACACAAATCTTGAAATATCTGGATAAGCTTTTCAAAATTCAAACATATTACTGTACCGTATGTAACGTGTCTGATAAGATAATATATTTTATTATATATATATTTAAGAAAATCATAAATTAAATAAGATATTAACACTTACTGTATCAATCTAATAGTCACAATTATTTCAAACACAAAAGCAAATATTCTGAGTAAAAGAAAAACACAAACTGTTGAACATCAGCTAAAACTGCTTCAAATAAGTAAAGACTAAATAACCTTTATAGAGCGATGACTTATTTCCCATCCAGTTTTCTTATGGCTTGGCAAACAGGATCTAGAAATACCATATTCCTGAGGCGTTGTCTTTCTGTATAAAATTTAGGCCAGAGTTTAAAAATAGCTCCTTGAACATATCCACTAGGGTGACCGTGGAGAGGAGGATGGATGCTATCCAAGTTCTCCTTTGAAAGTCCATCCCTACAAAACCTTATTTTATCCTCTCTATTCGTAGACATATAACCAGGTGAAGTATATTTACCGTTATAATTTTGTCTTTCACATTTGTTACAAGTGACCACGATGGCACGAGCTCTTCTTTTCATTGCACTACGACTGGTACCCGTTCCTGGTAAACCGACATCTTGACTAAAGTCACTCGGACGGATTTTCCCCTCTATCAACATTCTCACATCACAAGGGATACCAAAACGCATAAGAATCCACAACCGAGTAATTCTAGCCTTGTATTTCTTTCTGAGAATCTTTTGGGAGAGTGATGGGAAATACTTTCTTAGGTGTTGGTACTTTGGGTCCATGATGAGATGAAAGAAGAGTAAATAGAAAGGAAAAATTAAGATAGTAAATTGCAGAATCCTAGAATTCCTTCTTCTTTTAGAGAAAAAGAAGAATTTTTAATGAAAAAGAAGAGGATTTGCGATTTAGAGAGAAAATAACAAATTAAGAGAGAAAAAGTGAACTCGGAGAAATAAGCTCCTATGCACAGTAAACGTATTTGTAAATATTAATTAAACCACTGTATATGACACGTATAGAGACCACGTGGGAGAGACAGTGTGAATCAAACTGATTTAAGATTTGAACTAGGCCCAAATGTTCTAAGTGAAAATGATCAGGTTGTTTCGGGCCTTGACACATTTGGAACGAGTTAAATAACAAACATAAAATTGAAAACCAATTTGTATAAATCTTAAACCCAATTTAAAGCCCACTATAGATAAAGTTAATTATGAACAACAAATCTAATTTAACGACAACAAGGATCTTCCTGAATGATCCAGCAACTCAAATAATTTTGTTTTAATCAAAACCTTATTGAACAATGCATACACCCATATGTTATTCTTAATACTCAACATCTATCAATGGATTCGTCATCATTGCTACCAAGGGTTTAGAATGTGACTAACCTTGAAATCAATACGATTTACGTCTTTCAACGTAGACCATATCAACGAACAAAGACACTAGATGTTACTACTTAAGAACATCTACAATCCCCACAATTCTACTCATACAATATATAATTTCCTCATATAACAAAACCTTAGGTAACCAAAAGATTCACTGATACACTTAAATACAATGTTCGTAACGAAATATTCCAATTTTGATATTCATGCATTCTAGACTTTACACAGTCTCAACAGACCAAAAGTCTAACATTTATCTCTCTCAAGATTCAATACCATGATTCCCAACTTATATCATATTCCTCAAATAAATAGAACTTTCAAGAAAAGTTATTGACACTTATGTGCTCCATCGAATCCACACATAATCATTACTTAGGTTTGAATCAATTACGAAAAATTTGGCATATCTATGTCAAACTTTAAAATCAATAAATCAAGCCTTATATTTCTTATTGTTTTTCACGAGACAAAAGGCTCTTAAATCCTCGTATCTATATGAATTTCTCATCGTTTATACGAATTAAATATGCTTATAGATCCAAATATTATACGAATCTCTCATAAGCAATCTACTTATAAACTCATTCCATATAATTATCATTCCCTCATAACTATTAATACTTTCCTTCTATATAATTATTGTACTCATATAACCATTAGTATTTTCATTCTATGGCCTTTCCATGTTACATCCTTCTATACTGTATAAATCAATGTGAAGGTTCATTTTGATGATGACAATGAAAATTCAGCTTCAAAACCATCTCAAAAATATATTTTTAAAGTGGTGCTACACTCCCTAGGTTAACCGAACCTAGGCTCTGATACCAAAAATTCTGTAACGCCCCTATATGGGGGTTAACAGTTTTTAATGAGATAAAATAAAAATAAATAATAAAAGTAAAACCTTAAAAATAAAATTTGCCCGGGACTTAAATGAAAACTCTCAACTCAAAAATAAAAATATAAACGATAAATAAACCACAGTTTTAAATGTAGCACCTTAAATTTAATAATATAAACTGTTGTCATCATCATTTTAACCCTCAACACATTGTAATACAGTCACAGAAAGTAACAATTGATGCTTACATTATCATGAAGAACATTCTCAACGATTGAAGCAGTCCCAATGTAATATAGCTACATCACTTCCTCAACTATATTTCTCGTAGCCACCTTACACTTAGTGAGTCCTGAAAAGATATAAACATAAGGGTATGAGCAACACTATGCTCAGTAGAGAAAGCCATTACTCACCTTTAGGTTTTTATCATTACCACATTAAAATCTGCATGATCAGTAAGTCACATCATATTCCAGATTATGAGGTTTATTATGATCACATCTTATGGATACCGTAGTTAATCATTACCAAGTGTCATAATTACACATTTATACAAATATTACCAATCATCATTGTTCCTAGGTATCCATGTTAAATTGAGTATCACTCAACTCATCGAGACCCAAATGGGCGCACTTGATCACCCTATAAACATTCCAAGGGTGTTCCGGTGAGGGGACATCAAGCCCCGAGTCCTCACCAAATCAATTCCTGTACAGTGTGTTCTGGGACTTTCAACCCAAGGAAGCGTCATCACCTTCCCCCTATTTTACCTTTTAGGGTATTCATGCCCAAGGACGTAACCGTCGCCCTTTTCATGTCTCACAATTTCTCTATATTAAATCATTATCAATAGAGTTAGTTTTCCTAACCATGCTTCTCAATTTATAACATGTGTCAATTCATTATGTTCCTCGCCGTACAATACAAGACGAGTCCATGTCATAGTTTCATATGTGATACTCATATAATATCAGTTCAACATAGATATATATATATTGCGGCAAAACAATCAATTTTAATTCTATAAAAACCTCACAAAAGATGAGTAATAGAATCCCTACCTTTTAAGCTTATCAACAGTCTCTTAATCCTGGAATCAATTAACGTTAGCTCTATACTCCCTTGATCCTAAGGCGTGCATAAGGACAATTAAAACTAAAGCACAACATACAACTACATTCATAAATAAATCATGTGTAAACCTATCTTACTAGTATGCCATTAAAGCTTTTATATAAATCTCTTTTGAATACCACAGTAAACAATTTTTGTCTTAACACAATATAAAATGTGAACAAGTAATCTATATGTTTTAGTCCCTAATAAGATTCATCAATCACTTAGGATAATATTGGAAAGGTTGCAAGACATTAAAGAATTAGGTGGTGAGCAAAGATGGGTTCTTGGTTCAGGTTAGCAGCTGGTATACCATAACAAACTGGTAGATTTACTAGTTTCCAATACAAAAATTGAATAATTCTTAGAAAATAAAATACAACCCCGATTTAGGTTTATGATAGCTCGTTAGAAAGCCTGGGATGCTACTTTTCAAATATGCAAACCAATTCATAAAATTCATTTTAATTTAATCTTAGAATTTCAAGAAATAACCACTGCCCATAGAGGTATTACAAAGTTTAACAATATAAATTTTATGTCTAGGGCATATACACTTAGACTTCATACATATGCTCCAAAATAGCAACAAACATATACTTAGGTTTAAGAACGCAAATTTGAATAATCCTTTAGTATAAAAGAAAATTTATAAATGAAAGACTAAATTTGTTCATAAGATTCTAACCTCGGATTATGGTTAGTTGGAAGCTTGAAATGGCTTCAAAACAGGTTCCTTTACTTCGGTATGACTGAAATTCTTGCTCAAATGGAGGTGATGGTGGCTGATTTTTATGGCTGCCTTGAAGAAGTTCTCTAAGTATTTTGCTTCAGCAAAGAAATGAGAAGAAGAGTGTGGGAACCGTGGAAGAGAAAGGAAGAAAAGATGAAGTCTTTGAAGAGAAGTGATAGAAACAATTATAGAGGAGACATGTTGAAGCATGTCACGGAGGAAATAAAGAAAATGAGGGTCAAGAGTAGTTGGAAAAGATATCCTTATGTCTCATCTAAAGACTTTAACACACATAATGCCAATATGACATTTTTGAGATTTATTAGAAGTTCTAAGGCTTTTTAGTAATCATACTAAATAAATATAGGAGAATTTTAGAAAATTTAAAAATAGATAAAAATAAATATTATAAAATAAATTTAAATGAAGCAATTTTTTTTATACACTAAAAATTAATTTAATTACCTCAATACCCGTTAGAAGAATAACGGGTGTCACAACTTCAGCTTCCCAAGTTCCTTTATCTCGAATTCTCTGATCAGCTACTGCTTCAATTCTTCCTTTTCTTTTTCATCATTTCCGGTTACAATGATGTCATCCACATATACCAAAAGAGCAGTAACCCCCCCGGTTGCCGAGTGTTTCATGAAGAGAGTGTGATCACCTTGACTCTTTGCTTATATCCTGACTTCTTCATAACCTTGGAGAATCTGCCAAACCACGCCCTAGGAGATTGTTTCAGTCCATACAGAGCCTTTTTCAGTCTGCAAACTTTATTGCCCGTGTTATCTTCAAAGCCTGGGGGAATGTTCATGTATATTTCTTCATTCAGGTCACCATGAAGGAATGCGTTTTTTCACATTATATTGCAGAAGTTGCCAGTCAAACTGCGCTGCCAATGCCAGTAGAATTCTTACAGTGTTCATTTTAGCTACTGGAGCAAAAGTCTCATGATAATCAACTCCATAGGTTGTGTGTACCCTTTAGCCACTAACCGCACTTTATACCTTTCAAGTGAGCCATCGGCCTTGTATTTTACTGTAAAAATCCATTTGCAGTCAACTATATTCTTCCCTTCTGGTTTCGTAACAATCTCCCAAGTCCTGTTCTTTTCTAATGCCTCCATCTCTTCCCTCATAGCATTCCTCCATTCCTCATTTGTTAATGCCTCAGAGACAGTATTAGGAATAGAAATGGTATGAAGACTCGTGATGAAATTTTTGTGGGCTGATGACAAGTGATTCAGAGATATATAATGAGACAGTGGATATAAAGGTCTCTTGGTGCATTCTCTCGTACCTTTTCGGATAGCTACAGGGAGATGAGAGTCATCTGTAGCAGGTTCGGCTGGCTGTGTATACAGATATAATGGTTTGGAACCTATCATGGATTCATTCCCAGCTTTCGGATTGGATTCTTGAACTTGTTGTAGATTTGGAACAATGGTTGCTCGTCGAGAGTACACCTTTAAATGCCTTGGAGACTCATGAAAAACGCGAACTGACTCTGAAGGAGGCATGCTTTCTGGAAGAATTGGAATAGAGTTGGAATTGACTGGTACCGACATTATTTCTGGAGCTGAAATAGATTCTGGATTGCTTTCTAGAACAGACACAGGATTGGGATTCTCCTGGACAGACACGGGTGCAGGAGAAGGATTTGATTTAGGAACTGTTTCCTTGAGATTAAGAGGTTCAAAACCCACTGGCTCACTAGGACTATCTTCCATCAAAGATATCTCCCCCTGAAAATAGGACTGGGTAAAGAATGGCTTGTTTTCATTAAATGTTACATCTGCTGAGACATAGGACTCGTGAGAGTGAGGATTGTAACACTTATAACCCTTTTGAGTAGAGGAGTAGCCAATAAAAACACACTTAATGGCACGGGGATCTAACTTGCCTCTGTGTTGTTTATGAACATGGACAAATGTAGTGGGGATCTAACTTGCCTCTGTGTTGTTTATGAACATGGACAAATGTAGTGCAGCCAAATACCCTAGGAGTGAGGCCATTTGAAATTCTGAAGATAGGGTAAAAAGATTGAAGGATTTCCATGGGAGTTTTGTTATCTAATACACATGAGGGAAGTCTATTTATCAAATGTGTAGCTGTGAGTACAGCTTTCCCCAAGTAATTTTTTGGAAAATGCCCTTGGAAGAGTAAAGCTCGGGTGACACTCAGTAAATGACCATTTTTTCTCTCGACTACCCCATTTTGTTGAGGTGTATCGACACATGATGAATCATGGATAATCCCTTGTTTTTGAAAGTAAGGAAACAAAACTTGATTGAAATATTCTCTAGCATTGTCCGATCTAAATATTTTAATGTTAACCCCAAATTGATTTTGAACCATAGAATGAAAATTAGGGATAACAATACTAACATCAGACTTGTTTTTGAGTAAGAAAAGCCATGTAACCCGTGTACAATCATCAATTAAGGAAACAAACCAACGAGCTCCAGAGATATTAGGAATAGTAAAGGGACCCCATATATCACTATGAATTAATTAAAAATGATGAGAGCTTCTTTTATTACTGATAGGAAACTGTACACGTTTATGTTTTGCTAATTCACAAATGTCACAATGAAGACTTGAAACACTAAAATCTTTGAACAACTGGGGAAACATAAATTGTAAGACTCGAAAAGATGGATGGCCAAAACGCAAATGATAGAGCCATATGGCATCTTTATTTGGAGTACTAAGAAATGATATGGACAAATTATTAATGTTTTTCCATGAATATTCAAGATGGTAGAGACCGTTCCTTTCTTTAGCAAGTCCAATCCTCCTCTCCGAGCCCTGGTCCTGAAAAACACAACAAGAGGGAGAAAAAACAGCACAACATTTAAGGTCACGAGTAAGCTTTTGGACGGACACTAAATTTGCCGATAGTTTCGGTACATGAAGGACATTTTTTAGGGTTAGAGAGGGTGAGATGAGTATGTCTCCTACGCCTGCTACAGTTGCTAGGGAACTATTGGCAACAACAATCGTCCTCTTACTAGGGCATGGGGTATAGGTATGGAAAAAATGAGAAGAGTGGGTCATGTGGTCTGTGGCACCAGAGTCAATTATCCAAGTATTGGCATAATACTGGTCTGAGACATTCAAACAGAAGGATAGTGAAGGATTACCTGAGATAGCTAATGAACCAGCTCCGGAGGGTTTCTCTAGCGATCCCAGCATATTTCGTATGCGTTCAATCTCCTCGGGGTTAAAGTTACGTTTGTCCAAGCCTTCATCAGGTTTAATCTGCTCAATTACATGAGCTTGAGATCGCTGTTGTCCATTGGCGAACCATTCTCGACTAGGTGGCTTCCCATTCAATTTCCAGTACTTCTCCTTTGTATGCCTCGGTTTTTTGCAGTAGGTGCACCATAGGTTATATTTATTCTCTCCATTGGTTGTCTCTTCCCATCTTATTTGGCTGCTCCCCGTTATTTCTCTCCTGGTGATCAGTGTTGGTGGCTAATGCAAATGCTTCCAAGTTTTGAGGTTCAAGCATAACGCTTCTTCGGCTTTCTTCAGCTCTAACCATGGATATGGTTTCCTCTAAAGAGGGAGTTTCTTCCTTACCAAGGATCTGCACTCGAACTTGATCAAATTCAAGATTTAAACCGGCGAGGGAGTCATAAACCCTGTCCTTTTCAATGAAGGCTTTTAAAATAGCAGCATCATGAGTACACTTCCATGTCAAATACGCGGTAGTGGTCGAGTTCCTGCCACAAATTTTACAGAATATTGGCATATTCAGTGACAGATTTCTCCCCTTGTTTCATTGCCCTAGTCTTTATCTTGATCTCATATATTTGTGCTGCATCACAAGCCTTAGAGTAAGTACGTCAAATAAAATCCCAAATCTCCTTTGCTGTAGCCAAAAACATGCAGGTGTCGCTGATTGCCAGATCCATTGAGTCCCAAAGCCAAGACATGATCATAGAGTCTTCTTCATCCCAAACCCTGAAGGTGGGATCTTCTTTTGCTAGTCCAGCTTCAGTCAGATGGCCGAGACGCCTTCTGCCCTTCAAATAGGTCCGGATCAATTGAGACCACTTTAGGTAATTTTTTCCATTGAGTCGATATGATGCCCTGATGTTCTGCAGGTCACCAGTCTTTTGGGTTGAATTAGACTCGTCGGAAGGGGTGAGGTTGCTGGTAATGGTGGTTTCGGATGTGGCCATATTTAGTAGAGAAGAGGGAAAAAATAAAGGTGACGGCAGCAATGAAGTCTGCAGGGTGAATAAGGATGAATGTAGCAATGAAGGCTACACACGAGAATCAAATCCGTAGGAAAATCCCTACAGCTCTAATACCATGTCACGAAATTAGGAGAAAATGAATCTATATTATTTTTTCTCTTACTATCTCGAATTACACTAGGTGTATATATACACAATTCTACGACCGAAAATAAAAACAAATGATTCCTAGAATCACGGCGCCTATCCCACAATCTTTGGGATATCAAAACAGACTCTCCCAAAAATCTATAATTTCCTAGAATATACAATACAGTTATTATACATCTCGACAAGTTTCGTGAGCAGTACTGATAAAGTTGATTAATCAAGCTATAAATGAGCTGAAAACTGGGTTCTGTTACAACTTACAACCGGAAGGACTTCCATTTGGCAAATTAACACCGCATTCTACGGTCGGAAATGTGAACAAGAACAAACCATGTTTGGTTTCATCAAAAGCAAACGTGACATTGATATTATCGTCGTAAAAGAGAAAGTCAAAAGAACAAGTTAAGCAAAAACAAGACTATATATCACGAGCTATATTGGCAATATCCATGTTCTTAACTGCTATATATACGTATACATAAACATACGATCAAGATAATTATAATGCTTCAATTCCAAAAGAATAATAAGTAACAGATAAACGTAGTGAAATTGTCGGTGAGAATTCTTTTAACATACCAGCATGGATTTCTTAAGATGATGATGAACCTTATGGTCTCATCTCATGTAGAAGTAAAAAAAGGACGGCTTTCAGGGTCGTGTATTCCAGCAATAAGAGCGAGGAAAACCCAGAAAATGAGAACGCTTATTATAGCAGTTCTCACCACCTGGTCACAGTTACCAGTCAAGCCAACCTCAGTGTCGTAAGTTGGATCCAGTGAAAGTGGAGTTTCACTCTCGTAAATGCTCTCAGTTGACTCTGTTCTAGGGATTTCATTTCTAGGACGAGACTGGCGTATGTTGCTGATTTCGGAGCACCTTTCACATGTGCATTTGCCACCAAGATATGACGGCAGTGTCTGGAGGTAGTCAGAAAGTACCTTCCTGTACGTCTCCCCTTCAATTTTCAACTTTTTTCTCGTCACGGGCTTTAGCATCTGATGGAAAAAAAAATGTACATAAAGTAATGCATTCGTTCGTGCAGTCAAAGGTAACCAGAAAGCAGAGAAGATGGTTTGGGAAGGTTACCCGGACAAAGGTTTGCGCAACAACTCGAAGAACTGGAGGAAGCCGTATGACAAACAAACAGCCAAGACGATTTGGAAAGTGATCTTGCAGAAGAGTAGAACAAGTTCGCATAATTTGCATGGGAATTTTAAATGGAGACAAGCCTTCACAATCAACCAGAACTGTAATTTCAGAATTTTCTGGATCGACTAAATGCAAGACTCCATGCTCTACATGAGATACTGCAGTTGGCAAACAATTCATTTCTGTTACAGCAGAGAACAAGACTGATGGAAAAACTACATAGCAATGGCCCTTCATGGCTAGCAAAAAGATGGATCACTAATCCGTAGAAATAGGATTTTGATGACAAAATGACAGTAGGTGCTGTATATGTTCGGGAACTAAGAAACTTATTAGTAGCAACCAAAAGACATACTGACTGCTTGAGCAAATCGAGGCCTATCTGGAGGTGGCAAGCTGATGCAAGCTAGACCAAGCCGTACTATGAGGCAAGGTCGTTGTTTCACATCAAATCCATGCCAGAAGACCATGCTTGACCAGATCTGCAGCTCGTCTGCTAAAAGAATTCTGTAAGTCTCTCTCCAACGGATTGTCTTCTTAATTGAAGCTAGAAAGCAAGAAAAGTCGCCATTTGCAGCTTTGTAAAATCTACGGAGTTCATCCTCGTTAATTCTGCACAAACACTAGCATGTCATGGTCCGCTGCAACAAGACAAACCAAGAAACTCCAATATAAATATGCCAACTTGTAAACATATAGTGAAACATACAAGTCCAAGAAGTTTAGTCTACAATTTATCATACAAGAGCATTTGAAAACGAAGACCGAGAAGTTTCAGAGTAAAATGACTGCACTTAAAGAATGATAACAATAATAACAATTCTACATGTCGTCAGGAATAGCTACTATTTTTATTGAAATGTCTTGTACAGCGGTGCATATAGATGAGGGGAAGTAAACAAGCAATCGGTTTGAGGTTTAGTAGTTTCAACATTTCTAACAATAACCTTAAATTGCCATTCTAAAAATAGCACAAAATCATGAGCATTTATGGCATAAAGGGCAGGTTGGAACAGTAAAAAAAGGGAAAGACAGATCACACTATCGTTAGTTAAGGATTTGGATACTGATGATCCAGAACAAGATAATAGTTATGATATTTCAGCTAGGGAGACATTGGAGGGGTTAAGTAATTGGGAAAAAGAATTGTAAGCATATCACATTGTGAAAAGATTTCACAGTTTAGTGAATCTTCTACTTATTTTATGAGGTAGTTAAAAGATTGCCTACGGTTTAAACTCGCCACTACTTATATAACCATTTTCGTATGAATAGTTTATCAGTCTCCATAAGAAATGACACAATGAGAATATATAGCATTGTCATCCTCCTTGTAAGAGTGAAAATAAAACTATGTCGGGCTTCCCGTATAAGAATACTATGACAGGTTTTAGTACCCTCTTTGGTAAGAGAGAAAACATAACATTGTAATCTTGTGTGCAAAAGTTCCTTTTTTTTTTACCAAATAAATTGTCAAATCACCTTTCTGGCAAACTAATCCCTTGCTCTTCCAGCTCCTTTTGCAGTTGGATCAACCACATTTCAGATGCTACAGTTTGAGGACATTCGACAGACGGCCTGCAAATTACACAAAGGCTAAAAGCTTCAACAAAGTGAACTCACGATAGAGATTTGATGGGGAACCAAATGAACCTTAAGTATCCATGAACAGTTTAAATCATTCATACTATTTGGCAACTACAGTTCCAAACTACAGTTTTTTCTAGCCAAAAACTACAGTTCCAATTCATGTTACTCTGCATCTGCAGCAACTATATAGGTACGAAACCGGATATAAATGATTCATAAAGTTCTCGAACATAACTATCCCCACTGAGCTTCTTTTATGTTATAAATATTATACCTTGTCTCAAGAGTTGTCTGCATAGATGGTATCTCTGAAGCCACCTCTGGACATTCATTAGTTTCATTTGCACCATCGGATGTCCCATCATTTGATTCTGCTTCTTCAGAGAATGCTGTTGCAATGGAAAGTACCAGTAATGGCCTTGAAATCATCTGAAGGATTGACAAATTATTATCATCGTCTACACCAGAAATTTAATGAATAGCAGACGAGCAAAAACATTCACACAGCAAATAATAAAAAACATATTTATCCATATTGTCAGCAACTGATACAATGCATTCAATATGTACAGTGCTAGCAAAAACTTCAAGACCAAACCTGTATGCCCTTGACCAAACCCTTGAAGGGAGCAAATCTCTGGATCCAATTAAATGGTGGATAGCACAGAACTTGCAGAGCCTGAAGACCACGCCACGCGAAGGGACACTTGGCCTTCGACAATCTCCTAACAGTCTCTAGCGCAGCAACTTTTAACAGAAACAACGCAGCATTGCCAAACATTGCACCATTTCCATTTTTCAAATGGCTTATGGAAGCTATTCGCCTGAATGAAGGCTGCGAAGAGGCTTTATGGGTAGAAACAATTAAACGACTTTTAGATAACTTCTTTTCAGGGATAATACTGACCCTCTCGGAGCTTTTACCAAACTCAGAATTATGCACTGAGTCCCCCATTAGAAATAATTTAAAAGAGCTCTATCTCTTAAGAGCCTCAGTCAACCAATACCGGATGAGTCAGTCCATGACAAGGCTTAAATCTCTTAAGATGGTAAAGTCTACACCTTTTAGCTAGTATAGATACCTCAAATCAGCAATCCTTCAAGAACAAAAACAGGGCAGGCCTTAAAATATAGCGTTTTAATGGAAAATCAACATTACATTTGCAATAAAATCGAGCAAGAATAACATGAATATGCAGTTTTTTTTCTTTTGACTCCAATTTCGTATTTCATAAATTATGCTTCTGAATAAAAAAAATGTTAACATTCAAGGTCATAAATTGTTAAGCCCAACTGGTTAAAAGCATCACAGAACTGATTAGATTCACAACAAATAACAGGAAAGCATTACAGACAGATTTTTACGATTGTAGTTATCACTTGGTTCCTTACTTTGAAAATAAAGTTGCATCCTTACAAACGGAGAAGTAAATGCAAGCCGTGCTGCTTTGAAACATCTACTGTGACCACCATCTTCCAAGAAAAATACCATTTCCAAAAACTTCAAGACCACAGAAATAATTGCCATTAGCCAAATCTCATTAGAGCTAATTCTTGTATCAAAGTTACAAACTTTAAATTCGTCTAAAAAGATCGTAATTTCAAATTTTTAAAAAACCGCAACATCGTAGATATTGTCAGTCCCTGATCTCAAGGATCAAACTTTTTTACTTTCCGACCAATTCCTTAGCTTGAATTCGACTACACAAATTTCCAAAAAAAAAAAAAAAAAACCGAATCATAAATCTCAATATACAGAACAGAAAACTTAACATACAGAAATCAAGAGCACAAAATTAAAGTCAGATTTCCTCACAGCTTGAAGACGAATTCGAACAATCTGGAAAACCCATGCAATCCCAAACTAAAAAAAGCATCAGACGAAGCCAAAACAGAGCTGAGATTCCGTGAAATTGACGCTTTTCGAGCTAAGAGAAAGTGACCGTAAGCTTTTTCTTGTCGAATTTCACTGTAAATTTATGACCGGACTTTCTAAAGATTCATTCTCCAAAAAAAGCTAAGCGATTTATTCTTAAAAAAAAAAAAGAGTGAGTTTTCCATTTCTGATATTTTTCTTTTTGGGGCCTTAGGCAACGTCGTTAACAAACTGGACGGGAGAGGTTGGGCCAACACCTGACTTCAATGCATTGACCGCTCTGATTATTTGCCACGTGGACAAGGTGCCAATCTAGGAAACGACGTTCTCGAAGTGCCGTATCACGGACTTAACGGCAAGTGGACTGGAAATTATCAGAAGAAAATGCTCCTATTGTATAGTACCGTGAGACCGGGTCCGTACCTTAGGCCCAAAACAGGTGTTGGCCCAGAATAATACAGCCTACACAGCCGTCACCGTCGGTGCCACGTAACAGGATCTGACCACCGCAAATGACATGCAATAACTCCATGTGTAACCCTCCCACTACAGTGCTTTTGGTTTTAGCGTACGTCGCTTGGACGAATGCCATAGGTAATTAAATTAAAACTTGATGATCAGCTCGTTATGGCGTTGCGTAAATTAATGATCAGTAATTCTTAAATATGATCATGATTTTCAAATAATCCAAGTTATGTATTGATTTTGATTAATTAATTGATGGTTGATATATTTCAAAATTTAATTAGGTGGGGCGAGCCGGAGAGCGGGCAGACCACAATAGCCTTCACACCCCTACATCAGCACGAGACGGATGATATCACCGGATCCGTTCAGACGCCGGAGACCGGCCGCGATAGAGCCCCCGTTGAGGTTTGCTTTGTATACTCCAACGTCGACGCTGCCTACAAGGTATAAATCCTAAATATAATGATAATTATAGTTGTTATTTTGAGCTTCTTCATTTGCATGCATCCATGCGTTGTGTATCCTAGATCATTATTTGGAATGATGGATTTGTTATTTAGTTTTTCACTTTACATTTTTTTTTCAAATTTTAATTTCTAATAATTTTTGGTTAGAATGGAATGACTTAAAATGACGCAAAGTAATAGATCAAAGATAAAGTAAGGCATTTTAAAAGTTGTTTATTAAATATTTAATGTCAAACTGATTAAAACAAAATAGTATATTCGAAATTGAAACAAAATAATAGATTAGATGTCGAAATAAACTAAACTTGAACCGACCCATATGTGAAGTTAACCCTTTATTTAATAAAAAAAACTTGCAGGTAACATGCATACATAATCTTTTTTAGATTGTGCTTTAGGTTGTTTTTGGCGTGATTGATGGATTGATTACCATGTTGTGACACGGTGGTGGTTTCAGAAAGCGGTGGAGAACGGTGCAGTGCCGGTGAGTGAGCCAGAACAGAAGGAATGGGGCCAGAAAGTTTGGTACGTACGAGGTCTTAATGGAATTGTGGTGCGAATGGGAAGCCATGTTCAACCACCCAAGCAGGACTAAATCACATAAACAAATGTCCTCCTTTGTGCATTTTCTAATGAAAAAAAAGCCTTACAATATGAAATTTCATGTTTTCGTTTGATGCTGTAATATTTTCTAGCTAAATAAATATCCAGCGGATCAATGCTTAGAATTTAGGAAGGTGTTGAAAATAATTACATTCTCAGTCGCTAAGGTTGGAAAGACTGATCTATCCACCCTTATTTTCTCTTGAAATTTTGTAACTCTATTTTTTGGGATATTTATTTTTTTTATACTTTTTATTTTAAGTTAATTCAAAATTGAAAGTAACTTATACTTTCAGTTTTTAATCTTATTGAATTTATCCTTTGAGAACAGCTTTAATACACAAACTTGTACTTTATTTCAGCCAATAGTTAATTTTAACCTTTAAAACGATTAAATTATTAAAATAAAGAAAAATTAAAGCTTAAAAAAAATTAAAAATATACAAAACACTTATTTTTAAAAGTATTTTATATATTTTTAAAGTCAAAAACATTAGTATAGAGTTTTTTGAAATATATAAAAGTCCCAGTTCAGTTCAGAAGATTTTGACGAAAGGGCCAAAAAAAATTCTAATTGGCTAAATGACCTCTCTTTTTTTAAAACCAAAAAACACGTTTTTCTATGCAAGTAAACTGTATCAGTTTTTTTCAAAAAAATAAGAAAAATGACTGTAACAGGATAAGGAACCTCAGCAGAATGAAAAAAAAAAAACTGAAACCATTTTGACATCTAAAAAGCTTTTTTTTTGCCAAAAATTGTCAAAAAAAAAAGGACCATTTATTAAAAAAAAATTTCTCATAAGGCCCTTTATAAAAATCCCTCTCAAACTCTCCTATTTTTTAATTTGATGATATATTGGGTAATTTTTTAAATCAATTTTAAATATTAATTTAAAAAATGTATAAATTTATATATTAAATTCAATCTAAAGGCATAAACTGATTGAGATCTAAAACTATATATATAATTTTTAAATAAACTTAAAATACAAGATATAAAAAAGTAAATAATCTTTTTTTTAAGCAACCAACTTTTGAGGGATTTTATGTTAACTAGAAATTTGTTTTGGACGTAATTGATCACCAGTCCCATGGTTCGCAGAAAAAATATCCAAGTGGCAAAACACTATCATCTGTAGCGCACGTAAGGAGCACTAACAACGTTTGAATGTGGACTTTTAAATGTGGAATGCAAAGCACCACTTGCCGATCACGACCAGCTTCCCAAATTTGACAATTGAAATTCGAAATGATATTCCAAATTCGAAACACCATCATCAAAAGTAAAATGTGGCCAAGAACAAAGAAAAATATCTAACAAGAACACTTCGTTGCCAAGCACTAGATAGAATGCTTTGAATACAAAGATGTCTCGAGCCACAACAAATACTTCGACATAAAAGATTAAAAAAACAAAAAGAAAAAAGAACCCAAAGAAGGGCAAAAACAAAAAAGGTGTAAGAAGATTGACGCGTGAATCTCGATGGCATCCTACAAGGACCAACCAGCCCATTATCTGGCGAAGTTACCCACACTAACGACGAAGACATGCTCTAGCACATGCGAGCTGAGAAAATGCGTCGGGCAGTGGTAAATCATAACATTTCTTGCGACTTTCTCACGCACCTGCTGACTTTTTTCTTGAAATCGTCTCTCCTCTCTCTCCATTCCTTCTGCAACATCAAATGCCAACATTGATCCAAAAACATTCTTAATTGATAACATCCAGTGTACTAGATTCAAGCATATACGCCTCATAGAAGATGACCAATATAACTGTTTGCTGCAAATAGAAGAGGTAAAATGTATACTCACAGCTGCTTCAACATTGGCAGGGGATTCGTCGTTCGGACTGGAAAGCATTGATATTATACTTAAAACTATGCTCTCAACCTGCAAGAGCAAAAATTTTACATTGGTAGATGTAATAAATTCTAAAATATGAACCACGGCATTGTGAAGGCGAGACAAACTTCTGATCTCTGTGAGGAAGCCAAGAGTTAAACTGAATTTTTCACACTAAACTACAACACACAACAGAAAACCATGTCATTCATTAATGTATTAGACATTAGAACCCTTCATTTACCACCTTGACTTCATGGAGACATCTTTAGAAAATTTCAAGGCTGTAAAGTCACAGACGAGAAATATAGCACTCATCAAGCGTTATCCGTGATAGGAAGACTTGACCATTGCAGAAAGGGAAAGAAGAAACCTAAATTTTCCAACGACAGCATGACATTGTAGAGCCACGCCTCCATTGGAAAATTTCAGGTTGCTAAGCTTCAAAGATGAAAGACCCCTTTTGATCCTTTCCTTGGGATGGAACACTCCTGACCCCATGTCCAATTCTTGTGCTTCTGCTTCATGGTCAGCAAAGTTAACTTATGCGCATGAGGTTCTCCTACATATGATATTTTTATGATATGATCCTCTCACAAAGTCATACGGGAATGGCCCAAAGGCAAGCAAAACTTTTACAATCTATAGTTCTGAGCTTTTTAAAAAACAGTCAAGGCACGAATGTCATGAATTCCTTTGCAATGATAGTCTTCTGCTCTAAAAATTTAGAACTTAATCAACTGTGTAAATGAGTTAAGCTAAAATTTTGTACTAATATGTTTGATACTTCCAAATCATGTTGTGTACTAAGATACTCAAGAGTTAATTAAACTAAACTAAGCATGAAATGAGTTGAGCGAAGGTAAGGACTACCTTGAATTCCCATCACAGAGAGGAAAACAGAACAAAACCAAAAGAAAGGGGGGAATGCATGAGTACCAGTTTCACACTTCTCTTGGAAGCAATAAAAAGGTTATTTACTATGAATTTACAGAAGAAAAAAGTTGTGCTCGTAAGGTTTGTGCATAATCAGCAGACCTATTACACTTTCAGCATTCAAATTCTCTCTTCCCACTGTCTCTCTCACAGTTAGTATAGACTTTAGAGTACTTTGACAACTTCAATGTTTCATCCCATTACCTTTTACGCCAATGTCAATTACCCATTGTTCATTAATTTCTCAGGTAATGAATAAGTGAGATACTCATGAACCCAAAAGTTGGAATTTGTAAGTTTCTCTTCATTAGCCCTCAAATTAGAAATTGAGCATTTTCTTTCCAATAGCTTCTCCTTTCTTATAAGGTGGTCTAAAGTCTGATTATGCAGTTGGGTTCTGTTGTCTATTGAATAATAAAATGCGAAAAGATGAGACTTAAGAATATTATTCATGACTTAACATCAAGACGGGCTGAACCTCTATAATTTAAGCAAGGCTATAGAGATCATTATTGAGTGGTATGGCTATAGACACCATTATTGAGTGGCATGACTTACCGTGTGGACAGGTGTCCAGCGCTCGCTTGCAAGCTCGTAACCATTTGGATCATCACCCGGAGGATGAAGAATTGATATGCAAACACGCCCATCGGGATAAACTGTAAATTATGCAGCAACCAAGATTACTAACAATAACATGACAAAAAATATCAAACCAATGTCAATTAGGAGAGTAACCAACCATTTGGATGCCAAATCTCCGAAGAAAACTTCACAGATGGAGGACTATTTGGGTAGTTGGAAGGAAAGCTCATAATAGCGTTGAAAAATCCTCCCTCACTGCAATTATACATGAATATGCCACAAAATTATTGATTGCTTTTGAGGCTAAAGATTTTTGCCTGGAAATTGATAATCTATTTGGCAGCAAAACTAAAAGGGAATAGGCACTAGCTCAATGAAAATTGGTTGTTAAAACTTCAATATTCCAAACAGATTGACTCTTTCACTAATTTTTTTCAGCAAGCATAAACACCTCACATATTGGAAAATGCTCAATGACTCAAATTGCCATATCAACTCCATAATTGAAGTGAATCCATAAAATTACTAAATAAAATCAAAGAACCCAGAATTCCCAATACAAAAACCGCTCTCTCCGATCAGAAATCCCAAATTCAATTCAACACAACAAAATTCCCCAATCACGCCACTTGATCCAATACTACACAAAACAATCACCCAAAATAGCAATCGCTTCCCCAAAGGAAAGGCCGAAAACCCAAAGACAACGCGGAAAGCACAGAATTTTAAGCGAAGAGAATCTTAAAAAAAGGACTTACTAGAGAGTATCAGGAGGTCCAATAATCGTAACGCTCCATTCAAAGATATTGTTCTCGTCCACCAGACCGGCCGAGAACCCATCGACCGGATTCTTGCAAAGATCTGCCGCCACAAAGAACCAAAACGAACAAGATGCGAAAAAAAAAAATTTACGGCTCAGAAAAAGTCCGAAAATCCAAATCAATAAACACAGAAAGAATCTGCGATGAGAAATTTAGAATACCTTTGAGCTGTTTCTGAAGGAGAAGGCTTGCTTGAGATGCCATGGCAAAGAGAGAAAGAGAGAGCTGTAGTGATAGAGGAGGTCGGAGCTCCCTGCGATCAGCGAAAGGAGAGAGAGTAAAAGAGATCAAAAGAGCCGACACTCAGTATATTTATACAGAGAGAAGGTTCGGAGCGTGGAGTGGACTCGCTAATCACTGTGGGAGGCACATATATGGGAGGGTGTAGCTCTAAACATTTTAAATTACCTCAAGATCTTCCCAAAAAAAAAAAAAAAGAAAGAAGTCGAAGAGACTGGATTAAGAACATAAGGGATATTAATCCCAACAAATTAGAACCACTATGCCAACAATATGGACAAATTTACATAGGATAGAATAGAATGGTTTGTATATAAGAAATAACAAAACTTAAATAAATAAACAAGAATTTTAAAGAAAAAAAGAAACCATGTGTTTTTTAGAAAGGCTTTTTAATGTTGGAATTTATCTTTGTTCTTTTGAAAAAAATAAGGCATAATAATTTTTAAAAAGGAACATCTTTTTATGTCTGGTGTGCAATGAGTGTTTAAAAAAAAACTTTTGTCCTTAAAAATAATTTTATTAATCAATAATTAGTAATGAGAAATTTTATTTAAAAGGAGAATATAAAAAGTAAATGGGATGTCAATAAACACACCTGTTTATTTTTTGGACTACCATTTTTATTTTATTTTATTGAAAAACATCCGACATACCATTTTTTTTCCTTTTTTGAACTTATAGGAACCTTTACATAGAGGTTATAAATAGAATCCCACTCTTAAATTCAAACAACAATAAAGAAAAAAAAAAGTTTAGGGATGTTTATGATACTAAACTATAAATACGATACATAAGGCCTGTTTGGTTCCATTTTTAAAACGTGTTTGGCCATTTTCAAAAACACAAAAAATGAAAATAGCTTCAAAACGTTGTTTGGTTAGCAATTATAAAACCTGTATTTTAACGGGCATGATTTTGTAAAATTTAATGAATAAAACATGACAATTTAAAATTTTATAGTATTTAAAATTACCAAGTTTGTCTATGCTGTTTCAATAAAAAAAATGTCACTTTAGTATTTTCTTACCAAGTCTTCATAGGAAACATTCAAAATTTATCAATACTCACTTCTAACAATCTTGTCTCCCTAAATTAATGCTCAATTATGTAGCCTTCTTCTCATTTTGCTAAAAGTCTCTGAATGAGACATGGAATTAATTTTTCGTCAATTAATAGAAGACATGGAGATATTTTCTCAACCACCTATTTAATTCTTTCCTCATCTTCTTCCATAACTCACTCCAATTGTCCTCTCAATTACGTTGGTATTACTTGCTAAAAGTCTCCATGGGAGACATGATGATATTTTCTTTTAATGCTCTTTTGTTTCTTCTTACAACGATCCCGGTAAACTTCCCCTTCCTCTCAAGCATTTTGATATCTTTTTATTTAACCATCACCACCTTCTTCTCTAGTTTCTCATTCTCTCCCTTTCTCACTTCAATTTCTAACTAAAGACATAGAGCACAAAGCTCTCTTTGTAGCCAAGATAATTATAATTCTCAACCATGGTCGAGGCTATTTTAGAGTTAATTCAAGTTTGTTTTTAACCAGAACTTTGGTGTTTTTCAAAGGAGTTTTGAGGTAGGTTATCTTTAACCCAAACTTGGTTTTTAGTATGTGTTTTCTCCATGTTTAATGTATAATTTTCGTGTTCAAAATTCATTGCAAAAATTCTAGTTATGTTGACATGCATATTGAACATTTATGAACAAAAACATGAGTCTTGAGTTGAAACCAACAACTAACCTTTATTTTAGTTTGATAACAATATTACAAACATGCTAGGAATGTTTAAACCGGTTTCCATAATTTTAAGATTGATGTTTTAATGTTTTAAGCTTAAAGAGCAAACTTAAGCATGTTTTCATCATTATTTACAAGAAAGGCTAGAAATATAATTTGATAATGATTTTGGTATAAAACTCATGAGAATATGTTTATTGTGATTATATAATGCATGTTGCATATTTTGGAATGGTTTTGAGATTTTGAACAAGGATAATATGCTTTGAGTTAAAGAAAAACTTGACATTCCATAAACTTTATAATACCTCTACGAACAATGGCTCTTTCTTAAAATTTTGGAGTTAAATGAAAATGAATTCTATAAATTGGTTTGCATATTTAAAAAGTAGACATCTTAAGCTTTCCAACGAGCTATCATGAGCCTAAATCGGAGTTGTATTTTAATTTCTATGAATTTTTCAATTTTTGGATTGGAAACTAGTAAACTTGCCAGTGGTAGTAAACCACCCGTCTACCTTAAGTAAACCATCTGTTAACCAGTGTGTTGATTGTAGATAGTGAACCCGCCCTTTTGCAAAAGTATACCACCAATTTTCTATGGTATACCAGCTGTTAACTTGAACCAAGAACCCAACTTTGCTCACCTTCTAGTCCCTTAATGTCTTGCAACCTTTCCAATAGTATCCTAAATGATTTATGAATTCTATTAGAGACTAAAACATATAGATTACTTGTATGTATTTTATATTGTGTTTAAGATAAAAAAAAAATTGTTTACTTGGTATTTAAAGAACAATTGCATAAAAAAACTTATTTGGCACTAGTGAGATGAGTTTATATATAATTCACTTATGAATGTGATTATACGTTGTGCTTTAGTTTTAATATTCCTTATGCATGCCTTAGGGTCAAGGACGTATGGAGCTAACGTTAATTAATTCTGAGATTAAAAGATTGTTGTTAAGCTTTGAAGGTAGGGATTCTATTACTCATCTTTTGTGAGGTTTTGGCAAATTAAAATTTGGTTCTATTATGTTGTAAAATATGTATATTGTATAGCGAGGAACATAATGATTTAACATATGTTATAAATTGAGAAATATGGGTAGGAAAGTTGACTCTATAAATAAAAAAACAAATTGAATATAAATGAATGGTGAGATGTAAAAAGGGCGACAGTTACGTCCTTAGGCATGAATACCCTAAAAGGTAAAATAGGGGGAAGGTGATGACGTTTCTTTGAGTCAAAAGTCCCAAAACACACTGTACAGGAATCGACTTGGTGAGGACTCGAGGCTTGATGTCCCCTCACCGGAACACCCTTGGAATGTTTAGAGTGTGATTAAGCGCGTCCATGTGGGTTTCAATGAGTTAAGTCATCTCTATTTAACATGGATACCTAGGAACAATGATGATTGGTAATATTTGTATAAATGTATAATTATGAAACTTGGTAATGATTAACTATGGTATCCACGAGATGTGATCATAATAAACCTCATAATCTGGAATATGATGTAACTTAACTAACCATGTAGTTTTAATGTGGTAATAGATAAACCATAAGGTGAGTCATGATTTTCCCTACTGAGTATGTTGATGCTCATCCCTATCATGTTTTCATCTCTTAGGTGGAACTCAGTACAACATATATGAGGAAGAATAAGCAACAACAACCCTGCTGTTTTCGTGTTAAAAGATCTTGTTTATTTGTAACTTTTCTAGAACATGTAAGATTTGTATTATTTTTTTTATGATGGCTGTATTAAATTATTTAAGAATTGTATTATGGTGATGATGATTATACTATATATATTTGATGCTACACTAAAAACTGTGGTTTGTATTTAAACGTTTATTTTTATTTTTGTTTAAAGACTCCTGAGCATTGTTTAATTGATTTAAATAATATTGAATTTAAAATTATTTTTTTATTTATTCAAAACCGCTAACCCCCACATAAAGGCGTTACAGAATTTTTAGTATCAAAGCCTAGGTTCAGTTAACCTAGAGGGTATAGTAATACCTTAAAAATTAATCTTTGGAAATGGTTTTAAAGTTAAGTGTTAATGTCATCATCATTTGATACTGATCTTGGTTAAATTTTCTCAGCCAGTAGAAACTATGCCACCAAGACGTCAAATGCAATCGTCTGAGCAGTCACAACCGGTTGAACATGCTCAAGAAGTTGAGCAACCGGAACCGATGGAACAAGCTTAAGAAGATGAGCAACTACGACAGGAAACACAATCCCCGGCAGCTGTACCGGAAGTGAATAATTTAGAACAAATTCTTCAGGCCTTACAAAATGCGCAAAGACCTGTGGAGGTTCGTGATCCCGAGCAACGACATCTAACTCTGTTGAAGGAGTTTATGAAGCAGAAAACCCCCACATTTAGTGGAGAACCTAACCCTGTCATAGCAGAACAATGGCTAAAGGTGCTCAAAAAGAAGTTGGACACCTTGAGGATTCCACTGGATTATTGGGTTAGCTTTTCAACAAATATATTTGAGGGTAAAGCCGAAGAATGGTGGGATCTTTAGAAAGACGACTATGACGTGCCAAATCTCACATGGGAGTAGTTCGAAACCATATTTCGTAACACCTATATTCCTGTGACACCCGTTATTCTCCTAACGGGTATTGAGGTAATTAAATTAATTTTTAGTGTATAAAAAAAATTGCTTCATTTAAATTTATTTTACAATATTTATTTTTATCTATTTTTTTAAAATTTTCTAAAATTCTCCTATATTTATTTAGTATGTTTACTAAAAAGTCTTAGAACTTCTAATAAATCTCAAAAATGTCATATTGGCATTATGTGTGTTAAAGTCTTTAGATGAGACATAAGGATATCTTTTCCAACTACTCTTGACCCTCATTTTCTTTATTTCCTCCGTGGCATGCTTCAACATGTCTCCTCTATAATTGTTTCTATCACTTCACTTCAAAGACTTCATCTTTTCTTCCTTTCTCTTCCACGGTTCCCACACTCTTCTTCTTATTTCTTTGCTGAAGCAAAATACTTAGAGAACTTCTTCAAGGCAGCCATAAAAATCAGCCACGATCACCTCCATTTGAGCAAGAATTTCAGTCATACCGAACTAAAGGAACCTGTTTTGAAGCCATTTCAAGCTTCCAACTAACCATAATCCGAGGTTAGAATCTTATGAACAAATTTAGTCTTTCATTTATAAATTTTCTTTTATACTAAAGGATTATTCAAATTTGCGTTCTTAAACCTAAGTATATGTTTGTTGCTATTTTGGAGCATATGTATGAAGTCTAAGTGTATATGCCCTAGACAGAAAATTTATATTGTTAAACTTTGTAATACCTCTATGGGCAGTGGTTATTTCTTGAAATTCTAAGATTAAATTAAAATGAATTTTATGAATGTAGTTGTATGTTGTGCTTTAGTTTTAATTGTCCTTATGCACGCCTTAGGATCAAGGGAGTATGGAGCTAACGTTAATTGATTCCAGGATTAAAAGATTGTTGATAAGCTTGAAAGGTAGGGATTCTATTACTCATCTTTTGTAAGGTTTTTATAGAATTAAAATTGATTGTTTTGCCGCAATATATATATCTATGTTGAACTGATATTATATGAGTATCACATATGAAACTATGACATGGACTCGTCTTGTATTGTACGGCGAGGAACATAATGAATTTACACATGTTATAAATTGAGAAGCATGGTTAGGAAAACTAACTCTATTGATAATGATTCAATATAGAGAAATTGTAAGACATGAAGAGGGCGACGGTTACGTCCTTGGGCATGAATACCCTAAAAGGTAAAATAGGGGGAAGGCGATGACGCTTCCTTGGGTTGAAAGTCCCAAAACACACTGTACAGGAATCGATTTGGTGAGGACTCGGGGCTTGATGTCCCCTCACCGGAACACCCTTGGAATGTTTATAGGGTGATCAAGTGCGCCCATTTGGGTTTCGATGAGTTGAGTGATACTCAATTTAACATGGATACCTAGGAACAATGATGATTGTTAATATTTGTATAAATGTGTAATTATGACACTTGGTAATGATTAACTACGGTATCCATAAGATGTGATCATAATAAACCTCATAATCTGGAATATGATGTAACTTACTAACCATGCAGATTTTAATGTGGTAATGATAGAGGTGAGTAATAGCTTTCTCTACTGAGCATAGTGTTGCTCATTCCCTTATGTTTATATCTTTTCAGGACTCACTAAGTGTGAGGTGGCTACGAGAAATATAGTTGAGGAAGTGATGTAACTATATTACATTGGGACTGCTCAATTGTAAAGAATGTTCTTCATGATAATGTAAGCATCAATTGTTACTTTCTGTGACTGTATTATAATGTGTTGAGGGTTAAAATGATGATGACAACAGTTTATATTATTAAATTTAAGGTGCTACATTAAAACCGTGGTTTATTTGTCGTTTATATTTTTATTTTTGAGTTGAGAGTTTTCATTTAAGTCCCGGGCAAATTTTAATCTTTAAGGTTTTACTTTTATTATTTATTTTTATTTTATCTCATTAAAAACTGTTAACCCCCATATAGGGGCGTTACAGAATTTTTGGTATCAGAGCCTAGGTTCGGTTAACCTAGGGAGTGTAGCACCACTTTAAAAAATATATTTTTGAGATGGTTTTGAAACTGAATTTTCATTGTCATCATCAAAATGAACCTTCACATTGATTTATACAGTCTAGAAGGATGTAACATGGAAAGGCCATAGAATGAAAATACTTATGGTTATATGAGTACAATAATTATATAGAAGGAAAGTATTAATAGTTATAAGGGAATGATAATTATTTGGAATGAGTTTATAAGTAGAATGCTTATGAGAGATTCGTATAATATTTGGATCTATAAGCATATCTAATTCGTATAAACGATGAGAAATTCGTGTAGATACGAGGATTTAATAGCCTCTTGTCTCGTGAAAGACAATAAGAAATATAAGGCTTGATTTATTGATTTTAAAGTTTGACATAGATATGCCAAAATTTTCGTAATTGATTCAAACCTAAGTAATGATTATGTGTGGATTCGAAGGAGCACATAAGTGTCAATAACTTTTCTTAAAAGTTTTATTTATTTGAGGAATATGATATAAGTTGGGAATCATGGTATTGAATCTTGAGAGAGATAAATGTTAGACTTTTGGTCTGTTGAGACTGTGTAAAGTCTAGAATGCATGAATCTCAAAATTGGAATATTTCGTTACGTACATTGTATTTAAGTGTATCAGTGAATCTTTTGGTTACCTAAGGTTTTGATATATGAGGAAATTATATATTGTATGAGTAGAATTGTGGGGATTGTAGATGTTCTTAAGTAGTAACATCAAGTGTCTTTGTTCATTGATATGGTCTACGTTGCAAGACGTAAATCGTATTGATTTCAAGGTTAGTCACATTCTAAACCCTTGGTAGCAATGATGATGAATCCATTGATAGATGTTAAGTATTATGAATAACATATGGGTGTATGCATTGTTCAATAAGGTTTTGATTAAAACAAAATTATTTGAGTTGCTGGAGGATTATGTTGTTATGAAATGATTTTAAATATCATTCAGGAAGATCCTTGTTGTCGTTAAATTAGATTTGTTATTTATAGTTAACTTTATCTATAGTGGGCTTTGAATTGGGTTTAAGATTCATACGAATTGGTTTTCAATTTTATGTTTGTTATTTAACTCGTTCTAAATGTGTTAAGGCCGAAACAACCTGACCATTTTCAACTAAGAACATTTGGGCCTAGTTCAAATCTTAAATCAGTTTGATTCACACTGTCTCTCCCACGTGGTCTCTATACGTGTCATATACAGTGGTTTAATCATTGTTTACATATACGTTTACTGTGCATAAGAGCTTATTTCTCCGAGTTCACTTTTTCTCTCTTAATTTGTTATTTTCTCTTTAAATCGCAAATCCTCTTCTTTTTCATTAAAAATTCTTCTTTTCCTCTAAAAGAAGAAGGAATTCTAGGATTCTGCAATTTACTATCTTAATTTTTCCTTTCTATTTACTCTTCTTTCATCTCATCATGGACCCAAAGTACCAACACATGAGAAAGTATTTCCCATCACTCTCCCAAAAGATTCTCAGAAAGAAATACAAGGCTAGAATTACTCGGTTGTGGATTCTTATGCGTTTTGGTATCCCTTGTGATGTGAGAATGTTGATAGAGGGGAAAATCCATCCGAGTGACTTTAGTCAAGATGTCGGTTTACCAGGAACAGGTACCAGTCGTAGTGCAATGAAAAGAAGAGCTCGTGCCATCGTGGTCACTTGTAACAAATGTGGAAGACAAAATTGTAACGGTAAATGTACTTCACCTGGTTATATGTCTACGAATAGAGAGGATAAAATAAGGTTTTGTAGGGATGGACTTTCAAAGGAGAACTTGGATAGCATCCATCCTCCTCTCCACGGTCACCCTAGTGGATATGTTCAAGGAGCTATTTTTAAACTCTGGCCTAAATTTTATACAGAAAGACAACGCCTCAGGAATATGGTATTTCTAGATCCTGTTTGCCAAGCCATAAGAAAACTGGATGGGGAATAAGTCATCGCTCTATAAAGGTTATTTAGTCTTTACTTATTTGAAGCAGTTTTAGCTGATGTTCAACAGTTTGTGTTTTTCTTTTACTCAGAATATTTGCTTTTGTGTTTGAAATAATTGTGATTATTAGATTGATATAGTGAGTGTTAACATCTTATTTAATTTATGATTTTCTTAAATATATATATAATAAAATATATTATCTTATCAGACACGTCACATACGGTACAGTAATATGTTTGAATTTTGAAAAGCTTATCCAGATATTTCAAGATTTGTGTCTCAAATTTCAAAAGTTATACAGTATTTGTCGTTTATATTAAATTTATGGACTTGGTGTACATTTGTCAAAAAGTCTACAGTTGTGTCAAGAGGGTCTTCTGTCGAATTGTTCTCAATTGTCAAAAGTTATACAATTAGAGTCTAATCTTTTTCAAAAAGTGAATCAGATTTTCTGTAAACTATCAATCACCTTATCTTACTTTCTTATCCGCACAAGATTTTGTTTAAATCTTTGGATTACCTTTTCATTACCTACTCGTCTATCTCTTTAGCCCTTTTTGTATATTTCTCATCTTTAAAATCTCATGTAGAACCCGAAGTCTAAGTGGAGCAGACATTAAGCAACCACTTCTATAAACCAAATATGTCTACCTCCCAGTCCACGAAGAAAATAAAGAATGTCTGTGTCTTTTGTGGTTCCAGCCTTGGAAAAGATAAAGCTTATTTAGAAGCTGCAAATCACTTAGGGCAAGTCCTAGCACGCAAGAAGATTAACATAATCTATGGGGGTGGTGGTATAAAAATGATGGTAAATATGGCACTAGCAGCTAGGTTTAGCGACGCTACTGATGTAAGAATTTGGCCTCATATTCCAGTTGAAGGAAACCTTTGTAAGGAAGCCATAGGTAAGGGAGAAGGAGTCAGGAGTATCCCTAAAAATTTTAAAGACATAATCTATAATTCTGATGCTTTTATAGCATTACTTGGTGGTCTAGGTACTCTTGAGGAAATATTTATAGTTGCTTGTGGGCAATTGTTGGGCTTTTATTCCAAACCTTTGGGACTGCTGAACGTAAAGGGTTTTTATGACGGTCTTTTGAAATTTCTAGATTACGCTGTGGAAGAAAACATCACTACAGAATCGGAGAGACAAATCTTTGTCACTGCTTCAACAACTGAGGAATTGATAGATAAAATGCAAATCATACATCCAGAATCCGACACTGCAACATCCAAGCTTGAATGGGAAAGGGAAAGCCGGGAGCGGCCAATTGATTTGAATCTCCATCTGTAATCTTTTTGTTTTATCTTTGGCATGTAGGCATGTGTGTCCGTATTTCGTGTGTTACGAATAACCGTTTGCCTTGTATTCTGTGTTTCTTGTGGTACGTTGTTGTTCAATCTTTTAGATTCATTGAGCCTAATGCCGGGATGGCTGGATACGGAATACTTGATGCTCTCGAAACGCATCCTTCTTAAGGTCCGATCTTTTGTTTATCGATGTTTTTGTATCCTCTAAGCATGCATGATATGGATAGCTGGTATACGGAGTGCCTTGTACTCTCGAAACGTATCCGTATCATGTTTGTAATGTGTAATATTCTGTTAATATTATGTGGAAGTACCAAAGTCAGTTATGGGGATATTCCATATGAGTATATTATTTGGATTGAATGTTTGTGTCATGAGGATAGCTGTTTAATGAAAAATATGTCGGGTATGTTTGCAACTCTGAGATTCCGTTTAATATCTCTATGAGTAAGTTTAATGTATAGTTTTGAATAAAAGTGTTTGTGATATATGTTTTATGATTATGTTTTAGTTTATTAGTTGAGGTATGAAATCAAATATATTTGACTTTTCCTTACTCAAAAAGGAAAAGGAACCTAAAGATGAAGTATATAAAATTTCTCTGGCAATCTCCTTAAATGTGATTGTAAATCACAGTCCATGGACAATGAAGGACTGGAATCATGGTATGGTCAATATGTATGCCTAATCAGATTCTTAGACTATTATACGGTGTTACAAGTTGAAACTTGTCAAAAATACTCTTATTGAGGGATTTAGGAGTAAGATTTATTATGCAAGTAAATAAGTGGAAATACGATGACTTAAATTTGGAGGACAAACAACATTAACGGTTTAGACTCGGAATTGGAATCATAATGGAATTAAAATTTTTACTAGTATTACTAGAATTGAAATTTCGAGGACGAAATTTCTTTAAGGGGGGTAGAGCTGTGACACCCGTTATTCTCCTAACGGGTATTGAGGTAATTAAATTAATTTTTAGTGTATAAAAAAAATTGCTTCATTTAAATTTATTTTACAATATTTATTTTTATCTATTTTTTTAAAATTTTCTAAAATTCTCCTATATTTATTTAGTATGTTTACTAAAAAGTCTTAGAACTTCTAATAAATCTCAAAAATGTCATATTGGCATTATGTGTGTTAAAGTCTTTAGATGAGACATAAGGATATCTTTTCCAACTACTCTTGACCCTCATTTTCTTTATTTCCTCCGTGACATGCTTCAACATGTCTCCTCTATAATTGTTTCTATCACTTCTCTTCAAAGACTTCATCTTTTCTTCCTTTCTCTTCCACGGTTCCCACACTCTTCTTCTTATTTCTTTGCTGAAGCAAAATACTTAGAGAACTTCTTCAAGGCAGCCATAAAAATCAGCCACGATCACCTCCATTTGAGCAAGAATTTCAGTCATACCGAACTAAAGGAACCTGTTTTGAAGCCATTTCAAGCTTCCAACTAACCATAATCCGAGGTTAGAATCTTATGAACAAATTTAGTCTTTCATTTATAAATTTTCTTTTATACTAAAGGATTATTCAAATTTGCGTTCTTAAACCTAAGTATATGTTTGTTGCTATTTTGGAGCATATGTATGAAGTCTAAGTGTATATGCCCTAGACAGAAAATTTATATTGTTAAACTTTGTAATACCTCTATGGGCAGTGGTTATTTCTTGAAATTCTAAGATTAAATTAAAATGAATTTTATGAATGTAGTTGTATGTTGTGCTTTAGTTTTAATTGCCTTATGCACGCCTTAGGATCAAGGGAGTATGGAGCTAACGTTAATTGATTCCAGGATTAAGAGACTGTTGATAAGCTTAAAAGGTAGGGATTCTATTACTCATCTTTTGTAAGGTTTTTATAGAATTAAAATTGATTGTTTTGTCGCAATATATATATCTATGTTGAACTGATATTATATGATTATCACATATGAAACTATGACATGGACTCGTCTTGTATTGTACGGCGAGGAACATAATGAATTTACACATGTTATAAATTGAGAAGCATGGTTAGGAAAACTAACTCTATTGATAATGATTCAATATAGAGAAATTGTAAGACATGAAGAGGGCGACGGTTACGTCCTTGGGCATGAATACCCTAAAAGGTAAAATAGGGGGAAGGCGATGACGCTTCCTTGGGTTGAAAGTCCCAGAACACACTGTACAGGAATCGATTTGGTGAGGACTCGGGGCTTGATGTCCCCTCACCGGAACACCCTTGGAATGTTTATAGGGTGATCAAGTGCGCCCATTTGGGTTTCGATGAGTTGAGTGATACTCAATTTAACATGGATACCTAGGAACAATGATGATTGTTAATATTTGTATAAATGTGTAATTATGACACTTGGTAATGATTAACTACGGTATCCATAAGATGTGATCATAATAAACCTCATAATCTGGAATATGATGTAACTTACTAACCATGCAGATTTTAATGTGGTAATGATAGAGGTGAGTAATAGCTTTCTCTACTGAGCATAGTGTTGCTCATTCCCTTATGTTTATATCTTTTCAGGACTCACTAAGTGTGAGGTGGCTACGAGAAATATAGTTGAGGAAGTGATGTAACTATATTACATTGGGACTGCTCAATTGTAAAGAATGTTCTTCATGATAATGTAAGCATCAATTGTTACTTTCTGTGACTGTATTACAATGTGTTGAGGGTTAAAATGATGATGACAACAGTTTATATTATTAAATTTAAGGTGCTACATTAAAACTGTGGTTTATTTGTCGTTTATATTTTTATTTTTGAGTTGAGAGTTTTCATTTAAGTCCCGGGCAAATTTTAATCTTTAAGGTTTTACTTTTATTATTTATTTTTATTTTATCTCATTAAAAACTGTTAACCCCCATATAGGGGCGTTACAATTCCTTAGAGCCATAGGCAAGCAATGATGCAAGAATTCAAAAACCTGGTGCAAGAAGATACAACAGTTATTGAATACCATGCTCGATTCATAGAATTGTCTCGCTACAATCCCAGGGCTGTATCGGATCCAATGGCGAAATGCGAGAAATTTAGAAATAACCTGAGGCCGAAAATTAAACAAATGATAGCTGTTGTTCCATCAACAGATTTTCTTGATCTTGTAGCTGCGGCACAGCGGGCAGAGACAGAACTAAATAACTCCTATGGAGAGTATAAGGGTTTTGGTGGGCGTCAAAGGAAAATAAGTAAGAAGGAGAAGTCACAAGGGTAGGTCATTCAGCATAGTGGAGTGACTATTGGTAGTGGATCTTCTGGCAGTGGTCGTTTCCAGCCGTATGCTTGTCATAACTGTGGACAAATGGGACATCTGAGGAGAAATTGCCCCAACCGCCCTGCACAATCATCCTTCGTACCAAGGCTGCAAGGAAGTCATTTTGGCTCCACTGTATGGGGAGGGAGTCCAAATCGTGGAACGCCTCAACAAAACACTCCAGCTTCCGAAGTCTCAGTAACTCAACCTCGAGGGTTTCAGCCTCAGTACAACTATCAGCAATGGCCACAAGGTTCCAATTTCTATGCTAATCAAAACTTCTGACCGACTCCACAAGGCTCAGTGAATCAAAGGCCATATTTTCCTGGAAGAAATAATAATAAGGCTAGTAGTAGCCAAAGAAACCGAGGAAAGAATGATAAGGGAAAGCACCAACACAAGCTTATGCAATTACGGCTACAGCTAGACAAAAAAAGCAGGCTGATCACTCCGTTGTAGACGGTATGATTCACGTGTCTCATTCTTAGGCTCATGTATTGTTTGACACTGGTGCCACTCACTCATTTATATCTATGTTATTTGCTTCAGTACTACAATTAAAAACTGAGACATGTAGTTCATCATCAACCCTTAGTACACCAATGGGCGGGATAGCTGAAGTGTCCATAATTTGTAAATCAGTGTGTATTGTTATAGGAGAACATTAACTATCGGCTGAGCAATATGTAATAACTATGACAGAGTTTGATGTAATCCTAGGAATGGATTGGCTAACTAAATACCAGGCAATAGTAAATTGTCATAGGAAACATGTCTCTTTATTCACCAAGAATGGACAAGTCATCGAATTTCAGGCAAAGACAGGAACAGTGATGCCAGCCCTGGTGCTAAAAGCTTGCATTGGAGGACGAAGGAATTTCACCAATCTTGGGACAATCTTTGCTTCAAAGGGAGAACTAAAGAGGAGTGACCTATCCTCTTTCACTCCTGTGGTGGACGAATTTCCAGATGTTTTTTCGGATGAATTGCCCGGACTTCTGCCTGATAGATAAATTGAGTTTGTCATCGACTAACTTAAGGAGCAGCGCCTGTTTCTATTGCTCCGTATTGAATGGCACCTGCTGAGAAAGTGGAATTAAGGAAGTAGTTGGACAAGTTACTGGAAAAATGATTTATTCGACCAAGTACATCACCTTGGGGAGCTCTAGTGCTTTTTGTGAAGAAACATGACGGATATTTGAGACTCTGTGTTGATTATCGCCAGCTTAATCGACTGACTATCAAGAACAAGTACCCTCTACCCCGAATTGATGACTTGTTCGATCAGTTAGGAGGATCTTGCTATTTCTCAACTATTGACTTACGATCCGGATATCACCAACTGAAGATAAGAGAAGAGGACATTCCAAAGATGGCTTTCTGGACTAGCTACAGTCACTTTGAGTTTCTTGTCATGCCTTTCGGGTTGACTAATGCACCAGCGGCTTTCATGGACTTGATGAACCGTGTCTTCCGACTGTACTTATATCAATTTATCATTGTTTTTATAGATGATATCTTGATCTATTCCAAAACTGAAGAAGAACATGTTGAGCATTTGAGGATTGCTCTACAGACATTGGGAGAACATGGTTTCTATGCAAAGAGAGATAAATGTGACTTATGGATGACGAAGGTCAAGTTCCTTGGACACGTTATCTCTAAAGAAGGCATCTCAGTAGACCCTTCTAAAATTGAAGCAGTGCTAAATTGGAAACGACCAAAGAATGTGTCGGATATCCGAAGTTTTCTCGGACTAGCTAGATACTATCGACGCTTCGTAGAGAATTTTTCAAAGATTGCTACTCCATTGACAAGACTCACAAGGAAGAATGTCAAGTTCGTGTGGGACGACAAATGTGAAGAAGCATTCAAGAAATTGAAGCGAAAGCTCACTAGTGCACCTGTGCTGATCATACCCAACAACGAGGAGCCTTTCATAGTATACACTGATGCCTTGGGAAACGGTTTAGGTTGTGTATTAATGCAGCATGGACGAGTAGTTGTCTACGCCTCACGCCAATTGAAACCCCACGATAGGAACTACCCCACACATGATCTTGAGTTAGTTGCTGTGGTTTTTGCACTCAAGATTTGGAGATGTTATCTATATGGTTCAAAGTTCGAGCTTTAGACGGATCATCAAAGTCTGAAATATTTGTTTACTCAAAGGGATCTCAACCTAAGGCAACGAAGATGAACTGAATACATGGTGGATTATGACTTTAGTATCCAATACCATCCTGGAAAAGCAAATGCTGTGGCGGATGCTCTAAGTCGTAAGAACAACAGAAGTATAGACAGTTTAGCATTGAAAGATTGGAGACGAGTCACCATCGCCGACTTCAACTTGCAATATTATGAAGATGACGAGAGAGCTTTCCTATTCAATGTGATAGCAACTCCTACGTTAATTCAGCAAGTAAAACAAGGACAATGGCACGATGAAGGATTACATAGGAATTGGGAGCAAATACAAAATGGAGAACAACTAGATGGATGGCAGATTGAGCTAGAAGGAATTTTACTTTACAAAGGAAGATTAGTTGTTCTAGAGGATCCATATCTCAGGCATGCGGTGTTGGATGAGGCTCACCGTTCAAAGTTCGCTATTCATCCTGGAAGCATTAAAATGTATATGGATCTAAAACGACAATACTGGTGGCGAGGAATGAAACAAGATATAGCAACTCTTTGTCTCTAAGTGCATGACGTGTCAGCAGGTTAAAGCGGAACATCAAAAGCCTAGAGGCGAGTTGAGGAGCTTACCTATTCTAGAATGGAAGTGGGATCATGTGACAATGGACTTTGTTACTGGATTTCCTAAGACTCAGATGGGGCATGATGCTGTTTGGGTAATTGTGGATCGTTTAACTAAGACAGCCCATTTCATTTCAATCAGAACTAGTCACAATGTGTCGAAGTTATGTCAATTGTATGTGGAAAAGATAGTGACATTGCATGGAGTGTCAATGTCAATAGTTTCCGATAGAGATACACGTTTCACGTTGAAATTCTAGAGAGGATTGCAGAAGGCCTTGGGAACTCAACTAAGTTTTAGTACTGCTTTTCATCCTCAAACAAATGGACAGTCTGAACATGTTATTCAGATTCTTGAGAATATGCTTCAAGCTTGTGTGTTGGACTTTGGAACTAATTGGGCTATATAGCTACCATACATTGAGTTCATATACAACAATAGCTACTAAGCAAGTATTGGAATGGCTCCATATGAGGCTTTATATGGTAGGCCTTGTAGATCTCCATTATGTTGGGCTGAAAAGGAAGAGCGTCTTGAACTTGGGCCTCAGTTTATTAGAGAAACAACGGACAAGATCCAGATTATTTGCGAACGTCTTCAGACAGCTCAAAGTCAACAGAAGAGTTATGCAGACAAGAGGAGGCGACCTTTAGAGTTCATGATCGGAGACTTTGTGTTCTTGAAAGTGAAACCAAAACATGGTGTATCTCGATTTGGTGTTAAAGGAAAGTTAGCACCAAGGTATACAGGACCGTTTGAGATTGTGGAATGCATCGGAACGTTGGCATACCGTTTAGACCTGCCACCATAATTGTCTCATGTACATAATGTGTTCTATGCATCGATGTTGAGAAAGTTTGAACCCGACCCTTCACATGTGATCATGTGGACAGATGTGCCAATTCAAGGAAATATCACCTATGAAGAAATTTCAATTCAGATACTGAATCGTGAAATAAAAATATTATGCCGTCGTGAAATTCCTCTGGAGAAAGTGATGTGGCAACATCATGATGTGGAGGAAGCCACATGGGAACTTAAATCTGAAATGAGAGAGAAGCATCCGCATTTGTTTTAACATTGTAATCAGTATACGAAATTTCGAGGATGAAATTTTTATAGGAGGGGAGAGCTGTAACACCCGTATTTTAACGAGCATGATTTTGTAAAATTTAATGAATAAAATGTGACAATTTAAAATTTTATAGTATTTAAAATTATCAAGTTTGTCTATGTTGTTTCAATTTGTAACGCCCCTATATGGGGGTTAACAGTTTTTAATGAGATAAAATAAAAATAAATAATAAAAGTAAAACCTTAAAAATAAAATTTGCCCGGGACTTAAATGAAAACTCTCAACTCAAAAATAAAAATATAAACGACAAATAAACCACAGTTTTAATGTAGCACCTTAAATTTAATAATATAAACTGTTGTCATCATCATTTTATCCCTCAACACATTGTAATACAGCCACAGAAAGTAACAATTGATGCTTACATTATCATGAAGAACATTCTCAACAATTGAAGCAGTCCCAATGTAATATAGCTACATCACTTCCTCAACTATATTTTTCGTAGCCACCTCACACTTAGTGAGTCCTGAAAAGATATAAACATAAGGGAATGAGCAACACTATGCTCAGTAGAGAAAGCCATTACTCACCTTTAGGTTTTTATCATTACCACATTAAAACCTGCATGGTTAGTAGGTTACATCATATTCCAGATTATGAGGTTTATTATGATCACATCTTATGGATACCGTAGTTAATCGTTACCAAGTGTCATAATTACACATTTATACAAATATTACCAATCATCATTGTTCCTAGGTATCCATGTTAAATTGAGTATCACTCAACTCATCGAAACCCAAATGGGCGCACTTGATCACCCTATAAACATTCCAAGGGTGTTCCGGTGAGGGGACATCAAGCCCCGAGTCCTCACCAAATCAATTCCTGTACAGTGTGTTCTGGGACTTTCAACCCAAGGAAGCGTCATCACCTTCCCCCTATTTTACCTTTTAGGGTATTCATGCCCAAGGACGTAACCGTCGCCCTTTTCATGTCTCACAATTTCTCTATATTAAATCATTATTAATAGAGTTAATTTTCCTAACCATGCTTCTCAATTTATAACATGTGTCAATTCATTATGTTCCTCACCGTACAATACAAGACGAGTCCATGTCATAGTTTCATATGTGATAATCATATAATATCAGTTCAACATAGATATATATATTGCGACAAAACAATCAATTTTAATTCTATAAAAACCTTACAAAAGATGAGTAATAGAATCCCTACCTTTTAAGCTTATCAACAGTCTCTTAATCCTGGAATCAATTAACGTTAGCTCCATACTCCCTTGATCCTAAGGCGTGCATAAGGACAATTAAAACTAAAGCACAACATACAACTACATTCATAAAATTTATTTTAATTTAATCTTAGAATTTCAAGAAATAACCACTGCCCATAGAGGTATTACAAAGTTTAACAATATAAATTTTCTGTCTAGGGCATATACACTTAGACTTCATACATATGCTCCAAAATAGCAACAAACATATACTTAGGTTTAAGAACGCAAATTTGAATAATCCTTTAGTATAAAAGAAAATTTATAAATGAAAGACTAAATTTGTTCATAAGATTCTAACCTCGGATTATGGTTAGTTGGAAGCTTGAAATGGCTTCAAAACAGGTTCCTTTACTTCGGTATGACTGAAATTCTTGCTCAAATGGAGGTGATCGTGGCTGATTTTTATGGCTGCCTTGAAGAAGTTCTCTAAGTATTTTGCTTCAGCAAAGAAATGAGAAGAAGAGTGTGGGAACCGTGGAAGAGAAAGGAAGAAAAGATGAAGTCTTTGAAGAGAAGTGATAGAAACAATTATAGAGGAGACATGTTGAAGCATGTCACGGAGGAAATAAAGAAAATGAGGGTCAAGAGTAGTTGGAAAAGATATCCTTATGTCTCATCTAAAGACTTTAACACACATAATGCCAATATGACATTTTTGAGATTTATTAGAAGTTCTAAGGCTTTTTAGTAATCATACTAAATAAATATAGGAGAATTTTAGAAAATTTAAAAATAGATAAAAATAAATATTATAAAATAAATTTAAATGAAGCAATTTTTTTTTATACATTAAAAATTAATTTAATTACCTCAATACCCGTTAGAAGAATAACGGGTGTCACAGCTCTACCCCCCTTAAAGAAATTTCGTCCTCGAAATTTCAATTCTAGCAATACTAGTAAAAATTATGATTCCACTATGATTCCAATTCTGAGTCTAAACCGTTAATGTTGTTTGTCCTTCAAATTTAAGTTATCGTATCTCCACTTATTTACTTGCATAATAAATCTTACTCCTAAATCCCTCAATGAGAGTATTTCTGACAAGTTTCAACTTATAACACCGTATAATTGTCTAAGAATCTGATCAGGCCTACATATTGACCATATCATGATTCCAGTCCTTCATTGTCCATGGACTGTGATTTACAATCACATTTAAGGAGATTACCAGAGAAATTTTATATACTTCATCTGTAGGTTCCTTTTCCTTTTTGAGTAAGGAAAAGTCAAATATATTTGATTTCATACCTCAACTAATAAACTAAAACATAATCATAAAACATATATCACAAACACTTTTATTCAAAACTATACATTAAACTTACTCATAGAGATATTAAACGGAATCTCAGAGTTGCAAACATACCCGACATATTTTTCATTAAACAGCTATCCTCATGACACAAACATTCAATCCAAATAATATACTCATATTTCATATGGAATATCCCCATAACTGACTCTGGTACTTCCACATAATATTAACAGAATATTACACATTACAAACATAATACGGATACGTTTCGAGAGTACAAGGCACTCCGTATACCAGCTATCCATATCATGCATGCTTAGAGGATACAAAAACATCGATAAACAAAAGATCGGACCTTAAGAAAGATGCGTTTCGAGAGCATCAAGTACTCCGTATCCAGCCATCCCGGCATTAGGCTCAATGAATCTAAAAGATTTAACAACGACGTACCACAAGAAACACATAATACAAGGTAAACGGTTATTCGTAACACACGAAATACGGACACACATGCCTACATGCCAAAGATAAAACAAAAAGATTACAGATGGAGATTCAAATCAATTGGCCGCTCCCGGCTTTCCCTTTCCCATTCAAGCTTGGATGTTGCAGTGTCGGATTCTGGATGTATGATTTGCATTTTATCTATCAATTCCTCAGCTGTTGAAGCAGTGACAAAGATTTGTCTCTCCGATTCTGTAGTGATGTTTTCTTCCACAGCGTAATCTAGAAATTTCAAAAGACCGTCATAAAAACCCTTTACGTTCAGCAGTCCCAAAGGTTTGGAATAAAAGCCCAACAATTGCCCACAAGCAACTATAAATATTTCCTCAAGAGTACCTAGACCACCAGGTAATGCTATAAAAGCATCAGAATTATAGATTATGTCTTTAAAATTTTTAGGGATACTCCTGACTCCTTCTCCCTTACCTATGGCTTCCTTACAAAGGTTTCCTTCAACTGGAATATGAGGCCAAATTCTTACATCAGTAGCGTCGCTAGACCTAGCTGCTAGTGCCATATTTACCATCATTTTTATACTACCACCCCCATAGATTATGTTAATCTTCTTGTGTGCTAGGACTTGCCCTAAGTGATTTGCAGCTTCTAAATAAGCTTTATCTTTTCCAAGGCTGGAACCACAAAAGACACAGACATTCTTTATTTTCTTCGTGGACTGGGAGGTAGACATATTTGGTTTATAGAAGTGGTTGCTTAATGTCTGCTCCACTTAGACTTCGGGTTCTACATGAGATTTTAAAGATGAGAAATATACAAAAAGGGCTAAAGAGATAGACGAGTAGGTAATGAAAAGGTAATCCAAAGATTTAAACAAAATCTTGTGCGGATAAGAAAGTAAGATAAGGTGATTGATAGTTTACAGAAAATCTGATTCACTTTTTTGAAAAAGATTAGACTCTAATTGTATAACTTTTGACAATTGAGAACAATTTGACAGAAGACCCTCATGACACAACTGTAGACTTTTTGACAAATATACACCATGTCTAGAAATTTAATATAAACGACAAATACTGTAGAACTTTTGAAATTTGAGACACAAATCTTGAAATATCTGGATAAGCTTTTCAAAATTCAAACATATTACTGTACCGTATGTAACGTGTCTGATAAGATAATATATTTTATTATATATATATTTAAGAAAATCATAAATTAAATAAGATATTAACATTTACTGTATCAATCTAATAATCACAATTATTTCAAACACAAAAGCAAATATTCTGAGTAAAAGCAAAACACAAACTGTTGAACATCAGCTAAAACTGCTTCAAATAAGTAAAGACTAAATAACCTTTATAGAGCGATGACTTATTCCCCATCCAGTTTTCTTATGGCTTGGCAAACAGGATCTAGAAATACCATATTCCTGAGGCGTTGTCTTTCTGTATAAAATTTAGGCCAGAGTTTAAAAATAGCTCCTTGAACATATCCACTAGGGTGACCGTGGAGAGGAGGATGGATGCTATCCAAGTTCTCCTTTGAAAGTCCATTCCTACAAAACCTTATTTTATCCTCTCTATTCGTAGACATATAACCAGGTGAAGTACATTTACCGTTACAATTTTGTCTTCCACATTTGTTACAAGTGACCACGATGGCACGAGCTCTTCTTTTCATTGCACTACGACTGGTACCTGTTCCTGGTAAACCGACATCTTGACTAAAGTCACTCGGACGGATTTTCCCCTCTATTAACATTCTCACATCACAAGGGATACCAAAACGCATAAGAATCCACAACCGAGTAATTCTAGCTTTGTATTTCTTTTTGAGAATCTTTTGGGAGAGTGATGGGAAATACTTTCTCAGATGTTGGTACTTTGGGTCCATGATGAGATGAAAGAAGAGTAAATAGAAAGGAAAAATTAAGATAGTAAATTGCAGAATCCTAGAATTCCTTCTTCTTTTGGAGGAAAAGAAGAATTTTTAATGAGAAAGAAGAGGATTTGCGATTTAGAGAGAAAATAACAAATTAAGAGAGAAAAAGTGAACTCGGAGAAATAAGCTCCTATGCACAGTAAACGTATTTGTAAACAATGATTAAACCACTGTATATGACACGTATAGAAACCACGTGGGAGAGACAGTGTGAATCAAACTGATTTAAGATTTGAACTAGGCCCAAATGTTCTTAGTTGAAAATGGTCAGGTTGTTTCGGGCCTTAACACATTTGGAACGAGTTAAATAACAAACATAAAATTGAAAACCAATTTGTATAAATCTTAAACCCAATTCAAAGTCCACTATAGAAAAAGTTAACTATAAACAACAAATCTAATTTAACGACAACAAGGATCTTCCTGAATGATATTTAAAATCATTTCATAACAACATAATCCTCCAGCAACTCAAATAATTTTGTTTTAATCAAAACCTTATTTAACAATACATACACCCATATGTTATTCATAATACTTAACATCTATCAATGGATTCATCATCATTACTACCAAGGGTTTAGAATGTGACTAACCTTGAAATCAATACGATTTACGTCTTTCAACGTAGACCATATAAATGAACAAAGACACTTGATGTTACTACTTAAGAACATCTACAATCCCCACAATTCTACTTATACAATATATAATTTCCTCATATAACAAAACCTTAGGTAACCAAAGGATTCACTGATACACTTAAATACAAAGTACGTAACGAAATATTCCAATTTTGAGATTCATGCATTCTAGACTTTACACAGTCTCAACAGACCAAAAGTCTAACATTTATCTCTCTCAAGATTCAATACCATGATTCCCAACTTATATCATATTCCTCAAATATATAGAACTTTTAAGAAAAGACATTGACACTTATGTGCTCCATCGAATCCACACATAATCATTACTTAGGTTTGAATCAATTACGAAAAATTTGGCATATCTATGTCAAACTTTAAAATCAATAAATCAAGCCTTATATTTCTTATTGTTTTTCACGAGACAAAAGGCTCTTAAATCCTCGTATCTATACGAATTTCTCATCGTTTATACGAATTAGATATGCTTATAGATCCAAATATTATACGAATCTCTCATAAGCATTCTACTTATAAACTCATTCCATATAATTATCATTCCCTCATAACTATTAATACTTTCCTTCTATGTAATTATTGTACTCATATAACTATTAATATTTTCATTCTATGGCCTTTCCATGTTACATCCTTCTAGACTGTATAAATCAATGTGAAGGTTCATTTTGATGATGACAATGAAAATTCAGCTTCAAAACCATCTCAAAAATATATATTTTTTAAAGTGGTGCTACACTCCCTAGGTTAACCGAACCTAGGCTCTGATACCAAAAATTCTGTAACGCCCCTATATGGGGGTTAACAGTTTTTAATGAGATAAAATAAAAATAAATAATAAAAGTAAAACCTTAAAAATAAAATTTGCCCGGGACTTAAATGAAAACTCTCAACTCAAAAATAAAAATATAAACGACAAATAAACCACAGTTTTAATGTAGCACCTTAAATTTAATAATATAAACTGTTGTCATCATCATTTTATCCCTCAACACATTGTAATACAGCCACAGAAAGTAACAATTGATGCTTACATTATCATGAAGAACATTCTCAACAATTGAAGCAGTCCCAATGTAATATAGCTACATCACTTCCTCAACTATATTTTTCGTAGCCACCTCACACTTAGTGAGTCCTGAAAAGATATAAACATAAGGGAATGAGCAACACTATGCTCAGTAGAGAAAGCCATTACTCACCTTTAGGTTTTTATCATTACCACATTAAAACCTGCATGGTTAGTAGGTTACATCATATTCCAGATTATGAGGTTTATTATGATCACATCTTATGGATACCGTAGTTAATCGTTACCAAGTGTCATAATTACACATTTATACAAATATTACCAATCATCATTGTTCCTAGGTATCCATGTTAAATTGAGTATCACTCAACTCATCGAAACCCAAATGGGCGCACTTGATCACCCTATAAACATTCCAAGGGTGTTCCGGTGAGGGGACATCAAGCCCCGAGTCCTCACCAAATCAATTCCTGTACAGTGTGTTCTGGGACTTTCAACCCAAGGAAGCGTCATCACCTTCCCCCTATTTTACCTTTTAGGGTATTCATGCCCAAGGACGTAACCGTCGCCCTTTTCATGTCTCACAATTTCTCTATATTAAATCATTATTAATAGAGTTAATTTTCCTAACCATGCTTCTCAATTTATAACATGTGTCAATTCATTATGTTCCTCACCGTACAATACAAGACGAGTCCATGTCATAGTTTCATATGTGATAATCATATAATATCAGTTCAACATAGATATATATATTGCGACAAAACAATCAATTTTAATTCTATAAAAACCTTACAAAAGATGAGTAATAGAATCCCTACCTTTTAAGCTTATCAACAGTCTCTTAATCCTGGAATCAATTAACGTTAGCTCCATACTCCCTTGATCCTAAGGCGTGCATAAGGACAATTAAAACTAAAGCACAACATACAACTACATTCATAAAATTTATTTTAATTTAATCTTAGAATTTCAAGAAATAACCACTGCCCATAGAGGTATTACAAAGTTTAACAATATAAATTTTCTGTCTAGGGCATATACACTTAGACTTCATACATATGCTCCAAAATAGCAACAAACATATACTTAGGTTTAAGAACGCAAATTTGAATAATCCTTTAGTATAAAAGAAAATTTATAAATGAAAGACTAAATTTGTTCATAAGATTCTAACCTCGGATTATGGTTAGTTGGAAGCTTGAAATGGCTTCAAAACAGGTTCCTTTACTTCGGTATGACTGAAATTCTTGCTCAAATGGAGGTGATCGTGGCTGATTTTTATGGCTGCCTTGAAGAAGTTCTCTAAGTATTTTGCTTCAGCAAAGAAATGAGAAGAAGAGTGTGGGAACCGTGGAAGAGAAAGGAAGAAAAGATGAAGTCTTTGAAGAGAAGTGATAGAAACAATTATAGAGGAGACATGTTGAAGCATGTCACGGAGGAAATAAAGAAAATGAGGGTCAAGAGTAGTTGGAAAAGATATCCTTATGTCTCATCTAAAGACTTTAACACACATAATGCCAATATGACATTTTTGAGATTTATTAGAAGTTCTAAGGCTTTTTAGTAATCATACTAAATAAATATAGGAGAATTTTAGAAAATTTAAAAATAGATAAAAATAAATATTATAAAATAAATTTAAATGAAGCAATTTTTTTTTATACATTAAAAATTAATTTAATTACCTCAATACCCGTTAGAAGAATAACGGGTGTCACACAATTAAAAAAAATGCCACTTTAGTATTTTCTTACCAAGTCTTCATAGGAAACATTCAAAATTTACCAATACTCACTTCTACCAATCTTGTCTCCCTAAATTAATGCTCAATTATGTAGCCTTCTTCTCATTTTGCTAAAAGTCTCTGAAGGAGACATGGAATTAATTTTCCCTCAATTAATAGAAGACATGGAGATATTTTCTCAACCACCTATTTAATTCTTTCCTCATCTTCTTCCATAACTCACTCCAATTGTCCCCTCAATTATGTTGGCATTACTTGCTAAAAGTCTCCATGGGAGACATGATGATATTTTCTTTTAATGCTCTTTTGTTTCTTATTACAACTATCCCGTAAACTTCCCCTTCCTCTCAAGCATTTTGATATCTTTTTATTTAACCATCACCACCTTCTTCTCTAGTTTCTCATTCTCTCCCTTTCTCACTTCAATTTCTAACTAAAGACATAGAGCACAAAGCTCTCTTTGTAGCCAAGACAATTATAATTCCCAACCATGGTCGAGGTGGTTTTAGAGTTAATTCAAGCTTGATTTTTAACCCAAACTTTAGTGTTTTTCAAAGGAGTTTTGAGGTAGGTTATCTTTGATCTAAACTTGGTTTTTAGTATGTGTTTTCTCCATGTTTAATGTATAATTTTTGTGTTCAAAATTCATTGCAAAAATTCTAGTTATGTTGACATGCATATTGAACATTTATGAACAAAAACATGGGTCTTGAGTTGAAACCAACAACTAACCTTTATTTTAGTTTGATAACAATATTACAAACATGCTAGGAATGTTTAAACTGGTTTCCATAATTTTAAGATTGATGTTTTAATGTTTTAAGCTTAAAGGGCAAACTTAAGCATGTTTTCATCATTATTTACAAGAAAAGGCTAGAAATATAATTTGATAATGATTTTGGTATAAAACTCATGAGAATATGTTTATTGTGATTATATAATGCATCTTGCATATTTTGGTATGGTTTTGAGATTTTGAACAAGGATAATATGCTTTGAGTTAAAGAAAAACTTGACATTCCATAAACTTTTTAATACCTCTATGGGCAGTGGCTTTTTCTTAAAATTCTGGAGTTAAATGAAAATGAATTCTATAAATTGGTTTGCATATTTAAAAAGTAGACATCTTAAGCTTTCCAACGAGCTATCATGAGCCTAAATCGGAGTTGTATTTTAATTTCTATGAATTTTTTAATTTTTGGATTGGAAACTAGTAAACCTACCAGTGCTAGTAAACCACCCGTCTACCTAAAGTAAACCACCTGTTAACCCGTGTGTTAATTGTAGATAGTGAACCCGCCTTTTTGTAAAAGTATACCACCAATTTGCCATAGTATACCAGCTGTTAACTTGAACCAAGAACCCAACTTTGCTCACCTTCTAGTCCCTTAATGTCTTGCAACATTTCCAATACTATCCTAAATGATTTATGAATTCTTATTAGAGACTAAAACATATAGATTACTTGTATGTATTTTATATTGTGTTTAAGATAAAAAAAATTGTTTACTTGGTATTTAAAGAACAATTGCATAAAAAAACTTAAATGGCACTAGTGAGATAGGTTTACACATAATTCACTTATGAATGTAATTATACGTTGTGCTTTAGTTTTAATTGTCCTTATGCATGCCTTAGGGTTAAGGGTGTGTGGAGCTAAGGTTAATTAATTCTGAGATTAAAAGATTGTTGTTAAGCTTTGAAGGTAGGGATTCTATTACTCATCTTTTATGAGGTTTTGGTAAATTAAAATTTGGTTCTATTATGTTGTAAAATATGTATATTGTATAGCGAGGAACATAATGATTTAACATATGTTATAAATTGAGAAGTATGGTTAGAAAAGTTGACTCTATAAATAAAAAAAAAATTGAATATAAATGAATGGTGAGATGTAAAAAGGGCGACAGTTACGTCCTTGGGCATGAATACCCTAAAAGGTAAAATATGGGGAAGGTGATGACGTTTCTTTGAGTCGAAAGTCCCAAAACACACTGTACAGGAATCGACTTGGTGAGGACTCGGGGCTTGATGTCCCCTCACCGGAACACCCTTGGAATGTTTAGAGTGTGATTAAGCGTGCCCATTTGGGTTTCAATGAGTTGAGCCATGCTCTATTAAACATGGATACCTAAGAACAATGATGATTGGTAATATTTGTATAAATGTGTAATTATGAAACTTGGTAATGATTAACTATGGTATCCACGAGATGTGATCATAATAAACCTCATAATCTAGAATATGATGTAACTTAACTAACCATGCAGTTTTAATGTGGTAATGGATAAACCATAAGGTGAGTCATGATTTTTCCTGCTGGGTCTGTTGATGCTCATCCCTATCATATCTTCATCTCTCAGGTGGAACTCAGTGCAATATATCTGAGGAGGAATAGGCAACAACAACCCTGTTGTTTTCGTGTTAGAAGATCTTGTTTATTTGTAACTTGTCAAGAACATGTAAGATTTGTATTATTTTTTTTATGATGGCTGTGTTGAATTTTTTGATAATTGTACTATGGTGATGATGACTGTACTATATATATTTGATGCTATACTAAAAATTATGGTTTGTATTTAAACGTTTATTTTTATTTTTGTTTAAAGATCCATATGCATTGTTTAATTGATTTAAATAATATTAAATTTAAAATTATTATTTTTATTTATTTAAAACTGCTAATCCCACATAAGGCGTTACAGTAATTTTAAAAAAATAAAAATGAAAACATTTTTTAAAAAATCCCACTTTTGCTATAGATTTAGAAAACAAAACAAAAAAAAAAAAACTCGTTTTCAAATTTTTTTCTTCCTCTATTTCCCTACACAGTCTACTTCCCAACACCATCACTTCCCCTCATTCTCCCACCCTGTCCTCTCTTCGGCAAACCCAAGCCGTCCTACCTCGACGACCCTAGCCGGCCCACCCGAGTGCAAAGAAGCTGCCACCAACGCAAACCAAAGCCGCCGACTGCTACCACCATCAACGCGAACCAAAGCCGTCGGCTACTGTGAAGCCATCGCAAACCAAAGGCCATCACCTTGCCGTCGCACCCCCATGCCCACTGCCTCACAACCTAGCGAAGCCACCTTGCGATCTCTCCTCACGCCGCCCAACAAATCGCTATTCGCTCGCCCATGTCGGAGTAGCAAAGGAGGCACGTTCTGAGTTGCAGATAAGCCATTAACATTGCTGGTGGCGCAAGGGGCCAAGGCCAAGGCTGTCGAAGGGCCTGGGTTGTCGAAAGGGGCCAAGGCCGTCGCTAGGGGTTGGGTCGTTGAAGGGGGCTAGGCCGTTGAGTTATCGTCTAGGGTCAAGGGGGCTAGGTTGTTGAGGGGGGCCTAGGGTGGGGACTGGCTCGTCGCTGGTGTGAATGCTAGGCCGTCATTAATGGCGACTAAGCAAGAGAGTGTGGCTAAAAAATTATTTAACACCATTAAAAAATTGTTCAAAACAATTTCTACAAAATACTAAAAATTATAACTAAACACAATTTTAAAAATAATTCTAACATATTTCTTAAAATATATTGTATTCTCAATTTTTTAAAAAAATAAAAACCTAAATAAAAATACTACCAAATGGCTACATAATCTTTGCCCTTCTCAAAAAACATAAAAACCCTTCCCTAAGGAAACCCTCACTCTGTCGCTTCGGTGGATTGCTCATTCTTCTTCATCAACCTCAGATGATCGCTTTGAATTTTGGAAGCACGAGAGATTAATTTTTATTTTGGGTTTGAATTAACGTGAAAATATTTTGTTTGTCGTTATATATGTAGTTTCTTTGGAGGCTGACTAATTGATATGGGTCTTCTTCTTTTTTTTCCCCCTTTTCTGTGTTTCCTTGTTCGTTGTTCATCTTTGTATATTTGACTGAAATTGAAATTAGTATCATTGTCAAGTTTGAGATTGATATGGTTGTGACTTGGATTTCAATATTTGTTATGGTTTTGGCCTTTTAGAATACTTTATCACATGTTTTGATGTAATTCAAAATTGTTTCTTATTTGGTGTCTACTTATTTTACGTTGCTATTTTCATCCTCCTTTAGCTATGTTTCAAATTCAAAGCTTATTGTTTTCATTATTTTCTCTCCATTAGGGCCCTTTTTCGTTTATTTATAATTGTTTATTTTTTCCTCTATTTTCACCTTAATTGAATTATAGCATACTTATTTCCTATTTGTTCTCCTGTCAGCATAAATGGCTGAAGAAGCAGTTAATATGTCTGCAGTGAATACGACAATCGGCAGCGTATTATGTTGCAAATGCAAGATTCGAATGGAGCCCAATGCCGCCAATATGTGTGTTAGATGTTTGTCATCCGAAGTTGAGATCACAAGGGCTGCAAAAGTATGGTGTTATACATTTATTGCCCCAAGTGTGAATGCTACCTAGAGCCCACAATGACTTGGATTAAATCCCGGTTGGAACCGAGTGAGCTCTTACAGTTTTGTGTTAAGAGATTGAAGATCATGCACAATGTCAGATTGGTGAAGGCGGATTTTATTTGGACCGAACCTCATTCCAAGATGATCAAGGTCACATCGAAAGTGCAAAACGAAGTTGTTAATGCAGTGTTCCTCAAGCAATCTTATGTCGTAGAATTTTTAAGGAAAAATACAAGTGCCTATCTTCTTCGAGGGTCCTGGCTAATCCTGATCAGTGGGTAGCATCTGTGGAACTCTGCCAACAACACGTTTCTCACACGCGTACATTCTTCTATTTGGAGCAGATGATTTTGACGAGGAAAGGCGTTGCTGCCTCGATTATAAAGATTAAGAAGATAGATCATGGTATCAACTTCTTTTTCTCCAGTCGGAGTCAAGGTTTGAGATTTGTGGAATTCGTGGGCAGATTTGCTCCAATACGGCGTTGTCCTGAAAATGATAAGGAGCATGTGTATCATGATACTAAGAGTAACAGCTACAATTACAAGCAGGTAATTTCTCCTATATGAAGAAATGGTTTCTTTCATTTCTTGATTTCCAATGTTTACAATGTTCTTTATATAACAAAAATAAAATACTGTATACACCTAATAGCATTAATGGCGGAGTAGATTGGTCAAGAATGGTTGGTGAGCTGCAATTGTTGAATACAAACTGTAGAGCCGTTCTTGTTAACTTCTTCAACAACATATGCCATGAGGATTTGATGTATCTTCCTCCCAGTGATGCAAGGAGTCTTGGAAATCTCGGTCCTTAAGTTATTTGCTTTGCAGTAAGTTGTCAAATTGGTTTATTTGACCCTTTTACCCTGAGGCATTGTGCTTTGAATGCGGATCAATATTGGAGCTCGCCCTTCGAGTTCCTACTAACGACCAGGCAACTTGTAAAATACATTGTATTGGATGTTGAGATGGTTTCACTAAAAGTTAAAGGCTCAATGCTCAATGTATTCTTCAGCTGATGTACAAGTTGCTCATGTTTCGGATTTCGGAAAGAATGATACAATTTTTTTTTTTTTTAAGAACCCACTTGGGCAATATTTTGAAGCCTGGTGACTATGCTCTGGGTTATGATCTTTATAGAGCTAACATCACTGATGTTGAATTCCTACCCGATGTGATTCTCATAAGGAAGAGCTATGAAGAAAAGTTCCAGAGGGAGCAGCAGGGAAAAGCTGAGCAAGAGAAGACGAACTCTGGGTCTGAACATTTCTCAAAAGAAGTGGAAGAAAACCCTGATAGAAGGTTTGGCATATCATTGTATAGTAATATAGAACGCCAACCACTTGTATTGCCATCAATGCCGTTGGAAAAATCGCTTGCTGATCTTGATTTGAATGGAGATGGGGACAGTAACATGTCGGGCTTATTTATTCAAGTAAATAAAGTAGAATTTTAACTTAGAACATTTGGAAGTTATTAGTTAATTCTACAACATTGACTCAATATTTCATGATGTCAAGATTTGTTAATTTTGTCTAAATCAACTTAACAAAATTCAAAAAAGAATAGTGGATGATGTTTTTCCTAACGAGCTGTAAACACTACGGCATTTGGGAAAGTTGGTTTAAACTTTAAATGCTGTGTTTAGCATTATTAATTTCAACCAAAACTTTTGGTTTCTACAATTTAAAGCACGTACATGTTATAGTACTGAGAAAAAATAAGCTACATTGTAAAGCTCTTATATGCCACAGTGTTTTTAACTAATTGGTTTCAACTGCAAATAATGTAAAGTTCTCATATGTTATAGTATAGAAGTAAAAGTATACTATAATATAAAGCTTTTATATGTTATAATGTGCGATTCAAAATTATTATAGTTTGAACTCTTTTCCGAACACCTAATATAAATATAAACGAGGCTATTATCATTTTGGTATCTCATGTTTTTGAAAAACATCATATTGGTATCTTGCAGTTTAGAAAATGTCATAATAGTACCTTGCGGTTTTAAAAAAATTATTATTTTGGCTCCTTGAGTTCTTGTTTTTCAACACGAAATTTCCTTTGGACCTTTATTAATGAATTCTAAATTAATTTTACAAAAATATAATAAACATTAAAACAAAAGATTAAATAAAACTTATAGAAGAAAAGAATATATGTGTACTTATTCAATTTTTGGATATTAATTGTATTTATTTTCTTTTATAGTTTTTCATAAATAATTTAAAGTTTATTAATAAAAAAAGAAGTGAGATTTCATGTCATAAAAAAAATACTAGTGTATTTGGTGGGAGGGAGAGATGGAGTGAGGGAGAAAGGTGGAGGTAAAGACCCATTCTCTTGTTTGGCCGGAGGAAGGAAAGGAAGGAGAAGAGAGGTAGAAAGATGACCTTTTTCTTAGGCCTACTAAATCAATGATAGAAAGATGCATTAAATCGATTATATTTTAGTTTTAAAAACTATTTTCCAAAACAACTATCCTTTATATTTTTCATCTATTTCACTGTCTTCGTACCAAATAGAGCTTTAGGTATTAAGATGATATATTTAAAAACTGAAACGTACTATTACGATATTTTTCATATAATAAGGGATAAATATGATGTTTATTTGACATACAAGTAACCCAATGATTAAAAAAAAAAAACAATATTAACGTCTTGATTTGTGCAAAGTGCGCAGGAAGCGAACGTGGAATTCTGGAAAGACGCGAAGGCCCTTCCTCTTTAGTCATAACTCATAACCAAAGGCGCGTGGAGTTCTAGAGTGCGCGAAAGGGCAATGGTATACAGCAGAAAGTAAAGGTGCCACACCTTCCGTACGAAAAAGCATGCCGTTTGGTTTTTTTTTTGAAAATTTTTAGAAATATTTTGACATATTTTTTAGACAAAATTTTAAAAATATTTTTAAAAAATTTTATTTTTTAAAATAAAACCGTTTTCACCTCACACACATAACATACGCACAATTTCAAATTTTAAAAACACTCAGTATTATTTCCAAAAATTTCACATGCATTGTAACTTGCACAGGGACACACGAATAATTAAAGGTCAATTCTCGTAAAGAGCACAAAAAACAAAAAAAAGAATACTGCGGTCCCTTTGAAACGGCCAAAAGGCCAAAGGCGCCAACGCCACATCACCAATCTGCTTTTCCTTTTTGAAAATAAGACCATCGTGACCTCTGGCTCTGTGTCGGCCACCCTGTTTTCTGCAGCTCCACCAGTGATATTCCTCATAGATTCGCTACAATATTTCTCCAAACAAGTGGAAAAGAAGCTCACCGTTTTGATAACTCTCAGTTCTAGTAATTAACTAATTAGTAAAAACTTTTTCCCTATGTTGTTAGGACCAATTACTTTTTTGATTTTGAAAAGAATAGGATTAAAGAAAGAGAATAATATAACCATTATCGACGCAACGAGTATTATCCAAATCCACATAACATCATAATGACCATTAAATTTTCCAACTTCGCTTTACGCCAACGTAAATAAGTGGCATCTCCCTTTACTTATTAAAAACAAAAATTAACAGGGTGTGTGATCGAATAATTAAAATTATTGATTAAAATTATTTTTATTATAATATATAAAAATTTTATATTATAATTTTTTTTTTATTACTACAACATATAAAAATTTTACATTATTTATAATTAAAAAATTAATTTAAATTACTTTTACCACACACCACATAAAATTAGAAAAGATTATTCTTGCATTTTCTCAGAGGAAAACAAAGGTTATCAAATTTTAAACTCCAGGGTAGTTCTCTTTACAAACAGATTTACTTTTCTTTTGCTTTTTCGAGAGACTCGACTAAAAGAAGTTCACACGTGGTACTCCTTCCTTTTTCCTTCTTTAGCAAAAAAAACATCAATGCTAAGGAGTTTTCTGGGTTAATTTGCTTTTGCATGGATTAATGAAATGAACATAATAAAAAGCAAAAAAATTAAAAAGCCAAGCAAAAATACAAATTATATTGCAAGCATCCATTACTTACCATCTATTAACCGACACCAAACATTACATATTACACAAAACACATCAATCCATCTCAATCCCAGCACAGCAAATTAACACATGTTCCTTAACCCATAATTAAGAAACCAAACACCAAACCCATAAACCGCAAACTTCAACACATTTTTCCCTTCTAATTTTTTTTTCTTCTTCCGAAGTTATTTTAAATCAAAGCTTAATCCGGATACGACCATGCATAATCTCCCTCAGTGGCAGAAGATGACCTTGAGCTCACGTGGCGACGAGCAATCGTGCATAAGTGAAGGCGTGTCATGGGCGTAGGTGAAGCTCGAAGGACACGCGTGCTTGAAGAACTGCGAGTAGTTCGAAGCCCTGCACGTCTGGGGACTGTTGTAGTGGTTCCGACAGCAGAGCTCGTCCGTACCGAACGCCTCGCAACCGCTCTTGCAGGCGACTACGTGACCGTGCGGTGATCTCACCCGCAGGTTCTCAGGACACGTGGCGAGCAGGTCGGCACGGCAGCCGACGACTGGGCAGACGCCTTTACCCTCGTGCGGGGTCACGGTCAGTCCGAGGTTGAAGCCGTCAACGAGGCTGACGCCGTAGGAGGAGAGGTCGTTGTGGCCGTGGTGGAGGCTGAACTGGGCCAGGGTGGCAGGGGGCTTGCCGCCGGCGCCGTTGCACTCGATCTTGCCGCCGCAGTCGCCAGTGGCGCAGTGGAAGCCGCCGTTGTGGTAGTAGGTGCAGCCGGTGCGGGCCCAGATGCGGCCGGACCAGTGCTGGGTTGGGGCGGGGAAGGAGCGGTGGGTGAGGGAATGGAGGGCGAAGCCACCGCGCTCGAGGACGGGGTGGCCGGCGTTGGGCTGGATGGCGGGCCAGATGGTGTACGGGCAGTTGTTGACTAGAGTCAGGATCATGCCTGGATGGGTGTGTGGAGTGGAGTGGGAGAGGGCAGAGAGAAGAAGAATGGTTGAGAGGAAGAGAGAGAGAGACGAGGAGGAGAATAGGGCCATTGTCTTTTTGTGTTTGAAGGTTCTTGGGGGTTTTTGGGAGGTGAGAGAAGTGAGAGTATAAGCCGGGTTTTATAGAAGCCGAGTGAATGTGTCAATATTAAATAATATCGACGTTCGCCGTGTGCGTTAACAACAATAAGAAGTATAAAGGACAAAAAATATACATAAAAAGAAAAAAGTGTGTGTGAACACTGAACTGGGCTTTTTCTGAAGGCATGCGGAAAGACTGAATTGCCCTTCTATTTAGCGCGGAAGCCGGGAGGTACACTTTTTTTTGTGCAGATGGTTTCACGTTGCAGAGTAGTGCAAGTATCTATGGTAGTGTCTGCCGGTAGGATGATGCAAATATGTTTGCATAGTCCATCGTTTATGTGATTGCCAAAAACCCGCAGAGTTTGGTTTGACAGGACTACTCAAGAAGATTTTTGTGGACCTTTGAGGTGTATGGTTTGAAGTGAATAGATTTAACTAAAAATAATAATAAGCATGTAAGTTAGAATAAATTTATTTTATAATGTAAAAATTTTATGTTGTAGTCTATTTTTATTTTATATTATAACAGTTGAAACTATACAATTAAAATAATATTATAAAAAAAAACATATTTCTTCTACAAATTTCACAGTGGGAAGACAGATTACCCACCCCGGTATCCACTAAAGAAACCACCCTTTTACTTGAGAAATTACTTTTTTGGGTGTGCTTTCTTTTACTCTACCAGTAACTAACTAATGAGCTGAATAATACTTTGCTAATCGGTTCTTAGTGTGCACATAGTCACCCACAGAACCGTGGAGTCTAAAACCAAATGCACTTATTAGTTAACTACTCATGAAAGTGAACACGTTATTGTATTCTTTTCTGTTGAGAGTTGAGACAATTTACATAAACTAAATTATAATTTATATTTGCTTACTCGATAGTATGCAGTGTGCTGGTCACCTGCACGGTCTAGATATACCGTTTATACACGGGGATCAATTTTAATGTTGAGCAAAATATACTAACCAATATCCTTCCTGTTAAGACACTGCTTTAAACTCTTCAACTATTGTCCATTGTAAAAAGCTCTGAACAAAGTAGAGCAGAAAGTAAGTATTTTAAAAATAAGGGGTAAATTATCCAGGAGATCTCTTAGCCTTTTTAAAAAGATACAATTTAGTTTTTAATTTTTTTTTTTACTGGATTAGGCCTAACTTTTTGATTTGGATGTCAAGGGACTGATTTAACTAGGGATACCTTAAATGTTGCATGGAACTGATCACGTGCATAGCACATGCTCTAACATTTAAGGGCATTTTAGTAAAAGTGCAATATACTTTTAGAAAATTAAAAAGAAAAACGTAAAAAAGAAAAAAAAATAAACGAAGAAAATAATATCTTTTTCCTCCGATATACCTCCAAGCGTTTGACGTCTGGCTATGGCGATGAAGGGAGGTCGCTTGGGCTCACGGCGAGAATGAGGAGATTGCGTTGTTTCTTGGGCTAGTGGCTGAACGTAAAGGAGAGTGCACCTACTCCAGCCGCTGCTGCCGTCGTAAACAGGATCCACCACGGCCCCCTGCAAGCTTGTTATTCCCTCGCAAGCCAAATTCGCCATCTTTCTTACGAGCCCACCTCTCACTTGAGCTAGATTTGCCCCTAAATCATGGGTTAGTGATTTGGAAATCGGTTTGTGTTTAGTTAGTTGTGAGGATAATTTCTTGGATGCTTGTTTTGTTAAGCTATGGTAGATTTGTGTATACCCAAATGAATCTGGAGTGGCTGATTCTGGGTTTTGTTACCAAGCCTCATACATGTAATTACTAGTTATTGCTTTTGTTTGAGAAAAGTTTGCTCCTTTTGCACATCTTGACTAAACCTTTATCATCATTTTTTCCTTTTTTTTTTTTTAATAAAATTGTATATTATCTTTGTTTCTCTTTTATGTAAAATTGGCGACCCTTGTTATTAAGAAGGTATTAATGGTTGAGATTTTATACCATTTTTAGTTTTTTAAAGCAATTTTTAGTTTTTTTTTTTTTTTCTATTTTCGTAATTAATAGCTTTTGTGTAATGGGTCTGAGTGTGTTGAAAATAATTTGTAAGCTTTGATCTCCAAAACAACTCATGACCCATGATTCAAAATCAACAATTTTTCTAACAATCAGAGCATACGCAGAAGTTGTTAGGGAGACAATCACATTCGTAATTCAAAAATCTTCAATCTCTCTCTCTCCGTTTGTGTCTCTCACTTTAGCAGCATCGTGATGGGCAGAGAAGCAGATGGGGTTCGCGATGGATTTGGATGGTCGGCTAAGCTGCTTTCAGGGCAAGGTCTCGGACTTGCGGCTGGGTCACGACGGGGATGGGCAGCAACATGTCTAGCCTCTAGGCTCAATGAGTAGGAAGCCCAATTGTTTTTTTATCTCTCTTTTGGTTTTTATTATTTTTATTTTAAAATAAATGTTTTACCATTTTCAGGGTTATTTTAGTCTTTTTAATATAAATTAAGGTCGTTGCAACATACGTTCTATAAATTCGATCAAAATTCTACTCAAATTATTGGATGAAATTATAAACATTATAATATATATAAAAATTTTACGTTAATTTTAATTAAAAAAATTAATTAAAATTAATTATTGTCAAAAAAGCTACTAATTCAGACCAAAAAGTAAAATTAAATAACACCTTTTAAAAAAAGACCTTTTAAATTTTAATTGTGTAAAGGCGCGGTAATTTCCTCGAAAACGCCGTGTTATTTGGGGAATCGTTTCTACGGCGGCGTTTTTATAGGCGACTATGACGAAAAAACACGTTGGCTCAAGAGGATAAGCAAGCACAGTCTTCGAGGCTCGTGTCAGGGTCAGTACTCAGTGCTCAGTGCTGCTTTTGAAAATGCATTTGACCAAAAAATAATGGAGGAAAAAAGAGAGTAGAAAAATAAGCGAAATAAGCACTGCTGCATTACAGACTTACAGTAAATTTGGAGCTTTCCTTTGTTGTTGTGCCACGTCATCTTATGGGTGAATTTTAGGATATGCTGAGGTGATAAATGCAAGACAAAAATCGCCACTCAAATTGACATTCAAATATTTTTGTAATGGAATAATTCACGTTCATATTTTCACTTAACAGAAGATAAAAATGCATAAATTATATATTATAAAAAATTAAATAAGAAAATAAAATATAAAAAGAATAGAACAAAAGATTTAACATATTTAGACAATATGTTTATATTTACGAAGAGAAAGATAATTGGTTGGTAAGGAGTACAATATAGAGCTCCCTATAAATACATATTACAACATACATAAACCGTTAAATTATACAAAATTAAAACAAAATACTTCTAAATATAAAAATAAATACAAATAAAGTCAAAACTATTATAAAGATATATTATCAAGATGTCTCGACAAGATGGAGCTTCGATAAAAAATTTTAATATCGTAAGAATTTTGGTTTTGTTTTTGTTTTTTTATTTTTTGATAAAATAAAAACAAAAAAAGAAATGTTGCATAGGAACTACAAGTACCGAGGGCACATGAGTTCTATAAATGGACGCCAATTGTCAAGGACAAAGGGGTGTAAAGAACTGGCAAAAAGTTACAAGAAAATTGCTGGAGGTGCATGGCTTAGAAGATTGAAGGAGCATAACCTTGAGAGAGGGAGAAACACATCCTATGAATTGGAGGCGCAATGCTTGGAGGTTTAGAGGCTCTTGGCCCTGATAAATAAAAAAGAGAAAATAGAAGCGTTAACCATAACACAAATTGAATATAAAAAAGAGATGCATGGCATAGGAGCGCATGCATAGAAAGAAGCGTGGCTTTAGCCATGGAGGATCAGGGACTCATTTGAGTATGAGCGGCGGTAGCGGCGACGACAATTGGGGAGAGGGAGGTTGAAAAGCCACAGCGGCAGCGGTAGTTTAGGGATTTTAGAGAAAAGAGAAAGTCTTAGGAGGGTATTGCTTTGACACAATAAAGAAAATTAAATAGGAAAAAATATATATAAAAAGAGAACAAGAGATTTATGCTTCATTTGGTAAGAAGAAAAAAGAATAGGAGAAAAGAGAAAACTATAAATGAAAGAAAACTGTAAAAAAAAGAAAGATTTTGATTTTTCTTACTTTTTTATATGTAAAAGTGGAAAGAAAATGATTTTATCTTCTCTTATTTGGTATTGCAAGAAAAACTAAAAGAATGAAAAAACTATTGTTAATACAATTACAATTTTACCTAAATATTATTTAGCTATTTTCCTAATTTGACGTCTAAATTTTTGTTAAAATTTTGATAGAAAAGAAGGACAAATTGATAACTTTACTTTCTTTGCATTGTTATCAAACTTTTCATTTATAAAATCTATCCATATTTAGAGAGATAAATTTTGGTGGACTTACAAATCATTTCTTCCACCCACTTTTTCTTTCAATTTTATTTTTTTTCTATTAAACACCTAATCATATCAATTTTTATCTTAAAATTTTTCAAATATATATTTTTTCTTTTACTTTTTACTCATACTAATCAAAGCATTAAAGTGCTTCGACAATATGCCTACGACTATAGACTAAGACGAGAGAAAATTCACTGATGTGGAGCACGATGAATGAGGCTCCATACGAGTACATATTGTAAATACATAAATGGTTAAATCACCTGAAATTAAAACAAAACACTTGCTAATGCAAAAAAACGTCAAAGCTTTTATAATAATATTTTTTAAATATAAATTAACAAGAAAAATAGAAAGGGCAAGATCGAACACAGGGTACAGCTGCTCTTTGTACTAACAGAGTACAAAACAGAAGTCAAAGGTTATGATAGTATTAGTCACAGAAACAATAATGACGTCAACTTACATCGAACTGAACTCTTTGTTTTAAGTTTGAATTTATTATAAAAATATCCTTGTCTTTCACCCCCCAACCCCAAGCAAAACCCTGCCACCACCTGGACGACAAGCCAACCCCTCCTACGACGACCAACCTTCCCCAAAATGGCAACCCACCCCTTGCCCCCACTGCCAACACCACTGTTTATTTATTTATTTATTTTTCTAAAATAAAAGTATTTTCTTAATTGTTATCGAAAATATGGGACGAAAACTCAAATTTTAATAAAATATGGAGGTTATATTTGTAATTATAATTATTATTATGTTTAGGTTATAATCCAATGTCATGGAGAGTACGTAAACCTACTGCGTGGACGGTTCTATTTTCACCGATCGACAGTTTCAGATATGACATGCAATGACTCCGTTTGTTGGGTTGTATATAAACAGATTAGGTGATAGATTTCATATCAAACATCCCCTAAAAGAGGGGGAAAAATCTATACCAAACACCCACAACAAGAGAAAGATCCACCCCTTCCTCTCTCGTTTATTTACCCAAGGTTATAATCTCTTGTTTTCCTTTTCATTTTCTTTCCCTCGAACTAAAAATTGTTACTGTGTCCAGATTGTCTATTATCTTTTGTTGATCGGCCCAAAACTGAAGGTTGTTGACAATGAACCCAAAGCCTGAAATCTGGGAAGAGCCCAAATAGATAGCTTTGGGGGTCTCTTTGGGCTATAGGAGTTAGAGCCTGGCCCTGGCCACATGGGGTTTTACAGTGAGAATATTACACCATGCAAAAATGTGAGTCATAGAACTAAAATTTAACAAAACTTTCTGAATGTTATAAAAATAGTTGAAATTATATTATAATTATCATAATAATATCATAATTTGTAGCGCATACAATTACATGGTAATTGATTTAATGATTGTTTTTTGTTATTCTTATGCTATTTGCAAAATTTTGCAATATTTGGACCGCAATTTAAATTTTGCTATATGCGTAAGAAGCCCATTTACAATAAGCTAAAAGTATTGGATCCCGAGCATGTGCAAATCTTGGTTTGAATAGGTGTTTATTGGTTTTTCTAATTCTCTTTTTGTGTTGCCATCCTTAATATATCTACATATATCTCATTTTTACAGTTAGGATTTTTTTATGGTTGGGATTTATCTCACTTTTTTTGTCAACCTTTGATTAGTTCATTTGTGTTGTAGAAATCAAAAACTCTACTATTCGAGACTCAAATTTGAAGTTGAGGTTTTTTTTTTTTTAATTACATTTCTCAAGATTTCAATTTTTAATTTTTTTTCTCCTTACTGATCTTCAATTAATATGTTTGATTTTTGCCAAGACTGCAGTCCATACGTTACTCTATCAACACCGTTGACAAGCTAGCAGTTTGTCCAAATTTTGCTATGAGTGACTCCTTGGCTCGTTGTTCTGGCCCCTCCCAACTAATTTTTATCTTTCCGCAATCAAGAAATGGCCCGAAAAAGGAAAAAAAAAAAAAAAACATTAACTTTTAACTGGCCTCACCCAGCAAAGCCAAACTTTTCGGTTTAAATACTGCAAAAGTCAACGGTGGAGTGTGACAAACCTAATTAACCACGCAACAACGCAAGCAAATGAAGCAATCATCGCTCATGATTTGACTTTTGACATTGAAGGGGAGTTTTAGAAACTCATCATCCTCCTCGTCAAGTGAGGTATCTAGAGTTATATTGTTATCTAGTTTCAAATTTTAAGTTAGAACAATTTTAGTTAAAAAATATGTTACGTTGTAAAACTCTTACATGTTACAATATTTTTAATTTTAACTCTCGGTTTCAACTCAGCTTGTAAACACCCCCTTTGTTTGCATCGAGGAGATATTTAGTGAAAGAAGGACAGCAATAGACCTATCAAACCTTCAACATTAAATCTCACGAAGCAAATGAACACAATGAACGTTTAGAAGGATTTCTACTCCGCCGTACATATGCAGACACCCACTTCTTGTGTCTAATTCGAAGAACTTGTTTGGTAAGGCAAAAGAAGAGCCAGAAGTGACCCCACAATAAAATGATATCCACTGGAGTACTTCCGCCTTAGCCAACTTCTCCCACAATTAAAAAAAAAAAAAGCGAGGAGTTCAAGTCACTCCGGCAGAAACGACAGTCCTAGAGCGAAGTTCATAACGCAGACAAACGCATGATGCACATGCAGCTAATTTTGAACACTCGAATTCCAACTACTATAATACAAAAGTCTCACATGCTACAATATAAAACAAAAATATGCTACTGGATAAAAGTCTCACATGCTACAACGTTTTAGTTCTAACTTAGAATTCCGATTACGGTCCCAAATACTCTCAGTGGATTGCAAGAAAAATATGCAGATAAAACTCTTTTTTTAAATCTTTCAATTTTCAACCATTGCATAAACACCCAAAAAGTGACTGAGCTACTTTGATAGCTCTCAAATTACTTGTTTGAAAATATCCGCTCAGAGGAAACAACAAAAGAAGTACTCCTGAAGATATCAGACAACTCAAGGTTTACAAAAACAGGGACATAACAGCAATAGGTAAATGACTCAGTAACTAAACATGCGTCGGTAGGCCCTGATAGACAGCATGGTTTAAGTATTCAAAAGAAAATCATGACAAGAGTACTTAATAAAACTATCATGGAGGCAATGATAACAGTCAAGAAGTCAACTCACAATAACGAGCCAGCCCAGATTCCCAATCTCAACTATACAATATCCAATGCATAGGATTCCCAAGCACTCATTTATAACTAACATTCCGACAAGTTTTTCAAGTTGGGTTATCATTACCAAAAACGTGGCAAATAAAACTACTACTTCATGCCAGTAATGAATCCTGCCACAACCAAATATGCTCAACATGGGAAGACAGACTCTCATTCATCTTCTCTTAGCATGCCTCTTCCTCCTCATGGCAACTCAATGGCATTACTCAACTTTTACTGTTCAAGCGACTGAATCAGGCAAGCTACTTTGCATCTTCTGTTTTTATCTAAAATGCAGAGACAACAAAGTTCTAACAGTTCTTACAATTTCTAACTTATATTAATTGCCTCCATTGCTGGCAAAAGTTCAATTCAGGTTCAAACCTGCACAACCGAACTCGAGGTCTGGCAAAAAATTTGTTTTCCCCGCTAGGGTGAGTAAAAAGCGGATCTCTTTCAATGAACAGTTAGTATTATCATTCATATTTATTTGTTGTAAATCGCATGCATGTTAACTCTGTCCATCTCTATTCAACAATCAAAACAGGTTGATGGAAAGGTTCATAAAAGGCGATCAGGACCAAACCCAGTTGGGAATCACCGGCCCCCATCTAGGCAATGAGCAACTGATGGATGCACTTGGTAGACAAGAAGGCATAGGGCAAAAGATCACTATTTTCCTTGTGAGTTAAAAGAACGTCAGATGTATTTATTTAGGTTGGAAAACCTGTCCTTTGGTACTGTGGTTGTACAAAGTTGGAATTCAATTGATGGTTAAATTCCTAGAAGTTTCTGTCAACAAGTAATTTGTCAGCTTCAAAGGTCAATATTACGAATCTCCAGCTACTATAAAATGAACTCAAGCCAAAAAATGACACAAAATACAATATTTCAACTAGCAGCGTTTCTATGTACTGCAGCTGTGCCAACTGCAACCAGACCAAGAATTCAAGTTTTGTTTTTGCTTTTGTCTTATTTATTTATTTATTTATTTATTTTTTGGGGGAGGGGGTCTGTGTTTTGTTTGTGTGTGTGTGTGTTTTTTTTCTTTATTTTTTTAGTGTTACAAAACAAATACTCAAAATGTTTCACTTTCTCAACTAACCCCATCGTGGGCAGAGAAAATTCACGCATGTTGCTAATTTCACTTATGTTATAGACATATAGATTTCTGAAGGTCAAAATTCAAACAAAGAGTAAAAATGGCTTAAGCATGTATAATTCCAGATGGTCAGGAAAAAAAAAAATTTTGTGATTCCAGTTTTCTCCATTTTTTTTATGTGATCTAAAAAATATTCTTACAATTTTGGAATAAAGAAGACAAGTAACAGGGTGTTTGGCATTTTCTATTTCAACCAATATTTTTTGTTGCTACAGTGTAAAGCTTTCACATACCACAATGTCAAGAAAAAATGAACTACAGTGTAAAGCTCTCATGTACGACAATAGTTTTAACCAAAATTGAGCCAATGCTCCCAAACACCCTATAAGGATACATTTGTCAGTCGCATCTTTTTTTTATGGTTTCTCATGTTGACAAGGAAATCCTTCTCTACTCTTTTTTCAAACCAATATTCTTCGCCAATAGCGTTTATGGTGAACCATACCAATTTGGAGATGGATTGAAAACCATATACAGAACTGTCACGAGATGCATCAAATATATAGTGGAATGTTGAAGTAATAAAAATTATTGATCTGCATAATTAGCGTTATATCTCAATGAATGAGCCAACACAAAAATGGCCTCTACAAATTAGAAATTTTGTTTTCTGAGATATACGGGACTCACCGTAAACTACAAACATCAGGATACAGTCTTCTGTTATACAGTACGCTTCCGTTTTGATCGTTTGCTTCTCCTTGGCCGAGAAAAATCAGGAGCATCTTTTTTAACATTAGAAGCATAGGCCTCTTCTCGGACCTCTCCACCCTGCGATCAATACTGAATTAGTTTTCCAAGCTGCAAATTTGAAACAAGGTCTACATGCAGAACAGTTTATCGAGACATTATATTGGCTGGTTCGATCTTCAAAGAATCAAAACAATTCAATAACAAAATGCACGGATATTGTATAAAGCCAAGAGAATAACGAACCATGTCCCATATCTCACATTTTTCAGCTACAAATCTTTTTTCTTTAAATGTGCACAATTGTGTTGTAAATCAAATCCTATACTAAGATGGAAGCCATTCTCACAGTGTATCGACAATACGCATAAACTTAGATTATGTGTTACATATACAGGATGAGGTCTGGGTACTGACTATTGACGAGACCAAAATAACCATTCCCGTTAGTAAGGTAAGGAGGCAAACATGAGACCAAAACAACCATTCCCGTTGGTAAGGTAAGGAGGCAAACAGTAAGTCTTCCTCAAAGAGCTGGTTGAATAAATAAAAATCCGAAAATGGCCCTCTCCATGTAAAGGTGGATGGGACATGTTTGAGGACATGCAACTGAGTACGTGCATGCACATGAAAGGAAAAAGGTTTGGCAGTTTGATCAGAATTCAAAGACTTATTTACTTATTTAGTTACAAACTTTGCAATAACGACTGAATTGGAAATTGAGATACTGGAATGGTCAGTATCTTGTTAGTTAACTAAAACCAGTCAGCCAAAGATGGTTATTGTACTCGCTTAACATTTGTTTACATCAAAGATTTATCAACGAAGTTCATAAGATGCACAAAGTAGTATGCTTATTGCTGCACTGTGAAAAACTAAAACCAGTCAGTCAAAGATGGTTTTGAACTCTCTTAACATTCGTTTACGTCAAAGATTAATCAACAAAGTTCATAAGATGCACAAAGTAGTATGGTTATTGCCGCACTGCAAAAAACTACAAAGGCACAGGACACTTGGTCCATCAGGATTCCACAAGCAGTAACTTGTTAAGACGAAAGGATCAGGCCTGCAAAAATTTGTCTCTAGAATCTTGCCTTTCTTGAGCACAAAGTGTATGATAACAGTTAAAAAAAGTTGGTTTCTTTTCCATACCACAAGTATCACACAAACTAGAGGGTTCCCCATCACATGCATGATTTAAATTAAACAAAATCAGGAAATATTATGTTCCCTTCTACAATATGATTCCCACATTCAAATAGAGCTAAAAGATAACTAAGAATGTAGGAACATATAAAACACATATACACACTGTATAACCAGAGCTCAACATTTGTAAAGAAAAAAGGGGTCAAACCATAGCATAATAAACGCTAAAAATTTGATATTACCTTCTTGTTATCTCCTTCATCTGAAACATCTTCAGAATCGTAATCAGAAGCTGAGGCTTGAACATCTTCCGCTGGTAAAGCCTTGGTTGCCTTTTTCTTTCTCTCTTCTTCTTTTAGCTGCCTAAATCTGTTAATTACCACTTTTTTTTAGTAAGGCACTTATTTTTAGGAGTAGATTATATATGCTGCAGCGTGTTAACTAGAATACCAACCTCTCAGCACGTTCAGGCTGAGAGCCTGACCGTTTTGCACGCCCTGCTGTTATGATTCCATTTGCATTCTCACTGACAGCAGGCTTTGCGCCTCCCAATTTGCGCAGCCATACCTGTTGTGCCGTGCTGAGGACGTTGTTTGTGAACCTAAAGACCAGATGACAAATTTCATTAATCAAACAAGTAAAGAAGAGTTGCTACACGTACATGCATATCTGTTGGTTGCGTCCGTATCTTTTAAGTTAAGGCCAGATTCATTGTCACACTCAATTTGAAATCTGAAAACTAAAAGCAACGGGCTGCTAGACTGCATATGAGGGAGTAATTTCTGATGACTAATTGCATAGTACTCACGAGGAAATGGAATTTCCATGGAAAATTTATATGTATAGTATTACAATCATTGTGGTATTTATCTTGGCATACATGGATGTTAATACAAGTCCGTTTCAGAATAATGGTGTAGATATGTCGTTGGAAACACTTCAGAGAGGGAAAAAGAAAAAAAGAAGCTAATTCTTATTATATTGTAGTTTGAAAGATTCATTGGCTACTTAAAACATTTAAACCGCGAAGTTTAGAACATTCAAATGGAAGGAGACCCTTGTTGACAGGTCCGTTTTGGCATCTCAATAGAAAAAGAAGCCAATCACTACTTGAAATCTTTAGTATGACCGATGCTTGAATATACTGATTCAAGTGCAACTGTTTAGAGAACCAACCAGTATATTGATAATCCTGAGGGTACAGACAAGGAGAAATAACCAATCATGAGTGGAAGAAACTTGAATACAAGAAGAGTGTTCTTTTGAGATGGATCATCAGTCTGCCAAAAAAAGGATTGAGATTACAAGGATTAGGAAGAGAAATAGAAAACGAAACCAGAGTATCTAACGGTCATTCCCATAAATTTGTTTTTACCTGGGGAGGCTTCATGATCTCCATTGAAACATACTGAGAAACAACAAGGAGAACCGGTAAAACAAGGTATGCAGCAGTGTCATGCCAACCAAGTGGTGGATGGCCATCCTGCATGAAATGTATAAACCTGTTATACATAGTTGTCTGCCAAATGATATGTAACTTGCTAATGCAAAGTCTATTAACTTCACATGGATCCCACTGCATCTTGGACACACTTACCCTCTACAACATACATTAAATGATCCATAGAGATCCATCCTCCATCAAACTTTCAGCTTTCACCAACATCTATCTATCTTCTTTTAGTTAAGAAGGCAAAGGTGTCATTTAAGCTTCACTGCTAAACTTAAATCCTCATTTAAATCATGGAGATTCAAGCTACACTTCTAAGGGTACTTCAACATAATTGGAAACACAAGCAGTTGAATTTTTAAAAATGAAAGAACAAAATTTCAGCTTTAATAAAATGCCAAACAATAAAGACTGCCTATCTCACAGATGGAGTTAATGCTAAGAAAGGGGGATTCAGAGTTGATGGGAAGAAGTAACATAAGCGAGTAGAACAGAAAATTAATGTCCTACTCCATATGCTTATAGAGTTATAATTTAACAACAATTCTAAGAATTTAACATATAACAGCACCTCATGGTTTTAATACGTTCATCGTGGTTCCACAATCAGCTTCTAATTGATTCATAATTCATTATGGTTCCATAATCACTTTCTTTCTTCACAAGTAAAACTACGGTTCCAAGATCATTGTCTAGCATATAGATTATGCTCTTAGCTAAGCAAGTCATATAAAGCATGCTTGAGAAAAATAAACGTTCAACATCAAAAAGAAAACAATTGTTATCTTCCTGGTGATGGAAACATGAGATCATTACCACAAATGGAAGCAGCCAAGAAATACCGGATCCACTTTGTCTAGCAGCTATTGTTGTTGGGCCACCCAAGGAGGGGATCCAAAAGAAACCTTCTGTCAACAGTCCCTTTAAAATAATAATAATAATTTGCAAAGGTCAGCAATGTTCAATCTTCTGCACATAGATAACCTCTATGTCAACAACATCACAATGCTGGCATAGCAACCTATTAATTACCTCATTGGCCACATTTGAAAGGGCTTGATATAGACCAATCCAGACTGGTATTGTGGCCAACGTTGGCAAGCAGCCTACACATAATATGAGCAAACAGTTAGTATTCCTTGGCAACAAAAGTTAGAGTTCTTATTTTGGAAGATGCAACAAGTTATTGAACATATTAAAATGACTGGAAAAAATTCATATGGAAACAGAGACAAACAAGAACCAGTAATAAGTTCGCATGTGAATAAGACTAGCCCCAACCCAAGGTTATGAAAACACGAAGGTTGAGCTAGCTATGACTACTCTAGGTATAGCATTTGGTTTGACATAAAAATCTTACAACACAAGGATTGGTATGATTCAGCCTTCTCCATGCCCACAAGCGAGGGCAACATGAACCTTTTTTTTGTAAGAATTACAAATTATAGGGCTCTCTCAATGACAAAAGCCAGCCCCCAAATACACCTAGCCATGCTAGTACTAGGCCTAAATGAACTATACATAAGCAGCGCATGAAAAGAGAATCAAAACACCGTTAATTATCATTCACAAATGTGAGAGGGCAGAGCTTCATTAACATCAAATGTAATCAATTTAAGTAATACCTGCTAAAGGGTTGACCCCAGCCTGCCTATACAGCCGTGATGTTTCAAGTTGTATTCTTTCCTTAAATGAGGAAAAAAAAAAAAGAAATATAAAGAGACAGCAAGAGGGGTATTGGGAATATTTACTCGAGCTCAATAAGTTCACTCAATTCCAGATACATAAGCATAAAACCTCACTTGATTGCCTTTGTATCTTTCTTGAATGGCTTTAATCTTTGGTTGGAGGTTTTGCATTGCCAATGTCGATTCCACCTACAAGTTACCAAATGGTATAATTTCATACTAAAGAGGAGCTATAAACAATTTGGAAAGTATAAGCACCAACAAAGGAACCGTCTTTTTAAGCCAATGTGGTAGTAAAGGCCGACCTGTCGCTTTGTCAGAGGAAATGTGGCGACTTTAACAATAACTGTGAGCAATATAATCGCAAATCCGTAAGCATATGGAACATGTACAGCCGAAAGTACATCCTTCAAAATCTGATAAAGTTGAATTCAAACACTATCATCAATGGCAAGCACGTCTATTTAAGCTCATACACACAACATACACTACTATAAAAGCAAAATTTAAATTCAATGGAGCCTATAGTCATGAACCAGAAGATACAAATTCTCTAATTTAGCAATTCTCAATCACCACAAACACTTATTTTCAACAAAAATAAACATTTCAAACACCAAAAGCTTCAAAGAAAGAAATTCAAATTACCTTGAGGACGAATTCCATGGCTTCTGATATGAAACCGAACCAGCCACCGTTTTTCTGGGCGGCGGCTGCAGCGGAGTCGGTGGAGCCACCGGAGGCAGCTGCGTCGGCCGAGACGGCGGCGTCGGCTAGAGCGTAGAGCAAACTTTCGGCGCGGGTAGCAATAGCGTTGAAATCGATAGCCGAGTCGAAGGAATGAATCGGAGGTATATCATGGAGGCTGACTCTGACCCTGGAAGTTAAGAGCTTGCGGTTCGGCAAGTAAGGCCCATGGCTGGAGAGCGACGGCAGAGGCGCGCCGACGAACGGCTGCGACGTCGAGATTAAGATTCTCGACATCGACCAGAGATATAGGGAGAGAGAGGGGAGGGATTTGGGAAGAGAGAGAGGGGGTTGCTTGCGAGTCTCAGTGTCTGATGAAGCGCAGCGAGTGGTGGAGATGAGGAAGATACAGAATTGAGGGAGAGAGCGAGAGAGGATGCGAATCTTTTTTTCTCCCAATTATCCGTATGTTTCTTTTTATGAGGTCATGCAAATGATATCATGGGAAAATTTTTCACCAATAGCTAACTTCCACGTCATGAACTTGGGGGGTGCAGAAGCGTGATTTTACTTAAACGCCCCTGAAATGATCATTCAAGCGGACATTTTTCACCAATAGCTAGCTTAGACAGAAGAAGCGTGATTTTACTGAAACACCCCTGAAGGGTTCGTTGTCGTTATTGTTGTTTCTTGCTTCTTGCAACGAACGAAAAACGACAAATCGTTGCAGGTTACGTACGGAACTTATACACGTGTGTACTTTTTATTTTTTAAAATAAAAAATTGGTAATATTTAAAAAAGGTGCTGAAATGTCAGTTCAGTTGAGAAAGGAAAACTCTCGAACGGCCTAGACAAAAGAAAGAAAGGCGCGTAACCAATTAAAAAAGCATATGATTCAATTGAGGTGTTGAAAAATCTGGATCCAACGGCTTCAGCATGCCCAAGCAAGAACCTTCCAGACATTTTACAGCGGCCTTTATAAATCTCATCACCCTCTCTGCATTTCTCAATTCGTCTCAATTTAACGCATACAAAGCACTGTTAATTTCTTTCTCTATAATCAATCAATCTTCAATCTCTAATCTTCAAATCGTCGTCGTTTCTTTGCTTTTGAGAATATTTGCAGATTAGCATGGCAGGGAAAGGCGAGGGTCCGGCGATCGGGATCGACTTGGGGACGACGTACTCGTGCGTCGGTGTTTGGCAGCACGATCGCGTGGAGATCATTGCGAATGATCAGGGCAACAGGACGACGCCGTCTTATGTGGCTTTCACCGACACCGAGCGGCTGATCGGAGACGCCGCCAAGAACCAGGTCGCCATGAACCCGACCAACACTGTTTTCGGTAAGTTCTGATGCTCTCTCTCTCTCTCTCTTTTTTTTTTTGGTTCTCGGATTTTATCTGTTTGGACACTGAGAAAATTACGCCGGAAAAAGAAAGAGAGAAGGAATTTGTAGTGCTTGTGATTTTTCAGAGTAGATAGCCTTCAATTGGACGCTCTGTTTTCGTTATTTTTTTAGATTTCGTTTCGAAGCATTTTTTTTTCAATGATATATGCTTATATTAGGCATTAATAATTGTTATATATCAGAAATTTAGCTTGAGCCCGGGAAAACTGAAAAGCAATCTTTGAATTAGCGTGCTAAACTCAATATCAAGAGGAGGCAAGATAGCTTGATAATACATCATGAAATTTGTTTTGGTTAATTTTTGTTGTGGAATCTAGAGTTATCTTTTAGATTGATTCGTTGGTTGGTTAGATTGATCACTTCTTTGTTATGGCGGTGATGATCAAGTCGTAGAGTGATTCTTGTTCAAGCTTCAAATTTAGTTCCAACAAGTAGTTGGTGAAAATTTAATTAGCGGACGATTATGATTCTTGAATTGTATTCTGATATATTTATTATATCTGGTGGGTTTTGTAGATGCCAAACGTTTAATTGGCAGACGATTCAGTGATCCGTCTGTGCAAAACGACATGAAATTGTGGCCGTTCAAGGTGATTGCTGGCCCCGGTGACAAACCCATGATTGTTGTGAGCTACAAGGGTGAGGAGAAGCAATTCTCTGCTGAAGAGATCTCGTCGATGGTACTCACCAAGATGAAGGAGATTGCCGAGGCTTACCTCGGTACAACCATCAAGAATGCGGTTGTCACTGTGCCTGCTTACTTCAATGATTCGCAGCGTCAAGCCACAAAGGACGCTGGTGTCATTTCTGGCCTTAACGTGATGCGTATCATCAACGAGCCTACCGCTGCTGCCATTGCATATGGGCTTGACAAGAAAGCCAGTACTTCTGGAGAGAAGAATGTGCTTATTTTCGACCTCGGTGGTGGCACATTTGATGTCTCCCTCCTCACCATTGAAGAGGGTATCTTTGAAGTGAAAGCTACAGCGGGTGACACCCATTTGGGTGGTGAAGATTTTGACAACAGAATGGTGAACCATTTTGTTCAGGAGTTCAAGAGGAAGCACAAGAAGGACATTAGTGGAAACCCCAGAGCTTTGAGGAGACTGAGGACGGCTTGTGAGAGGGCCAAGAGGACCCTGTCATCAACTGCTCAAACCACAATCGAAATTGATTCTCTGTACGAGGGCATTGATTTCTACACAACTATCACTAGGGCCAGATTCGAGGAGCTCAACATGGATCTCTTCAGAAAGTGTATGGAGCCTGTGGAGAAGTGTTTGAGGGATGCTAAAATGGACAAGAGCAATGTCCATGATGTGGTTCTAGTTGGTGGGTCTACTAGGATCCCCAAGGTCCAACAATTGTTGCAGGACTTTTTCAATGGAAAGGAGCTGTGCAAGAGCATCAACCCTGATGAGGCAGTTGCTTATGGTGCCGCCGTCCAGGCTGCAATCCTTAGCGGTGAGGGCAATGAAAAGGTGCAAGACCTTCTGTTGTTGGATGTTACTCCTCTGTCCCTTGGATTGGAAACTGCAGGCGGTGTAATGACTGTACTAATTCCAAGAAACACCACAATCCCCACCAAGAAAGAGCAGGTGTTCTCCACTTATTCCGATAACCAACCTGGTGTGCTGATCCAAGTGTTCGAGGGTGAACGAACTAGGACAAAGGACAATAACTTACTTGGCAAGTTTGAGCTCTCAGGCATTCCTCCTGCACCTAGGGGAGTTCCACAGATCAATGTCTGCTTTGACATTGATGCAAATGGTATCTTGAATGTCTCTGCTGAGGACAAAACAACAGGACAGAAGAACAAGATCACAATCACAAATGACAAGGGTAGGCTTTCAAAGGAGGAGATTGAAAAGATGGTACAGGAGGCCGAGAAGTACAAGGCTGAGGATGAGGAACACAAGAAGAAGGTTGAGGCCAAGAATGCTCTGGAAAACTATGCTTACAACATGAGGAACACCATCAAAGACGAAAAGATTGCAGCCAAACTCCCTGCTGCTGACAAGAAGAAAATTGAAGATGCAATTGAGCAGGCCATCCAGTGGCTTGATGGAAATCAGCTCGCTGAGGCGGATGAGTTCGAGGACAAGATGAAGGAGTTGGAAAGCATTTGCAACCCCATCATTGCCAAGATGTATCAAGGTGGCGCTGGTGGTGCTGACATGGGTGGAGCCATGGACGAGGATGGTCCTTCCGGTGGTGGTGGAAGTGGTGCTGGTCCCAAGATTGAGGAAGTGGATTAAGGCGCAGGGCTTAGTCCTAGTTAGTTAATTACCGATGTTCTGGGTTCGGGTGATGCATGTTTTGGTTTGTATGGTTTTTGAGTTTGTGTTACTGTTATATTTTACTTAGTCTTTTTCAATGGCAAACTATGTAAATATGTTGTATTTTCAAGGATCAATGTTCATGGAGTAATGTTGTTAGTAATGGTTTTATTCTACTAGCCTTTCATTAGAATGCTTTTTTTTTATTATTTTTATTTTTCGTTGGTTTTTGTGGGCAGGTGGTGTTGGGATATTTGGCTTTCTGGCATAATTATTTGCAATACAAGAGACCTGAGCATTTAACCAAGTGCAAACCAATCAAAGTGAATTACACCTCATATTCAATAGGCAAATGAAGCATGACTTTATTGATGAGTTCTTACTAAAGATCAGAGCTTCAGAGAGTGAGGAAAATTTTAGCAGAGCGCAACAACAGTGGGGGATAGAAAAAATAAAAAATAAAATCCGGAGAGCTAGAACAGAGGAAAATCTAGAGAAACTCGGAAAATGGGAAAGCTGAACTAACTTCATTTGGAGCTGAGCATTTGTACTCATACTAACTTAGATCAGAGAAGTTACATCTGAAACTAATTGCATACTAACACTGTCTCTAACAAACTCTAACCAACTTGTGACAGAATAACAATTCGGCTACAAATAACAACTCTCAATACTTCCTCTCAAGTGAAGCGGGGACTGTGTTACAACGAGTTTGTCCCCGAGGAAAACAAAATGAGTCTCGTACAAAGGTTTAGTCAGTATATCTGAAATCCGTTCTTCTGTAGGTAAAGAACGAACATCAATCCCTTTGACACCAATCTTCTCGTGAATAAAATTCTCGTCCACTTCTATATGCTTTGTGCAAGAACAAAATGCGGGATTAGAGGCAAGAGACCCTACACCAATATTCCCCCACACCATAATACAACACATGTGGAGAGTCTAAAATATGATCAACATGTGTTAAACAGCAAACTACAAGATCAAAATGTGGAAATGTGTTACTTCCCGCCATTGACGATACTGTGCAAACCGAATGGGAGCTTGCTGGGTTCCACCAGCCGGAGTTTGACTTCCTCCTGGTTTGAGAGCTTCTTAACCCTCTGAATCTCCAAAAGATGGTATAGAAACTGAGGAGAGAAAAATGGGCTAAGGAACCTCAAACGTGCAGCTCACCCACTTATTACTCTGTCCATCACAGAGCTTGTTTGTTACGTGCACAGATCATGCATGGATGGTGCAAAATGATGGGATCCAAAACTGGCTATAAAACATGGACCATAATTCATAGAATACCTTGTCTTAATCAAAAGGTTGTTCCCGTGTTTTGCGGGAAAAGGTTCGAACATATGTAACTCCAACAGAAGAGACTTAAAACACAATTTCGGGAGAAGCTTTAGCCAAGAACCTGTACTCTCATTCGGTACTTGAACAAGCTACTACTTTTTGCTTCTTAGCACACCGTGTAATAAAAATTGCCACCAAAATAGATAGCATAACTACTTGTAAACACTCCTATCATCTACACAACTGGCCCAGTCTGAGTCTAAATAGCCTTCTAAAACAAATCAATGGGAAGTGCTTCCATAAAAAGAAGGTTGACAAAAAATGATCTCCACCATAGGCAGACGACTTCTTACTCAGAACCATAGGAGTTGGACACCATTTAGCGTTACTCCTATTGATTTTAAGAAACAAATCATGAACGTATTTAGTCTGAATAAGGTTGAGACCATTATGATTTCTATAAGCTTCAGAGCCAAGAATCTTTTGATGCAAAATTAGGAAACTAAGCCAAATCTATGGCAAGAGGGGGAAAACCCCCCAAAACAGAGCATAAAAATCCTTGAATTTGTTAAGTATGATTTACATTATATGTTTCCATATCAATAACTATATTTTATTATTATTATTTTTCATGACGAAAATACACATATTAAATATACTAATTCAACTTATAGAAATATGTATGGTATTTACATCTCTACGCATGGAGAGGCAAACATAAATCAATATAACTTACCTATAGTTATTTTTTCTTTTAAATTAAAAAAATAACATCAGAGACTTTTTAAAATAATAATGCAAACTTATGAGAAAAAATTACGTGATTTGACATATATAAAATGATGACTAAACAAAAATTAACAAAGGGAGTGGGCTTAAAGTGCTTCAACCCAAGTCTGATCAAGGCTCAAATAATTTAAGGGGGTGTTTGGAAGGTGGTGGAAACCGATGGTGGGAACCACTTTTACTGTAGCATGTGAAAGCTTTACACTGTAGCAATTTTTTAAATTGTTACTGTAGCATGTGAGAGCTTTACACTCTTTATAACTGAGTTTGTGGTGGGAACCACGGTTCCCACCACAATGCCAAACAGGGGGTAAGTCTCTGGACGAAATACTTAGGCAAGTTTTTAGTAGACCCATACCTAAGAAAACATCATTTTGGAGGACTACATAAAATATACAAAGAAATATTAGAAAAGAAATGTGAAAGCAAGCAAGCAAGCAATTAAAGTAGAGTATACAGGTTTATCACAAGCAGATAAGCAAGGCATGGGCCTGATTAAGTCATTATTGTAGTCTCCTGATCCAAAAATGAGTGGGCTCGAATTGCTCGTCGAATAAGAGTATAAGACTTACTACCCAAACTAAAATGTGCATTTGGACAAAACACTAAAATAAAATATATAAATTAAAAAAAAAACTTTTGATACATTTGAGAAAAATTATATCAGTGTTATAAATAAGACATATCACATAATTATAATTGTAGAATTAAAACACGACTACAATTTATAAATATTCTATATTCAACTAAAAATAATATCATTAAAATAATTATAATTAATTATATAGTATAAAGTACGACATCGTTAATAATTACTATGTAATGTGATTATTTTAAAAATATTTTAAAAATTATGTTAAATTTCAATTTTACCACAATAACTACCATGTATTGTAATTTTTTTTTTCAATATAAGTTAGCTAGGCATATTGGAGGAAATAATATTTTAGAAGTCTGCACGACAAAAAAAAAAAAGATTAAGTGGAGAAGTATTTGAAAAATAATTAATGAGAAACATTTAAGAGTGCAATTTTTTAAAAAAGAATAAAAAAAGCAATTTAAAGAAATACTTTAAAGGGCACATTAACCAAAGGGAAAAAAATTGAACGAAAAACAATTTAGATGCAAGATTTTTTTATTTAAAAAAAAGACAGAAAAAAGAAAAAAAAAACGAAACACACAAGGTGTTGAAGTACAAAATTTACCCAAAAGTGGTCATCCGTCTTCAACATTTCTATTACATGATAATATATATATATATATATATATATATATATATATATATCTGACTAAACTTTTGAAGACTTCCATGATCAAGACTCATCCACGTCTTGGGTATGCTTTGTCCCTCTATTAATTTCAGACTCGCTTTGGCATCTTGTTCCGTGCCCGCGCCATATGAAAGAAAAAATTTTGTTTTGTATATCAATTAGAGTTCTTTGTACATTCCTCATTTGCCCTAAACTCTTACCTTGTTAGTCCATTATCAACTCTTCTGACCAGCATTGCAGACATTTCATTATCAAGACTCATCCACGACACCGCTCTATCTCTCCTAGTTTTCCAAACTCGCTCTGGCATCTCGTAGACCGTCAAAATATTCGTTCAGAAATACGCTCACACACGTATCTTGTGACCAAGTACTTAAATATTCGTTTGCTATCACGTACTCTCCTCTTAATAATTGGTCAAGTGACAAAAAGATGAGAGAATGACCTATCTTTTTTTTCATTTATTGATCGATCTTTCTCATCGCAGTAAAGCTGTAATTATACGCCTCTCAGTGGGTTAATTTACCGAATACGGTTTGAGTCATTGTGGCTAAAGCTCTTTACAAACTATTAGATGAAAATATAGGCCAGATTCTCAAGTCATTTCACTTGTGATCCTCTTTAAGACGCTAGACGAAGGCGTGAAGACAATAATACTCCCTTTTTGACTAACAAATTAAAAAACATTATACTCCAGCACGCTAAATAGACAACCAATATAAAAAAACACTTTTCTTATACCATCATTTGCAGAGATTTCATGATCAAGACTCATCCACGTTGCTTATAATCTATCGCTCTAGTTTTTCCAAAACTCACGTTGGCATCTGGTGCACCGTCCAGATACTCATTTCTAAATATCTTGAGAAATTCCTTTACGTAACATATCCCTTTGGAGATTCCTATAATCATTATATATTATCCTGGGACTCGTGATATGTAATTATGCATATATATATATATATATATATATATATATCGTGAAGTGAACTTCATGATGCATGGAAGAGGCAAAAAATATTAATATCTATATATATATATATACCTATACATATAATCTTCCACCTTTATTATTAGTTTCATTTTGCATGATCTCTTTCTTTTTATTCGTTTCCCTCTCTCAGTCGATCTCCCTTTCTTTCTCTCTTTGTAAGTACTTGTTAGGTTTAAATTTTGTATTGTCGTGTTAGCTTCGTAAATTAAAAACAGAAAAAAAGAGATAAATACGTGATGTGATAATGTCATAAATGTTTATATGTGAAGAATATCAAAATCTTGAAGATAATTCTAATGATGTGAAGATTTTATCCTAAGAAGGTTTTAGAGATAAAGCCAACGAATTGAGAAGATTTTCAGAGTATCTTTCAAATTCTAAATTAGAATCTAAGTCTATCTTAACTTGGGGAGCAAGTTTGATTTGAAAGAGGATTAGAAATTTGAATTAAAGAGGAATTTTATTTCTAGTTTATAAAAGCTGAGACTTGGATGTGATTTAGTGTTTTTAAATGAAGGATATCTAATTTAGAGGAGAGATCACGAATTCAGACATAGATCGTATCAGTTTTCAAATTTGAGTTCAAATGTCGCAACAAATTGTATGACGGTTTGAATTTTTGATAAGGTTTCGGTTCTTATTAAAAAAGGACGAGTCTGAGACTTTTCCATCGAGTTTTCAAAGGGCAAATAAACATAAAGGCATTGAGTTTTTGTCCCAGTATTTCTAGGAGAAAATACATCATTCTTTGGGAGAAAAACTTGTAGTTTTCGGGAGAAAACATTTTGCGGTAGATAGGGTCTCATGAAGCAAATCAAAGATGAGTGATGCTCGCTGAACAAAGCCATAAGAAGTACAACAATATAGGCATCAATCACTAAGAAGGAGTCTTACATTGATTAGGTCCAATTAGTGCTTGTATGCAGTTTTTCTTAGTAGATTGTTCAACATCTATGTGTGGCCCTAAGGACGTAGGTTTAACAACTGAACCTCGATAACAATTTGTTGTGTTCTTTTGCTTATTTCGCGTATTGATAATTTTTAATTAATTGGATTTAAATTAAAATTTTGTAAATTGCTAAAATAGATCTTCAATACTCCTTTTCTTATCAATTTGATTGATCTGATCAATTGCCTACTTTAATTTTGCTAATGTGATTATATTGGTAAATGCTTAGAATAATACTTAGAATTGTCATGATAAGCTGATTTTGTTGTCTGCTGGCTTTGGTTATGAATATTTGATTGTCAGAGATCCCTACTTATTAAAGTTGTAATTCTTTGTCTCTTTGTAAGGAACTCATTCTCATCATCAAAGCCTTATTGCAATTCTAGATTTATTCCACATTCTTTGATCAAGTTCCATCTTTCCCCAAAACATTTTTGCCAGACAATAGGGCAAACGAAATGCGAAACTTAGAGCTTGTTTAGTGGGAGAGAAAAGTAGGAGAGAGGTGACCAGGAGATTAGTAGGACTTTGGGGCTATATAGAAGGACCCATGAAAAAAAAAAAAGGAAAAAAACTAATGGGACTTGATAATCATATAGATACAAGGACCCCGTATGAAAAAAGAGACAAGAGATGTGTCTCAAGTTCATTATTACCTCTCATATTCTTTACCTTTTTATCAGATTACTTTGAGCATTACTAGACACCAAGGATGCTAAGCACAATTTACTAATAGAAGATGGGTCTCGTAGTGATGGGTCTTACCTTTTATTAGTGATAATGCTTAACATCGGTAGTGTCCCTAAATATTTTTTGATTATTTTTCAACCAAAAAATAATAATAAAAGCAGGGCATGAGGTTGAAGGGATTATAATTGATTGGAGAATTTTTTGATTATTTTTCAACCAAAAAATAATAATAAAAGCAGGGCATGAGGTTGAAGGGATTATAATTGATTGGAGAGCTATAATTGTTTTATAGAAGAGATTGTTTGGAAGAAAGGAAAATGTTAGCAAGAATCTGTAATGAAATTTAATGGAAGAGCCAATAGATTTAGAAATGAAAGAAAACGAACAAAAACGAGATAAATGTTGATTATTCACTTTCAAGCATTATTGACAACTTATTTGTTATGAAGTTGAATTAGAAACAATCAAATTTCCATTAATCTAATTAATATTTACTGAAATAAGAATAAGAAACAATTTAATTTTGAAAATATTTTTCTGTATACTTTAAATAGTCATTGGTTTACCCTAAAAAAATAGTCGTTGGTTTGATAAGAGCATACAAGTAATTTATTTATTCATGACAATTAACCAACAATATTCAATACCAAGGGAAGAGCTTTTATTGACACTCTCTTTTGTTATTTTCTGTGTACCATGTTAGCTTTATTAAGTTACGATTTTTTAAAAAACTAATTAAATTACAATTTTTGTTTCTGTAAGTAAATATGAGTAGGAGTTAAAGGGAATTTAGAGTTTATTATGCAAATCTTTATCTTAATTAAAAATTGAATCTACACTAAGACTAAAACATATTTCGTGACGACTAATTTTACCAATGTGCTCCCAACAGCAAACCTTTTATTTTATTCATTTCTTCGTTTATCTTTCTTCACCTGTACATAATATATATATATATACTGCTCAGTTATGTACCGCCTTTAGCAAACTTAAATGTGAAAAGTATATTTAGAATTGGATTCCCCGATGTCCCAACAAACTTTATGATACAAAATATTGTAGCATATAAAAATTTTATAGTATAGTAATTTTTTAAATTTTATTAAAACATGTGAGAGTTTTATACTATTTGAAACCCACAAAATTGACTCTAATCACATTTGTCAAACACTCTATAAAACTAATGAACTTTCAAATTGGAGATTCAAGTCTCAATACCTCAAATTTCAGTATAACAAATTTTAAATTTGAGTTGGAAAAAGACTTTCTAATGTAGTGCTGTTTTTTGTGTTAAATTTAACATACACGATAAATTTTGACATTGTTAGTCGTTTATTATTTACTTTTTAATTTAATTTTTTCAAATTCAAAGTTATATTTTCACAAGTTTCAAAGCATAATAATTAGAATCATTAAGAGCAAATATCTAGAATGCAAAATAACATTTGTAGATTAGAGCGCAAAATAAATTATCACTTATGATACGTCATTTTTTGTCACTTTTTAGTACTAAAATACACCACTGTTGTTGGCCCCTATCTAGAGAAAAAGTCATAGAAAGGTTGATCATGACCAGCTGATGAACAACGTCCTTCTTCAACAACCCCAGAAGAGCTAGGAGTTGATCCATTACTTGTCGACGGATTATTCTCAGCATCATAAGCTGAGCAAATACCATGAGAACTACTCTCTTCATTTGATCCTGCAGCTTTCAATAGGCCGGCTGGGCTCAAAGGAAATAGCGGGAGAGTTTCTTGGTTACATGATAAGTTGCTCATCATAGGCTTGTTAGCACTGTTATTGTTGTGATAATTTCCTTCCCGACCGGGTTCATATGATCCTGTGCTGACAGAACAGGAGATTGTTCCAGTGATCGTTTCCAATTTCTCGAGCCTTGTTGGTGATCTGCGCCTTATGCCGTTGGATGGAGGCGCCTTATTATTTGGATGGTATTGTTGATGGAACGTCGACGTTCCTGCATGATGATGATCAGCCTGAGACCCCACTGGAAGGTAATATGGGCCGCAAACTACTGAATAATAGAGAAAGACAATCAGTATTCTTAACGATCAGCAAACGGAACATACAAACAAATACGTGTGTATGCATATATACATAGAGGGGTTAATCAGAAAGACACAGGGTTGTGAATCGATAATTTAGTATTTATATATATGAAAACAGGAAAAAGAAATACTAGAGAAAAACAAAAAAGAAAAAAGAATGATCAGATTTTCTTCAAGGAATATATAAAGTATAAACCAATGAGTGAAAACATGTCAACTCATGTAGTTAGAAATTAACCATAAATAGATATATATATATATAGCTAGAGTGCAGATTATCTCTACAGTGTATGTGTATCTATACACACACATGGCATTTAGCACGTATATCGAGCCCATGTGCATGAAGAGACAGCGTGGAAACAGACAAGAAAAGGACGGAAATACAAGTATCTGACCAATAGGAAGTGTTCAACAAAGCGTATAATATCAAGCTATCATAAGTTGTGTATATATATATATATGTGCCTCATCTTATCTTGAAATTCTTTTTTCGTCTTGTATTCTATAATATAAAGAAAAAATCAATTAAAAACAAGGTGGATTCTCAATATGTATTTATATAACCATAAAAATGAGTCCTAGAAAATAAAACATAGAAAAAAGAAATAAATTTATATAAAATTATGATGCTAACCATTTGGATAAGGATGATGATGAGAAGGTACAGCAGGAAAAATGGGCTGAGTGGTTCTATGGATGAAGCGATTGATATAAGCCATGTTCTCTTGCTTCTGCTTCTGCCTTTGTCTGGCCTTGTGATTCTGAAACCAATAGAACACATTTTTCCCCTCGATATGACCGAATGCCTGTAGCCTACTCGTAATCTGCTTTATTTGCTCGGCACTTGGAGTTCTTATTCCTTGCCGGTACAAGCCTTCAAGCATATTTATCTGCTCTTTGGTAGGGTTCCACCGTGAACTCGTAGGCGGAGCGCCGCCCCTGCTAGAAGCTGAGCCCATATTGTGATCCCCATTATCACCTTCCATGTTAGTTCAATATCGTGTGTGTGTGTGTACATATATATATATTATATATTCCAGCTTTGCCGGCTGGATGAGGGCTTTGGAATTTATAAGAAGACGAAAGGGAGAGAGATAATAGAACGGGGTTTGTGTTAGCGTTTTGCATGGCTTTGATTTGTACCATTTTTATAGAGCGACAGAGAGTCAAACAAATGAGATCAGAGGCAGAGAAAAAGAGTAAGATGAGAGAGAGATAGATAGAGATATTGACATGCGTATAGTTTTTGCTGCTAAAAATCTCTGAAAACATGGCGGGTAGCTGCTAGGTAGAGAGAGAGATAAGAGAGAGGCGATATATTGATGAGGTGAGGCCTGGCATTTGGCTTGAGGATGTTAAATAACATCACACCGTTTGAAAACAAAAAACAATTATTACTAGTGATTTTGTTATAGATTTTGGTCTAGGAGGAGAAAATGACAAATGTACCCCCACAGTTCAAATTGTGCAGTGTTGTGTTGTATCATGTATGAAGGCGACTATTGTTTGTCGGTTCCTTAATGTGAAAGTGTGTCTCGGGAATGACAGAGGCCATTGAAGGGGGAATTGGGAAGAGGAGAAAACGACAGCCGGTTGGGTTATAAGGTGTAGGTAATAGCTAGGCTTTGGGAATTGAAGTGACAGCAGAGCAATGCAGGTGAAGATGGAAGGGCCTATGGTGGGTGTGTTGATTTTTGGTAGGAGTTGGGGCATGGTCCGCGCATGGTACTGCTTGTGGTGTGGTTAAATAATGTTATCAGACGACTCGTTTCTTCACACACACATATATATGAAACTATATAAATGTGTGTGTGTGTGTGTGTATATGTAGGCCGCTTATTAGCCAGTTGCAACTTGGAGAAAATTTGTATGGAACATACTTTCCAAAGTGGAGTAAAAACAAAATCATACATAGCTTGTGACACCCGTTATTCTCCTAACGGGTATTGAGGTAATTAAATTAATTTTTAGTGTATAAAAAAAATTGCTTCATTTAAATTTATTTTATAATATTTATTTTTATCTATTTTTAAATTTTCTAAAATTCTCCTATATTTATTTAGTATGATTACTAAAAAGCCTTAGAACTTCTAATAAATCTCAAAAATGTCATATTGGCATTATGTGTGTTAAAGTCTTTAGATGAGACATAAGGATATCTTTTCCAACTACTCTTGACCCTCATTTTCTTTATTTCCTCCGTGACATGCTTCAACATGTCTCCTCTATAATTGTTTCTATCACTTCTCTTCAAAGACTTCATCTTTTCTTCCTTTCTCTTCCACGGTTCCCACACTCTTCTTCTCATTTCTTTGCTGAAGCAAAATACTTAGAGAACTTCTTCAAGGCAGCCATAAAAATCAGCCACCATCACCTCCATTTGAGCAAGAATTTCAGTCATACCGAAGTAAAGGAACCTGTTTTGAAGCCATTTCAAGCTTCCAACTAACCATAATCCGAGGTTAGAATCTTATGAACAAATTTAGTCTTTCATTTATAAATTTTCTTTTATACTAAAGGATTATTCAAATTTGCGTTCTTAAACCTAAGTATATGTTTGTTGCTATTTTGGAGCATATGTATGAAGTCTAAGTGTATATGCCCTAGACAGAAAATTTATATTGTTAAACTTTGTAATACCTCTATGGGCAGTGGTTATTTCTTGAAATTCTAAGATTAAATTAAAATGAATTTTATGAATTGGTTTGCATATTTGAAAAGTAGCATCCTACGCTTTCTAACGAGCTATCATAAACCTAAATCGGAGTTGTATTTTATTTTCTAAGAATTATTCAATTTTTGTATTGGAAACTAGTAAATCTGCCAGTTTGTTATGGTATACCAGCTGCTAACCTGAACCAAGAACCCATCTTTGCTCACCACCTAATTCTTTAATGTCTTGCAACCTTTCCAATATTATCCTAAGTGATTGATGAATCTTATTAGGGACTAAAACATATAGATTACTTGTTCACATTTTATATTGTGTTAAGACAAAAATTGTTTACTGTGGTATTCAAAAGAGATTTATATAAAAGCTTTAATGGCATACTAGTAAGATAGGTTTACACATGATTTATTTATGAATGTAGTTGTATGTTGTGCTTTAGTTTTAATTGTCCTTATGCACGCCTTAGGATCAAGGGAGTATGGAGCTAACGTTAATTGATTCCAGGATTAAAAGATTGTTGATAAGCTTGAAAGATAGGGATTCTATTACTCATCTTTTGTGAGGTTTTTATAGAATTAAAATTGATTGTTTTGCCGCAATATATATATATATATATATATATATATATATATCTATGTTGAACTGATATTATATGAGTATCACATATGAAACTATGACATGGACTCGTCTTGTATTGTACGGCGAGGAACATAATGAATTGACACATGTTATAAATTGAGAAGCATGGTTAGGAAAACTAACTCTATTAATAATGATTCAATATAGAGAAATTGTGAGACATGAAGAGGGCGACGGTTACGTCCTTGGGCATGAATACCCTAAAAGGTAAAATAGGGGGAAGGCGATGACGCTTCCTTGGGTTGAAAGTCCCAGAACACACTGTACAGGAATCGACTTGGTGAGGACTCGGGGCTTGATGTCCCCTCACCGGAACACCCTTGGAATGTTTATAGGGTGATCAAGTGCGCCCATTTGGGTTTCGATGAGTTGAGTGATACTCAATTTAACATGGATACCTAGGAACAATGATGATTGGTAATATTTGTATAAATGTGTAATTATGACACTTGGTAATGATTAACTACGGTATCCATAAGATGTGATCATAATAAACCTCATAATCTGGAATATGATGTAACTTACTAACCATGCAGGTTTTAATGTGGTAATGATAAAAACCTAAAGGTAAGTAATGGCTTTCTCTACTGAGCATAGTGTCGCTCATTCCCTTATGTTTTTATCTTTTCAGGACTCACTAAGTGTGAGGTGGCTACGAGAAATATAGTTGAGGAAGTGATGTAGCTATATTACATTGGGACTGCTTCAATTGTTGAGAATGTTCTTCATGATAATGTAAGCATCAATTGTTACTCTCTGTGACTGTATTACAATGTGTTGAGGGTTAAAATGATGATGACAACAATTTATATTATTAAATTTAAGGTGCTACATTAAACTGTGGTTTATTTGTCGTTTATATTTTTATTTTTGAGTTGGGAGTTTTCATTTAAGTCCCGGGTAAATTTTATTTTTAAGGTTTTACTTTTATTATTTATTTTTAATTTATCTCATTAAAAACTGTTAACCCCCGTATAGGGGCGTTACATAGCTGTGCATTGTTTCTAACAAATAAAACAAATAATTATTCTTGTAACTACGATAACAGCCCATTTATTTAGCTGAATTTTCGTAATCATCTAGTAGTAAGAAATTTATCATCATACACGAGAGGAGCACTATACACAAACACACGTATATAGAGAGAGAGAGAGTTGAACCTAATTTAAAATACTTTCATTGTAGAGTTTAATTTAATAACACTTAGAGGATGTTTGAGAAGTGTGGTTAGAACCAACTTTGTGGTTCAAAACATTATAGTATGTGAGTGCTTTATACTATAACAACTTTTTATTTTTTATTGTATCTTGTGAAAGTGTTACGCCCCGAAATCCGAGGGGTGACGAGGCGGATTAATTATATTAAATAAACTAAATTTAATGAGAATCGCCCTAAGAGATAATAATAACTGATTTTTTAAAAAAGATGTAAAATTATTAGAAATCCTGAAACAAATAAATAGAAAGGAAACATTAAATAAACAAACCACATTGGGTCCCACCGAACCCACTTTAGTGTGCACACATGGTACTAGCAATATTAAATACATAACCACAATCCAAGGAGATAAATAAATTTAAAACATTACATGTCTTGTTATAAGTACCCTAAAAGATAATGTTTTAATCCTGCAATTTTCTTCCTGGTTCTTCAGCCTCCCTAAGCTGAACTCCACCTAGTGGGGGGGGCAAATTTTAAAACAAGAAAATGCGAGCAAAAGGCTCGGTAGGACTAAAGCTTAAATAAAACATTTAATTTAAACACATATACATCATATTTAATCAAATCCTATAACATGGGGCAATTAAATAAAACAAATAATGAATTAGAACTTATTAAATTTGTTCACACAGGATTAATCATTTACTCATCCATAGACAAACTCATTATTAGGTTATAGGCAAAGCCAAATGAATTACCACCGGAGTGGCCAAGCTGGGTTTCGGGACCTGCCCCGAAGGTTGAGCTTCCCACGACCTGTAACGCCCCTATATGGGGGTTAACAGTTTTTAATGAGATAAAATAAAAATAAATAATAAAAGTAAAACCTTAAAATAAAATTTGCCCGGGACTTAAATGAAAACTCCCAACTCAAAAATAAAAATATAAACGACAAATAAACCACAGTTTAATGTAGCACCTTAAATTTAATAATATAAACTGTTGTCATCATCATTTTAACCCTCAACACATTATAATACAGTCACAGAAAGTAACAATTGATGCTTACATTATCATGAAGAACATTCTCAACGATTGAAGCAGTCCCAATGTAATATAGTTACATCACTTCCTCAACTATATTTCTCGTAGCCACCTCACACTTAGTGAGTCCTGAAAAGATATAAACATAAGGGTATGAGCAACACTATGCTCAGTAGAGAAAACCATTACTCACCTTTAGGTTTTTATCATTACCACATTAAAACCTGCATGGTTAATAAGTTACATCATATTCCAGATTATGAGGTTTATTATGATCACATCTTATGGATACCGTAGTTAATCATTACCAAGTGTCATAATTACACATTTATACAAATATTACCAATCATCATTGTTCCTAGGTATCCATGTTAAATTGAGTATCACTCAACTCATCGAGACCCAAATGGGCGCACTTGATCACCCTATAAACATTCCAAGGGTGTTCCGGTGAGGGGACATCAAGCCCCGAGTCCTCACCAAATCAATTCCTGTACAGTGTGTTCTGGGACTTTCAACCCAAGGAAGCGTCATCACCTTCCCCCTATTTTACCTTTTTGGGTATTCATGCCCAAGGACGTAACCGTCGCCCTCTTCATGTCTCACAATTTCTCTATATTGAATCATTATCAATAGAGTTAGTTTTCCTAACCATGCTTCTCAATTTATAACATGTGTCAATTCATTATGTTCCTCGCCGTACAATACAAGACGAGTCCATGTCATAGTTTCATATGTGATAATCATATAATATCAGTTCAACATAGATATATATATTGCGGCAAAACAATCAATTTTAATTCTATAAAAACCTTACAAAAGATGAGTAATAGAATCCCTACCTTTCAAGCTTATCAACAATCTTTTAATCCTGGAATCAATTAACGTTAGCTCCATACTCCCTTGATCCTAAGGCGTGCATAAGGACAATTAAAACTAAAGCACAACATACAACTACATTCATAAATAAATCATGTGTAAACCTATCTTACTAGTATGCCATTAAAGCTTTTATATAAATCTCTTTTGAATACCACAGTAAACAATTTTTGTCTTAACACAATATAAAATGTGAACAAGTAATCTATATGTTTTAGTCCCTAATAAGATTCATCAATCACTTAGGATAATATTGGAAAGGTTGCAAGACATTAAAGAATTAGGTGGTGAGCAAAGATGGGTTCTTGGTTCAGGTTAGCAGCTGGTATACCATAACAAACTGGTAGATTTACTAGTTTCCAATACAAAAATTGAATAATTCTTAGAAAATAAAATACAACTCCGATTTAGGTTTATGATAGCTCGTTAGAAAGCCTAGGATGCTACTTTTCAAATATGCAAACCAATTCATAAAATTCATTTTAATTTAATCTTAGAATTTCAAGAAATAACCACTGCCCATAGAGGTATTACAAAGTTTAACAATATAAATTTTCTGTCTAGGGCATATACACTTAGACTTCATACATATGCTCCAAAATAGCAACAAACATATACTTAGGTTTAAGAACGCAAATTTGAATAATCCTTTAGTATAAAAGAAAATTTATAAATGAAAGACTAAATTTGTTCATAAGATTCTAACCTCGGATTATGGTTAGTTGGAAGCTTGAAATGGCTTCAAACAGGTTCCTTTACTTCGGTATGACTGAAATTCTTACTCAAATGGAGGTGATGGTGGCTGATTTTTATGGCTGCCTTGAAGAAGTTCTCTAAGTATTTTGCTTTAGCAAAGAAATGAGAAGAAGAGTGTGGGAACCGTGGAAGAGAAAGGAAGAAAAGATGAAGTCTTTGAAGAGAAGTGATGGAAACAATTATAGAGGAGACATGTTGAAGCATGTCACGGAGGAAATAAAGAAAATGAGGGTCAAGAGTAGTTGGAAAAGATATCCTTATGTCTCATCTAAAGACTTTAACACACATAATGCCAATATGACATTTTTGAGATTTATTAGAAGTTCTAAGGCTTTTTAGTAATCATACTAAATAAATATAGGAGAATTTTAGAAAATTTAAAAATAGATAAAAATAAATATTATAAAATAAATTTAAATGAAGCAATTTTTTTTATACATTAAAAATTAATTTAATTACCTCAATACCCGTTAGAAGAATAACGGGTGTCACACGACCCGATATCTGTACATGGCATCATGCTCTATTTTATCATTCTAGACGGTACCAACCAACGCGTCCGGTGTCATCACATCATCATGTTTCATTTTACCGAATGTTTTCATTACATTCATTATTATCATCCATTATTTAACCAATAATAAAAATAAGTAATAAACTTTATTTCCTGAAAATCATAAAAAGGTTTTGTGATCAAACTTCTTTTCAAAACATGGCTACCAAGGAGAAGGGATAGAAGTCCTACCTTGATATTCGTACCAATGTCCAACACTGCGGTCCCGATCCGCTATACGTTAGCTCCACAGAACCACAAACAACCTTAAATAGAAACTAAGTTTATCAATTCCTAGCTTAAGGTATCCTACATTCCTAAGCTATCTCATGGTGTTTTAGTATGCTTTTAGCACTCACAAAATCATTTTGAGAGGTCAAAAACTTGATCTAGGCTTAAAACAGTAAAAACGGGCGAAAAAGGCCATTTTTCACGAGGTTCAGTCGGCCTACCAAAACCCCTGGTCTGGCCTGCCGAACTCCACAGTTCAGCCTGCCAGCCAACCAGCCTGCCGAACCTATGAATCCAGCCTGCCGAACACCGAGTTCGGCCTGCCGAACTGGAAAATCATGGGAGGTCTGAGGCTTCGATTCTCGACCTCCCAAAGCTCAAAATCAAATCAAAACATATTTTTTCGAAGTCCCAGAGCAAATATAGTGATCATAGATGATAAACAAACATAGTAGGACACATTTAAACAAGATTCCATAGGAATTTCAAGAAAATCCATAAATGAGAGAAAAAGGAAAAAACTTGATTCAACTGAATTTCATGAAATTAAGCCTAAATTTTGAATGATTCAAGTCCTACCAACCTAGATTAGGAGTTTCCTAAGCTCAAGAAACTTAAATCACAATACTTTAAGGAGATTCAAAGATTTGGGACAAAAATTTAAAAGTTTGAAATTTAAGGAAACAAACCTTGAATCAAAGCTCAAAATCACGTTTGTGGAGTTCGAATTTATATTCTTCGCCTCCCAATCCAGCTGAGAATCAAGCCAAAAGCTCAAAATTTCAAAATCAAAATCAAAGAAGAGGGAAGGAGAGAGGGGAAGCGTTGGAGAAAGGGAGTGAAGAGAGAGAGAGTGGCTGAGAGAGAGTGAGTAAGAGTGAGGGTGAGACTGGTTAATAAGAGGGACAGGGAAAAAACACCATGCCCCTAGCACGTGGTTTCTTGCAATCGGGACACATCGGGCATTTAATAAATTATTTTGTTTCATAATTCAAAGTAACATATGAAAATAATAAATGATGGAAAAAATTTAAAATACCATAAAATACTTTAATTAAGCTCAAGTTTTTATTAAAGCATACCAATTCACCATCTAATAATAATTTATGCATAATTAAATTTTCTGAGCGTTACAGAAAGCTTTACATTATTTGGTAACTATAAAGTTGTTTCTAACCATGCTTACCAAATACCTTATTAATATGGTTCAACTTCAATATTTTGAGAATATAATTAGAGAAAAAAAATCTTTCTTGATATAATTTAACTATTGTCAGATCAATAATATTTACTACATTGTTCACTCGTTGTTAGATTTTATTCTGCTAAAAAAATTAAGAAAAAAATAACTCAAAATTCCATTCGAGACTCTCGACCTTGATTTTGATGCATATATATTCAATTTAACGGCCACAATACTTCAAACTTAATCCAAATATACACGCAAACGAGAGCACCTTTTCCAAGACACTAATAAGCGATGAAGATTTAAGAAAGATCATGCAATGGAGTGGAGGCCATGTACATCACACTCCGACTAAAGCCATTGTATTTATTGCGTTAGAGGGCGCTTGAGAATATAATTAAGGACCGTGATTTAAAATTAAATTATTATAATATATGAGAGTTTAGTATTGTAATATATTTTTATTTTGTATTATAACAACTGTAATTTGAGTATTTGTATTTATACAAATGTCGTCACATATATATGTATATATATATTTGTTCAAATATATATTGATATATATATATAGAGAGGAAATTAAACTGAGTGCTTTAAGATAAGGGACGGCCGGAATTAGGAGCGCGCAGATTATAGAAAAGAACCGTGCTGATGAGCGAGCCTGTGATGAGAGGAGAACGCACATCCAAACAAATGAAAACGTAGTTGAGAGAGAGGGAGAGAGACGGAAAAAGGTCAATGAAAGATAGATACAAAACAGGCTACGATAGGGTGGTTTGCATGCTAATCTTTATTGCTATTCGTGCATGCATGCGTGAGTGAAATTTAAGATATGGGTACTCCTACTCGCTGACTATCATGCCCTCTCTTCATACATTAACAATATATATGCATAGTATATATGTATAGATATATCTATATATAATAGGAATAGATACAGATCATGTATTATTATATATATCGGTCTGTGTTGCGAAATATTCTGGTGAGCGGCCGCCACCTCTCAACGCCGCCTCGTTAACCTCAAAATAATCTCCCGTCGGCCATTCGGCGCTGTTCCTTCTCTTTTTCTTGACGTTTTGCAGCATCGAATTCGATGAAATTTGGTGGGTCTTTGCTCTCTCTCTCTCCCTCTTTCTCTCTCGAAATTACGCTCACTCTCTCTCTCTAGGGCACAGATTAATTACTGTTCCACCATAGTAATCCGCAATACGACATTTACTATCCAACCATCCGTATACGACAATAATGCTTTAACCAGCGTCTGTCTGTTTGGGAAATTTTGGCCACAACCAGACAAACCAATTTGAACCCCTTTTCATAAGTTGTCCATTACTTTTGAATTTATTCCACATTTGCTTATGTATTTATCGATGGGTATATTTATCTGGATTTTTATGAAGAAAAGAGTATTATTTTACTCGATTTTTGGAATTTTTCTGTGATACGCATATGGCACTGTATGTATATGCGGGAAATTTCACCTAAAAATCAAAACCAATGGTATATTGATGAAGAGGACGTTACAACCATTAATAATTTATGTTATTTAATATTATTACAAAATTCAACTCTATAATATATATATATATATATATATTCGATAACATTCCCTTCAAAAAAAAATTTCGGTAGCAATACAATAATAAACATATCAAGTAAAGAACACGCATTGTAATATATATCAAGTGATATATATATATATCGTAACATTCAAGAGATTAATAATAATATAAGAAATAAGCATGCCGGATCATGGCACGAGGAAATATAAGCCTGAAATCGGAGTGAACATCCTCACCTGAACCCGACCCAAGAAAAACCTTGGCTGTGCTTTGTTCTATGGAGATCAACTTTAAATCAAGATAACAGTACCTTAATATTGGTATCAATGTTGGGTTTCAGCAGTGATGGAGTCAAAAAATTTTATTCGGGGTTAATAACTAAAATAAAAATTAATAAGAGTTATGAGATTAATTTTTATATTATTAGTGGGGCTATGTACATGTATTACACAATACAAGACTTATTCATGTATATATTTTTTGAAAATAAAAAAAATTGAATGGGGAGCCCCTGTCATGTTTGAGTTTCAGGGCACATAGATAATTGTATTTTTTTTTTTCGCTAAAAGTATACAGATAATTGATTGGTGTTCGTAAATTAGACTCAATGCCACTTACATTAGTCGCTTACATCACCTTTTTTTCTTTTCTAAAGTTTAGCTTATATCGCTTTTATAAACAAATAGGACTCAAATATTCATCAATAAAGGAATATATACCACTTTTTCAAGTTTTGGTATTCGAGTTGAGTACTTTTATATGCTCATTTAACAATGTAGTTCAAATTCAAAGGTTATTGCTCCATCTGATTTTGTTACAGTGTTTTAGTTTGAATTATGTTTTTAAATGGGCTGTTATATAAAAAAGAACAGCTACATTTCACATAAAATTAGTATGGTAAATTACTAGAGTTCAAAATATGTACCAACCAGTTTTTAACTCAAAAATTTTCAAATAAATTTACCACTCTTAGAAGAAAGTGAATTCCTCTAAATTCACCCAAATAATTGTTGGGTCCCTTATATATAAGGGTCCAAACTTAGCTGAGTTTTGGAGTTCGGGTACAGGGAAAGTCCAACTGCGGTAGCCCCATTCCCATAATCTGGACTCAATCAGTTTTGACATAAAAAGAAAAATGACAATTGTTTCAACCAAACTGGACCACATGCAAAAAGCTGATCCTAGGAGCCCCACTTGATCCCTACAATATATGGGTTTTTTTATTTTATTTTATTTTAGGCTGGAACTTCCTTGCGATAGTTATACGGTGTGTGTTGGTAAGTTGATTAGAATTATTTTTTTTTTGTTAAAAATTTTATATTATAATAATTTTTTTTACTGTAACATGTAAAAGTTATATACTATTCTTAATAAAAAGTTGGTTTTAATTAATTTTTATATACAATGCACCTTCAATATGGGGCAAAAGCGTTGAACCCCAAAAAAAAAAAAAAATCAGTGTGCAATTGCTTTGTGAGAAAGGTACAACAATGAGAATCCAAGTTTCAAAAACACTTTTTCTCCCAACAGAAATTCAGATTGGATTGGGGACATAAGTGGCCTTTGTTCACGACTGGCCAAATTCATAAGCAGTTTTTGAAATGACCTCTTGCTCTCGGAGATTATTTGATTGTTGACCAAACAAATTCAAATGGGGACTTAACACCTAACCAAGAACGCAATTGGGTCCATTATGCTTCACAGTTTGTACACTCTGTGGTACTAGTAGTGGTAGATGAGAATATGAGATAAGACTATATCTATCGACTCCGTGCTGTTATGATACATTGTTCTCGTTTTGGGCCTAAAATTTATTGATAAAACGGAATTATGGTGGGCGACCGTTCACTATACTGAATGATTTTTTGTTTTTTGGAGGGGGGTTATCCGCACATAATTGTTTGTAAAGTAAATTCAATCTCGTATTATTATTTTTTTTAGGTGGAAACCTTCTGTCATTGTCGTGAAATCTATATTTTTATAATTAGAACAAAAAGCCAGTCATTTATTAAACATCAGATTTCATTGTTCATCTAAACTCTTTTTGAGAAGTTAATAGTCTGTTTGGCATCAGTTGATTCTAATCAACTTTTCAATTAACAATAGTGTAAAGCTCTCACATGCTACAGTAAAAGAAAAAAAGAAAGTTATTACAGTGTAAAACTCTCACATGCTACAGTGTTTACACTTCTAATAAATGATTCTAACTACCATACCAAACATTAAATAATATAATTCTTTTATTTTAGCCAAGCGAATATGTAGAGTGGGTTTTTTTTAATCGTATGGCTCTATGTTTTAGGCCTTTTGTCTTAAGCCTACAAAGAGTGTACTTATTGTATTGTAGAGAAGCATAATGGAGAAAAAAGAAAGAAGTAACACAAAAAAGTTCATTAATAAGTGATAAACTTGCTTGTTGGTGAAGTTCTTCTTTTAAGATAAAGCACTTTCAAACCAAGCATCATCCGCTTAACTTTCAAAACTTTTATAAGTTAAAACAATGACCACTTGACAATGAGCTATAACTTACTTTAACAGCAACAACATGGTCACACATATTGAATGAACACACTCATGACATTAGCTGAAATAAGAAAAGGAAATAAAGGAAAAAAAATGAGAGGAAAGAATTAAGCAAAGAAAACCTTTAGGTTAATGAGGATCACGAAGAAATAATTTACAATGTCTTAATCAGTTAGGCATAAAAGTTGGTGATATTTTTAGGGTGTTTGGCACGTGGTCCGAATCACTTACTCAGTTGTAAGCTCTCACATATTACAATGACAATAAAAAAACCGCTACAATGTAAAACTTTTATATATTATATTAAAAACAGTTTTAATTAATGGTTCTAACCACTCTACCAAACATCTTATTTATCTTGCAAACAAAAGCCTTTAGAGATATATAATAATTAATTTTTTCACCTCTTTACAAATCTAAATGCCGAAATTACATAAAGGAAAAGATTATTTCTACTAATAACATTGTTTAAAAAAAAATTATTATAGCGTCATTTTTGCAAGGAAGCAGCCAGGAAGGTGTCTTCCCTGTGTTCATCTGCTCTCGCTCTGCAATGTATAATCGTAAAACGAATTATTGGACAAAAAAAGAAAAAAGAAAAAAATAAATAAAAAATAGGAAAAACTCTTTTAGTCTTGCCTCCTATTACAGCCTATCTCTCTCACAAAAGTGAGCCCCATATACCCACTCGATGGAGCCCACCTCCACGAGGGAGGGGCGGGCTGCACAGGCAGCAGTGTTCCAAAAATATATCTATGTAAAACCAAAGCGCATCATAAACACCAGCTGGAACAACATGGGTGACGGGTGTGCTCTTTTGGCACTCCAATCAAACTAGATTACGTGGATGAGGCGATCACTGTCTATTATTTTATATTATTCTCTCTTCTTCTTCTTTTCTTTTTTTTTTTTTTTAAGTTTCTTCACATTTTCTTTTTTATAGATTTAAGGGGGAAAAACCTCTACGGTTGATACAGAAAAAGTGCATGGACAGAGCCCTATCGCATGCCGTAGGTTATAAGTTGATCATATTTAATATTTATAAAAATACAGTATCCATGAAGGATCTTTTACTCAAGAAGTCTTTTATCTTTTATTTTTATAGTGCACGTTTTCTATCATTTAGCTTTAATTAAAATCATACCAAAATAGAAAAAATATAAACCATCCATTTTTTATACAAATAACTGGAAGATAGGGAATCGGCTTTTATGTCATTTTATTCATGTTTCCATTCATATTTCTCCAATAATATTATATTACGTCAATTAAATTATCATATCAATTAAATTTTATATTACTAATCATATCAGTTAACTGACGTAGTTGATATAGTATTATTGAAGGAATATAAAAGAGAATATATAAATAAAATCTAAAAAGTAGAACCTAAATATTTTGTATTTTTTTAATCTTATCAAAGAAATCTTTTTAATAAATTCCTTACCTTAAAGAAGCTTGGAGGAGAAACGGAAATTTCTCAATTTTTTTCTTTTCTTCCAAAGTAAAAAAGATTAGACCAATCAAATTTTAAGGCAATTCAGACAGCTCAAAAGGAGAGAACCTTACCTTTTTTCTAAAAAAACAAAGCCTTATCGTTTTATCTGTTATTTGGCAAAAATTATGAGAATTATTTTTTCAATTATAAATATTATAAAATTTTTATATATTATAATAATAATAAAAAAATTACTATAATATAAAATTTTTATATACTACAAAAAAAAAATGATTCTATTCTAATTAACGCTATGTCATTTTTTTAAACACCTTATTGGTAAATTACGTTTCCACAAAACCTTCCCATAAAAAGCTACGAGGGGAAACGGAAATTTCCCCTTTTTTTTATATTTGAAATAAATGATTAACGGGCGCACACGCTTTTCCAAGCCCATGTGAGCCGCACTCTTCCGATCTTTTCTCTTAATCTTTTGCCCACATTCACCTGTTATGTTACATATCTCGACAAATATTTTTTTTTCCTCCCTTCCTTCAGAAACTAAATAAACAACTTGAAACCCTTTTCTCTTTAGGCATTAATTTTCAGTTTTTTGACCTTTGCTCCAAATTTGATGTATAGTTTTAGAAGCACAAGCTAGCTGGCAAAGATGTATGTTCGAAACACCATTTGTGATACTACTTGTACGCGGTGGTTGATGTCTTTTGTTGCCCTTTATCAATAAAAGGCAAAACCTTTTCTTCTGCACGGAATTTCCTCGCAGTTTATCTTCTCGTGGCGTGTGTTTTCGGGCAAAAATTTAAGGAAAGATCTCCATGATGTGAGTTTCAGTGGAAGGGAAGGCAGCGGAACGATATATACGAGGAGGGTCCTCTTGGGTTTCTGGCTGTTTTTTGTTTCTTTCACTAAAGGTAGTATTTTTTAACAGTCCTAGTTATATACCAATAATATTATTTTGTGGTTAGCTTTGGACTCGCATCACATAATATAAACCACTTTTTTTTTTTTTTTTGGGTTAAGTTTTTATTTTGTTCTTGTGGGTAAGCACTAGTTGTGGGGAATGTGAAATTCTCGAAAATTTTTTTATGAAGATGACAAATTTAAGTGGGTTAGGTCTTGGTTTGAGCCTGGTATTTGGGTGCCTGCTTTTGGCACTTGTTGCCGAGCTTTACTATTTGCTTTGGTGGAAGAAGAAGAGAATCACAGATCACAGAGAGATTGAGGAAGTCGACTATGGCAACTTTGCAAAAGAGCTTTTCCAGTTCATTTGCTGGAAGAAAAACACCTCCAACAACAACAACAACAATAATTCTCATGTAAGGAAAGAAAACCCAGATGAGGAAGACCCGGAATTGGGATGTTCTGGTAATAAAGACCATGTTTTGGTCAAGCCAAGTACCACTAATGGAGACCAAGAAGGTGTGGAATCAGAGCTGATGAGACTCCACAACCTGGCTGGCCCACCAAGATTCCTCTTCACAATCAGGGAAGAGACCAAAGAGGACATGGAATCTGAGGATGGGAGGTCCAGAAAAGGTTCAAGAACTAGGAGCTTGAGCGATCTAATGGTGGCTGCTGTGGACACCACATTTCTCACTCCTTTGGCCTCTCCACACCTGAAGTCTTCTCCTTTGAAGAACAATCCTGTGGATTGTTACAAACACCACGGATTCAATCCCCTCTTTGAATCTTCCACTGAGGCTGATCAGCTTTCACGGCTGAGATCTTCTCCTCCTCCAAAGTTCAAGTTCTTGAGAGATGCTGAGGAAAAGCTTTACAGGAGGTTGAAGGAGGAAGCTGAGAAAAAAGCGTCTCAGAATTCAGTTGTTAATGGCACAGCTGAGGATCAGAAAGATGGGTCTTTTTTCACATTCATGGTTGGGATGAACAAAAACAACATCAACAACAATGACGATAACAATCATTTGCCACAGTTTCCTTCAAGCTCTTCCCAGGTACTCCCACTGGCCTCTTCTCCCACAGCTTTCAAACCAGATGATCAACTTGATTGCAAAAACAAATCCATTTTGCATTGAGTCTCTTCCTTCCACTTTTGCCCACCAGACCGATCTTGTCAATTCTTTTTTTTTTTTTTTTTCCTTTTTTAATGTAAAAATTTTCAGGATCATTGCTAGTGTATTTATCTAAACAAGGCATTTTCTTTTCCTCTGTAGAGTTTAATTTTAGTTTTTTTTGGTCCATATTTCTGTTTGGTATCTGGGAAAGAAGGCCATGAATGATCTGGAAATAATAGTAGTTTAAAGGGTGCCTTGATAAATCAGTGGGTGCCACTGAAAAAACCTGCAAACTGAATTAATGTGTTTGTTAGTTCAAGTGGGGGACTAGCGGGCCAAAATTTTCTGTGTCCACTTCACTTGTGTCCCTAAGGTGTCGCAATTTAGTTATCATGTAATGAGGCTGACGGTACTCCTACTGCTAATTGGCAAGTACTCAAAAGGCCTCTTGTTCATTCCTTTACAACAGTGCTTAAATCACTTTTCACTTCTCTTAGGTTGTTTTAAACTTTTTTACCAGTATGCCCAAATACTTGAGACTGGCATTACTATAAATCTGGGTCTATCTTTGTCCAAAGCTTATAGGAAGCCAGTGAGAACATGAAAATGTTGGGCTATATTTTAGGCAGATTTCACATAGAGCAGTCAAATTTAGTTTATGGATAAAGAGAAGAAATGGGTAATGTAGGTTTCAAAGTTTTTAGGTTACTAAGATTCACACGTTTTAACACAAAAGCACAAAAGTGATTTACAGCTATTTGATTTTTGTCTAGAAAGGTTTGAGCTTTGGACTAAGGAATGAGGCTAATTTCCTTTTCGTACGATCCATTGTAATTTATAAGGCAGCAAGCGTGAGAGGGTAAAACATACCACAAAATGGCAAGTGCTGTTTAGCCCATTGGTGTTAGAAAACCAATTGGGTCTCAATTGTAACAAACTATCATAAAGGGAAGGTTCTTATGATCCGCTAATTGCTACCAAATTCAATTATTAATTTAGTATTATTGTATAAAATAGCAATTATAATATAGGTTCTTAATTTATACTCATACAAGATATGTAAGTCCAATAATGATAGTCCTCACTCGTCAGTGGACTTAGTTGGGTAGTTGTTAGGTTAACTTCAATACAATGTTGAGGTGCATAGTTCAGATAGTATCTCTTAACACTTATCAATGAAAAATCCAACAATGATACTTTGTGAGAAAAAAAAAAAAGAAGCATTATCAGAACAGTTTGGTTGAATAGAAATGCATTGGTTCGAACAAAGAGTTTATATAGAAATTTAAAATTTTGCAAAAGAAAATAATATTGCAAAAGAATTTAAATTGCAGTTGAATCTATAAAACATACGCGTTTGAATAGGTCTGTCGGTAATGATATTTGAATCATTGATTTAAACTCAAAAGTATAAAGCCCTTATATCATTATATGTTACAGTGTAATGTTACAGTACTTTAAAATAATTAATCTAAATCCTTACTCCTAAATACCCTCATATATATCAGACAAAAAATTGTAGAGGGTGTTTGGTGGTGGTGGAAACCACTCAGTTTTCACTACAAACTTAATTATAAACAGTGCAAAATCCTCACATGTTACAGTAACAATATAAAAAAGATACTATAATATAAAACTTTTACATGCTACAATAAAAATAATTTTTATCATTAGTTTTTACCAACCTCCTAAACACCCTAGTACTCTTTCTCTTTTATGTTTAAAGAAATAATTTAAAATTTGGAATTGGGGTCTTAACGGGCAGGAAACATTTAAACATATTCTTCCAGAAAAAAGTCTTATTATTCAACCAATAAAAAAAAAGGAAGCAAAAAGCTAATGTAGTTGTGGCGTTGTGAAGGCTCCATTTAGCTTTTACCTAAACGACAAGAAACGTCGTTGTTATCACGCAATTCGGCCGAAGGTTGTCCCCACCATCAAACTCAAAAAGTATTAATTATTTCCTTAAGATCAAAAAATTTTTAAAATTTGAACCCTTAGGGGGTGTTTGGAAGGTGGTGGAAACTGGTGGTGGAAACCATTTTTACTGTAGCATGTGAAAGCTTTACACTGTAGTAATTTTTTAAATTGTTACTGTAGCATGTGAGAGCTTTACACTGTTTATAACTGAGTTTGTGGTGAAAACCGTAGTTCCCACCACAATGTCAAACAGAGGGTTAAACTTTAAGACAAACAACCTGACGAAGATTTTCTGCTTTAATATGTAGAATTCGAATTAACAACCCCATCTTGATTGGTTTACGCAAGATGAAGATTCTTTATTCCCTTTTTTTTTTCCGGCAATTAATTTCTTTAGTAGCATGATTAAAGGCTTAAAAGTAAAAGGATATTCCAAGTGTAGTGGTCCAAATATTTTAAGCTGTAGGTATTTTTTGTGGGGTATGTTCCATATGCTCCAAGACCATGGTGGGACCCATATACATATATACAAAAAAACATAAAAATTTAAATATAATTAATAATAAAAGTATTGGTATTTTCTTTTTCTGTCTCCACAAGTTGCAAGTTTAAAATTTGGATTTTGAAAATATATTGAATTGGAGACGCCCAATCCAACACCATTGAATATCAATTCTGAGGCTTATATTGTTCATCATCTAATAAAATGGCAAAGTGGGGGTGGGGCCAGCCTATTCACTAGGCCAGAAATTCTAGGCCTATCCTAGGCTTTCCTGTCAGGTAACAAGAATATTGCAACGTTTATCTTGTTGCTTTTGAGTTCAAATAAGATTTTTAAGAGGGAGGAAACGAGTTCCAATCAAAGTTTTTATAATGTAATTTAAATTATTACAATATTTTTTATAATAGATTTAAATTATTATTATGTTTAAATTTAAATATTTGGTTTTAACCTATTTCCCAAGCCGGTTTTATAATCTTTCATTTCAAAATTTAGTGCTCACATATTTGAAAAAAATCACAAGACTTTCGTTTTCACGTTGATGAGACAGCGATTAAAACATTATACGAGAAACAAACAATGCTACAAGTGAACCGTGGCGGGTTTGTACTTGCCATCTCAAATTTTGTACGCAAAGCTTCGAGCCACTTTTCAGTTTCAATTTATCAATTTAACTATTATAAAACTCTAAACAGCTATAATAAAAGATAAAAAATTACTATTATATAAAATTTTAACATGTTACAGTTTTTAAGTTTAAAAACTTATGGTCTATTTGGTGTTATTTTTAAAACATATAAAAATAGTTTTGTTTTAAAAAATAATTTTTTTTTTAAATTATGTTGATAGTATGTTTAAAACTTTTGTCTCAAAAAATATATAAAAATATTTTAAAAAATTTTTAAAACAAAACCGAACAGGATATTAGTGTCAAACGACCTATAACTAATCCCAAACTATGCGATGATTATTGAAATTTATAGCCGAATATCTATAAATTGATTACTAACTTTTGAAGGCCATTGGTGTTCCTATTTTCGAAAGGATAAATAGATAAACATAAAAGCATGTCCAAATACGGCAGATTACCCATCTTTGAAGAAAGATAGAATATGAGCTGGCAACCATATTTATGTAGTAGAACATTCAATGGGCTGGGGTATTAGCATTTTTTGGATTGATATGGACTTTACCAAACCCACCAAAACCGGCGTGTCGATAGAAAGAGGAAAAACGCATGTAGCCCTTCTCAATGAAGCGGTCAAAAGACGCAGGTTTTTTTTTTTTACAAAATTTAAATTTTTACCGTAATTACTGTGTTTTCACATGGTGTCTCCAGATACCCAATTGGCCACGCGGCTAGTACTAGTACCATTTTGACAAAGATTCCGCTTCCATTAGCCTTTAGGCGTGGCCCATTCAAGAGCGTTTTGATGGCTAGCGTTTGAGACGAGTTGTTATCTTTGTTTCATACAACATTGACAAGATTACAGATGCCTTTGATTTTTTATTTTTGAATTTTTTTTCTCTACATTATGTATGCCCTTTTCAAAGAGGCCTAACAGAAAAATAAAATCGGTGGTTTTTTTTTTTTTTTTTTTCCAAATACAACTTTTGGATTGAAAGTACCAAAATTGCCCACAAACTTTAACTTTTGAAAATGTCGATGACCAAGTCGGGGCCTACCATTGTGAAAGGCAAAGAAGATCATTGATGACCAAATTGATCGGTTCAAAAGCCTCCGATTTATTGGTGACTCTATGCTTCGTGAACGAAATCTTCTCTGTTATTTGCTTCCTCCTCGAGTAGTGGCATGAAAACATTCGCATTTCCATGCTCCTTCGAGACTTTGAAAAACTATCCGCGGCTTCAAATGGTCTCCAAAAGTAAAAGTCTCGGAAAAAACGTTCCAACCCAATATTTCAGCATAATTTGACCAAATTGCTAATGATCTCGAACTCATTATGCTGTCAATTAGGCTGGGTATCACTTTCAAAGTCTTATTATTCATTTCTAATACTTTAATGTGAGAATTAAGCTTTTTTTTTGTTTTATAAAAAAAAATAGTATGTTTAAAATTCAACCTTTAAAAAAAAAAAAAAGGAAAACAACAACAACAACCATGCATTCCTCAAACTCATCCCTCCATCTTATCCATAATTGGGCCAAATTGCTACGGCCCATAGTATTAAAAGACACGAGTCCAACCTCCTCTTTAAAGGCCCATTCCTTCCTCCCGGTCCAGGTCTTCTTCTTTCTCAAATTTCGACGGATTCCGAAATCGGAGAAAGTAACAACGCGACGTGGATCGATTCTCTGCGCACGGACACTAATTTGTCCTATTCTGGAAGTTCCACGATTTTTATTTTTTTTTTCATTTTTTTCGTCTCTTGGCGCTTCCAGTAGAGCTAAAGTCTGTTTGTTAGGTGGGAAAATGAGATCATGAAGAAAACTTTTTATTTCAAATATAATTTAGCTTTTTAGTCTGCAGTTTCGGAATGACTAAATCAGCTATAAGTTGTTTGCCGTTTATAAGTTTGGAAATTAAGACTTTACGTACATTTTCTGGGCCTGAACAAGTTTCAGCATTTCTGGTTCAGCAGAAGCTGTTCAACTAAAAGTGATGAAGCAAAAAAAAAAATAATTAAATAAACAAGTCCTGCAAAAAGTCTTACTTTTTTTGGTGATGTAACTACTAATTTTTTCGGTTTACGTAAAGTTTTTACCCATTGGATTGACTCTGTAATTCGCATAAATGATCCCAGTAGCTCGTTGATTATTTACAATGTTTAGTTTATTCGTTAATAAAATAGTTTGGCTTATGTAGGAAGCAAATTTTAATTAATTTTATTTTTACGCCTGGATTATTGTATATCATTTTCGATTTGGTAAAATGCCCTAGAGATTTATGTGTTCAACAGATGTATCACAGTGAGAATTGATAATTTGGTAAGTAATCTCAAAGTAAACTTAGAAAGGGTTAGTTTTCCTTCTTCTTTTTTTTTGGTTACAGTGTCTTGGTGCCTGGGCAATGGCATGTAGTTTTAAATTGTCCGTCGAGTAATTTAATTTTCCCCCTTATTTTGTGGCAAATTTAATTACTTAACCGGACAAAAGCTCCAAGAGGATCATATTTCCGCCAAAAAAGAAAAGAAAAAACAAGGAAGACAAGAGGCTCAAAACCAAGATACTGGTTTGATTGTACTCTTGTTCCATTAACTAACACAGTTTTCTTCAGTGGTTGGTGCCCTTTTTTGCCTTCCTTAAACATGATCAGTTTGCTTTGTATATTTTCAATCAGTACTTCCAATTCTATTTTGAATTTCATAATCACTACTTTTGGTACTTCATAACAAAAGTTTTTTTATAGTAGGATACGTTATCAGTAATGTATCTTCTGAATAGTAAATACAGTTAAAATTTTATCAAAATAAAAAAGTAATTAAAACAGATAAAAACGTCCTAAATATACAGTTCAAACAAAACCTAAGGATATATATATATTCTTATCTCTTACCATAGAATTGTGATAAAGGTAGCACCGATAGATATATGGAACGCTGAGTGCTGAATTGCAGTAGGATCCTATGTATACTGAGATCTAAGCAAGATCTCTATTATCACACTGTTGGGCATACCTCCTGCTTTGGAACAAGTGCCATCTGATGAAGACTGAATAGGGAAAGTACAATTATCTGTTTTTGACTCTTTTTTATTTTTTTGACGTTGTACTAGGGTTATATTAGAGTACGAAGGACTGTTGAGATAGGAAGATCCTTGTTAAAGGAAATTGTGATTAAGGTTCTTAGTCTTTACTTCTTCTTGGCCAGTTTTGATCACAAAGTTTTAGACACGTCCCTTGAAGGTCCAATATGGTGAGTTTTACGTACTTGCTATATATAACTAATTCACAAATATAGATGATGGAAAACGCAGCCCCTTCATGCCTATAATAGTATCTTAGAACAGAGTTAAAAAAATTAGTTAGGGAGATAGAGACATGACTGAATATATAGAATTTTAAAGAAGGTGAAATATGATTTTAGAGGCGAAAGGGTGGCTTTCCACCCTCATTCGTGGGCGGCTCCATCCTGGTTAATGTTCACTAAAAGTTTCCAAACTCCCACGTTAAATGTTGAAGTGAAACAAGTAGGAAAACATTAACATAGAGAAGTTTTTAATTCGGCAGCTTGGAGTGGCAGTAAAATGTAAATTTTCCAAAGCTTGGGCTTGGTCATTATTATGAAAATCTAAGGTTAAATTTGAGTTGGACCTCAACAGTATTTTTGAACTATTTAATAGGAGAATTTTCATAAATACTATCTTTTAAGATTTATTTATTATAAATACTATATATGTTCATTTGTGACACATCTTAATATATAATATGAATGATATTGTAGCATAAATTTTTTTAAGTTTAGTATAAATAAACATAACTCTTAAAAATATGGCATAACATGTAATTTTTAGTAGCCTTTATGGTGTAGCACTGTAGCACTGTCTTTGCCTTGTGTCCCTTAATTTTATTATTACTTTTTAATCTTTTTGTTTAACATAGTTTTTAAACCCCAATCATGGAGCTTAGCTAGGATAGACTTTTCCCAATATAACGAATAAATGTACCCACAGATTCTCTTTAGAATTAATACAACCCCTCTTAATAAAATATGCAAGAGACATATTAGGATGGAATATAGACCTAAATTACCTAATTTTGCATATTTGAAGACTCTTAACTAGTGCCCTTTAAGTGCAATATAGTTTTTTTGTTGCAAGGTGTCAAGGACAATATATTGTTTATAAAGCAGATAAGTCTTCCATCAACTCAAAAATTAACATGGGCTAGCTCAGTTAGTCAGTTTCTCTACGTTTCCCTATAGATAAGTCTCCTTTTGCATATTCCCTCAAAAAAAAAAAAAAAGGCCTCTTTTTGCACATCAATGTCCCTAATCCGGCCTAATAATTGCTTCTTAGAGTAAGTTATGCGTCCATTATACTTGTAGGTAAAGTCACCTTAGCAAATCCGACACTTGTAACATCTTTTGTTCACTAATATAATATCATTTACAGTGCAACACTCAATTTATTTAAATGCAGCCCTTAATATTATAAATACTTTACGAGTTCGTTTGGTTCGAGTATTTGAATAGAATATTTGAATGAATATTTAAATTTTTATGAGAGAAAATATTGTAGCAAAATGATTCGAACTGTGATTCGAACCACGAAATAAACGTACCTACATTTATTAAGTGAACTTAAGTAAGTGTAACCTTTAATGTTACAAATACTATGTTACATTTATTAAGTATTAGATCAAAATCAATTTAGTGTTATATAAACATAAAAATTATATTATATTTATGAATAAAAAATGTTGCAAATGCTTGGCCAGTTTGGGCCGCAAGGGACAACAATTTGTATTACTTAGAGTTTGAGCAGTATATATAACTTTAGATTCATTAAAGTTCATTTATTATTTTCTTATTTTTAGAAAACGTGAAAATTTGCTATATCACGTCACACATACTACTTGGTGCGAGAGCCGTACGAAACAATAATAATACCATACGTTGACGACAAACAAAAAACCAATTATCTTATTCTTTTCTGATTTTCTAAAAGAAAAATTAAAAAAAAATAGTCGGTCAATTTTCATATCTACCTAGCCCAAACAAGCGTGATCCGTATCCTTGTGTTTTGTAAATGGAGGACCAACCAAAACTGCTACTACTTCCAATTGTCCCCTGAGAGACAGAGCAAAACAAAACCCATGATGGAATTAAAAAAAAAACACAAGTGCCGTACTAAGTTTTTTTTTTTTTTTTCCTCATCAAAGTCGACAAATTTAAGGGATTTCAGTTGTCACTGATCAGCTTAATACTTATACTAGCCGACGAAGACAAAGAACTTGAGCAATATATGCCATATGTTCTAGTGTGTGTGAATTCCCATCAGTAATACTGCAAAGAATATACTATTCTGAAACAAGCCAAAGAATCAAATGAGTCTATTGGATTGGAATTATTTACCCAATAATGGCTGTACTTCTCCACAAAATATGCCACTATTGACCTCTACAATTCTGGCATGCACTCGAGTCTCAGTCTCACTGATCGATGATTCAGATGCTGATGTAACCTGTCTAGATCAAGGAAATAGGCCACTAAAATATTCTAGTACCAAACCTTACTTCATTTTCTGTGAAAATAACTTAATGTAAATCGATTGCTGTAGTTTTCTTTTTATATGTGTAATTTTATTGTTAGCCGATTAATTAATACCTAAGTTTATATCGCTAATTGAGACTAGCTCATTTGGTGTTTAGTGAATATGTGAGATGCTTTTTATGTATTGAGTTATTCTAAGGCTGTACAAGAAACCAAAAAACCGCCGGGCTGAACCAATCAAGCGGTTCTTAGACCGTTGCAACCTACCATTCTAGGATTGTTAAAAAAGGTCCCAAACTAGATTAGACTGTTTTCTAAACAGTTCAGACCAGACCAGACTATATATATTTATATATATATATAATAAAAAATGTTAAATATATATCCTTGCTTTGCATTGTATGTTTTTTATTGTGTTTGATTTTGTTACTTGTTATTTTTTGTTTTTTGTTTTTATAAAGTTGTTTGCACGGTTTGGATTTTTAGAGTTTTAGAAGTATAAAACTTAGTGTAAAAAATCACAAAAAACTTTAAAAAAGAGTCCCAAACCACGATTAAATCAGACCAGACTGTTTTGCTTGGTCCCAAATTTGCCCAAACAATCAAAACAGTCCAGTCCCAAAAACCTAACATTTTGAGACCTGATTGAACCATGCACAACCCTAGCAGGTTCAAGTTACAGGGACGCAAATATATATATATATATATATATATATATATATGTGTGTGTGTGTGTGTGTGTAAAATTTTACCTTAAGTGTTAACCATGCACCAGTATTTTTTTTTAATACAACATCAGATCGAACTCAACATATATCTTTCCAAACACAACACTTATACCATCCAACTTCATGTTGGTTTGAGCTAATAGTCATTGGTGTATCAAAGATCAAATGTTGGTACATGTACTCTCCTTTTGTTGCGTAACTAGTTCTGGAACATTTATTTCACACCATTAAAGTTGTAAAAGAAAAAAAAAAAAGAAAAGAAAAGAAAACCTTACAGACCAGAGTGTTAGTACCTAATTATAGTACCAAATCTGCCATCCCACCCAAAATATATGATTTGCTGAGTTTTTTTTTTTTTTTTCTTCATCATCCGGCTATCATTTACATGTATAAATCCCCTCCAACTTTAACTATTATTTGTGTCGGAACAGTGTAATTATTCTTCTGTACTCTAATTAATTAGCAAGTTACTATACTAAATTGGATTTCTTTCCTGGTAATGATTGTGCCGGAGCAGGGACGAAGATAGTAAGGGACTAAACCACCCCTCCCAAAATCCTTTTTTTAACATATATGTGTGTGTATATACATGTATTGTATTACATTAAAAAATAAACAGCCTCTCTAAAAATTGAAAATTTGATTTATCATCTAAAATTAACTAAATATCACTCCCTCATACTTTAATAGGAGGTTAATTTATCAAAAAAGCTCAATTATACTTTCCATAAATACTAACTTATTTCTTTGTGTAGCATATTTTGATAAAATAAATACCAACTTCTTTTCTTGTGTATAGCATTTTTAAGTTTAAAATGATCCACTCTCAACTTTTGATGAGAAAAAGTAATAGTATTCTAATTTTCTAGATAGTATCCCAAAAGATAAGATTTTATGTTGTAGAGCTTATTATTCTTGATGATTGATATTTATGTTATTAAATATTCGTTCTAATTAGCTGTGTTCAATTACATAAAAAATAGTTCAAATAGGAAAAATAACATATTTTTTAGTTTGTCTGCTTCTAACATTAACTTTAATTTTAATTGTGGAGATGATATTTTCTGTCATGAATATTTTGAAGGATTGACTATGCGTTCTAATTAAGGTGAGATAAGTTGATAAATGTTACTTTACTTTTATCTAGAAATATATCTATAATAGCCTTGATAACAAAGTTATTATGCAACATTTTTTATAATATTAGAACTTATTGGAGATGATTGTATTACATTAATAATTGTCTAACTTTAAGTAAACTTTTTACAAAGCTTACGAGTCAATTTTTGTTTTAGTTACTATAGCCCTTATCAGAAAAATTTCTGGCTTTGTTGCAGTGCTGAAACACTGAAAAAAGTAAAAAAAGAAGAAGTTAGGGAACTAACATTAACAATTAATGATAAGGTAAGTCGCGTCTTAAACCATTTAAAATTCCTCTTCTAGTTTATATAGCCTTAATTAATGGGTTAATAAGATAAAATAAATAGATTAAGATGATCAATTTAAGTAAAATAATTTAAGATTTTTTTATTAACATGACATAGTGTTTTAATTGAAATGATATCATAACCGAAGTGACATTATTATCAGAGGGGCGTAGAAAAATACAGAACACAGAGTCGAATCAAGGTTAATTTCTTTCGGACAACAAAGCTTTTATTTCTGACTTCTCAAATTTTGTCCAATTCTCCTTTATTGTCCTTGGTTCCTCTCATTTATTGGCATGAAATGATTCATTCAGAAACGAGAAGATTAATGAGATAAAACAATGCCAAATTAAAGCTTTTCCTGTACCCCTGGTGTTCTCGTTTCATTTTCAGAGAACTAGGCATAAAATTACGCAACGACGAAACACTAGTCCTTACGCTTAACAGTGACAATATTCGGCTAGCTACCAGCAGAATCTATTCAACATTGTCAGAGCCATGTGCAATTATGAACAAAAGCTTTGCCACAGGATACATTAGATATTATATATATTTATTAATTTATATATGTGTGCCTTTGTGGGCAGACACACGTATAATTATTGGGATGCAGCCACTTACTATCACAACCAATTTGACAGATGTGGTACCATCTCTTATTGCCATGGCACCAGAAGCAGCTCTGCGGAAGAACCTTTGCTTTTTTGGCCATGCAGTTGACCCTCTTGCATTAATGGTTGATATTCATGCAAGGTTGTAACAAAAAGTGGCCTAATGGGGTCATCCCCTCCCTATCTTCGTTCACATGTGCATTACATTCTCTCTCTCTGTCTCCCTCTCTCCCTCTACATATATATATATATATATATATATATATATATATCACTACATAGGGCAATCATTCTAGTAAATCAATAAAAAAAGTTCTTAGGTAGGGCATACATTTTGACCCCATATTCGGTATTTTTACTATTAGATTAACTTTTTAATGGTTTAATTATATGACTTGAAAATAGTTTTGTGTCACATATTACAAAATTTTTAACATAAACAATCGCATCATATTGTTAAAAGTTAATCTAACACTTAAAATTACAAAACTTATCCATAGAGCTAAAATTGATGTCAGTTCTAAAAAAAGGTATGTAGCTATTTAATTTATATAATATTTGATATGTTATGTTATGACATGATATGATAAACATTAATAGGATTTTTTTAATTTGATCCAATCCTCTCTCTCTATTAATGTAACAATCAAACTGAAAGGTAGGCACAGTGGTGCACCTAGAACAAGTTTTATGTGAGCATCCATCAGCCATGTGTGTGCGCGGGCAGTGGCTGTGAATGTGTATGGGAGCGGAAGAGGACAAGAGAACTTGTCAAGGCTGCAAATTGCTCTCTCTTTTCCAACTAAATCTCTCTAGCTACACGAATTGTGATAGCCCTTTTTCCCCATGAAAATGAGTGAAAGCAGAACTGTCTCTCTGCAAAATCGTACACAGTTGGGGGAATTAGATTCCAAGACCACCCCCTTCTGTCTTTTGGTATTAAAATACGTTGTAGAATATTTATCCAGGTTTATCATAAAAATCCACCAAAGACCCAACCTGTAGGAACCACCAATACATTAATCCTTAGTTTATATTATATAGTTAGTGAAAGAAACTAAAGCAAATAGCATCCTATAAATGTTACACGATCATACTTGGCCCATTGGCCCTAAAGATTAATATTTATGAGCTGCATGCAAAACGTATAGCTTACCAATACTTATTAATATTCTTGCGCGTTACGTATATAAAATTGATTAGACAAACCCATCACATTAGAAACACTGAATATATTTAATTATCATGTTTATGTAATTTTACCAAGATTTAGTCCAATATTCACACACACACATATATATTCTTCAAAAACGAGTGCTCCGACTGTGAGTTACTTATCACATGAACCCCTCAAAAAAGATCTCGTGAACAAAAAAGATTAATACTTGTCAAATTAGCTACAATTGTTGAAAAAAAAAAAATAAAAAATGTGAAGTTATCAATATATATGTATATATATAGGTAATATAGACTCACTAACATGTTCACGTATGTATATGATCCTTATCCGGAGATAATTAATGCGTTAGAATTGTTGCAGAAGAATATTCGCGATGAAGGGAAATCATTGTCGATACTATATATACCGTGTGAAGTATATGTGTATATATCTTCTTACTGGCCTATGATACATCAATGATATGTTTATTGTATATCCTTCTGATTATATCCTGATAAGAACTATCAATTTCAGTCCATAAATACTCTATTCAAAAAAGAGACCACCCACGTTTGCCGGCTTTCATTGAAAAAGATATAAAAACGGTTTCAAGAATTTCCAAGAAGCTCTCTATAGCTACGATTCTTATATATAGTTGACGTACTTTATTAATATATACTTTACAAAACCCAAAAAGTGCACTAGCATTAAACCCAAAGAACATGAATATTCAAGAATACAGCCCCCGTGGTTTTACCTAAAAACTTGATCTTTACTTTTGATATATCCTTGTGGTAGAAAAGGTAATTTTACATCACAACAGGATTATTTTAACTAATAGGGTGTTTGACATGGAAGTTAGAACCATTGGTTAGAACTCTAAACATTGTAGTATGTGAGAGCATTACACTGTAACAATTTTTTTGTTTTTACTGTAATATGTGAGAGCTTTACACGATTCTTAACTAAAAAGTTAGTTAAAGCTAACTAATGCTAAACTGATTATAACTTTTTAACAGTCTAATATGTGAATTGGAAGAATTTTGTATGGCATGCCGTAAATTTTTAATATAAACAACAAAACAAATTGTCAAAATGAATAGTATAAAATTGTTTTCTTTACTATGTGCTTTCCTTACCAAAAAAAAAAAAAACTTATGGTGCTGTTGGCGCCTGGTGGTCGTGGAATCAATAGAAGGAGGCTTTTCCACCGTCAAGATCGGGTCCGTACATATTCCGCAGGGGGGAGGTGTAGCTAGGGACTTGCGCCGCAGTGGGAGGCCACGGGATGCTGACGTGGCAGAAGGAATCCCCGACCATGAGCATCTGATTAAACTGATGAACGCTGATTGTCCTTTCGTCTTGATCATCTACATCATACGGCAATGAGTGGGCCGCCAATTAAGCTATGCTTTTTCTTTTCTCTTTATTATTATCATTATTATTTTTTTTTTTACAATTATTAATTTTTTTTCTCCTTGTTCTGGCCCCACTTTTGTCCATTATTGGCTCTCCTGATCAATCCTCAACCACAACGTATTGTCATTCCATGTATGCTTGGAATTGAAGTATCAAGAAGTCATCTTAGAATTGATCTCTTCTAGTTCATTATTAGGGTTTTTTGGACCTCCTCATGCGCACGTTCTTGTGAAATTTCAATTGGAATGAAATATCCGTTTTATGACCTTTTTTTTTCCGCCTTTCAGATTCGGGTCTTTGTCAATCCCAGATGTTCTCTCCACACAAAAAGAAATTCAACAGGTATAAAGATTTGGTCAAAGCGATAATGACTTTAGTACAAAAATGTTACGTAGTAATATGTATAATTCCTTGTGTATTAATGCTTAGACGTAAAATTGGTAGTCTATTGTATATGTTTTATATATATATATCGAGTCGACCCTTTTTGTGAATATTGATAGGCATAAGCTTATTTGAGCTTAAAAAAGATTGATTACGATTTTTTCAATAGTGCTAATAATGCATGCGCAAAACCGTTTTAAATCTATCTTGACAAAAAGAAGCAAAAATACTTGGATTTGCAATTGCTTTTAGCCAAACAAAGCTACTTTTTTTCTCCTCAACAAAATTAATGTTCTCACCCTTTTTTGTTTTTAAATGTTACTAACTATTGTTCTCATCTTAAAATGTCAGTCTCGTTTCCGTCTTCCAATTTTTATAACGTCATTTTACTTGTTCATCCATGTGCCTTATCATCTTGAACACTATCTGGATCTATCCTTGTCTTCCAAATTTATTATAGTATGTTGATTGATCATTAGTCCGATATATACATGTTTCTAAATCAATAATGGTCAGATAATTAATAACCTAAAATGTTGTTTTCAATTGTTGTAAATTTGTTTAATATGGTACCCTTTCTCTTTCTGAATGTATAAGTGAGTAACAACATCAATGGGTTTAATTTCCTGAAGAGGGGTTTTCATTTTTATTAAAGGAAATAATTGACGACTGACGCATATTATATATAGCAACAAATAGTAAAGTTCTTGCATTAAGTAGAGTTATGTGTAAAAACACTCCCTTTTTTAGTAAGCTTTTTGCACTAATAACTGCAGCTAATTAATCCGACCTGGTCATGAAAGGGATAATAAATTTTACTCTTTTTTGTCGTTTCCTTTGTCTTTTTTCCTGGTCAACTGTGTAGTAAAAACCTTTGATCCTGCCCCTAGATAGAAAATATGTTATTTTTCTCATTGTTAGAATAAAAAAAAAAAAGAAGAAGAAAAAGAAAAAGAAAAAGACAAAAATAAATTTATTAATGTGCCATTGAGAGAATGTAGACTACAAACTTGATTTGTATGTGCTTTCTTCTTTGAAACTTTTTATGATAAAACCTGTTTTTTTTTTCCACTAAAAGAAGAATGGTTATTTCATGCCGTTTAATTAAATCTTTAACAATACTTAATTATATGTATTCGTATTAAAAATTTACAAAGCACAACATAAAATTGCTTTCAATCATAAATCATAGAGTGAGTGAACCTTTCAGATCATTTTCTTATTCTTTTGAAGTAGTTTCATTGCATTTTTTCATTTTAAAAAAAAAGGCGCCAATTAGCTTAGTCAGAGTGACGGAACCTTTAAGACCATTTTCTTCTTTTCTATGGTAGACCATAAATGATGAGTCCTATATAGGTCTAGCCACCTTTGTCACGTACGAATTGCTTATTCCCCCTCATAAATACGAACTTCATGTCGTAGAATTAATTATTCATCTACATGACATTCTTTTCCTTTAGATAATATTTTTAATAATCGCTTTTCGGAAGATTCTTCTTTCTTTTTAACAGTTTGCTTATTCCCAAATCTGAACAACGAAAAGAACATTCCCTCAACGAGGCACTCAGATCTCCCACTTGATCAGTTAAATTCAAAATCAAGGCAGTAATTTAAGGGATCTCCTGATGACTCCATATCGTCTTTAAAAATATATATGTGTATATATATATATATATATATTATTGTAACAACTAATATAACTTTCAAAAATTAGTTATTGGATTAATTGTGAACCGTAAATGTCATTATTGTAATAACCCCTTATTAACAAATTATAGACCATTTTAGAGCATCGTTCAAATAAAAAAAATAAATTTGAACGATGACTTTAATTGCAGTTTGAACTACATTATCAAACTAGGTTATTTCTTTACGAAACAACATTAATCCAAATCAGTGACCTATTATACATACCCTTTAGCCTTTAAGTGAATCCACAGCCATAATAGCTGTAAGACGCATAAAGCATGGCAACTGACTGACGAATATGCTTCCGCTGATGACGGCGCTTTTGATCAATTTTCATACGCAGAAATTGTGATTGATATATATGAAAAAGTACTATAATATTAAATGTAGTTTGTGTTCTGTAGCTCAGAGAAATGATTAGCCAGATTCCTTATAGATGAAGTTATATATGTGTGTGTGTGTGTATGTGTGTGTATGTGTGTGTCTTTATTTCTTCCAATTCCTTCTCCACTGCGCGGTGTGTCTCCACTAACACACAAAAGAAATCTATGATTATCTTTCACCTACTCGACTTGGGGTCTCAATCTGCCAAAAGCCAAAAAAAGAAAAAAAAGAAAAAAGTGATACAACAGAAGAGGTTGCAAAAAAAAGATGATGAGGGAGAGATAACTCTGCCTACGTCGTCGACCCATGCCAAAATAATTTAAAGAAAAAGACAAAGTTACAAGAAGTTGTTGTTGTCATTTTTAAAATATATATTGAGTTTGGAATTAAAGTTGAGAGACAAGTGGGAGATTTTTGAATTAAAAAAGGCGATGAGGACAGATAAAACTTAGGGGGCATTTATTGCATAAGAATTCTAAAGGTGGTGTCATGAGAGAAGACAAGAGAACAATTTAATTAGTACTACTTAATCAATGCTACATGAATCCAAGTCAAAGTCCTAAAGTGTAATGTGTTACCTATTTTTGCACATTAAAGAAAAACCTAACTAAAGTCTGTTTGTGGCTTCTTCAAGTGGTTAACTATTCCCTTAATTTTTTGCGTTTGTTCTTTAGCTAATGTAATTTTCTATACTGAATTCTTTGTAGCCAATTTTTCTCTTTTTTTTCAACAAAAATTGTTTTTGAAAAATTTCAAAATTTTCCTTCTTTTCATCTAAAAGATCACTTGTATGGTTAATTTCTGTCCTTAAAAAGACTCACACATGATGAAGAATTTGACCATATACATGTATCTAAAGGAGAAGTTAATCACAATTCCCTACGTGTATTTGAATTGGGGCTGGCCGGGAAATATCAAAATATGGATTGCATTTCTTGTTTATAATGCTATAACCTCCAGTGCTTCTCTCAAATTTTTAAAGTTATTTTGCATTTCCGTGCGCGGCCAATTTTTGGAAAGTGGTTTACTTTATATTCTTATACCTCCATCTTTTACGCTTCATAATTATTTACTAACTTTGAGCAAACTCCTAGGACGTGTGAACTGTGCATGGCACGTGCTCCTTTTCCTTAATAAGTAGTACTAGTAGTAAGCTAGCATACTTTAATTCTTATAATAACCTAGCTAACCACACATGATCTATTTTTTTCAATTAAATTTCTATTAAAAATATTAAGATAAATTTGATTGTTTTCTAATTGGCATCTTAATTTAGTTGAAAACACATTTTTAATAATCAGTGTAACAAATTAAATAAACTAACAAGGGTTTCCTTAGATGCATTCATGGGCAACTTTATATAACTGACAACGAAATTTAGTCAATTAAATGTAAAGTTAATTTCCGTTTAATTAGGTTATACATCAACACAAAGTTGTTTAATTAGCAGAAAAAACAAATCATATACATTAGTTATTTCATTAACAAGTTTTTAATTAATTCTCAATTGCTTTTAAGCGGGGATCCCACCATAATGCCACATTGATTTATATGGACCAAATAAAGAAATAAAAAACGACAACAATGACAGTGACTTAATTTACTGTATGTATATCATACATCACTATGCATGAGAATAGGTTCTTTTTATTAATTAGCACTAAACTGAAGTCACAGCATCCCAAGAAAGCTTATGTGCTAAGAAAATTCTCCCACTTAAACCTAAAAATATAATAAAACAAAAAGAGAGATGAGAGAATGAGAGAGAAAAAAAAAAGCAAAATATATACAAAAGCCTCTCCTAGCTTTCCTCCCCCTCTCTTTAGTTCTCTTTTCTCTTTCCTTCTTTCTTTCTTGGCTCTGGTATTCCCTTGGAGTGTGATTCTCCACCATATTTTCCTAAAGAGCCATCAAACTTTATAAAAGAAGAAGAAAAAAAAAAAAAAGAGATAACCATGGTTTTCTCATCCATTCCAGTATATTTAGATCCTCCCAATTGGCATCAGGTGAGGTTTTCTTCAATATTTGGATCAACTGAAAACTCTAGCTAGCTACCTTCTTCACCAAAAAAGAAACAAGAAAAAGAGAGGAGAAGAAAAAGGAGGGAAAATTTTAAGAAGATTATTATTCCTATTCCTTTGTTATCTGCTTGTGAATATACCAGATGATTATGATTTTCAATTTTTTCTTATGGTTTATAAATTTTGTGATGTATTAATTCCTTTTGCAGCAACAAAATCATCACCATACACTAGCGAGAAGTGAAAGCCCTCAACTTCCTCCGCTGCCCCCGCAGCCGCTCCCTCATGGCCCCGGTTCAGGTTCAGGTTCCGGTACGGGCTCAATCAGGCCCGGTTCGATGGCTGAACGAGCCCGGATGGCCAAGATACCGCAGCCGGATGCGGCTCTAAAGTGTCCCCGGTGCGAGTCCACCAACACCAAGTTCTGCTATTTCAACAACTACAGCCTCTCTCAGCCAAGACACTTCTGCAAGACGTGTCGGCGCTACTGGACCCGAGGTGGCGCCCTCCGCAGCGTCCCGGTCGGCGGCGGCTGCCGGAGGAACAAGAAGAGCAAAAGCAGCAGTAGTAGCCGATCAAAGTCCCCTTCGACTTCCTCCAATAAACAACAGATTGCAGGCGCCGGTCCTAGTTCCAACCCGACAAGCGTAATTCCCTCCGGGGCCGCCGAGCTAATTTGCCAGTTCTCACAGCCCCAAACTCACTCTTCCTTCATGGCCTCCATCCAAAACTTTTCTCGGTTCGGCGGTGGTGGAAACTTGGGGCTAAACTTCAGTGAGATCCAAGGACAAACTGATCATCACCATCACCACAACATAGGGTTTCAAATGGGATCAGGCAACAATATTTCGAGCAATCAGAGCGGCGTGATCTTGCAAGGCGAAGCGGATCAGTGGCGGTTGCAGCAATTTCCTCTCTTGTCCGGCCAAGATTTCGATCAGTCTTCCGCGGCCGGTTTTTTCAACACTTTAATTCAAGCCCCCACTACTACTGGCGGAGTTGATCAAGACGGCGATATAAGGACCAATATGCCCTCGGCTTCTTCTAGGGTTTCGCAGTTCCCGCCAGTGAAGATGGAAGGACGGGAAGGTCTAAACTTTTCACCACGGCCTAGTTTGGGCATTTCTGAAACAAATCACAATTTCTGGGGCGGAAATAATAGCAACACTATTACCACTGCGTGGACAGATTTATCAGGCCTTAACTCGTCTTCCGCCAGCCACCTCTTGTGAGTTTGGGAATTACGAGGTCATCTTTGGATCTAATTCTTGATCCAACAATATTAACTACTGTCTAGTGTTTGCATGATCATCAGACAAGAATTAGTGTTATAATTTGGTGTTCTTGAGTGTCTTATAATTTGTTTTTGTTTTTTGCTTTTTTTTTTCGGGTTTCGTAATTTGTTTGGTTATATGTTCGACTAATATCGTCATGGGTTTGTTTGCCGTAAAACTAAGTAGCTTCTCTGTAAGTTATGGGGTTTGTCATCTGACACTTTGAAGAGCTAGTTTTGTCTGTAGAAAAAAGTCTTTCCATTATATATGGTATCTACCGATATCTGATCATCATCGTGTATATAATTATTTTTTTTCCATCTTGCACTTATAATATTTACATGACCTTCATCAAAATCATGAAATATATAACGCATGATTTCTAGCCAAATGCAGTCTAGGAAAATTACAATTATGTTGTTTTTTTTTTTTTTGGTACTAGTCACTACTGACGAATCATATAATTTGGCTTAGCATATATGTGAATTATAGTTATGTAAGTATGTCATGCAGAGAAAGCCTAAAAATGTGGTGGGATTTGTTCTTTTTTTTTTTCCTTCAATGTTAAATAGCCTACAATCTATGAGACAGTACTTTCTGGCAAAGCTGCAAAGTTGTAATTATCTTGGTCTCTATATATATGAAAAGTCAGAATTCTGATTTGTACGAGGACGACATGACTGTTAAAAACTAGCAATTGCGTCTGAGTGAAGAGAAGATCGATCGTAGTCACGAAGTTGCTTCTAGATCCAAACGGTTGGAACTCCTAAATCATTATCAGGCTGATCATCATCATGCATGTAAGTGATCTCTCTTTCTCTCTCTATCTTTCTTCTCTCTGATAATAATCTCTCTCTCACGTTCATTTTTAATTTCTTCTGAAACTCTCTGATTGTAGTTCGTACTTCTTTTAATGAACTATGAGTCATTCACCAGCAGACTCCTCAATGATGTGTTTCTTACAAATCAGTGAGGGAAAGTTTTCCTTTTTTCTAAGATAAGAGAGACAGTTAATATATATGTGTGTGTATCATCTGAATTTCAAAAGACAACGACTTAATCCCCGCATTACTGTTAAAAAGATCGGAATTCCAATAAAGGAATCTTATTTTCAACATTCTTGAGTGTGTTTGATGATTCATTTCCAACTTATTAATTAGTTTTAATTACTAGTGTTCACATAATATTATAATATTTTGATTTTAATTAACTTATTAGTTTTAATTACATCACTAAACATATTTTTAATTATTAGATTCACCTGACCATGATCATCGATACTAGAGACTGTTAGTTCCTATCTCCCGGATAATTTTTCTTCAACAAGAAGAGAGAGAAATTTATATATATATGGTCGTCATAATTATTTAAAAAAAAAAAAACAGTTCCAAATGATTTTTGTAATAATGAGAATGAAGAGATTGGACGTTGTCATGATATTTATTATGGGGTGAGAGTGAAAGTTGAAGTGAAAGACAACAATCTAAGAAAACGCCACGAATCGCACTCAAAACCATGCATGCAATTCCATATTTAACCAAACGCAAGTGAGCAACTAGTATTCTAGAAATTTGCTAGAAGACCCTATGGAAATGGATCTAATAAGTTCTACGGTCAAAAAGAAGTGGTACCTTTTCAACATTTTGTTGGCTTTGCCTCCTTTTCCCAACCTCCCATTTTGGTTTCTGACCCATTCTCCTAAAATTTGAATATGCGACTCGTTTGATTTATGCATTCCAACAAATTGAAATTGTTATAAGAGAAGTAATAAAAATATTTCAATCATGATTAAACCTTTAACATGAAGGGTTTATGTCAGTTTTGGCCTTTACTTAAAGAATAGCAATTGTATTATTTTGATTCCTGAATTTTTAACTGATATACTAATAGTTTTCGATCTCTCTAAATATTACTGCACTAATGGTATTTCTATAACTAAAAACAATATAAACCTAACAAATTTCATCATGTGAAGGGCACATGATTCAGTAATGAGAGGTAAGCTACTAATTCAAATATTACTTTTGGATAGTTTGTTTTAGATACGTGATTAAACCAAATTATGTACATCTTATATGATGAAATTTGTCAGTTTTTACTGATTCTATTGAAGAAAAACTATTAACGTAACATTTAAAAAGCTCAAACATCTTTAGCATGTCAGTTGAAAGTTTAGGATCACAACTGACATTTCTTAAGGGTCAAAGTGAAATTAACACTTAAATAAACATAATACAAGAGTACTAAGAAAAGAGCAGAATATATAGATAACTCTAGTTATGCACGTCACAAATTGATACATACATACATATATATATATATTACATTTTTAAATACATATATATATATATATATATATTACATTTTTACATATGTAGAATGATAGATATGACCTGTGCAAATCTTCCATTGCAACAATAAGTCTAAAAATCAAACGGGGTTTGGTCATTCCATGAAAAGAGAGGAATCAAGGGATTTCACTTTTTTGCTGGAACCAAGGTGCCTAGGCTTAATGGACAAATAAAGTAATAGTATGGAGCAGAGAAGAAAAAAAAAAAGGAAAAGCGGTCCATCTATCTATCTCTCCTCTCTGCATAATACAGTTGGTCATGGAACGTTGGCAGTGAAAACAGTTATGTATTTTGATGAAAAAAAAAGTGTAAATATTGGGTGGCAATGGAAAAAATGCCCACAAGAAAAAAAAAAAAAAAAAAAAAAAAGGGTGTTGTTGCTGTTATTTCCCGGCTGAGCGAGGTACGAAGGAAGCAGTCAGAGGACGGCTCGGAAATCCAAGTGCTGCTTAATGTATGTTCATTTTGCTGACCGACTTGTGGATAGGCGTGAAGTATTCTCTCTCCTCTTCCCTAATCTTTCCATGAGTGCTTTTTCTTACTCTCTCTCTCTCACTTGCTTTCCTCTCTCTTGGTGCAGTACTTTTCGCTGTGTTAATCTTCTTTATGGCCTTCTTCTTCCATATGGGTCACTTGCCAGTCATATGTCTGGATATTTTGGAAATCCTTACGGTAAAAAAAGTAAGTTAACACCATCATCGGTGGAGCATAGGTTATTTTATCTATTAGCTTTAACTTTATAACGAAATAATTTATAATTATTTATGTTAAAAATTTAATATAAAATTTTTTTCTAATAACAGATCAAACAGTTAAAAAATTAATCAAATAATTAAATAGCATATTTTACTAATAGTATAAAATTATATTCTCTACTATTAGCATTTTTTTTAAGTCCTTTAAGTAAACTAGAATTCAACGTTAGACATAAATTTCTAGGTCAAATATGGCATACCCATTATTATTGTTATAGTTTTTTTTTTTCCGTAATGATACACCTACCTAAATTGGAAACACTACTTTGAGCTGATTAAAAAAAAAGTGTTCCAGCCCAGAGCACAGAATTAGATTCTTCTTGCATTAAAAAGGGAAAATAATAAATATTGCAAAAATATAGATTTTGTAATGATAAGGGAGGACCTTGCTATGGTCTACAAGCTGGTTTATCTCTAGTAATTAATGGTCTGTGCTACTAGCTATTAATGTGTGTACTTGGTTAGGTTCAAGTATTATTGATAATCATGACTTGATTTTTTTCCCAAATAATTGAAAAGAATTACACGTAATATTATAATTGTTAAGAATAATGTGATCCTTCAATATCTATGTCAAAAACCTCTTTTCTTCTTATTTTGTGATTAGCTAATTGACTTTTAAACACATGTATATATATATATATATATAAACACATATGATTGTTATATACACTATATAATAAGTTATATATTAAGTTTGGAATTGCCAGATGCTGAAGTTTAGACTACATATTTAGTCGCCGAAATCATCAATAGGAGGAGCTCTCGAAAGTACCACTGAAAAACTGAAAATTAAAAAAAAAAAAAATCAAAGCACGCGGGTTTATCATCTTTAACTATATATATCTTTATCTTTATCTTTATCTTTACAAGCAAGAGTGGTCCGCTGCATATGGGTCCCTTGCATGTTAAAAATCTGCTGAAACAACATAGAGTACTCGCAAAAGCCACTAACCCTACAATATTTGTAGACAGTTTATGATTGGAATCAGATTCAATTGCTCTATGCAGGAAATTCGTTCTAGGAAACTACAGCCTAGATACAAGAGACCACAATATTAGCCAAGTTGGTCTATAAGAAATTAAAAGCTTCTATTGTCCCCACCAAAAATAAAAAATTTAAAACGAAAAGCATTTTGAGTTTCACTAGCTATATTTCAAAAGATCCAGATCAGTAAACAGAAAGGATTTAAAGAATGTACCACGAAATTAAGGGTGTTAATGAAATTCGTCAACCAACATCATTTGGTTGAGAAAAAACTTAGAGTTGAACTCGCTCGATCTTTTTTTCTTTCTCGGGAAAAGTTTTTTAGTTGATCAATATATCTCTATGTTAATTGTTGAGTTTGCAAGTAAATCTTAGTTTGTAGCAAAGATTTATGTTTAGAAAAGGTTTGGTTTAGAAGGGGAAATCAATGCTAAGGTGGGAAATGTTTGAGATTGAACTGGAGTGATTAATTAACCTGGTATGAAAAAAAGCATGGCTCATAATGTGTTAGAACCAAGTGGAATGAGCTCGGTATTATGTAAACTTGAACCTAGCACATTGAACCAGCTGATATTAGACCTGGAATTTCAGTCTACCCCTACTCGGTACAACCCTAACCTTTCTCACTTAGTATAGACTCCTGCCAGGTATGGTACTTAGTATAAGCTTTCCTACCTAGTATTACACTTGGCTTCTGCTAGCCTGCCAACCTTATACACTAATAAAATTTCTTAACCAACCCTGCAGCAAGCACAATTGGCAGGATTGCCCTTAACTACGTCTATAAATAGTTCGCATTCCTAACTCACAACATACAACACAAAAACACAACCCACAAATTAGAATATACAAAGCCATGATTAGAGGTCAGATTCTGTTAGTGTGCAAACACTTTGCAGTCCATACAATTCTAATCCCCTTTAGCATTTTAAGTTATACATAGATATCAACTTTATATGATGTCCTTTAGGAGATCCAATCGTTCTCATTATTCTTGACAATCACGCACAGTACTCAAATCAGTGGTTAGATTTTCCTTCAATCTATATTCAAATATTATCCTGCCTATTTCTATATAATGATTTGATTGCTAAAATTGCTATGAAATGAAATTCCATTCTTGTTATTGCTTTATTATTTGATCATTTTACATTTTTACCCCTTATAAATAAAATGTTCCCAATGAACCTGGAACAAGTTATATGCTTTTAATGTTTGATATTTTATTTGTACGTTGATTTCTATTCTATTAATAGTATTGTAGACTCTTAAACTTAGTTTATTTTCTTTTACGCTCAAAATGATCAATAATCCAAAATGTAGGTGGAAAATACATGTTAAAAACATCTAAAAATTAACATCCAAAACAGCTCCATAAACCCACCCATGCGTGCCCTTGAACCTGCCCAAAATAGTCAACAATTAGTTTGGGCAGTTTTGAGTGGTGTTTTTATGCCCATCGAACATTGAGAAATTCGAATCCTAAGCATACCTTAATAAGATCCTAAAAAAAGGTTGGAAAAAGCTCAGCTATAAGGGTTTGATGAACTTTGAACTCGACCTTTTTCATGGCCCATGTGCCTTGTTATAACTTTTTTTTTTAATGAAAATTGTTGACGGTAAAAACTTGACAAGCAACATGAACTCCCGTTTGACTTTATCTATCGATCTTTCACATATGAATGATGATATTAGAGCAGAAAATTAATGAAAACATTGTCAGAACTAAGAAATTTAAGTGTGATCCGGCCTCATTACGAGAACTACGGACACCATATAGCACTGGAGGTTACACTAAGAAAGAGTACACAAAGTGCTATCGGTGCAAAAATAAAAGTTAGTGTTTTCTAATAATAGAAGCAGCCTACTTCTAAGTAGAAAAATGCATTTCTATCAAATAATATTGAACGTGTCCCTAGCCAACATGGACCTTATATCCTTTTAACATTTTTCTCTTTAAATTGCATTGGAATAAAATAATCTTCAGGAATGATTTTCCTGTGATTTTAATCATCGTCTTGTCGTTTCTAGCTCTCTTCCATAAGCTTAACCACTATCATGATTTATTGTATTTGTAAAGCATTGAGCTCATCAAAGTTTAGTAGACACGTGACAAAAGCTTGACGCCGCCGACTTCACGGGCTCAGTGATTGTACAAAAATCAGAGTGGAGATTTATGTAAGCAATACACCAAGATGTTCTTCACGTTCTATTATGATTTGGCTTGCAATTTGAACAAAAATGTAATGAGACTAGCCCACGGTGGGCATCTTCTCAACAGATCATCTTGAACCTAAGTTGTTGATTTCTGTATAATACGCTTTTGATTTGAGCGAAATGGCTTTAACCAATACAAAAAAATGATTTTTGAATTGGATTCTTTGCCTTTGTCAACAAATAATTTGAAATGCCTAGACTTTTTAGAACAAATCCGAGGCAAATAGTAATGATTCGAAACACTTTTCATTTTATACTATTTCAAAAACCGAGAAAACTTTAAATCGAGCCTCCTCCATAAATGTCAAAACAGAATTAGAATGTTAAAAAAGCACAAAAACATATACATTTAACTTAAAACTTACGAAAAGTTTTGGTAAAAGTCCCCAACTTTGTGTTTTGATCGCCCATTGGAGCGTCAGAGCTTGTCTGTGCTAATTCCTTTCTCAGAGTATAATCCTACATGCCATTCAAATTCCCTCCCTCATGTTTGGCCATTTTTCTTTGTCCCGAGTATTGGTGGTTTCGTTAATGTTTTCTTCTGCTATTGTGAGTTGCCTAATAATCATGGACAAAGATCAAGCTGTAGGTCTTTTCTGGACATTACCAACGCAGATATGTTCCTGATTGATACTAGCATTTTAAGCACAAGCTGTTTACAATAACAAAAGAAAGAGTTAATTATATAATTATATCTTGTTTTAACTATTTTTTAATCTCTTTATTTTAAGAAACTCCAAAAGTTTCCTTTGAATTTTAAAACTTGTTTTAGTTTCATTTCTATTTATAGAAGAAAAAAAATTAGACAAAACAATATAACTAGTTACTCCTAAACAGTTATGAAATATATGTTAGACTTAAAAACTTAAAAAATCCTAAAATAAAGCATCAAATTTCAAAGAAAAACCTTAAGTTTTATGTCTTTTTAAATGTTAAATTAGTTTTTAAAAATTTCTTTAAAAAATATAAATAAAAATCAAATTCGATCTAATTAAAGATATTTTTACCTTATTTTCATATTTTTTTCTCAAAAAAAAATCTAAAAAGAATAAAAATGAAACAAAATTTTCAAATTCAAATGATATATTTGATGTTCCTAAAAATAAAAAAAAAAATAAATTAAAAAAATAATTAAAACTACAAAGTATACTCGTAATATTCCTAATGAGAAATGCTATTCATTGCAAGGAACCAATTATAAACACCAACAACTTGCAACTCTACTTAACATGGGCAAACATGGAATTCAAGTTCCTTTCATTTTCCCCCTTTTACCACCGCCAACCATTGACTGGACTTCAGCGTGGTATAACATCGATTCTGAGTACATGAAACATCTCTTCACTAAAAACTGAGGATGATTACAGTGTAACGATGGTACAATTTTGAAATAAATGTCAGGTATATTTCGGCCATCCTGCCTTCCAGTTTACCCCCAACACTTGATGCTCTCTTTTAAGAATATCTTGTCCGTATAGTCCTCCCTTGCACACAAACAAATGAATTTCTAACCTTTAACAGATTTGAAAGGTGATCTTCCACCTTCCACGCCGAAGCAATGCCACCTCCTTTGAAACTTAAATGAGAACAAAAGAAACCAAGCAAACAAAAGGAAAACAAAAAACCACCCTCAGCCATCAACAGCATTTGCCGTGGAGGGTGGCTGTGACTGTTGGGTCTGAGCGTGAGCCTGAGCCTGAGCCTCGGCTTGCGCCTGAGCTTGCTTCTGTTGCTCAACAAACCTGCTCATACGCTCGAGCAACTGTGCAGCCTTTCGCTTGCCTCTGTCTGTGCCATTTTGTGCCAAATCCACCAGTGGACCCATCACACCAAGCTCCTGAGCTTCGACTAGGTGTTGATGGTCACCTGCACAAAGGTGAACTAGGACTGCCGCTGCATTCTCTCTGTTCCGAGGGGATCCACTCCCTATAACCTCAACTAAGACAGGAACTGCCTCCGCAGCTCCAATGGCTGCCTTCCCTTCGGGATGGCTAGCCAGTATTGCCAGAATAGCTAGTGCTTCATCCACCATTCCCCCACCGGGTTCTGTCAGCAAGCACATTAGTGTGGGAACAACACCGGCCCTCACTGCCTTCCCCTTGTTCCCTTGGTAAATACACAAGTTGAAGAGTGCAGTTGCAGCGTCCTTCTTCCCCCTTTGGGTACCTTCGCTCAGCAGTGTCACAAGTGGTGGAATTGCTCCCAAAGAGCCGATTGTGATCTTATTTCCGTCCACAACTGAAAGGCTGAAAAGGGTGGCAGCTGCATTTTCCCGTGCTTCCATGCTTCCCTTCTTGAGAACATGTACTATACCAGGAACTGCTCCAGAAGATACGATGCTTCCTTTATTGTCCTCACATATGGAAAGATTAAGAAGTGCTGTTACCGCATGCTCTTGGGTGCGGGAGTCGGGTGTTGAGAGGAGGCTTACAAGGAGAGGGATTGCACCAGCTTCAGCAATAGCCACACGATTATCTGCATTGCGTTTTGCAAGAAGGCGGATCTCTCCTGCAGCGGATCTCTGGTCTTCAGGGTTTCCAGATGTGAGTTTGTGCAGGAGTATGTCAATCTTAGTGCGTTCAGCAGGCGAGCAGGCCGATGTGGTTTTACTGGGCCGAGAGCTGCTAGGTCGTTTTGGAGGTTCAATACCATTTGCCTCGCACCACTGGGCTATAAGGCTACGCAAGACATAGTTTGGTGTTAGGGCGGTGCTAGAGAGACTCTGTTGCGTCTTTGGACATGTGCCATGGCCTGCTTCCAGCCACTTCTCTATACAGGAACGTTCATATGTCTGCAGCAGAGGGAAATAAGACCCGTTAGAATTAGTGGAATGAAATCAATAGAAGAAACATACAGTAGTTCATCACAGCAATTTGTCCAGGCTTTTTGACTAAAAACACAATCAATTGAAAATCAAGTCCCACAAAGTACAATCCACGGAAAGATGATTTTCTGAGCATTTTCAATATTTGGTGATGTTATTTTGGGTTGTGTACTGAAAAATCTCACTCCACCCAGTAAAAAACATGGAAAATAGAATGGGGAAGATTGTGGTGGAACTGAGCTTTGTCATCTCATACCTGTCCTGTTGAAACGATGACTGGATCTTTCATCAGCTCCAGTGATATTGGACAACGAAAATCATCTGGTATAACTAGACTCTTGTGATTCTTTTCAGTGGATGCTTGTCCACTGCAACTTGCAGCAACACTTTTTTCTGTTGCAGGAACATCCATATTGGGGTTTTCTGTTTGCACAAAATCTTTGATTTTCTTCAGTAGCATTGACATCTTTTCAATGCTCGCCCCAGGATCCCCCCCACTAGCCGATACCATCTCATGCAAAGCAAGTGACTCTTGTGTGAGTTCATCTATTCCCATCAATTGTAATTTCTCAACCAATCTCCTCAGGACAGCTGGATCTTCTGATGTGTCATTTTCATTGTAAAGGGACAAAAGGTCTTCATACAGCTCACCATCGAGCGCGTCAACTCTTCCTTTGGCTCTTCTAAATTGAGCAAGAACAAGCTCAACCTGGGGGGAGAAAAATAGAATGAAATACCCCTAAACTTATATTTGGAAAAAGGAATTAACAAAATGACGTAAGAGGCTCTTTTTTATCAGTTTAATTTCCCAATAAATTACATAATAAGGGGGATAATTAAAGAAGAATGTCCTAGGTAATTAGAGGATGATGACATAAACATCAACATTGAATGGGTACCTGTTCCTTAACTTCATCTGATATGTCAAGTTTCTCATAGGAAACTCCACTCAAAGCTTGTTCCAATTGAGCTGTCACATCATGGAATTTGTGCATTACTTGGTCCCTCTCCAGGACCTGCATGCAGCACGGACGTGGATAATTTACATGAGAGAGAGAGTAAAAGTATTATGAAAGCTGGCCATCAACTGACTAGTTTCTAATGCATTCCTAATGCTCCTGAAAATGAAATTTTCTTTGATCAATACAACAGATGAAGTGAAATACATATACATGCTATCTAAGAGTTCATTAAACCTATAAGATCTCATATAGGGAGAAAGAAAAAAGTAAAAATCACAAACGTACAACAGAGCCCTCAAGTGACCAAGGTGCAAGGCAAACTTAAGAAATTAATACAAATGGTCATGTGACGTCAAAAAATCCTTGAAGTTGAAATAAACTAAAGGGCAAAATAAAGTAATAAACCCTATTCATATGGACAAGAGGTTGCACCCAGTTCATCTGGATTAAGCTGCAGAACTGAAAACCTTTTAGCCATCCAATCACATCTTATATGTGATTCAACAATTTTACCTAATCCAGGCTTGTCACTTTTGCTATTAACTTCCCATTAAGGAAATCAGAAATAAGCATGAGAAACAAAACACGCAGAGAGAGATTAGAACAGAGGGTGGGTGGCCGAATCAGATACTCAAATCCGGTGATAAATCATCAGCTACTAAGTCAGCAACATGTGAAGGATAGAGAACCAAATTCCAAAACTGGAACACTCCATATAGTGTCAATACAAGCACATTTTCTCAGAAGTCTTCTTAAGCCAGATTTCAGATTTGGCTTTGAATCTAGCAGTTTGATCAAAAAAGAGTAGCCGACGCTTGAGATTTGGAAAAGCCTATTTAGCTCCAGAAGATAAAGCCTGTACACTACCATTTGGAAACACACCAAAAGGATTATTTTCTTCTCGTTATTTTCAAGTTGTCATCACTAAAGTTCCATAATTTTAAATACTCCCTGATCATAGGCAAAGCCAGAAACAACTAAAAGCTTTTTATTTTTCCAACACCCAATAAACAATCTAAGTATTCTCTGCTATATAATTTCTTCTCGTTATCCTTCAACACAAGTTTCAATGAATCAATTTACTAAGCATTCCTGCTGCATTTTGGTGAATGTTGACTAAGACAGTGACCAAAACCAAAAGATCTAAGCGATAAAAATGTCACCTAATCCAGTAACTTAACTAGTTAAAATAGTTAATACAAAAAAATTAAAAAAAAAAAGAATAAAGAATTAGGAACTTTCAGCTGAATCTCCACCAAGCGATTAAGCATTAATTCTTTTCCCACTCCATAATCCAATGACAAGAAAATTTTTAATAATTGCACCAGCATAAAGTTGTGGGGAAATTTTAGAAACGTGAGAAAATAGATAGCAATTATACGATATGTAATGCAAAAAAATATTAATAACAATAATAACCTGGGCAGAGAAGAAACAAAGTAACTTCAATGTCCAAGCCAGTCGCCAATCATGATCCGCTTGACGCCGAGAAAAATGTAGCACTTTAACAATAAATGAAACTCAAAGATTCAAGCTTTAAACAAAATTACAGCCCTCTGAAGTTTAAAAAAAAATCCCTCCCACCCTGGTACCTGATAAATTTCATGCAAAAGCTACCAGATTTTGATTTTCAGTTCGTAAAAAGAGTCAGAAAAAGCTAATGTCAGTGGCTTTTGAGCTCCTGCACTACACTAGAGAAATCAAAGAGAGCAACGAGAAGCTTTTTGGTTCACTTCCCAACATTTTCTCACCAACCAAACGGCACAAAAAAAAAAAAAAGAGCACGGAGGAGCACAGAAATGAGAGCAACAGAGATTCACAATCGAATAATACGCACACACCAGGTAAATCTTGCTTCCTTCGCTGCCGAATCGGAGCAAATCCTTGGCCGATTGCAAAGCGTCTCTGAAGGAAGCCAAGGCCTTGACGGTCTCCTGAGGCAGCGCGTCCTTACTGTCCCTAATCTCCTCGAACATCGGGGTCAGAAGCTTCAGCCTCCTCGCCAGGTTACAATACTGCTTCTTCACCGTGCATTTGTACTCCGAGATAGACGCTATCTCGCCCACCAAGTCAATCAAGCTCTGAACCAGATCACCACTCTTCTCCTCCTCCATGGCCACACTCTCTCCTTATCAGATCTCTCGACGCGCAACGTTTCTCTCCCGTCGGAATGGCTCCGCTTCAGAAGGCTCCTCTGGCACTGCTATTTCTCGCCGGCGTCGGAGAGGGAAATCTTGGTCGTCGTCGGCGTCGTCTCCATTAGAGAGAGAGGAGAGGAGAGAGATTGAAGAAAGTGGGAGGAAAGGCAGACACTTCTTTTGTGGCGCGGCTGAGGGAAGCTTAAACCATGGTTGGGTCAGGAAGTAACTAGGGTTTAAATTTATTTATTTTTTTTATTTTATTGCTATTATTTTATTTTATTTTGTGTGTGTGTCTTAGCTGGGGTGTGGGGTCAATCATGAGAAGCTTGGTTTCCACCTTCCTCCGGTTTGGCTAGAGTTTGGTTGGTCAGTTTACCCAATTAACACTGTGCACATTGTCCAGTTCTTTGAGCTTAACAACCAATGGTAAATTGGTTTGGGGATAAGTAAGGTGATATTTGATCCCTCGGTTCGTTTCGATTTTACTATGATATTTTTTCTTTTATAAAATTTCAATTATTATAGTGTTTACTGTTTAAATTAACGATGTGAACCGGTAATTCAAATGCCTTGTAACAATAGGTTCATCTACTCGAATCAAAATATTTTTTTAATATGAATTAATTTTATGATAATGTTTTCTATCAAATAATTAAATTGTTGCACTATCTTAGTTTAAATTGATGGCCTAAATACTATGTCGGCATCAGTCTATTTTCTTTGTGGATGCATCATGAATTTCAATTTCAAACTGCAGTCTAATCAATCACTTGAGATTTTGATAACCCTTTTTTATGCATTTAGTCACTAAATTTTATGTTGCAATGCGCCTCAAAAACTTAGGGTGTGCCATAAATTTAACAGGTAAATTGCCATAATTTTCTTTAAACAAAAACAAACAAGTAAACTCTCTAAAACAAATATGGTTCGTTTGGTGCTTGGTTTTCAGAACGGTATAATTTAGAACTTTATAATTTGAATTATAGGTTACAAACTAGGTAGTTTAAATGCTGGTTTTGAATTGACTTTTATAATATAAAAGTTTAAAACAGGAATAGAACACCATATTATGTCTAAAATAAGAACTTGTGTTTGGAAAAGTATGATTTATGAAAGAAAAACAAGAATGTAAATAGTTTTTATGTAAAAAAAATAGTTTAAACCATATGCACTTAATAGGCCGTTTGGTACGTAAGTTCAAAATCATTTAAGCCAGCTAATTTAAACCATAAAGGCAATTCAAACTAGCATTTAGTGGAGTAATAACTAATGTCAATTTAAACCATGGAAGCAGTTTTAAACCGACGAAAACCTTTCAAAATCCAAACTTTGCCCCCTCCCCCAAGTTCACACAGTTTGAACCATTTTCTACAGTAAAAATTATTTTCATTCCCGTTTTCTTTTTATAAGTCATAGTTTTCCTTTCATTTTAAACATTTGTGTTCTAAACTCTAGTTCAAAACTATTGTTTAAACCATATAGTTTAAGATACATAATTTAAACTATAAAGTTCTAAACCACATTATTTCAAAACCACACATCAAACGGGAGGGGCAAAGTTTGAATTCTGGGTATTTTAGCATGTTTAAAACCGTTTCAATAGTTTGATTTGGTTTTAGTTATTATTTCATTAAACATTTGTGTAAACCGCCTCTATACTTAAACTGGCTTAAACTATTTTGAACCTGCATACTAGAGCTATAAATAAGGAAATAAATAGCCACAATCCGGTGGCACATTAGCTAAGAGGGTGGCTATATTTTAACTAATGCAAAAGAGGGTAGCTTTATTTTAACTAATGCAATCATTTCTTATATGAAAAAAACTAAAAGCAAAGTTTATGTAATTATTGATCAAATTTCCATAGATTTTTAATTGTCAGATGATTTTTATTTTTATGAAAATTGGCTGACTTTATTAATCTTCAAGAAGAGCAATGTCATCACAAAGAGTAGTTAAATATACCATCTTAATATTAGTCAGATGTTTGAAAAATCGGTTAAAACCAATAGTTTTAGTTTGACAACTGTAACACATAAAAATTTTACATTGTTTATAATCATAACTGATAATTAGACCACTCTTCCAAGCAGCCATTAAAATATTGATAAATAAAAATATACCAATCTGTTATTTTGATGAAAATGTAAGGATTAAAAACTATATTCTATGACCAGCAATAAGGCTACAAATATAGGAGGGGCTTGGACTTGCAAATATATATATAATAGAAGGGCATGGTCATTGGAAAATATAAATTATTTGTTTTGAATAAAGATATTGTTTATTGACTTTTATACGTTTTTCTTTTTCATGAAATAATTTTCTACGCTTTTCTTGTTTTATTATGGAAATCGGAGTGGCAGGAACTGCTAGCCTGTAATTTCTGTATTTGGATAATTTGCACAATCACTTCACCGTGATAAGTGCATATCTTTATTAAGTCAAATCAATACTAATTGACACTTTAAGTCGCATTACCATGGCAACTTTGCTTTTTATTGTCGTTGGGTGGGCTGCTCAATATAAATTTCGAATGTATATCTCTCGTCTTTGGATCCTGTGGATAATTGTCTCAATGTGTTTTATGAATCTATTTCGTAATAAATTCACATTTATATTATTGTATGCATATATTATGCGGATTGTATACCTTAATGAATTCATTTTGTTGTCTTACAATATCATACTTTAAATTTCAAATGTGTCTTTACTTTAAATTAGAGAAGTTATTAAGAGTCTGTTTGGTTCGAGTATTTGAATAAAGTATTTAAATGAAGATTTAAAATTTTATGAGAGAAAATACTATAGCAAAATGATTTAAATCGTGATTCAAATTACGAAACAAACGCACTCTAAAAGATCTCTAATTAAAAAAGATAACATTTCAGTACCTATAAATAAATTTGAAAAAACCCACCACCATTAGAAGTTCTGGTCCTTCTGGATTAAACTAGTTTGTTGTTATTAATATTTGAGGATATAAAATAATGTCAACTATACCAATCAAAAGAATGAAATGAATGCGACAAAAAAAGATTATAATGAAAAAAAATATATTAAACATACAAGTGTGGTAAGGAATTATTTGAGGATAAAAGATAATGTCAACTGTACTAATCAAAAGAATGAAAAGAATGCGACCAAAAAAAAAAGATTATAATGAAAAAAATATTAAACACACAAGTGTGGTAAGGAATTATTTGATAATGAAATCTCTAAAGCCTAGTTTATATAAAAATATATATCATGCATGTCCATGTTAATTTACCATATGATTCATATTTTATGATATAAATTTTCATTTTTTATGATAGAATTACTGATTAAATGTTATACTGGATTGTTCGTTTTACCAATACAATGTCATGTAGTTTTGCTCTAGCGTCTACCATAAAAGCAAATATTTATACTGGATCTATAATTTAAATTGGAAACACATTAATAATGTAAATGTTATAAGAGAAAATATTGTTGTAAAACCGATTCAAACTGTAATTTTTTTATTTGAACCGGTGAATCAAACGTCATATTAAACAAGCAAAGTTACATCCCACATAATGCAAAATTCCAAACGTTAGGAAAGCATCCAACAAACAATTACATATATACACCACGTCCTCACCCCAATCAAATCTAACTCTAAAGAGTTAATTAGCATTTCCTTGCAAACCTAAAAGAAAGCCAATCCATGTTGGAACAAAGACATATAATGCTACCCATATGCATAGCATTAGCTGGAAACATTCCAATTATGAGCAGTCTAAAGTACACCTTATATGCTATTATATTTATATATATATATATATATATATATATATATATATATATATATTCTTTTCCATTCTTCTTTTCTTAATTGGACAGTGTCCTACCTAACGCGCAAACATGACTTTTCTTAGAGACAATTTAAATCTGTCTAATTATACACAAATGGAAAAAGACTTGTTCTTAATTCAGGCCAAAAGGCCAAAATCAAAGGGAATTAGGCATCTTTCCTACACACACACACACACATATATATATAAGTGATATATGTGTTGTAATGTATGGCACACAAGGGAGACCAGGTTGGCTACGCAACAACATTTGTAGGCAACCAAACCCAAAAGGAATTATCACAAGTATTGGGAAACTTAAACTATTGTTAGTGGTGCATTACAAGCTACAACTACCATGTGTCGTTGTATATATAAATTATAAAAAATGCATGCGATGGTTTTGGTTTGAAAAACATTCATGACAGCTAGCTTAGCTAGTTAATTGTATATATTAGCATGAAAATGTTGAGTTAAGATCGTGGGCGCGTGTCAATTAGAGTATTCTTCTGATAAAATGATCATGTCTCTTTGTCTTCTTTCTCTTTTTTTTTTTTTTTCTAACATGTAAAAAATATTCGACGTGCGAACCGAAAGAAAATAAGAAAATTACACCCCAAAAAAATGAAGAGGCTATTTGGCGAAGAATATGATAGCAGACTAGGGCTTACAAACATTATATCAAGATATCGTGTGTAAAAGCAAATCATAATGTTTCCGTATGATGTCTGACCAAAACGTTATTCTCATCTTATTTCTCAGAAAAGGAAAAAAGGAGTTTGTAGTTATTCAAAGTCCACCATTGCTGACCATAATTAGAAAATAGGAGCAAGTCGTCTTTCATTTTGCAACAAGATTAAGGATATGCAGCAATGACCACTCTACGAGACTCTCTTTTGGGCCCTTAATTTGCATGGCTCTTAATGTGCCATCTTTCCTGAAATTATTCTCGCAGAATTAAACGTCTAATTTTGTTGCAAGATTTATATAGATTTACTAAAAGGTGGATTGGTAAAATAAGTTTTAATTAAAACTTTGGTTGTTATAGTATAAAACTCTTATATATGGGTTATAGTTTTTAGTTTAAAAGTTTTAGTTTTAAACCTACTTTTCAAACATCCTATAAGATTATATGCATTAGCTTATTTCTCATTAAAAGGATGCTACCACAATATGACACCCTTGTTAAACGGATTATAAAACATCCTAAATATGTAGGGGTAACCTTTATTTTTTTTTATTCATTTTCGTTTAAACCAACTAAAATCTGAGATAAAAAAAATAGTATTAAAAAAGAAAACAAAAGTCAAAGAAGTGGGAACCAGATTGCTTTGACGTTTTCCCCTGTCCATATGATCAATTACAGACATGGAGGCAAAATTTATTTGTTGTGGAGAAACTTTGATACTTGTTAGCATGCACGTTAAAGTCTGTTTGGTTTGAATATTTAAGTAGAATATTTAAATTAAGATTTAAATTTTTATGAGAAAAAATACTATAATAAAGTGATTTAAATTATGATTTAAATATCCAGGCTCGGGAGAATCAGAGACATTCGATCCTTGAGTAGGCTGGGCGTGATCGGGAGCTACCCTATCAAAATCTAAGGCACATCTAGCCCATATGCATGGGTTGGGTGGTGGTAAGATAGGTTGTCGCTTCTGGTCTATCTGATACCAACAGGTGTTTTACCTGCATTGGATGGAAACCTAGCATCAGCGTCGACTTAGCTTTTGGAGCCTTAAAGCCAAGCCCTATAGACCAAACCCAAACAACCAATCGAAGGGACCAAATTCTTTCCCCAGAGTTGCAGAGCTATCTAATCTAGAAAGCCAATGAGGAAGATGTGGGCCTAAGACGTTTTAAATGGAAGTAAGCAAAAACTGCGGCACGTGGTCTATGTGTATTCAATGATACCCTCCTGTCCTGTCCAACCTGTCATGATCCGGTCTCGGAGTTGGAAATGAATCAGGGCCGTCCATTTGGTATCCCAATAATATACACTGTTGTATCTCTGAGAGGTTTATGTGTATGAAATGATACCCGCCTATCCTATCCAACGTGTCATGATCCAGTCTTGGAGTTGGAAGTGAATTAGGCTGTCCATTTGGTATCCCAATGACATACACTATTGTATCTCTGAGAGGACTAAAATATTATTATTTTAATTTTTTTGTGTTTTTTTGGAAAAATACTAGTAGAATATTTATCGTCCCACATGTGGGGATAGTGGAGCATTTGCCAGGTACTATATGTGAGTGAGCCGCGAGAACAGCTCAGACGAGATGAGAATCCCCCTACGAAGTTCTGGTGTTTAGCGCAACGGCCTTTTCCACCTTAACCATGGGAGTTTTTATGGCATTACAAGACTGTCGCGATATAGTATTTTGCTCATTTTGCTTACTTTTTTGCATCATATAGAGGGTTTGATAAGTAAATTTTAACATCAAATTTTAACTGCTATAGGAGAAACTCTTATAGATTATAGTATAAGGCAAAAACATGTGACAACGTAAAACTCTTATATGTTATTATATTTGTTTCAACTTCAAGTTCTAACTTGGTTCCTAAACACCTGAGGAAAAAAAAAACTTGGTTCCCAAACACGCTCAGTATGTAGCTAGTTCTCTAATTATACTAAGAGAGTAACTTATTAGTAAATATATGTCTTTTAGCCATCGAATTTACAAAGGAAAAGTGAATTTGTTCAGTTCTAATGATTTAAAGATGTGCGTTATAGGTGGCAGAGCTAGAATTTTGTTTCGAGGGTGCATAAGCTGCAAATGAGAAAAATTTTAGAAACCATAAGTTTATCAACTTTTAGTACTGTAAAATAGTTGGAAGAATATCCACATTTAATTTGTTGATTTTTGCTATGTAAATGTAAAATTTTCTTAAAGGTTTAGTTCTTATTGATTTATTATTCTCTTTTGAGTATAGTTTAGTAAACAAAAACAAAGTAGATGTAACGCCCTAAAATTAATTAAATGATATTAGAATGTAAAATGATAGATTAGTGTGTCATAATGAATATTTTAAACTTAATTTGATCATTTGATTATATTTTTGAGTTTAAAGTTGTTTGATTATTAAACCGTGGGCGGCACACAGTTTTCGTACAGTAGAACCGTCCATTTTTTCCTTTATTTATTCTCTCTCCTTTTCCTCTCTCTTCACTCTCAACGCTCACTCACTCTCTCTCTCCCTCTCACGCTCGTCTCTCTCTCCACTCTGCCTCTCTCTTTCTCTCTCATTTCCTCTCAAAAATTTTGAGATTTAATCGAGTCCCAAGCTTTGGTTTAGTGGATTGGGAGCTCAGGAACGTGTTTGAGCAACCGAAAACGTGATTTAAAGCTTCGATTCGAGGTTAGTTTTCAAATTTTAAAACTTTTTTAATTTTTTAATTTTTCATGCATTTCAAAATTTAAGCTTGATTGAGCTTAGAAAACCCTTGATTTTAGTTAAAGGAACTTAAAACAACTAGAATCTAAACTTTATTTGAAGAAAAATGGATTCGAACCAAGATTTTTCATTTTTCTCTATTTTTCACCATTTTTGGATTTTCTTAGATTTTGTGTGCAAATCTTATTTAAATAAGTTTAAAAGTGTCATATTATGTTTTTCTATCATCCATGATTGTTTTCCATGCCTGCGAATTGAGAAAAACAAGTTGAAATCAAGATTTGAGGTTTGGGAGACCCAAAACCCGTGGCTAAAAAATTCTAGGATTTTTCAGTTCGACAGGCTGAACTTCGTGTTCGGCAGGCCGGATTTAAGAGATCAGCAGGCCGAATTCATCCGTCCGGTAGGCCGAACCTGGAAAATGTTCGACCGACTGGACCTGTTCTCTAGCAGGCCGAACCAAGGGACTGGCAGGCCGACCGAACAAGGAGAAATTCATGATTTTTCATCTGTTTTCACTGTTTCAAACCTTAATTGAAATCCCAACTTTATAAAATGATTTTGAAGGTACAAATGGCACATTAGGACACCATGAAATAGTTAGCAATGTAGAATATCTTAAATTAGATACTGATAAACCTAGTTTTATCTAGGGTCGTTTGTGGTTCCGCGAAGCTAACGCATAGCGGACCGGGATTACAGTGTGGGGCACCAACACGAGTATCGAGGTAGGACTTTTACCCTTTCCTTGGTAGCCAAGTTTTCAAATGATTTTTTTTTGTCTAAAAAGGGGTTTTATCAAAAATGTTTTCAATGGTTGATTAAAAAATAAGATTTTATCGGTTATTTTTATAAATCGTGAATTGAAGTGGACTTCATAATGAACCCTATAATAAATGTAAATGAAAATACTTGATAATTGGGTTTAAATGATAATAGGAATGAATATAAAGACATGATGACATAACAGAGATCAGGTCGTGTAGCGCGCAACCTTAAGGGCAGGTCCTGAAACCCAGGTGGGCCACTACAGTAGTGTTATTCATATGGTTTGCCCATGAAAAGAAATTGATCATCTTTCGGGTCGACCAATAAACTATTGGGGTAAGAATGATTTTGTTTAAACTTATTTACTCAAGTTTTCTCCTAAGTAATTTCTAGAATAATGATATTTCCTTCTAAATTTAACAAATTTCTTACAAAATAGTCCTACTGAGCCTTTCGTTCATATTTTATTTGTTTTTAAATATTTTCCCCCTCTAGGTGGACTTTCGTTTAGATTCAGAGAGGATTCAACGAACAGAACTCAAGAACAGTAGAAGAACTTAGTAGGTTATTTCTATTATTAAATCAAGGCATGTAATGTTTTAATTTTTCATTTTACTTGGACTATGATTGTATTATTATATTATCAGTACTATGTGTGTGCACAAGTAATGGGTCAGTGGGACCCACAATCGCATCTTTTTATTGTTTTGTCTCTTACTTAACGTTTACTGAAAAGTTCCTATCTGTTAAATGATTATGTATGTTTTTCTTGTAAAGGATTTAAAAATTTCCACAAGTTCATAATTAATTTAAAACTTAAACTCATGCTTTATTTAAAAATTTTCATTAATTATCTTAATTAATCTGTCACGTCATCTCCCGTACTGCAGGACGTGACAGAATAGTATCAGAACTCAGGGTTATGAACCTTGGGAATTGTGCACATATAAGTATGACAATGAAATACTACTGACAGTCCAAATTTTGTTTTCAGAAGTGAGAGAATGGCACTTAGACGTCGTTCGACAGCTGACATTGAGTTTGGAAATAATGAGGGTATGATGAGGGCCATGTTTACGGCATTCCGGCAGATGGCAGCTAGGGTCAAACTAGAGGATTTTGATGTTAGTCGTCAGCATACGTATTTTAAGGAATTTCGATATGCGTCTATACCGACTTTTGATAGAAATGGGGACCCGCAATTGGTAGAATATTTGCTAGACTCGATCGTGAAGTATTTGGATGCCCTTGGTGTGCCAGATGAGTATTGTGTGTGTAACGCCCCTATATGGGGGTTAACAGTTTTTAATGAGATAAAATAAAAATAAATAATAAAAGTAAAACCTTAAAAATAAAATTTACCCAGGACTTAAATGAAAACTCTCAACTCAAAAATAAAAATATAAACGACAATTAAACCACAGTTTTAATGTAGCACCTTAAATTTAATAATATAAACTGTTGTCATCATCATTTTAACCCTCAACACATTGTAATACAGTCACAGAAAGTAACAATTGATGCTTACATTATCATGAAGAACATTCTCAACAATTGAAGCAGTCCCAATGTAATATAGTTACATCACTTCCTCAACTATATTTCTCGTAGCCACCTCACACTTAATGAGTCCTGAAAAGATAAAAATATAAGGGAATGAGCGACACTATGCTCAGTAGAGAAAGCCATTACTCACCTTTAGGTTTTTATCATTACCACATTAAAACCTGCATGGTTAGTAAGTTACATCATATTCCAGATTATGAGGTTTATTATGATCACATCTTATGGATACCGTAGTTAATCATTACCAAGTGTCATAATTACACATTTATACAAATATTACCAATCATCATTGTTCCTAGGTATCCATGTTAAATTGAGTATCACTCAACTCATCGAAACCCAAATGGGCGCACTTGATCACCCTATAAACATTCCAAGGGTGTTCCGGTGAGGGGACATCAAGCCCCGAGTCCTCACCAAGTCGATTCCTGTACAGTGTGTTCTGGGACTTTCAACCCAAGGAAGCGTCATCACCTTCCCCTATTTTTCCTTTTAGGGTATTCATGCCCAAGGACGTAACCGTCGTCCTTTTCATGTCTCACAATTTCTCTATATTAAATCATTATTAATAGAGTTAATTTTCCTAACCATGCTTCTCAATTTATAACATGTGTCAATTCATTATGTTCCTCGCCGTACAATACAAGACGAGTCTATGTCATAGTTTCATATGTGATAATCATATAATATCAGTTCAACATAGATATATATATATATTGCGGCAAAACAATCAATTTTAATTCTATAAAAACCTCACAAAAGATGAGTAATAGAATCCCTACCTTTCAAGCTTATCAACAGTCTCTTAATCCTGGAATCAATTAATGTTAGCTCCATACTCTCTTGATCTTGAACTCCAAGCAAAACAGATCTAGTTGTATCTCGCTGTATCTACGAAGCATCCTCTGTAGTGCTCCTCGAGCGACTATGAATGGCTAGGAATGCTTCCTGGAGATCATTCATTCTTGAAACTGTCATTCTGGACTCCGATACTGCTGTTTGAATCGCCTCGATCCGCGTGCAGTCGGTACTGGACGATTTTCATCGGAGTGGAATTTGCTCGAACGGAGGTCACCATTGCGTTCAGAGTGTCGAAACGAGTCGGGAGGCGGTCTCGGATCTTCGATCGGAGGTCCGGATCACAAAATTCCAATTTAGCCTTTGACTGGCCGTTGACCGGCGTTGACCGACTTTGACCGTCGTTGACCGGCGTCAATCGGGGTCCGTTGGCAGCTGGGCTCGGGCCTACCCCCCCTAAATCGACCCTTTTGAGTCCAATGGCGGGGTCAATTTCACCCAATTCTGCCTCTAACATAGCGGGTCGTGAAGTACAACGTCGGTAGAAATGGATGAGCTCCGATCTTGATTCTCCGACGATGGAAACCTGAAATTGGCTGAGGGCTTTTGCTACCCATCCTCCTATGAGCATTTCCCCTCATCCAATTTGAAGAAACGTGGCTGGGAAGAGCCAAAACGGAGGCTCCCGCGGCGGTTGACGGCGGCGTTGGCCGTTCTCCGGCGAAACCGGCTCCTTCCGTGCAATTGATCGAGGGGTTTTACTCCCCTTGATCCTCTGAACTCATTAGGAGGGGTGGTGTCAGTCACCTCCTCTGGCAAGGCGGAGTTCCACCATGGGGGCGGCGGCGCACGGCGGCAATAGGCGGGCGGAGCAATCCGGCGGTTGTTGAGCTGCCACCAAGGGTGGGTTTTGTTCCTCTCATCACGGTGGTCGTGTAGGAACAAGAATCACGTCGATCGGACGTCGGACGGCGAAGATATCTCGTCGGAAAGAAATGGGTTTTGCCATCACTTTGGGCGGCGCGTGTGGTCTCCTCCGGCGGCGTTTTGGGCGGCGCGGCACCTCGTTGGACTCAGCTCGTCGAGAGCTTTCCATTGGTGCGGGAGGTGTCGAAAATGGATGCCAGAATCTCGGACGATATTTGAGGGGAGAGAGAGAGAATTTTTAGAGAGAGAAAGTAGAAAGAGAGAGAGTTTCGAATTATGAGAGATTTTCTGATTTTTTTTTATATATATATTAGGTAATTAATCTAATTACCTTAATACCCTTAGGAGAATAACGAGTGTCACAGCTCTACCCCCCTTAAAGAAATTTCGTCCTCGAAATTTCAATTCTAGTAATACTAGTAAAAATTATGATTCCAATTCTGAGTCTAAACCGTTAATGTTGTTTGTCCTCCAAATTTAAGTTATCGTATCTCCACTTATTTACTTGCATAATAAATCTTACTCTAAATTCTAAATCCCTCAATGAGAGTATTTCTGACAAGTTTCAACTTATAACACCGTATAATAGTCTAAGAATCTGATCAGGCATACATATTGACCATACCATGATTCCAGTCCTTCATTGTCCATGGACTGTGATTTACAATCACATTTAAGGAGATTGCTAGAGAAATTTTATATACTTCATCTTTAGGTTCCTTTCCCTTTTTAAGTAAGGAAAAGTCAAATATATTTGATTTCATACCTCAACTAATAAACTAAAACATAATCATAAAACATATATCACAAACACTTATATTCAAAACCATACATTAAACTTATTCATAGAGATATTAAACGGAATCTCAGAGTTGCAAACATACCCGACATATTTTTCGTTAAACAGCTATCCTCATGACACAAACATTTAACCCAAATAATATACTCATATTTCATATGGAATATCCCCATAACTGACTCTGGTACTTCCACATAATATTAACAGAATATTACACATTACAAACATGATACGGATACGTTTCGAGAGTACAAGGCACTCCGTATACCAGCTATCCATATCATGCATGCTTAGAGGATACAAAAACATCGATAAACAAAAGATCGGACCTTAAGAAGGATGCGTTTCGAGAGCATCAAGTACTCCGTATCCAGTCATCCCGGCATTAGGCTCAATGAATCTAAAAGATTGAACAACGACGTACCACAAGAAACACAGAATACAAGGCAAACGGTTATTTGTAACACACGAAATACGGACACACATGCCTATATGCCAAAGATAAAACAAAAAGATTACAGATGGAGATTCAAATCAATTGGCCGCTCCCGGCTTTCCCTTTCCCATTCAAGCTTGGATGTTGCAGTGTCGGATTCTGGATGTATGATTTGCATTTTATCTATCAATTCCTCAGCTGTTGAAGCAGTAACAAAGATTTGTCTCTCCGATTCTGTAGTGATGTTTTCTTCCACAGCGTAATCTAGAAATTTCAAAAGACCGTCATAAAAACCATTTACATTCAGCAGTCCCAAAGGTTTGGAATAAAAGCCCAACAATTGCCCACAAGCAACTATAAATATTTCCTCAAGAGTACCTAGACCACCAGGTAATGCTATAAAAGCATCAGAATTATAGATTATGTCTTTAAAATTTCTAGGGATACTCCTGACTCCTTCTCCCTTACCTATGGCTTCCTTACAAAGGTTTCCTTCAACTGGAAAATGAGGCCAAATTCTTACATCAGTAGCGTCGCTAGACCTAGCTGCTAGTGCCATATTTACCATCATTTTTATACTACCACCCCCATAGATTATGTTAATCTTCTTGCGTGCTAGGACTTGTCCTAAGTGATTTGCAGCTTCTAAATAAGCTTTATCTTTTCCAAGGCTGGAACCACAAAAGACACAGACATTCTTTATTTTCTTCGTGGACTGGGAGGTAGACATATTTGGTTTATAGAAGTGGTTGCTTAATGTCTGCCCTACTTAGACTTCGGGTTCTATATGAGTTTTTAAAGAAGAGAAATACACAAAAGGGGCTAAAGAGATAGACGAGTAGGTAATGAAAAGGTAATCCAAAGATTTAAACAAAATCTTGTGCGGATAAGAAAGTAAGATAAGGTGATTAATAGTTTACAGAAAATCTGATTCACTTTTTGAAAAAGATTAGACTCTAATTGTATAACTTTTGACAATTGAGAACAATTTGACAGAAGACCCTCTTGACACAACTGTAGACTTTTTGACAAATATACACCAAGTTTAGAAATTTAATATAAACGACAAATACTGTAGAACTTTTGAAATTTGAGACACAAATCTTGAAATATCTGGATAAGCTTTTCAAAATTCAGACATATTACTGTACCGTATGTGATGTGTCTGATAAGATAAATTATTTTATTATATATATATTTAAGGAAAATCATAAATTAAATAAGATATTAACACTTACTGCATCAATCTAATAATCACAATTATTTCAAACACAAAAGCAAATATTCTGAGTAAAAGAAAAACACAAACTGTTGAACATCAGCTAAAACTGCTTCAAATAAGTAAAGACTAAATAACCTTTATAGAGCGATGACTTATTCCCCATCCAGTTTTCTTATGGCTTGGCAAACAGGATCTAGAAATACCATATTCCTGAGGCGTTGTCTTTCTGTATAAAATTTAGGCCAGAGTTTAAAAATAGCTCCTTGAACATATCCACTAGGGTGACCGTGAAGAGGAGGATGGATGCTATCCAAGTTCTCCTTTGAAAGTCCATCCCTACAAAACCTTATTTTATCCTCTCTATTCGTAGACATATAACCAGGTGAAGTACATTTACCGTTACAATTTTGTCTTCCACATTTGTTACAAGTGACCACGATGGCACGAGCTCTTCTTTTCATTGCACTACGACTGGTACCTGTTCCTGGTAAACCGACATCTTGACTAAAGTCACTCGGACGGATTTTCCCCTCTATCAACATTCTCACATCACAAGGGATGCCAAAATGCATAAGAATCCACAACCGAGTAATTCTAGCCTTGTATTTCTTTCTAAGAATCTTTTGGGAGAGTGATGGGAAATACTTTCTCAGGTGTTGGTACTTTGGGTTCATGATGAGATGAAAGAAGAGTAAATAGAAAGGAAAAATTAAGATAGTAAATTGCAGAATCCTAGAATTCCTTCTTCTTTTAGAGGAAAAAGAAGAATTTTTAATGAAAAAGAAGAGGATTTGAGATTTAAAGAGAAAATAACAAATTAAGAGAGAAAAAGTGAACTCGGAGAAATAAGCTCTTATGCACAGTAAACGTATTTGTAAACAATAATTAAATCACTGTATATGACACGTATAGAGATCATGTGGGAGAGACAGTGTGAATCAAACTGATTTAATATTTGAACTAGGCCCAAATGTTCTAAGTTGAAAATGGTCAAGTTGTTTCGGGCCTTAACACATTTAGAACGAGTTAAATAACAAACATAAAATTGTAAACCAATTTGTATAAATCTTAAACCCAATTCAAAGTCCACTATAGATAAGTTATCTATGAACAACAAATCTAATTTAACGACAATCAAGGATCTTCCTGAATGATATTTAAAATCATTTCATAACAACATAATCTTCAAGCAACTCAATTAATTTTGTTTTAATCAAAACCTTATTGAACAATGCATACACCCATATGTTATTGATAATACTCAACATCTATCAATGGATTCATCATCATTACTACCAAGGGTTTAGAATGTGACTAACCTTGAAATCAATACGATTTACGTCTTTCAACGTAGACCATATCAATGAACAAAGACACTTGATGTTACTACTTAAGAACATCTACAATCCCCACAATTCTACTTATACAATATCGAATTTCCTCATATAACAAAACCGTAGGTAATCAAAAGATTCACATCAAAACATCTAAACATCTATATATAAAGATTCACTGATACACTTAAATACAATGTACGTAACAAAGTATTCCAATTTTGAGATTCATGCATTCTAGACTTTACACAGTCTCAACAGACCAAAAGTCTAACATTTATCTCTCTCAAGATTCAATACCATGATTCCCAACTTATATCATGTTCCTCAAATAAATAGAACTTTCAAGAAAAGTTATTGACACTTATGTGTTCCATCGAATCCACACATAATCATTACTTAGGTTTGAATCAATTACAAAAAATTTGGCATATCTATGTCAAACTTTAAAATCAATAAATCAAGCCTTATATTTCTTATTGTTTTTCACGAGACAAAAGGCTCTTAAATCCTCGTATCTATACGAATTTCTCATCGTTTATACGAATTAGATATGCTTATAGATCCTAATATCATACGAATCTCTCATAAGCATTCTACTTATAAACTCATTCCATATAATTATCATTCCCTCATAACTATTAATACTTTCCTTCTATATAATTATTGTACTCATATAACTATTGATATTTTCATTCTATGGCCTTTCCATGTTACATCCTTCCAGACTGTATAAATCAATGTGAAAGTTCATTTTGATGATGACAATGAAAATTCAGCTTCAAAACCATCTCAAAAATATATTTTTTTAAAGTGGTGCTACACTCCCTAGGTTAACCGAACCTAGGCTCTGATACCAAAAATTCTGTAACGCCCCTATATGGGGGTTAACAGTTTTTAATGAGATAAAATAAAAATAAATAATAAAAGTAAAACCTTAAAAATAAAATTTGCCCGGGACTTAAATGAAAACTCTCAACTCAAAAATAAAAATATAAACGACAATTAAACCACAGTTTTAATGTAGCACCTTAAATTTAATAATATAAACTGTTGTCATCATCATTTTAACCCTCAACACATTGTAATACAGTCACAGAAAGTAACAATTGATGCTTACATTATCATGAAGAACATTCTCAACAATTGAAGCAGTCCCAATGTAATATAGTTACATCACTTCCTCAACTATATTTCTCGTAGCCACCTCACACTTAATGAGTCCTGAAAAGATAAAAATATAAGGGAATGAGCGACACTATGCTCAGTAGAGAAAGCCATTACTCACCTTTAGGTTTTTATCATTACCACATTAAAACCTGCATGGTTAGTAAGCTACATCATATTCCAGATTATGAGGTTTATTATGATCACATCTTATGGATACCGTAGTTAATCATTACCAAGTGTCATAATTACACATTTATACAAATATTACCAATCATCATTGTTCCTAGGTATCCATGTTAAATAGAGTATCACTCAACTCATCGAAACCCAAATGGGCGCACTTGATCACCCTATAAACATTCCAAGGGTGTTCCGGTGAGGGGACATCAAGCCCCGAGTCCTCACCAAGTCGATTCTTGTACAGTGTGTTCTGGGACTTTCAACCCAAGGAAGCGTCATCACCTTCCCCTATTTTTTCTTTTAGGGTATTCATGCCCAAGGATGTAACCGTCGCCCTTTTCATGTCTCACAATTTCTCTATATTAAATCATTATTAATAGAGTTAATTTTCCTAACCATGCTTCTCAATTTATAACATGTGTCAATTCATTATGTTCCTCGCCGTACAATACAAGACGAGTCCATGTCATAGTTTCATATGTGATAATCATATAATATCAGTTCAACATAGATATATATATATATATTGCGGCAAAACAATCAATTTTAATTCTATAAAAACCTCACAAAAGATGAGTAATAGAATCCCTACCTTTCAAGCTTATCAACAGTCTCTTAATCCTGGAATCAATTAACGTTAGCTCCATACTCCCTTGATCTTGAACTCCAAGCAAAACAGATCCAGTTGTATCTCGCTGTATCTACGAAGCATCCTCTGTAGTGCTCCTCGAGCGACTATGAATGGCTAGGAATGCTTCCTGGAGATCATACATTCTTGAAAACGTCATTCTGGACTCCGATACTGCTGTTTGAATCGCCTCGATTCGCGTGCAGTCGGTACCGGATGATTTTCATCGGAGTGGAATTTGCTCAAACGGAGGTCACCATTGCATCCAAAGCATCGAAACGAGTCAGGAGGCGGTCTCGGATCTTCGATCGGAGGTCCGGATCACAAAATTCCAATTTAGCCTTTGACTTGCCGTTGACCGGCGTTGACCGCCGTTGACCGACTTTGACCGGGGTCCGTTGGCAGCTGGGCTCGGGCCTACCCCCCCTAAATCGACCCTTCTGAGTCCAATGGCGGGGTTAATTTCACCCAATTCTGCCTCTAACATAGCGGGTCGTGAAGTACAACGTCGGTAGAAATGGATGAGCTCCGATCTTGATTCTCCGACGATGGAAACCTGAAATTGGCTGAGGGCTTTTGCTACCCATCCTCCTATGAGCATTTCCCCTCATCCAATTTGAAGAAACGTGGCTGGGAAGAGCCAAAACGGAGGCTCCCGCGGCGGTTGACGGCGGCGTTGGCCGTTCTCCGGCGAAACCGGCTCCTTCCGTGCAATTGATCGAGGGGTTTTACTCCCCTTGATCCTCTGAACTCATTGGGAGGGGTGGTGTCAGTCACCTCCTCCGGCAAGGCGGAGTTCCACCATGGGGGCGGCGGCGCACGGCGGCAATAGGCGGGCGGAGCAATCCGGCGGTTGTTGAGCTGCCACCAAGGGTGGGTTTTGTTCCTCTCATCACGGTGGTCGTGTAGGAACAAGAATCACGTCGATCGGACGTCGGACGGCGAAGATATCTCGTCGGAAAGAAATGGGTTTTGTCATCACTTTGGGCGGCGCGTGTGGTCTCCTCCGGCGGCGTTTTGGGCGGCGCGGCACCTCGTTGGACTCAGCTCGTCGAGAGCTTTCCATTGGTGCGGGAGGTGTCGAAAATGGATGCCAGAATCTCGGACGATATTTGAGGGGAGAGAGAGAGAATTTTTAGAGAGAGAAAGTAGAAAGAGAGAGAGTTTCGAATTATGAGAGATTTTCTGATTTTTTTTTATATATATATTAGGTAATTAATCTAATTACCTTAATACCCTTAGGAGAATAACGGGTGTCACAGTGTGGAATTTACTACATATAAGTTTGAGGGTGGCTCTAATACTTGGTGGAAGCAAGCTAAGCATTTGGAACGCAATGGTAACATCAGTTGGGACAGGTTTGAGGAGCTGTTTTATGACCAATATTTTTCGTAGGGATATAGGGACCAAAAGGCGGCTGAATTCTACAGGTTGTAGTAGGCTGACTTATCAGTTCGAGAGTATAAGGCAAGGTTTAATGAGTTGGCTAGGTTTGCTCCATCGGCAGTGGCATCGAAACGCGAGAAATGTATAAAGTTTCAGGAAGGGCACAAGACTCCTATTCAACGACAGGTGGTTGCTCTGCGACTCAGTAGTTTTGGAGAGCTTGTGTCATCCACAATATCGGTGGAAAATGATTATGCGTTGTCATGTGAGGATCGAGCAAAATGATTATGAGGTAAGGTTTAATGAGTTGGCCAAGTTTGCTCCATCAGTAGTGGCATCAAAACGTGAAAAATATATAAAGTTTCAGGAAGGGCTCAAGGCTCCTATTCGGCGATAGGTGGTTGCTCTGCGACTTAGTAGTTTTGGAGAGCTTGTGTCATCTGCAATATCGGTGGAAAATGATTATGCGTTGTCTTGTGAGGATCGAGCAAAAGCGTCAGGAGGGCCACAGAGGAGCGGTAGGAAGAGCACCAATAGTCGTCCAACTCCGAACAAGCAGGGTGGCATGAACAATGGTATCAGTAGTTCATCTAGCAGTGGGCGCAGCAATCCCTATAGCTTTCGTTGTCATTATTACCAACATTCATGACACATCAAGAGGAATTGTCCATCAGGAGTGCCTATCTAGGATCTCAGACCAGAGAAGGTGCCAGTCGTCAGCCTCAGCCTCAGCCTCAGACCCTACCTCCGCCTCAACAATTTCTGCAGTTGCAATTCCCTCAGTTCTCTCCTCAGCAACTATCATATTCGGCATAAGGGCAGCAGCCGTAGAACTTCCAGCGTAACGTCCCTCAATATCGAGCACCGAGTACAGCTAGCATACAGTCGTCTCCATCACAGCAGTATCGGTCGAATAATCAATCCAAGGCCTAGCAATGTTGGTAGAGGAAAAGGAAAAGACACTAGTTCAGGTTCATGCAATAGCAACAGGAGGTTCAGATGCCCAGACCAGCAATGCAGTTGTCGATGGTACAATCTTAGTTTCCTAATCCTTAGCTCATGTTTTATTCAATACAAGTGCCACTCATTCTCTCATTTCGAACTCTTTTGTACATGCCTTAGGACTAGAGATAGAAGAGTTCAATGAACCCCTAGTTATAGCTTTTCCCTTGGGACGGGTGTGTGTGAATTGTATATGTAAAGCTTGTAAAATCAAGATTGTAGATAAGATTTTGAAAAGTGATTTGATTGTACTCCCCATGAGTTCATATGTGTAATTCTAGGTATGGACTGGTTGTCCAAATATAATGCAGTGGTAGATTGCCAGCTTAGAAAAGTGACCCTAGTGTCTGATAGGGGAACGATGATCACTTACCAGGGTGGTGGTGATCGGTTAATGAGTGAACGTCTCATAAAGACATGTCTTGGAGGGCGAAAGAATCTGGTTTGTCATACTTTTCTTGTAAGTCTGGAAGGTGAGCCCTATGCTTCGAAAAGAAATGTAACGATACCGGTGGTTGATGAGTATGAGGATGTCTTCCCCGACGAGTTGCCAGGATTACCACCGCATCAAGAGATCTAGTTTGGTATTGAGTTGCTTCCAGGTACAACAATGATTTCAGTAGCACCTTATCAGATGGCGCCGACAGAAATGAAAGAATTGAGAAAGCAACTTCAAGAGCTTGCTGATAAGGGATATATTCAGAATAGTACGTCACCGTGGGGAGCATCGGTTTTATTTGCTAAGAAACATGATGGGACTCTCAGATTGTGTATAGATTATCGACAGTTGAATCGTGTCACAATGAAGAATTAGTATCCTTTGCCCAGGATAGATGAGTTGTTTGATCAGTTGGGAGGTTCGCGGTACTTCTCAAAGATAGATTTACGCTCAAGGTACCATCAGCTCAGGATTAAGGAGGAAGATATTCCCAAGACAGCTTTTAAGACCCGATATGAACATTTTGAGTTTCTAGTGATGCCTTTTGGATTGACAGATGCTCCAGCAACTTTCATGAATTTGATGAACATGATATTCAGACCTTATCTGGATCAGTTTGTGATCGTGTTCATTGATGATATTCTAGTGTATTGTAAGACTTGGGAGGAGCATGTGCGGCATCTTAGGATCGTGCTTCAGACTCTGCGAGAGACCAGTTGTATGCCAAGAAAGAAAAATACGAGTTTTGGTTAACAAAAGTCAAGTTTTTGGGTCATGTCATCTCCGAGCATGGTATTTCTGTGGATCCGTCCAAGATTGAACCCATAGTGGAATAGGAATGACCAAGGAATATAGCAGAAATCTATAGCTTCTTGGGTCTTGCAGGATATTATAGGAAATTTATAAATGATTTTTCAAAGATCACAGCGCCGTAGACAAGATTGATAAGGAAAAACATCAGGTTTGAGTGGGATGAAGAATGTGAGCTCGCTTTTCAGGAATTGAAGAATCGGTTGACCTCAGCCCCAGTATTGGTTATTCTTAGCAATGATGAGCCGTACGAGGTTTACACAGATGCTTCAGGATGCGGACTTGGATGCAAGTTGATGCAGCATGGACGCGTGGTGGCGTATAGATCAAGATAGTTTTGACCTCACGAGCGGAATTATCCTACTCATGACTTGGAGCTTGAGGCGATGATTCACGCGCTGAAGATTTGGAGATGTTATTTGTATGGGGCAACATTTTAGGTTTTCTCCGATCATAAGAGTTTGAGATATCTGTTCACTTAGAGGGATCTTAACTTGAGGTAGCAGAGATGGATAAAGTATATGGAGGATTATGATTTAGCGTTGTAGTATCATCTCGGAAAAGCTAATGTGGTCGCAGATGCACTTAGCAGGAAATCTTCAGGGATTCTCGCTTGTTTGGCTCTTAAAGATTGAAAAAGAGATGCGACAGTGAGCGACTATGGACTATAGTATTATGAAGACTATGATTAAGTTTTTGTGTACCATATGGATGTTAGACATGTATGCCCTAGGGAGGAAAAATTTAATAAGTTTTTAGAGACATTTTTTATCAATAAAGAATTTATTCATTATTTATGTACCCAATCTTGTCCTTTTTATGTTCATATATGTTGAATGTATGTTAAGCAAACAATAGTCTGAGATTGTCGGTCTAAACCTTAAGAATTGGGCATATGATGGATGGATTATGCGGAAGACAGGATTCTTAAAGTGATGGTCTAAATCATACGATCCGCAATCGAAGGAATAAAGTTGGGCACTTTATATTGTTATGTTGTCTATATCTCTTTTGGGAGATGGTTTGTCTTGACCATCGAAGATAGACTCCGTGAATAGAAACATTGGCATGTTGTCATAGGTGACAATGTGTTGGATCGGGATATAATTTGAATTGATTTGGATTAATAATTCTGTCTCGATAAATTGATTCACTTTAGACAATCATTTGTGTTGTATCTTAATCCTAAGATGAATAGTGGGCCCGTTGTCTTGACTTATATCTTTTAATATACCAAAGGGTGACACCCACATTTTAATAGTGGTATGCATACCGGTACGTTGGAGGCATGACTCTTGATGGCGTAGACTTGTTATTCATAGATATGAAATCCATAGCTCCTATTTAGGAGTGATGATATCCTCTTATATGCGTTGTCCTGTAATTGAAAAACTAGAGCGCTCAACCATTTGGATACATAAGTGTAACCAAATGGTATACTATCTTTGGATAGTAAGTTTTCTGATGGTGAAATGATGGAACATAAGATAAAAATAATCGAAAAGGTAAGACAAAACTTATCCTTAAGCCGATTATGGATTATCATATGGGAATACGATACACTATGATATGTCATAGAGACTTGACTATTCAGGCTTCGTAATTCTATGTAGTTCGAGAGTGCAGCTCCAAGCTTTTAATAGAGTAGCGTTGGAGTTGATAATTATAAAATATATATCTGGGATATTGGGTTTCATAATTATCGGGAGCTTGAACTATATAGGTCCATTTGGTCCCTTTTGCTAGCTCACAAAATCCTGTAATGACACGGCGTGCTTTTTCAATAATTGGTGAATTATGTCGGATTTATCAGATTGGTTAAATTTGAAAGAATCAAATAATTCATGTCTGTTTATCGGTTGAATTAATTTTGTAATAAAATTAATTCAAGATAAACTTGTTGAATTATTAGGATCGGATAATTCTTGTCTGTTTATTGGTTGATTTAATTGGATAAATTAGATCAAGATAAACTTGTAGAATTATTGTAAATTGATTTATTTTCTTAGATATTATCTTGATAAAGTTGTTTTGATCAGATAACTTCTCTATTGGGTTATTTGAATTAAAACTGAGACTTTATCCTATAGAATCTCGGGTGGAAAATAAAAGATTCGCAGAGATATTTACGCGATAGTTTGGCCTGTCGATCTACGTGTTCGGCCTACCGATGGGGCCTCTTTGGCCTGCCGATCAGCGAAGGATAAGATCATGCGTTTTCACGCAGATCTTATCAGATATTGATCCGAACTTGATTCTGTTTCAAGTTTTTGAGACCTAATCTGATAAAGAATGACCCCAGGACCAATCTCTATATAAAGGGAGTAAGTCTTATGAGTTACTCAGATCAATTGAGAGATTAAGAGTGATACTCTGCTAAGTGAGAATTTGAAAACTCCCTGAGAGCTTTTGTTCACAAATCACGAACACTTGCTTTGGGTTCTCTCGATTGGTTGGAAGGAGAGTCATCGGTGGAAGAGCTGTACGTGTGAGCCCACACTCATTTCGGTCGTGGATAGAGAATAACAAAGAAGAATAGTTGGTTGAGTGAGGCTCTTCTGGAACGTTACTTCTCTTCACGAGTTGCGGAGGTTCTTCGACACACAAAGGTTAGTAAGATCTGTTTAATTTATACATATAGCATGTCAAACTTGTGTTTTAGAAATTACTTCGATATAAAATTTTAAAAAATTTCGCTGCGCACTCTTTTTCTAACAATGGAAGCGACCCCAGCTCTTGTTCAGATTGTGAAACAAAATTAGTGGCAGGACCAGCATTTGCAGGGAATTTGAATACGGATTCAAAACGGGGAGCAATTTGAAGAATGGAGAGTGCATGCAAATGGATCGTTGTACTTCCAGGAGCGCTTAGCAATTCCAGCGAACGCCGATGTGACAAAGCCGTTATGGAAGAAGCCCATAAGTCTCAGTTCACTATTCATTCAGGGAGCATAAAGATGTATCATGATTTGAAGAGGCAATATTGGTGGAGAGGTATGAAGAAGGACATCTGAGAATACATAGCCAAGTGTACAATGTGTCTTCAGGTAAAAGCTGAGCATCAGAAGCCAATAGGTCAGCTTCAGTTGCTTCCTATTCCAGGATGGAAATAGGAGCATGTGATGATAGATTTCCTTACAGGTTTGCCGAGGACGAAGCAGCGACATGATGCAGTTTAGGTCGTGGTCGACAAGTTGATAAAATTGGCGCATTTCATTCCATTCAGGTGGACATGTTCGAGAAGGATTCTCGTGGACTTGTATATGTAGAACATAGTGAGATTGCACGGAGTTCCTTTGTCTATCACATCTGATCGAGACATCAGGTTTAATGCTAAGTACTGGAGGAGCTTTCAGGAGGCTTTAGGCACGGATTTGAACTTCAATACGGCGTTTCATCCTCAGACCGATGGGTAGTCTGAGTGGGTTATTCAGATTCTTGAGGACATGTTGCGTGCTTGTGCGCTAGACTTCGATGGAAATTGGAAGAAATATTTACATCTGGCAGAATTCACGTACAACAACAGCTATCAAGCAAGTATTGGTATGGCACCGTTTGAGGCGTTGTACGGGCGACCGTGTAGGTCACCGGTGTGTTAGGCAGAACCAGAAGACATGATTATTCTTGGGCCAGATGAGATTCGTGATAGTAACGAGAAAGTCGCCGTAATTCGAGATCGATTGAGGGTAACTCAGAGTCGATAGAAAAGTTATGTGGATAGGAGACGTAGACCCTTAGAAATTACGGTATGGGATTTTGTTCTCTTGAAAGTATCACCTCGTAAAGGTATTATGCGGTTCGGAGTGAATGGAAAGCTTGCACCGAGATATGTTGGACCGTTCGAGATCACTCAGCGTGTTGGTGTGGTTGCTTATCAGCTCGACCTTTCGTTTGAACTTTCTTATGTTCATGATGTGTTCCACGTGGCGATGCTTAGGAAGTGTTCGCCTGAATAGATTAAGATAGTTTCATTTCGTGATGTGCGGGTTTGGGAAGACATGACGTACGAGGAAGCGTCGGTTCAAATTATCGATCGAAAAGTGATCAGTTTGCATCGTCAGGATATACCGTTAGTAAAGGTCGTGTGGCAGCATCACGGGGTTGATGAAGCCACTTGGGAGTTAGAGTCGAGCATGCGGGAGTTGTATCCGCATCTGTTTTGTTTCTGAATTAATATGTAAAATTTGAGGGCAAACTTTCTTTTAGGGGTGGAGAGTTGTAACGCCCAGAAATTAATTAAATGATATTAGAATGTAAAATAGTATATTAGTGTACCATAATGAATATTTTAAACTTAACTTGATCATTTGATGAGATTTTTGAGTTTAAAGTTGTTTGATTATTAAACCGTGGGCGGCACACGGTTTTCACACAGTAGAACCGTCCACTTTTTTCCCTATTAATTATCTCTCCTCTTCCTCTCTCTTCACTCTCAACTCTCACTCTCTCTCTCCCTCTCACGCTCGTCTCTCTCTCCACTCTTTCTCTCTCATTTCCTCTCAAAAATTTTGAGATTTAGTCGAGTCCCAAGCTTTGGTTTAGTGGATTGGGAGCTCAGGAACGTGTTTGAGCAACCAAAAACGTGATTTAAAGCTTCGATTTGAGGTTAGTTTTCAAATTTCAAAACTTTTTCAATTTTTCAATTTTTCATGCATTTCAAAATTTAAGCTTGATTGAGCTTAGGAAACCCTTGATTTTAGTTAAAGGAACTTAGAACAACTAGAATCTAAACTTTGTTTGAAGAAAAACGGATTCGAATCAAGAATTTTCATTTTTCTCCATTTTTCACCATTTTCAGATTTCTTAGATTTTGTGTGCAAATCTTGTTTAAATGAGTTTAAAAGTGTCCTATTATGTTTTTTCAATCATCTATGATTGTTTTCCATGCCTGAGAATTAAGAAAAACATATTGAAATCAAGATTTGGGGTTTGGGAGACCCAAAACCCGTGGCTGGAAAATTCTAGGATTTTTCAGTTCGGTAGGCAAAACTTCGTGTTCAACAGGCCGAATTCAAGGGATCGACAGGCCTGATTCATCCGTCCGGCAGGCCGAACCTGGAAAATGTTCGACCGACCGGACCTGTTCTCTAGCAGGCCGAACTGCACATTTTGGCCGACCGAACCAGGGGACCGGCAGGCCGACCGAACAAGGAGAAATTCATGATTTTTCATTCGTTTTCACTGTTTCGAACCCCAATTGAAATCCCAACTTTATAAAATGATTTTGAAGGTACAAATGGCATATTAGGACACCATGAAATAGTTTAGCAATGTAGAATATCTTAAATTAGATACTGATGGACCTAGTTTTATTTAGGGTCGTTCGTGGTTCCGTGGAGCTAACGTATAGCGGACCAAGATTACGGTGTAGGGCACCGACACGAATATCGAGGTAGGACTTCTACCCTTTCCTTGGTAGCCAAGTTTTCAAATGATTTTTTTTTTGTCTAACAAAGGGGTTTTATCAAAAATGTTTTCAACGGTTGATTGAAAAGTGAGATTTTATCGGTTATTTTTATAAACCGTAAATTGAAGTGGACTTCATAATGAACCCTATAATAAATGTAAATAAAAACCTGGTAATTGGGTTTAAATAATAATAGAAATGAATATAAAGGCATGATGCCATAACAAAGATCGGGTCTATAGCGCGCGACCTTGGGGGCAGGTCCCGAAATCCAGTTGGGCCACTGTGGTAGTGTTATTCATATGGTTTGCCCAGGAAAAGAAATTGATGATCTTTCTGGTTGACCAAGAAATTGTTTGGGTAAGAATGGTTTTGTTTAAACTTATTTACTCAAGTTTTCTCTTAAGTAATTTCTAGAATAATGATATTTCCTTCTGAATTCAACAAATTTCTTACAAAATAGTTCTACTGAGCCTTTCGCTCACATTTTATGTGTTTTCAAATATTTTCCCCCTCTAGGTGGACTTCCGTTTAGATTCAAAGAGGATTCAACGAACAGAACTCAAGAGCAATAGAAGAACTTAGTAGGTTATTTCTATTATTAAATCAAAGCATGTAATGTTTTAATTTTTCCTTTTACTTGTGTGCATAATTTGTGGGTCAGTGGGACCCATACTCACATCTTTTTATTGTTTTGTCTCTTACTTAATGTTTGCCGAAAAGTTTCTATCTGTTAAATAATTATGTATGTTTTTCTTGTAAAGGATTTAAAAATTTTCACAATTTCATAATTAATTTAAAACTTAAACTCATGCTTTATTTAAAAATTTTCATTAATTATCTTAATTAATCCGTTACGTTATATCCCGTACTGCGGGGCGTGACAGTAGAATACTTTTTAAAAATTGATTTTGATTGGACAAAACTAACAATAATTATTTAAGAAGCATAAAAGAAAAAACAGTAATTAAAATGTTTGCATGGAAAAAGAGATTTATAGGGTGTTAGACAAACATGATTAGAACCAATTATTTAGTTTAAAACACTGTAGCATGTGAGAGTTTTGCACTGTAATAACTTTTTGCTTTTACTGTAATATGTGAAAGCAAAAACTGTGAGAGTTAAACCAATTATTTAGTTTAAAACACTGTAGCATGTGAGAGTTTTGCACTGTGATAACTTTTTGCTTTTACTGTAATATGTGAAAGTTTTACACTATTTAGTAACCAAAAAGTTGATTCTAACCATACTTACTAAACACCCTATTAAACAGAAACATATTAAAAAATTATTTCAATGAAGTAACTAGAATATATATATATATATATATATATATAAAGGCCATAGTTGGAAAAAATATATATATTTTAGAGAATTAAGACAATAAAATCTCAAATAAAGACACATTTGAGAAACATTATTATAATATGGGTAAGTTTTTTAAATTAAAAAAAAAAGCAACATGACACATGCAACAAATGACTTTAATAGGAATAAATTAGAAATAAAGTTTGTTAACAAGGATGTGCCCTTATAAAATTTTGTAAATAAGGAAGAACATATATAAATTTTATGGATAAAAAGAGACAGATATATGAAAAGTATTGAAAAATTATATGTGAAACATTATTATAATATGGGTAAGTTTTTTAATTTAAAAAAAAAAAGCAACAAGGCACATGCAACAAATAACTTTAATAGGAATAAATTAGAAATAGAGTTTGTTAACAAATATGCGTCCCTATAAAATTTTGTAAATAAGGAAGAACATATATAAAATTTTATGGATAAAGAGGGACCGATATATGAAAAGTATTGAAAAATTATATGCAACCACATAAAGGGGGGATATGCCCTCCCGGACCCGGGCCGTGCCTCCTTCCGCCCCTGCTACCGGTGGAGGTCCCCGGACCCTTACAATTTACGAATTCTATGATCATGATATCAGACAATTCTGGAAGTTCCTTATGAAGTCTGTACTCTCCTCTGCTTTATTTCCTACAAAAGCGATCTTAATTAGGATGTTTCAAAATTAAGCAATCAAACTTAAAGTTTCGTGGCTACCCAAAAAAAAAAAAAAAACAAAGAAAGAAAGGCCTTGAGAATTCAGTTTAATAACCACTTTCACGTTTTAAATGCGACCACTAGTATACTTTAAAATAATAATTTATTTCGTGCAAGACTTGAGCTCTATTTACGTGCGAAAATGATCAATTGTACCCTCTGAGTTCTATTTTTATCCTTTCTAGTGGGGAAGCTTTTTTACTTTAGTTTCATCTTTCTTTGAGCGGATGATTTTGGAAAAGTGTTTTTGTTTCTATCTGAGACAAGAGAGAAAAAGAATCAGAAACAAGAAGATTCTCGATGAACATAAACGCAACTTCATCTTCTTTTCTTTTTTTTTTTTATTAATTCTCTTTTGAGGATAACAAAAACGATACTTTATGCATTTAAAAAAAAAAAAAATCCTTTTACGTTAATCGTAATCTGAATTCAGACATTGCAATGAGGAGAGGGAGATTTGGAGTTCGCAGAAAATGATGGGCAGATATTGTGTGGCGACAGCCGATGTTGACGGAGAAAGAATACGAGAAAGAGGAGTTGGAGATCAGCTGACCGGGGAGTATGACGGGCTGTCCATTTTCTCAAAAAACGACGGCAAAAAAATTAAAAACGAGAGCGGATGATTATCAACGACAAGAGAGTGCAAGATTTCCCAAAGGACAGCACATTCAAAGCGTCCAAAAACGACAATTCCTTTGAAGCGACGACAAGAAGTTGCAATAAATTAAACGACAATATATAGAAAACGACAAAATATTGAAACGACACAAAAAGAAAGGCGAAAGAAAAATGGAAACGACATTAAAACTTAAAAAAATGCTGCCGAAAAGAGCAATAACATACCGTTGACGGAAGAGGACACAAGTTAAGAACGACGACAAATTAAAGAAATCACAAAGAAGGAAGTGACGGCAAAGGAAAAGACACAATGAAAAATGAAGATTAAAGAGGGAAAGGGACGACAGATAAAAAAGACAACGACAAACAAAAATGCCAATAAAGGGAAAACGACATCAAGTAGAAAAACTACAACTCATGGAAAACGACACATATTTTAGAAGCCACACAGAGAAAAAAAAATGACGAGAAATGGATAAACAAGAGAGAAAATTACATATTATGTTAGACTTTTAAAAATATATTTATTTATGTTGCACCTACAAATAGTTATATCACACTACCATTTACGCCATTTTTTAAGTAAATAGCATGTATTGTAATTTAAATTTTGTTCCCAACTAATTCAAAATAAAATAACCTAACACGTTATTTTTTAACTGCATAACAAGTTTTAAATATTTGTAGCATTTATAAAAGTATGTTTTAAAAGATGCCATTTATGAAAACTTCCCTTAACAATAAGGAAAACAAAGAACGCATTTTGGAATATAGGTTCAAATAAAAATATATTAGTTAAACTAATTTTGCCACAATGTTTTCTCTTGTAAAATTTGATTATTACAATGATTTTATGTTCAAATATTTGGTTCAAACTTATGTTTCCTAAACATATTTAAAACTAACAACATTTAAAAAGCGACACTAAAGGCAAAAACTAACGACATGTGGATAAACTGAAAGACAAAAATCATCGCGACCAGGATCCCCACGTCCTTGTGACAATTCATGAGATCTTCACAACCGACCGTCACAACAAAAATAAGCCCCATTTCGCCGCAATGTGCTTTTGGCACTCCATTTCAACGACAAGGACTCTCTAAAACGCCTCGACAAACGTCATTGCCCAAATCATATGTTTTGTGTAAACATATTCATAAAATTGATGTTTTCCTACAAATCATGTTCTGTCTAACTTAGTGGCACTTATGACAAAAGCGCCTTCAAACAATTTATTTTTCCTTATTTGGTGAGGGTAGGGGCGAGTTTGGCGTTATCACTACTTAAACTATGAAAATTGTGATACTTTGGTCCTGAGTTTTTATTTTTTACATATTACTTCATGAACTTATTTTTTTGAGTGATTTTAATAGTTAACACTAAAATAAAAATATAGTTTATATTAAGTACAAAAGGTTATAATCTTAACATGTTTTAATAGTCATGGACAAACATTTTGTATTGATGTAACTCTTTTTAAAGAATTTTAAATTATTGCGTAATGGACACTTAATTATTTTTATTATTTTTTAAAAGGAAATTTTTTTTCTATTAAAACAGAAAATAATATCTTTATTATTTCTTTAAGAAAAAATTCATTTATACTAAAATAAAAATAAAATATTACAAGAGAATGTTAATGGTCATGTAATATCAGACATAATCTCAACTGGTTATTAAATTACAAAAATTAACGGTGAATTTTATGATATGCACTAAAATAGCTAAGAATTGAAGAGAGAGTAACCTATTTAAAAATATTCATTAATCAAAGTTTTTAGAATGATGTGGTTTGAAATTTTATGGTTTGAATAGTGAGTTTTAAACTTTATAGTTTAAATGGTAGTTTTAGACTTGCATTTAAAATGTAAAAATTTAAAATAAAAATAAAATGCCACAATAAAATTAAAACAAGAACTGGTATTTATAAAACTATAGTTTATAAAAATAAAATAAAAATAAGCATAGTTTTTATAATAAAATAATGTTTTAAACTATGTGAACTTAAAAAAAGAGTTAGGAGAATAAAATTTAGATTTTGATAATTTTAATTGGTTTAAAACTACCTTATAGTTTAAACTGATTTTAGTTAATGCTCTACTAAACAACAACTTAGAAAGGCCATGTAAAAAATAGTCGTTGATCAAAGTGTCACGGTCACCGTGGTTAATAACATGGACTACGAGTGTTAGCAACAAATTATTATTTTATATTTTTTAATTTTGTTAGTGTCTGTTTTTTGTCGTGGTTTTTAATTTTTATTACAGTTAACCCATCATCAACGACCACCAAAAGGGCCAAAAACGCGCCAAAGCAAACGAACTTTTTGGGGCAAAGGAAAATGGTTCAATTGCAGAATCAGAGGAACCGACTAGCTTGGCCGAGCTTGATTGGGCGATGCGTGGTTGCTTGTACGATGGTTTTGCTCACTCAAATCGCGCTGTCCTTGGTCCCTCGCTTCCTCCCTGCCTCGCCCCTTCTCATCCAACTCTCGCTCTCAGGTCCATAACCTCCTTTTCTCATCTAAATCTGCAAGTTTCTATTACACCTTCACCAAAAATCAAAAGGGTCGTTTTTAATTTTCCTCTTTGATGCTCTAAAACAGTTGTTTCGATGCTGGTTGTGGTGGGTCTTGGTTGGCTGTGCAGACGGCTTTTGGGTATCCATGCTTCAGCCCCGGCTTTCGTTTTCTTCACTGCACTGTTCATTTGGTGTTTTTATCTCCTTATTATCCGAAAAGGTGAAACTTTTATCTGTCCGTACAAGTTATCTCTGCTTTTAGACGTATACATATTTAATCTTGTAGTGGCGATTTTCTGCTGCAGGTGTATCCCTTGTTATGGATTTTGTCTTTAATGGAGAAGCTGTATTGCTCATCACTGGTCTGTACAGGTTGTTCTACTGTGTTTTTTTTTTTTTTTTTAATTAGTATTGTTCCCTTTTTTTACTCCTATTAAAAAAAATGAGAATAAGGCACTCGTTCATATTGGCTGTATGCTAAAAAGTAATCCTGGTTTGGTTGAGCCCTCGAACTCAGACAAACTTGTGGAGAGTTCAGTTTCTGAACTCAGTGATCACGATGAGGTGAGGAACTTGAGTAGAGCTGGTTAATTTCCTGTAGTAGTATAGCCTATGATTCTCAGGTCCCTTATTGGTGCTTTTTAATGAGTGGCTTGTGCCATGAATTGACTGAAGTGATCTTCTTTATTTTATAATTCAGTCTTAAGGACAGAAGGCCTGGTTGATATTAATAAATTTTGTTCGGCCTCTTCTTATTTTGTTAATGAACAATGTATATAGACTTCAAGCAAGTAGAAGGAATAAGAAGAACAATATTGTTAAAGTTGATTTCATACGGAGTATTGAGGAGGGTGATTGCCCTGCGCCCCAACAACACCCCCCCCTCTCACTTTCTTTCCAGGAATCTGTTTCCGGGAGGAGGGTTAGATATTGCAAGATCTGCAAAGTATACATAAAGGGTTTTGATCATCATTGTCCTCCTTTGGAAATTGCATAGGTACTGACAATGAAATTTTAGCATTTTCCACTCTTTATGCCACTTGAATTTCGTGTGATGCTATAATGTCCTGTAAAGTTGGCCTGCAACTACTGTTCATCTCGAGCATGTTTGCATTCCATAGAAGTTAACAGCTGATGTGGCTGGTTTCTTTGCAGGTTAAAAAAATTATCTCCTTTTCATCGTTCTTTTGGTTGGTTTCCTTGTGACTGAAGCTTCTTATCCGGCATGCTTAACTAAGCATAAGTTACTGTTCTGTCATGCACGCATGAAAAGTGTAGTGATCTATATCAGTTCACTGGAACTGTTTTTCTTGCTATTGGAAACCCTTGCATTCACATTTCTATTTCGTTAAGTAACATTTGTTTTCTGATTGGCTTTGATAATATGTATCTCCTAAGCATACAGCTTCTGCCTGGTGGCCGTTTGTTGTATTCGTTTTCTAAGAATATTTTTTCTGTCCTTTTATTATTTTTATTATTGTTATTATTATTATTTATTTCTTAATTGTTAGTTTCAATTTTTCATTTTTGTATTGATCCCCTATTTCAGATGCCGTAAAATCTGAGATCTCAAGGATACTTAGCTCAAAGGTATGACTCGCATTTGTTGTATTGCTTCATAGTGTGGCGTTTATTTTGTCACCATAGATCCATTACTGATGGAATGATTTTTAATCAACTGCACATACTGGCCTGTCAGAAAATTTGGTTGTTAGCTCAAGGATTTTCTCTATTCTCCAATTGGTATGGCTGGTGGCATTTTTCACATGGCATGTGTATTGCATATGTTTCAACATCAAAACTGATGAGTGGGTAAGTCTTGCTATGTGATATAGAATACATTATTTTCCTTCCTCAAGTACTTTGATTTCTTGTTGTTTGCCCAACTTAAGCTCTGTAGGGAAAGAAAATAAGGAGGAAATAAAGGTGTATAATGTAGGGTGAGAAAAATGGAGAGAAAAGAGAGGACCTTTCTCTTATTGTGTTATGGATTCCCTCCCCCATTTCCTTTACATGGCGAGAGATTAAAATCAAGGTTCTTGAAGGACTGGAAATCTCTCATCCAACTCATTGCCTTATCTTTTTCTTTTTTTTTTTTTCCTCCTACCAGACAAGTATGGGTTCTTTCACTTTTCTCTTCTAACAAACAAGCCCTTAATGTTGTTTGTCACCTTTCATCGTCTTTCCCTTTAGGTAAACTGGAAAAAGTATCCAGAGTTCCACTTGACTGATCAACACCAACCACGTACATGCATTCTAATGTTCAAAACACAGTTTTAACTTTTGCACATTTATAGGAATCTATATGGATTGTGTAATCCTTCAAAAATCTTTTGCTCGTCCAGGACAAAACTCTACAGAAATAAGGTTCACCAATCCATATGATAAAGGCATTCTCCAGAATGTGAAAGAGTTTATGTCACTGAAAGAACGGTAGTTTTCATGGACTACAAAGTAATCAGGTCTTAATTGAGCTAAGACATAGCTTTAACTAGAGCAGGTGTAGCAGCAACACTAGGTAGAAGTTTTTCTGATCTAACATGACAGCATTCAAATGCACCACCCTTGTATTAATCTGATGTAGAATATCATCCATGTATTTTAGTACTCATTGAAAATTAGCAAAGTGTTGGTTCACTGTACACTTTGTATATAATTCATATCACTACCGCTCGCTAGATGAAGGCGTCATGTTGTAGTTTGACAATTTTATTTAGTCTTTCATATATTGTTCTCACCAATGAAGACTGTTGTTCCCTAGAATTATCGATCATGACCTCGGCGTGATATAAAAAAATCTTCTGGATAATCAAATGTAAAAGATTGCGAAAACTGCATAGTGGATTTGACACTCGATTTAAGTAGAAAACAAGTTGCACACCTTTTTCATATCTTACAAACTCAAACAAGTCTTTCTAACATACACACAAGCATGAGTACTTGATATTGTTTATTGGGAATGACGCAGACACAGACAGAAACCGCAGCAGGCTGAAACATCATTTTATGCTAATCATAATTTAGCCAGAGATTTCAACGGGCTTGATCTCGGGCTTCTTCTCCTCCTTCTTAGGAATAGTAACGGTAAGGACTCCATTCTCCAAGCTAGCTTTTATCTGATCTGCCTTTGCGTTTTCGGGCAACCTGAACCTGCGGAGGAACTTTCCGCTGCTCCGCTCGACGCGGTGCCACTTGTCGTTCTTCTCCTCTTGCTCTTTGCTCCTCTCCCCGCTGATCTGGAGGATTCTTCCTTCCTCAACCTCCACTTTCACCTCTTCTTTCTTCACTCCCGGGCGATCGGCTTTGAAAACATGGGCTTCTGGGGTCTCCTTCCAGTCAATCCTAGTGTTGGCAAATGCGGATGTTTCTCTTGCGGAGGGAGGAACTGTGGTTAATGCAGAGTTGAAGAAGCCATCAAAGGGATCCCATGTGTCTAGAGAGACGGGATCAAACACATTGGTTCTTCGGCCGCCGAAAAAGCTTGGAATGAGAGACATGTTTCAGAATTTGAGAGAAGCTAAAAAACCAAAACTTAAAGTTAGCAGGAAATGGATTTGTAAATGTAGGTGAAGCACTAACAGCCTATATATAAGGATTAGAGGAGGGTTCTGGTTGGTTGTGGATTAGAATAGTTAGAGGGTAAAAGAAGAGAGAATTCTAGCACTTTCAAGGCCCATCTCTAATAATGTCCTCCTGAACATGCTTTTAGTTGAATAATGGGGATAGATAAAGATTTGATGGTTTCTTTCTACTATCTTCTACGACCTTCTTCCGAATATCTGTCTCTATTTAAGGGGTTCAACGGCCAGCTTTTTTTTAGCCGATTTATTTATATTTGATTGAACATAAAAACTTTTAAGAAAAGCTAATAGTCCGTTAATTCTTCTACCTGAGATCCACTTTGGAATAAAAATATAAGCATCAAGAATGTAAGAATGTAAGTAGTCAGACGAAGTGTATATTTAAGGGTTTTATCTTTTTTTTTTTTTTTAAGAGCAGACACATATACATACATATATATATATATATAATGAGTTAGCAGTTTGCGATTGCTGTAGGGATAATCTAAATCAAGTAAGGCTAATAGGGTGTTTGAAAAGGTGGTAGGAACCACTTTTACTGTAGCATGTGAAAGTTTTACACTGTAGCATATTTTTTTTATTGTTACTGTAGCATGTGAGAGTTTTACACTGTTCATAACTGAGATTGTGGTGGGAACTGAGTGGTTCCCACCACTGCCAAACACCCCTTAATTGGTGATGAAGAGAAGGAAAACTGTCACCCAGGACCAAATGAAAAGGAAAAAACAAAAGCAAAAACGATATCTTTGTGATACAGGCGGGCCCTTCCGTGCTTAATCTTGTTTACACTCCGAAGAAACGGTAGATTATTTAGACCATTTTAACTGGTGCATCGATTAAAGTGAAGAAAAAGATAAAAGAAGAGAAAAATAGGAGTTTTATGAAAAAAAAAAAGAAAAAAAAAAAGAGAATTAGAGAGAGATTTTGGCAGTTGGCTGGTGGAAGGGAGCCGATGGGCTATCATTGTGCTAGTACGTGAAGGAAAAAAAAAATGAAATTTTCATAAATTTCATAATTTAATACACTTTTTAATAAATATTATACACGTTTGAAACTTTTTATGTTAGGAAAAAAAGATTCTCATAGATGAGAGAGAGGAACATAGAGTTGAGAGAATGTTATGGTTTTTCTATTTGAATTGGTTGAAAAAAAAAAAATAAACTACTCATACAAATGGTTTAAAGGAATTGAAAACCACATTGATGGAACAACCGAACAAGAATGCAAACGACAATAAAAATACAAAACGTCAAGACGGAAAGCGACATCAAAAAAGAAAACGACAACTAAAACACAGAAAACCACGATAACAAGAATAGAAAAAGGCAAACATGGAAAACGACAACACACGGCAAAACGACAATAAAGTGGAAGAATTACGAAATATGGAAAACATAATAATAATAATAATAATAATAAACACATAAAAGAAGCAAGGGAGGTAGAAGTACAGACCAAGAAATAAAAAAACAACAACTTACATGAAAAAAAATGAAAGAGCGATGACATTAAAAAAAAAAAAAAGACCTACAAAATACGGAAAATGACAAAAGATAAAAAAACGACATGAAAATCAAACCAGAAATAAAATGGGGAAGTTGTACCATAGGTCCTTGAACTTTTGAACACTCAGCACTTGGGTCCTTAATTTTGATATTTTGATTTCTGAGTTCTCGATTTTACAAGTAGGTTGCACCTTAAGTCCTTTCTTATTAAACTCTCATCAATCCGTTGGTTTCTTACATAGAAAAACAAACTCAAGTTTTTTCAGCGCTTAAGTTGCCAACTTTTTATTTTGTGTGATTTTTTCTAATACTTGGAATTAAATGGACATTTGGTATTTATATGACTATTTTTTTAAAGAGTTTGTGTTATGTTTACCTTAGAAGAAATGAAAATTTTAAGATGTAAATTGAAAAGGTAATAGTATTTATTTTTTAAAAATAAAAATTATATATGATTACATTGTTCAAATGTAAAAAAAACGAAGAAACACAAAAATCAAAACAAATGTATTTTTGGGTGAAAAATTATGGGGGACAGTTTCTGTAAATATGGAAAAACATAATAGAAATATTGCTTTCAATAATGATGGTGTTTTTTCTTAAACAAAATTTCAGATAATATCATAACAATATTGGGGAAATATATAAAAATTAAGAAAATTTATAAAAAAAAATTATCTTTACATTATTAAATGAATAATAGAGTTTTTTCATTCAATATGCTTTCACTTAAATTGGTATTAAAACACTCGCAAAAGAAGAAGAACTAGAAGGAAAAAAAAAGAGGTAAGTCCTGAGATTTATATACAAGCTTGGTATACGTTTCCCAGGTCATGGCATAACACAAAACAAAGACAATGGAGACATTGCGCTGGCGGTAAGGCCACCATTGCACTATAATTATAGCTTTGTTTACCTTAATAGATGAAACCTTTGTCGTCTAAGAACCAAGTTTCAACTGCTAAGATATAAAAGTTTCACATGTTTTAGTATAAAATAAAAGTATGCGACACTATAAAAGCTTTAATATGTTACAATGTTCAAATTCTAACTTAATCCTAACCTAATCCCAACCGTTTTCTAGTCTTACGGTGTGTTTGGCTAAGAGTAATTTACACTACTAACTCAATTATGAACAATGTAAAGCTCTCATATGCTACAATAAAAAAAAAATTTACTGTAATGTAAAACTCTTACATGCTATAGTAAAAACAATTCTAACCAATAATTCCCATCACCATACCAAACACCCCATTAATTGCCCCAAGAAGGAAAGGGATGCCTTTCTTGTATTTAAGAAATTATCATCCTAATGCTTTTTCCTTGTTTGTAAAACTGCTTGATTAAGCATTAAAAAAAAACTGCAAGTAAAAATGAACTTCTTTTTCCCTTGAAAAAAGAACACTCATTTAAGTCATAACAAGCTGCAAACTCTTTTTCACATCATACAAATTCTAAGACAAAACAAAGTATTGAACAACATTTATTTAGAAGGACGGAAACCACAACATGAGGACAGACGACCATAATTTCACAATTATAAAACTGTGATTTTATATATAGCCAGAAATCTCAACAGGCTTGACCTCAGGCTTCTTCTCCTCCTCCTTAGGAATAGTAACAGTGAGCACTCCATTCTCCAGGCTAGCTTTCACCTGATCGGTCTTGGCGTTTTCGGGCAACCTAAACCTGCGGAGGAACTTCCCGCTGCTCCGCTCGACGCGGTGCCACTTGTCGTGTTTCTCCTCTTGCTCTTTGCTCCTCTCTCCACTGATCTGGAGGATTCTGCCTTCCTCCACCTCCACTTTCACCTCTTCCTTCTTCAGCCCCGGGACATCGGCTTTGAAAACATGGGCTTCCGGGGTCTCCTTCCAGTCAATCATAGTGTTGGCGAATGCCGATGTTTCTCTCGCGGAGGGAGGCACCGTGGCCAGTGCAGAGTTGAAGAAGCCATCAAAGGGATCCCATACGTCCAGAGAGAAGGGATCAAACACATTGGTTCTTCGGCCACCGAGAAGGCTTGGAATGAGAGACATGTTTGAGAATTGAGACAAGATAAAAACCAAAGCTTAAAAGTGGGCAAAAAATGGATATTTGATCTTGTAGGACAACTAGTTGATCGATTGATGAATGTATGTGAAGTACTAATAGCCTATATATAAGGAAGAAAGGAGGGTTCTAGTTAGTTTTGTATTAGCTTAGTTAAAGGGAAAAAGAAAACAGAGAGAATTCTAGCACTTTTAAGGCCCATCTCTCATAATGTCTTCTGGAACATGCTAATTGTTCAATTATAAAGAAAGATAAAAAAGCGGATGTCTTCTTTCTGCCACCTTCTTCGGAATATCTGCTTTTATGCGGCTTAAGCGAAAAAAAAATAAAATTTCATTGCACCACCATTCATTAGAATAGTGATAAAACAACTCATGTTACGCTAATATATATATATATATATATATATAAAATATGTTTTTAATGGCTACATCTTTTAAGCTATTTGATATAAATTTGATGTTTGTAGTAAAGTAGATAGTTGGAAAAAAATATAATAATTAATTAAATTAAATTTTTATAATGTCATATCATCAATTATTGTTAAAATATATTTTTATTAAAAATATAACCATTAAAAACAAATATATATATATGTATATATATTTATTCGTGTGTGTGGGTGGGGGGTCTTAATACCTTATTTCTTTCAAATCAAGATGTACACAACTTAAGGTTCAAATTTGAAAACACATTGCCTTTCTTGAAACTTTTTGCTGCTCTACTAAAATTATCAATGTACTTCCCCTCAAAAAAAAATATATATATATATATATCAATGTACTGAAGGAGCTTCTTTAAGTCTGTCCTCTTGATTTAGACCTTTAATGATATACCCCCTCCAAAGCTTGCTTAATTCATAACATCCTTTGAGAATTGAATTTAGGAAGCTAATGGCTAATAATGCTTTTACCCTTCTCCTCAAATGTTGCAAACAAGCATAATAGTGTGCCACGCCCCGGAGTACGGGAGGTGACGTGGCGGAATATTTAGATTAATTAAAAGCGGATTTAATTAAAATTAAGTGCTTTAAGAATCCAATTAAGTAAGAAATAAAGAGATTTTCCACCACATTTTATAAAAGAATTTATAAATATTAAGCAAATAATAATAATAAAATAAAAACCGCGAATATGGGTTCCACAACCCACAACTTGTGCACACACATGGATCTGACAATATCATAAATACAATTACAGTCCAAGTACAAATAAAGTTAAGTCTTACATGCCTTGATTAATAATACAGAATGTAAATAAATTCTCCTATTGCTCCTGAGTTCGGTCCGAAGAATCTTCTCCAAACCTAAATGGGAAACCACCTAGATGGGGGAAATTTAAAACAATAAAACGTGAGCGAAAGGCTCAGTAGGACTATGTTTTATAAAACAGTTCAATTCAAAAAAACATAGCATCATTAGGAGTTATTCAGAGGAAACTTAAATAAATAAATAAATAAACGATTTGAGTAGAGCCGTCCTGACACAGAACAGTCTACTCGTCAAATCAAAACACCAATTTACTTTTACCTAGGCAAACCATGATAACACCACCGTAGTGGCCCAGCTGGGTTTCGGGACCTGCCCCCAAGGTCGATCGCTACACGACCCGATCTCTGATATGGCATCATGCCCATGTGTTTATTATCATTATCATTCAAAACCCAATTACCGAGTGTTGTCAATTACATTTATTATGAAATTCATTTCAGTTCACGGTATATTAAAATATAACCGATAAAACCATTTTCAAACAACCGTTGAAAACATTTTGGATAGAAATCCTTTTCAAAGCCAAATCATTTCAAAACCAGGCTACCAAAGAAATAGGATAGAAGTCCTACCTCAATACTCGTGCCGGTACCCCACACCGTAATCCCGGTCCGCTATACGTTAGCTCCACGGAACCACGAACGATCCTAGATACAAACTAAGTCGATCAATATCTAGTTCGAGACATTCTATGTTACTAAATCATTTCATGATGTCCTAGTGTGCCATTTGTACCTTTAAAATCATCCTATAAGGTTGGGATTTAAATCAGGGTTCAAAACAGTGAAAACGGGTAAAAATCACAAAATTTTCCATGCCTCGGTCGGCTTGCCGGACGCCCTGCTTCGGCCTGCCGAACTGCACAGTTCGGCCTGCCGGAAACAAGGTTCGGCCTGCCAAACATTTCTCCAGATTCGGCCTGCCGGTCGGAAGAACACCAGCCTGCCGATCATCACTCCGGCCTGCCGAACATGAACTTCGGCCTGCCGAACTGGAAAAACCCAGAAATCCCAGCCACGGGTTTCTCGATCCCCAAAATCCAAATCCGGATTCCAACCTATTTTTCTCAATTTCCAGGCATGAAAAACAATTATAGTTGATAGAAAAACATTCTAGAACATGTTTGGAATCATTTAAACAACATTTAAACTCAAAATCCTCAAAAATCCGAAAATGAGAAAATGAGGGGAAAAATGAAAAATCTTGAATCCAATCCGTTTTTCTTCAATCTAGGCTTAGATTCTAGTTGTTCTAAGTTCATTTAACTCAAATCCAAGGTTTCCTAAGCTTAAACAAACTTAGATTTCAAAAACACACAAAATTGGAAATTTTGTAAAAAGTTTAGAAATTTCGAATCTAACCTCGAATCGAAGCTTCAATCCGCGTTCTCGGTTGCCGAATCACGTCCCCGAGCTTCCTCCTCGCTAACCCGAAGCTTGGATTCGAATGTGGTTTCAAAATTTGTGAAGAAACTAGAGAGAGAGAGAGACTGCCGAGAGAGAAATTGAGAGAGAGAGCGGGAGAGAGAGAGAGAACCGGAGAGTGAATGAGAGGAGAGAGAGAGGAAGAAAATAAATAGAGAAAATCGGTGGACGATTTTACTGTGCGAAAACCATGTGCCGCCCACGGTTTTGCAAAACAGAGTATTTTTAACATTTTACAAATTGTTGTGTTTTAAAACTCAAAACATCATTTTAAAACAATAAGAAATCCTTCGAATTCATTAATTTAACAAAACAACCAAAAATTCAAAAATCCAACCAAATAGTCTAATAAATGTTAAAACGTTAATTATGGCACACTAATTCATCATTTACATTACACTTAACATTAAATAAATTTCGGGACGTTACATAGTGGCAAGCAAGAAACTGTTAATTTCTTCTTAAAGCTCTTAAATATGGCTTGTTTGAAGTCAATTACTGACCGGGGGACCTGATCTTCAGTGAATAGATTTCACAATCTTTTCATCTCCTAAGTTTCCCAAGTTTTGGAGAAATGGTGTATTTGGCAAAGCAGTTTCAACTTATTAATTCCAACCATTATAGTGTAAAGCTCTTATATTTTGGTGAGAGCAAAAGTTTTCAACAGTATAAACCTCTTAGATGCTACGATATTTCGGTCCTAACTTAGAAATATCATGTTGTTGGGCCTTTCAAGGTTATGTGTTCTTACCTTACACGGTACCAAGTCCTCTTCTTCCTGGCCCTTAATCAATGGATACAAATAGAGCTTAGGCCTGTGACTTATCTCACAACGACTGCAAGTCCAGTTTCCCCGCTAATTTAAATCAAAATTATGTCACATAGTGATATGATATTACTTCATGTTACAAGACTTCCTGTACTAAGAGAACATTGCGGTGATGGCATTTGAATTATAAAATAATAATCAATATTTAATTTATACCATTCCTCTTTTGCTCTAAAATCGAAAGAAAAAACAAGAAAAGCACGAGTTTCACGTCTATCAGCCGGGAAGAAAAGAGAACTGCATCTTAAAACCATACATTTCAATAGAATTTAAGAAGTCAGCTTTGCTCAAAAGGTGCGCATATGTATTCCATACTTTTCTTTCCTATGATACAAGAAAAAAAAAAAAACCCTTGAATTATAACAACTTGCTATACCAATGATCTCAAAGGACTTAACTAAAAATAAGTCAATATATCTGAAAAAAGGTAAATTTTTAATAGAGGCACTGGGCTTTTTAGATTGGGCCGAGGAAGAAATGAAACCTAGAGGATACACTTGGCAATAGATCATGGAGTAAATTAGAAGAATATTAAAATATTAGACTATTAGTATGTCACTTATGTAGAAATATTTAAGCAAATTTTGTGTTTAAAATTAATACAGATGAATAATTAGACTTCATATACTTGGTCTAATTTTACTATATTCACAGTTAAATTATGCCTAAATGGCAATCCATAATCATATTAAAGGTGCAGGAACTCGATATATTCTATATATAAATTGTAGAATACTTGGTTTCTATACCTGGAAGGATGACTGCTGGGGGATTTTTCTTGTAGGCAACAAAAAAGTGTTACAGGAATCCCTTGATGTCAGGGCTGAGACGATCTCGATAAGCCGATCGATGGTTGGGAACAATGTCTAAAACCAAAGAAAATCGAGGTCAAGAAATAACGTCTTTTAATCACTTAGATGACTCCACCAAAGGAACATTTTCCTTTTACTATTGCTAATATTATGTTATTTTTCACTCATAATAGTTTGTTTGGGTTGAGCGTCAGCGTGTCAGTCTATGCTGCAGCTCCCCGTGCCCTTTGTGGAGGGGATCAAATGTGATCAAGGAAGAAAGGACGGAGCAAGTAGAGAAGTATTGTTGTTGATAAATCCACCCCAATGCCATGAAATTGCTAGTTTTAAAAATTTATAAGAGATAATGGGCTTGTTTGGTTTTGCTCTTAAAATTTTTAAAAATGTTTTTTGTACTATTTTTAAAGTAAAAATTTTAAAAATACTTTTTAACATAATTTTTTAAAATAAAAATATTTTTACTTATTTTAAAAATAATACCAAACGACTTTAATGATTATCATTGTCCATTTTAAACAGTAAGTATTGAGTCCCTTAAATAATCATATTTGGAGGGTCAAATCAAAGATCGACTCGTCGAGTGAGATTGAATGTTTTGACAAATTAAGCTCCACGCGAATTGAATGAAAGACTTCAATATATAAAAATCAATACAATTCAAATGGTTTGAGGCATGTTTGCATATATATATGTATTACTTGTAAGTGTGTACCCACGGTGGGGGTCAAATCCAAGAAAATTGTATATAGAAATTAAGCTGAAATGCTTTCTGTTTGCGTAGAAGTTACAACTTACAACTACCGAACTTCCAAAATAAAGGATACAAAATAAAGATAATTATGGTGTGTTTGGTACGAGTATTTGAGTAGAGTATTTGAATCAAGATTTAAATTTTTGTAAAAATAATACTATAACAAAATAATTTAAACTGTAATTTAAAAACCGAAATAAACACACTCTTAACTGTCTTGTTCTTTTCTCCCCCTCCACCCAACTTGATAATAGAAAATAGAAGCCGGCCATATTTCCTGTAGGAAAAAAAAAATAAAAATCCTGAATTATTATCACCTAAAGCACAGCTCATGTATATAGGTTTAATTTATTCCAACTTTGTTGTCAACCTTCAAGTTCGGGATGCGTAAGTATATTAAGGTCTCATTTGATATTATTTTAGGAGTTTTTAAAGATATTTTTGTACCTTTTTTGATGTAAAATTTTTAAAATTACTTTCAGCACAAATTCTTCAAAATTCTTTTTTTTTAAAACAAAATCATTTTTACTTATTTTGAAAACACTAGTGTTAGATAAATGAGTTTGAACTCAAATACTAATAGTTTTAGGAACTAAGACTTAAAACTTGGAACGTAAACACTATAACATATGAGATGTTTACATCATAGTATATTTTTGCTTTACACTATAATATGTAAGAGCTTTACATAATAGCAGCTAAAACTTTGGTGTTGAAATTTTTCAAACACTCTATGAAGCACATAAGAGCTTTACACTGAAACACACTTTTACCTTACGTTATAACATATAAAAGGTTCATGTTATTTACAGTTCAAATTCAGAAATGAGTTAATTTGAACTCATTTACCAAATGCACAAATTGTTAAACTCAAGAAAAACCCATCTCGATGAACATCGGACATAGACCACACGTGCAAACTTGTCCAACTTACAAACCTTGGAGATCTCAATACTTGCAAGAAAAATTCATAGAGAAAAAGGAAATTTGACGTTCGAGTGAAATATGCATGATTCGACCCCTTTACAAGAAAATTAAACGTTAACCAGATGATTATGGTCTTTCTATTTTTTTTTGGGTAAGTTAGCTCGAGACGCTTTACTCCAATAAAAAAGGTTTTGCTATAATGTCATTATCTACAACACGTAAGGGGTGTTTGATGGTTGTAGTCTGAATTATTTTTTCAGTTATAAATAATGTAAAGCTCTAATGTATTATAATAATAATTAAAAAAAATCGTTACAATATTAAACTCTTATATATTACAACAAAAAATATTTTAACCATCTTGTCAAACATTTTTAAAGTTCTAAGTTAAAGCTTGCCCATAGTCCCACAATGCTGCGACTCACAAAATTAGTTTTTGCTAATTTTGGATTTTGGAAGCATTGTATTGGCATCTAACTTTTTGGACGCGTGTGGGTTTTGTGCCAAGTACATGGTGGTAAACAACAATAGGCCTAATGTCGCAAGCTTATAGGACGTGAAAATATTTAAAAAACAATGTTCTCAGAGTTTTCTAGAACTTATTTTATATTGAAATTATTCGTAGAGCTATATAATACATCTCAATACATAGGATATCTTCTTTTTCACCACTTAAGTGTAGCTCAAATGGTTGAGTGTGTATAGAAAAAGGTGTGTGACTAAGGTTTAAATTAAATTTATGTATATAACTTTTATTTGCTGACTTAAAAAATATGTTAGCTATTGAAAAAAACAAAAAAAAAATTACACTATCAAAAACTAGACTTTCAGCTTTAGTCATAATTTTTTGTTCAATTTTTGTCGTGACGTAAAAAAATTTTTGCTAAAAAATGTTGTGACCGAAAGTCTAGTTTTTTATAGTGTTAGTTGTCACTTGATAAATGTTTTTATTAATTAAGCAAATGAAAATATTTCCAAACAACATCTAATGATTGAGATTTGGGCTTCAGTTTAATCGGCATACAAATCTTAGCGTGTGTATGCATCTATACTTTTTGATCTGTTTGTCATTTTTCTTCTTTAATGTTGTGAATTATACACATACATACATATATATATATATATATATTTCTATATGACGTTTATCATCCCCAAAAAATTTGTATGTACATAGCACATGTGGTAGAAGTTTGAAAAGACGGCGGCGTCGCGACGGTGAAAGGCAACGACGGAGGTTTTATGTCAATGAGAATGTCTTTCAATATACAGCAACGTTTGCTTTCATTGCATTTTTTTGTGTGTGTGTGTGTGTGTTAAAGCTTTTTTAAATTGTTTGTTATTTGATGTTTGTTGCGAGTAGATGCCATTTGGTGGAAGGATTTAGTTAAAATCTATACTTTAATTGGTGATCACATATAAAGTCCTCTCTTTCTTCAATCTCAGAATGAGAGGTCTCCTTCAGCGTACGTCAGTGATATGGATATGAAACTTGTAATAACAAATCATAATATTTGTTGTTATTAATATTTGTTAAAGTGTAATTATTTTAATTTTGTCGACATGAAAGGTAGACAGGCTAGCTAAGGGGTTCTGGTTTTCTTTCGCCTTGGTAGGCAGGTTGTTGCCATCTCTTTTGTATAGAGAGAGTAGTGTGGAAAAATATCTTGCTGGTAGTACATGGTTTTTAACAATTAAATTAAACCATATACAAGTTTCAATCGTTGGATTATATTAACATTTTACCAGATATAAAACTATAATAATTTAAAAAATAAAAATTCAACGACATAGACCATCCTATTAATTAGTAAGGTATATTTAAACACATGAAAAAGAGTTCTCTCGTGTGTGTGTTTATATATATATATATATATTAGTACAGTATAAAGCTCTCGCATGTTATAATGTAAAACTCTTATGTTATAACGTTTTGGTTCCAACTATGTTCTCAAACAATCTAAAAATTTTGATGTAAACCAATTTAATTATAATATTTTCTCTTATAAAATTTAAATTAATGCTAAGATATTTTACGTTTCGATTCAAAATTCGAACTGGTTTTTCAAATGTCCGGTGGCATGCATGATTAATCATGAACCATAAGATGGTTCAAGCCTTCAAGGAGCCCAGATTGACCAAAGGAACAAAACAAAAGGGAGACATCTGCTTTCACAACGAATGTGTTCAAGTGTTATTGGCTTTCCAGCCACTGGTCAAGTCGTTGAAGAATAAGCAATATATATCGGATATATCATAATATTCATATTCTATTGAGACAGTTATAAATTGGAATCGTTGTTCATGAACTTTTATTGACTGCTTGGGAATAGACCACCCAATTCCAGTGGATTTAATTCATTACAAAAACCATGGAATTCAATGCTATCCATTAAAGTAGCTTTTTATCTCTAATCACCTGTAGGCCCTTTCTGCTTGACCGGGATAATAATCGGATCCCGGAATATATACATGTAGAACCCAAAAAATCATGAATCATGACAAGTGATTTGTAACATATTTTGTTTCTTCTAAATTTAACAGTTTTATTTTGGGGTAATTTCTAGATTTTTTTTTAAAAATAATTTTAGTAAAAAATACATAAAATATATATATATAAAATCTTTTAAGAAAAAGATCATCATTGATCAAAATAGTACCCTAGAGATATATATGATATTTTTCATACCCTATTAGATAGTCTTTAATTTTTTTAGGAATATTTTTGTCTTATTGAACCTTATATAGCATAGTTTATGTCTCACTACCTCCTTCAACTGGAAATAAATAAATAAATAAATAATTTAATACAATAACTACTTTGAAATTTAAAAGAAACTTCCTTGCTGGCCGAAAATTGGATAAAATATGAGCTTACAAATAGAACATTCTTCCTTTACTTACACTTTCTAATGATGAAATATTTAATACAACATCCTACAAAGATTTACTACAAGTCAAAGCCATAGTTATCCAAAAAAAAAAAAAAAGAGACCCCCCTCTCTAAAAATAAAAAAATAAAAATAAAAAAGTAAGATTTTAAATTAGGGGGCAAAAACTTTTAAAGGAAATGCTCAAAAATATGGCTCAGTTAGCAAGACATACATGTTTTCTAAGTGTGCGAGTTGCATTATTGAGTCTGTCATTTAATAGATGGGCCTAAACTCAAACCATATAATGCCATTAATTTTTAATTAATATCTTCTCTTTAGCCCGTACAATATTTGCAGTACAGGGAAACAAAAAGTCTTCTAAAGATGTATTTTAATTTTGGGTTTGTATGAATAAGCAAATGGACACACGTCACTAGCACCAACACTCCATCTTGCTTCCTAAAGGAGTACTAGGACTAGAATAATATTAATCTGAAAATTAATTTAATACAAAGTCATGCTATCCCACAATATTTCAAAATTAAAGGGATAAAATTATGGGGTGGTAAAAGTGTCAAGATTGACATCCCCATTACAAAAAAATTAACCCCAAAAATTCAAAAGTTTACTAAAGCTGACATGAAAAGGGGGAGAAAAAGATATAACAAAGCTGGTCCGTACGAGGAGATGAATTGTGCAAATAAGCAAATAAGTCCTTTCACATGGAAGAATAACGTGCATGAGGAATACACTTTTGGGCATGGTTAGGGCAATATTAACAGTGGCACTAATGCCACCGAAAAGGTTTGGTACGCAAATCAGGGATGCGAAGTCCCACCATCAAATCTTCAAACAGAAATATACTAAATTGGTGCTTTAGTTTATTAAATATTTTGATGAAGAAAAGAAATCTGTGGTGTCGTTACACCACGACAGAACGCTATAATCTATTAAGATTATAGGTGAAAAGAAGAGTGTCTTGGCTCTAGGTTGTTAATAGCTATTAGCCTAATAAGTTGTTTTGCATTTTAGTTTTAACTGAAGTTTTAAGTTTAAGAACTATAGCATATGAGAGCTTTATATTATAACTAATATTTGTTTTTTTACTATAACTGCTGAAAACTCTTTACTGTTCAAAATTAAAATGATAAATTGAATGTGTAAGTTCTTGTATTAAGCATAACTCGAAACTTGAATAGATAGAAGCAAACTATGTTGCCAGCATCAATGATACTTGAATTTACTAATAGGATGTTTGGCATAATGGTTGTAACCATTAGTTATAGCTGTTTTTACTGTAGCATATAAGAGTTTTACACTATAACAACTTTTTTTAATTGAAGCATGTAAGAACTTTATACTATTCATAATTGAGATAATGGTTAGAACCACTTCTTGCCAAACATGCTATGAATCAACTTTACTTGACAGTATGCATAGAAAAATTTAAAAATAAAAAACCACCTTATCATTAGAGCTCTATCTTGAAGGTTACCATACCTGTATTTGTTTTTTATTTTTATTTTTTATCAATTTCACATATTTGTACAGTCCAAAAATATTCTGTGAGTAGGGATATACTACCGTAAAATCACAAATATCTTTGTCACTATTCCCCGAGAATAAATTGCCAATAATAATTCGAGCATGACTTGACGAGTTTGTAACCATGTACTTTACTCTTCCAGTTATTTTTATAAAAATGTAAATGCTTTGCTTATGGTTTGCCTTTGAAAGATTTAGATTTAGATTTGAGCATATTAGCTCCTTACTAATTGCTCCGGTTCTTTTCCAAGAATCCGGTGCTACTAAGCATTTTATCCCCGTTCTCAACTTTCACACATATTCCATTGCTTGTGTGTGTCTCATTAAATTTACCCTTTGGGTTTACAAGATTTGCAAGAATCAAATTCTATGACAGTTGATATTTGGGGTGGCAACCAAGGCAAGGCAAAGCCAGACAAGACAGCCTCTTTGGGAATAATTATGGAAGTCTTGGATATCTTCAACATTTGCCTTTAAAATTGTGCATTTTGCTTGCACTTAATTAGCACGAATTCAAGCAAATTAAACTTGGTGACATGTTTTATACGTAAGTAATCTAAAAAAACAATTCATGCTACACTTAAAATGTTACGGCAAACAATGAAATAAATTTATACATTAATAATTAACTAACAACCCAAACATGCATATATAAATTCGAAGGAAACATTTTCCACGTTGCCCTTGAAAATAAAAAAGAAAAATCTGTCAATGAGAGACAAAAGCAGCAATTTCAGGAACTTTTTTATTTTATTTATTTATTTATATATATATTGTTTTTTTTGCGTACGCATGAGCAAGCTTTATACAATAAGTGATCATGGTATAATGGCTGCTTTTCACTTTGGGGTACGTTCAGATACAAATCTTTCCAAGATCATGAACACTGGTACAGTCTGTTCTTTTCTTTGGCTTGGACGATGCAATTCTAATCGGGATTCCCCGACAAAAAGCAGGCGCCAAACGTTTCTCATGGATGTATTTCTGGTGGTGAAATTGAAGTACGGTTTTTTTCTGTTTTAACCTTGTATGTACAAGGTTCGGTGAAGAGTTTCTTTCTAAGTACTCCAAGTTTATATTTTGTGACCCTCGATTGCCCTTGCAGCCTTAATCAATCCTTTTGGAGAAAGTCTTCAAAATAAATACAAAGGAGAATTCTTTGAGAAGGAAAGGAGAAAAGAAATTTAAACCAACATATTTCTATTCAGTTTTGTTAGATTGTCATGTTGTTTCTTAAATCGACATAAATTTGATATGATTTGATAATTTATAACTATATTTTATCAATTTTTTTAATATCCTATCATAACAAAGTTCTTCAAATAAAAAAAGGTAAATTATATCATTCTTCTCAAACTATACATAGTTAATTTAGGCGTTTATTTTATCGGTTCAAATTAAAGTATTGTAATAATTTAATAGGGTGTTTGGAAGGGTGGTGGGAACCACTTTTACTGTAGCATGTGAGAACTTTATACTGTAGCACATTTTTTTATTGTTACTGTAGCATGTAAGAGCTTTACACTGTTCATAACTGAGATTGTGGTGGGAACTAAGTGGTTCCCACCACTGCCAAACACCCCCTAAATTTTGTAGGAGAAACAATAATTAAAAAACAGTTTGAACTAAAACTTTTTGGTTCGAACTTGCCCACATTTATAAGGTATATATATTTATTTTTTTGGATGGCCCATATATGTTTGCTATAATGCACTTAATTTTCTTATAATAGCGTCGAATGCATTAATTTTACACGCGAATCAAAACTATATAATAGTGTGTGATAGTTTTATTTTATTGTTATAACCTATACATCGATAAACACTAATATTGATGAATAACCATGCCAATTTGTGACATTTAATACTTGCTTCAAGGATTTTGGTCTAGTGAATTGGACACATGCTTATACTCATATTTAGA